>CM037091.1:32270697-33470697 GCA_020916435.1 Oxytropis ochrocephala | reverse complement strand
TCCTAATCCAAAATAGTCATTAATGACCCTTACCCCAAACTTGACTTCCTCTCCTCTTACCTTTGAGACGATGGATGGCTCTCCTTCAGCCTCTCCACGATTCCCTTGTAGAAATCATGAACCGGTAGCAATATACTCTTTTACGTGCATAACAAATTTCGCCATCCCAACGCGACGACTGACGGTTGCGAGAAAATTAGGATTGGGGTTTTCTTGATCAAACCCCTTTCGTGAAGTAGGGCTTTCTTCTTAGATGGGTTTGGTGTTTCGTGGATGGGGTGAGGATGAACTTAGGTCAATCTGCTTTCCTTTCCCGCAGGATTTGGTGGCGGATTGTTTCACTTTAGTCATGGTTTTTGTGCAGAAAATGTTTGGAAGGAAATGGGGGTTTTCTGGAAATTTTAGGTTTTCGTAAGAAGGGATGGGAGAATTTTGTTTCGAGAGAGAAGGAAACTAGAAAGAGATTTCGGGAGGTGGAATGGTGGTGAGTGGTTAGATTTTTATGGGGAAGAGGTTATGGGGAGTTGAGAAATGGAAGAGTGGAGTAATGGAGAAAGTAACCGTTGATTAGACATGTTAAGTGAGGGGAATGACATCGTGGTCAGTTACCACGCTCGCTTTGGCAGAGGGGAAATCATTTCGCCACGTCATCACTTACGCTCTTGACTTAATTTAAACTCGCCTTGATCGCGGGCGTGCGCGTCTCACGCCCGTAAATACTAAGACGTTACGACGCCTACCATCTTTCACTTTTCTTTCAACACTTATTCCTGCGAAACAAAAAAATTAAAAAGACACAAAAATCCTTGGGTTGCCTCCCAAGAGCGCTTGCTTTAAGAGTCTTCACCGGACTTTTGTCTCTTTTATTCAGAATTGTTGAAGGACATTTGAATCTTGTCCCTTTCCACATGTTCTCCACGATATTGTTTCACACGTTGGCCATTAACTTTGAATATGGTGTTTGTCTTTTCATCAAATAAATCCACACAGACCATGAGGATAGATCTTCATTAGTTTGAATGGACTCGACCACCTTGACTTCAACTTTCCCGAAACAAATTTTAAGCCTTGAATTAAATAGCAATACACGTTGTCCTTCTCGCTAGCTCTCTCCTTTGAATTCTTTGATCGTGCCACTTCTTGGTCTTTTCTTTATACATTGCGTGAGCTCTCATAGGCATGGTGTCTAAACTCTTCTAGCTCATTCAATTGTAACAATCTTGCCTCACCAGCCTTTGCATGATCCAAATTTATTTGCTTTATTGCCCAATAAGCTTTATGTTGGAGCTCAATTGGCAGGTGACAAGCCTTCCCATAAACTAGCTTGTACGGAGACATGCCCAATGGTGTTTTGTATGTTTGCTCAGAGGCCCAAAGTGCATCATCCAAGTGTAATGACCACTCCTTTCTCATTTGGGACCAACCATCTTCTCAAGTATTCTTTTGATCTCCCTGTTGGATATTTCAGCTTGGCCACTGGTTTGGGGATGATAAGCTGTAGCAATTCTGTGTTTTACTCCATATTTAGCCAGGAGGTTCTCAATCAATTTATTGCAAAAATGAGAGCCTTCATCACTGATTATGGCTCTTGGAGTACCAAATCTTGTGAATATATTCTTTTTCAGGAACTTGCTAACAGATTTGGCTTCATTGTTTGGTAATGCCACTGCTTCAACCCATTTTGACACGTAATCCACAGCTACTAGAATGTAGAGATTTCCATGGGACATAGGAAATGGTCCCATGAAGTCCATTCCCCATACATCAAACAACTCTACTTCCAGAATGTTTGTGAGTGGCATCTCTTGCTTGCTTGATATGTTTCCTGTTCTTTGGCACTTGTCACATCTCCTAACCAGCTCATGTGCATCTCTGAATAATGTTGGCCAATAGTAGCCTGATTGTAGGACCTTTGCAGCTGTTTTAGTACCTCCAAAATGTCCACCATAAGGTGCTGAATGACATTGTTGCAGCACATGAGGTTGCTCTTCCTCAGCTAGGCATCTTCTTAGTAATTGATCTGGACACAATTTGTACAGATATGGTTCATCCCAGAAATAATGCTTTATAGTGTGGAAGAACCTTTTCTTCTGCTGATAGTTGAATCCTACAGGCACAATTTTGCTAACAAGGAAGTTAACTATGTCAGCATACCATGGAGCAAAGATTATCGGGCGTTATGACGCTTGACGAAAAGTGTCATGGACGTGGCCACGCCTTCACTCACGAGGCTACTAACAATAGTCTCTCATCGTGAAATTTTTCTTGTATATCTTCTTCACTTGCACTGCATCAACATTCTCAAGCCTAGAAAGATGATCGAAGAACTTGGTTCTCCACCCTTTTTGTCATGAATTTCCAAGTCAAATTCTTGGAGGAGGAGAACCCATCTAATAAGTCTTGGCTTTGCATCTTTTTGGAAATTAAGTACTTAATGGCTGAATGATCAAGAAAAACAATAACTTTTGCACCAACTAAGTAAGATCTGAACTTATCAAATGCAAATACAACAGCCAAAAGTTCTTTTTCAGTCACAGTATAATTCAATTGGGCATCATCTAAGGTTTTACTGGCATAATAAATAGAATGAAAAATTTTTCCATACCTTTGCCCCAATACAGCTCCCACGGCATAATCACTTGCATCACACATCAATTCAAATGGCTTGGACCAATCTGGAGTGACTATTACTGGAGCTGTTACCAAGGCAGTCTTTAGTTTGTTGAAAGCTTCATGACACTGCTCATCAAAATTGAAGACGTGGTCACGTTGCAACAACAGACACAAGGGCTTTGAAATCTTTGAGAAATCCTTGATGAATCTTCTGTAAAACCCTGCATGTCCTAAGAAACTTCTGACTCCTTTGATAGTTGTGGGTGGAGGTAGCTTGTCAATAACATCAATCTTTGCTCTGTCCACCTCTAAACCTTTCTTTGAGATTCTGTGTCCCAACACTATTCCTTCTTGTACCATGAAATGGCATTTTTCCCAATTGAGCACCAGGTTGGTTTCTTCACACCTTATCAGAACTCCTTCCAAATTATCCAGGCATCCTTTGTACGAATCTCCATAAACTGAGAAATCGTCCATAAAAACTTCCATGGAGTTCTCAATGAAATCGTAAAAATAAGGCCATCATGCACCTCAAAATGTTGCAGAGCATTACACACCCAAAATGGCATCCTTCGAAAGCAAAGGTACCATAGGGACAAGTGAATGTTGTCTTCTCTTGATCTTCAGTGCTATGGCTATCTCGGTTATAACTCGAATAACCATCAAGGAAACAAAGAGAAATCTTTCCTCGCGAGCCTGTCTAGCATTTGATCAATGAATGGAAGAGGAAATGATCCTTCTTAGTTGCTTTGTTTAACTTTCTCAGAATCCATGCATATCCTCCAACCTCATTCTCGTCCTTGTTGGAATTAGCTCATCTTTTTCATTTTGTATTACAAGAACCCCTCCTTTCTTGGGTACACACTTTGAACTGGACTTACCCAGCGCTATCACCGATAGGGTAGATGATTCCTGCATCCAACCATTTGATGATTTCTTTCTTCACCACCTCCTTCATTATGGGGTTCAATCTCCTCCTCGCCTCTTCAATGCTATTCTTGGCATTCTCCTCCAAGACTATTCTATGCATGCAGTTGTGGGGTGATACCTTTGATGTCCGCCATTTGCCAACCAATTGCCTTTTATGTCTCTTGAGGGTAGTAATGAGATCATCTTCCCGCTCTTGGGTGAGCTTGGAAGAAATGATCACCGCAGAATCATCATTTTCCCTAAGAAGACATACTTTAAATGATCGGGTAACACCTTTAGCTCTAAGATGGGTGGCTCTTTAATGGAGGGCACATTCTTCTTCGATTTGACTCCTCTTGCCCTAAAGATTCATACCTCTTTGTCCATGACTTTGGTGCGGGGGCTCGGGCGTGGCCACGTCTCGCAATGCACGCTACAACGTCCGGAGGAACAACTTCTTCTCGCTAACAATTCTTGTATTTCATTATTCCCGTAAGCTTCTCCGGATGATTATTGTCCTTGTTGAACCGCTTTTGGACCATATGATCAATGGCAACCACATACGAACACTCCTCTGTATTTGGTTCTGGATACTTAAGTGCATTGAGGACGTTGAACTTGACTTCTTGGTCATTGACTCTCATGATTAATTCTCCTTTCTGCACATCAATGATTGTCCTTCCAGTAGCTAAGAATGGTCTCCCCAGAATGATGGGAACTTCTTTATCCGCATCAAAATCCAAAATAACAAAATCCACCGAAACACAAACTTGTCAACTTTAATCAAAACATCTTCTAATATGCCTTCGGATAAACTCGCTTTTATCGGCTAAAGTTAAGCTTAAAGAAGTAGGCCTGGCAGTCCCTATACCAAGTTTGTCATAAATGGACTTGGGCATCAAGTTGATACTTGCTCCCAAGTCACATAATGCTTTTCCAATGTAAAAATCTCCAATGGAGCATGGTATAGTAAAGTGCGCCAGATCCTTGAGTTTTCTAGGGAGTTTATTCTGCATAATTAAGCTACATTCTTCGCTTAAAGCAACGCTTCAAACTCCCTAGCCTTCTCCTTTTGGTGATGATGTCTTTCAAGAACTTGGCATAATTTGGCATCTGCGTAAAGCATCACCAAAGGAAGGTTGATGTGTAATCGCTTAACATTTCCATGAATTTCTTTGAATCTGCTTTATCTTCATGAGCCTTCTTCAATCTTTGAGGGTATGGTGGAGGAGGATACTCGTACAAGCCCGTAGATGCAGATCTTGATTCCTGGTTCAAAATTAGACGTTGTAACGCCTGGAATATCCTTCTCACCACTTGTGCTTGCTTCTTTCCCTTTCTTTTTCTCTTTCTCTCGTACTTCTTTTGCTTCTCCTGTAATTCTTTTTCCACAGCATAGTTGGTTCAGGATATTCAGTACCACTTCTTAAAGAAATTGCATTTACGACCATTTACCCCATTATTACCATTAGGGGTTGATGATGATGGTGTTTCATTTGTAGAAGGAAGAGATCCATTCTGTCTTTGGAGTGAGGGTTTTGAAGCTATCTCGTCCAATTTGATTTTCCGAGTTTTGATTGAAGACTCATGGGTTTGCAAAGTAGTCTTACAATCACTTATGAAGCTTTTCATCATGGCCTCCAAGTTGCTATTGTTGTTGTTCTCGCACATACCGCTCTCGTTGTTGAGGAGGGAATCCTGGAGGTATTGCGGGAGAGCGATATTCTTGGCATTCAATGCATTCTTTGTTTCTCAACCGAAATTTGGATGATTTCTCCAGTTTGAATTGTAGGAATTGGAATAGGGACCATTTCCTTTGTTCTGAAAGACAAAGTTTACAGATTGAGGGTTGTAGGGGCACTCCTCATACACATGCCCTTCCTCACAATAAACACACACTATTCCACCGTGATCGGTTGGTTCAACTGCTGCAATAGTGTGCTTCTCAGACGTGGCCACGTTTGAAATACTCAGAGTTTTGATCATGTTGGTCAGGGTAGCCACTTGAGCAGAAAGAGCAGTGACTTCACTTATCTCATGAACACCTGCCTTCTTCCCGTGAGTAAATCTATCTCGATGGCCAATGAGAGTTGTGGGTGGCTATTTCATCAATGAGCTTGCATGCCTCGAGAAAGGACATGTTAAGAATGACACCACCGATGAAGCATCAAGTATCAATCTTGTGGGCCGATCTAGGCCATTATAAAACGCTTTCCATTTGGATCACCACAGGAATGCCATGGTGAGGGCACATTCTTAGTAATTCCTTCCACCTCTCCCAAGCTTCAAATAATGATTCCCCTTCCCTTTGTTTGAAGGAAGTGATATCATTTCTTAGCTTAGCATTTTTGTTGGGAGGAAGTATTTGGCAAGAAACTTCTCGGCTAGCTCATCCCAAGTGTGAATGGAATTGGGCTCTAAGGAGTTTAGCCAATTTTTAGCCTTATCCTTGAGTGAGTATGGGAAGAGCTTCAATCTAAAGGCATCCTCTGAGACTCCAGGAATGATAAAGTTGCTGCACACATCCAGAAATTGTCTCAGGTGAGAATATGGATCTTCTTGAGGGAAACCTCCAAATTGACCTGCAGTCTGCAACATTTGGAACATCATTGGTTTGAACTCAAAGTGACCAGATATGAAGGGGTTGGTCTAGCAATGCCCGTTTGTAGATGAGCGGGGTTAAGCACAAGCATAGTCACGCATAGGCCTATCCCTGTCATTGACCATGTCTTGAGGTCCTGCATTGATGAGTTGCTGCCTTTGGTACTGTTCATCATCAACAACTATTGTTTCTGTATGAGTTTGTGGCCCAAGACCTTGTCCTCTGACTCCTCTTGGTGTATGTCCACCTCTAGAACCGGTGTTATGCTCAGACATGGTTGGGTGTTGCTCTTGTTGTTGCTGCCTTCTTCTTATCCTTTGTTGTCTCCTCAGTTGCCTAAAAGTTCTTTCAGGTTCTGGATCAAACTCAGGTTCAGATTCACTACTTGGTTCAGTTGAACTAGAGCTTGAGTCGGAACTAAGCATACGCTGTAACGTTTACCTGCTCAAACACAGAAGCAGCAAACAACACAGTAAAATCCTTTCAACTTGTGCTTTAATACTTTTGAGCAATAAAAGTTTTACAATCCCTAAGCAACGGCGCCAAAAACTTGTTCGCGCTTGTGTAATAGTATAGATTTTCGCAATTATAGTGCAAGTATACACATCGTACAAGTAATAAAGTGGATTAAAGTAAGAGATCGTTCCCACGAGGATTGATAAGCTTTCACAGTTCAAGTTTCAAAACACAAGAGAATCAAGTGACAAATCGACAATAAGAGTTGGTTTTAAAGCAAAAGATTTAAACAAAACAAGAAAATAGAAGTTGGTTGTGAATATGGATGAGAGATGAGTTGAGTTGTTGTATGCGAGATAAATCCTTCCTAGCCGAGACGTCATAACGTTTAGACGTTATGACGCTCAAATGTTAACTGCGTGCGAGACGTGGCCACGTTTGAACGTCATTTGCAAAAGAGCTATGCTTTTCAAAGACAAAACGCCGAGTTTCAAGTACAAGAAATCCTATGTCTAGGTTCTAAATAGGCCCACTCCTGTATATTAAGTACCCACAAAGAATGTTCTATGAACTATTATCCATTCTATGTCTAGACTTAGATAAAGATGCCTAAATGTCTTTAGTGCATTGTTCATTCATATAAATCTTTGATTTCTTTTCATAGACCATGTTTGTACCTATGAATCTACCTATTTTAAGAGGCCAACCTCAAAACAAGTTTTGAAAATATTATTACGCAAAGATTTAAAACGGGCAACGCTAACACTTCATAACATTAACTAGAAATTCATTAATAGCAAAACAACAACTCAACTACAAAGTATTTAGTTCATGCTGAGCATCATTACAGAATGAAAAGGATGTGAAATCCTAATACCATACATAACAGAAAAGAACTCAAGTGCAAAATATACACCCAAGTACTTCTTAGCATGTACGTTTGTATAGACGTTACAACGTCCCGAACCTTACACTTATGCGTAAATAAAACTAAGTTCGAATAGTAAAATATAGAAGTCTGTTTCCAGATCTTCTTTACAAAACTAGTTCTAAGTTAATGGAGGGATGGTGGGATGAAGAAGATAAAGTGATTCTGAAGTTGGTGGAAGAGATGATGATCTTGAGAGAGGGCTGAGCTGAGCTTAAATAGCCTCCTTGCTTACGCGTGCTGATGTCACTAACCCACCTACCATATCTGTTTCTTCTATTTTTCCCGACAATCGCTCGAGCTACGATGCTTTCGTAAGTCGGCTCATGGGGAAACGTAAAATCTTCGACTTTTATATCTTTGACTTATCATTGCTTCGCGCCAAAATGAAGATCTTTTCACCCTTTTTCTCGCTACACTTTAGTAGACGTGGTGAGGGGCGTGGTAACGTTCAAAGACCGAATTTCTGCACAAGCATAAAAAGCATCAAAACGCTCTCAGAGGCACCAATTGGTGCCTAAATGCACATTCATCACTTCATCTATTTATTTACAAAAGACTCGAAATTGCATAAAACTTAATTAAATACTCCTTGTATTACTAGAAAACTTACATGACTTATTCTTTGAATAAGTATAAATAACTCATATAAATATGAGTTATCACTAGGGCGCCTAGGCATGCGCCTGTGTCTGAGACTGTGTCTCAGTTTGTGTCTTAGTTTGTGTCTAAGACTGTGCTGGCCAGGGGGGCGCCAGATTGCTGTGAAAATGGCGCCCAGTGGCTGTGTTGCCACAGGGGGCTGTTTTGCACAGGATGGCGCTATATTGTGGGGGAGATGGCGCCCAGTGCTGGCTTATGTCTAAGTGTGTGCTGTTTTGGTCCCTAGGTGACAATTTGGTCCTAAGGGTGCTGTTTTGGTCCCTAGGTGACATTTTAGTCCTAAGGGTGTGGTTTTGGTCCCTAGGTGTTGTTTTGGTCCCTAGGTGCCAGTTTGGTCCAAAAGGTGTTAATTTGGTCCCTAAGTGTTGAATTGGTCCTAAAGGGGGTTTTAGGTCCCTGAGTGAGGTTTAGTCCTCCAGTTGTGATTAGTCCTTGGGACATGAATTGTGATGAGCTAGTGAATAATGCAATAATGATGATGCCATGGGGGCATGGGCCATGGGGGCTAACAGTGAAATTGACCATGAGATGAGAGTTGGTCTGAATGATGTATAAAACTAAAAATGACAATGATATGAAAGGCTGTGGTCTTGGTGTATAAATGGAATTGATGATGTGTGTGTTCATGAGTCACATGCATACATTCGGCTGCGGTCGCGACGATATATTGTGTGTAGCCGCGGTGCGGGGTTTTATTTCTTTGCGCGCCGCGACGTATAATGAGTGATGATGAGGCCATGGGGGTCAATGGTACCACATGCATCTCTGCATTACATTGCATCCATCCTCATAAATGATATTGAACTGTCTGTGATGGTTGTGATTGATTGACCCCTATGAACTTGATATACTGCTTATTATCTCCTTTATTATATAGTTCGAGACTCACCCTTTCTGTTGTTGTTTCACACAGGTAGTCATGAGTGAGGGCTTGCTACCTTCACTATTCCCCGAGTCGGTCTGCTCTGATACGTAGCACCTGGGAAATGGGATTTAGACTTTAGTTGTTTTGTTTTGCTCACTGTTGAGCTTTTATATTTGATATACTATGTATTGTTGAGACTGCTGATTACTCTTTTGAGACGTAATTCTATTTCCGCTGCGTGATATGAGATTATATTCCACGTGTTTTATGGTGTTACGTATTGATTTATATATGTGAGCTGAACTGGTTGTTTGAGTATTTTTAAGAGATAAGTGTAGCATTCCATTTGAAAAATAAATTTTTATACTCTGATTTTTAATTTAAATTGCCGGGTAGAAATGGGGTGTTACATTAGTGGTATCAGAGCAAAAGTTCGGTCTGTCCGGCCAAGTGTGTCTGTCTGTCATATTGTGTATGACAATTAGGTGTCTTTAAATTAGTTCTGAATGGTTGTTTATGCTGCAGTGCTAGGTTGATATGGCTCGGAGAGTTGATGCTGCTCTTGCTGAGGCTTTGCAAGCCATAACGCAGGTTATGGGGACTCAGCAGAATACTGAGACTCGTAGTCTGGCTACATTCCAGAGGGAGAACCCTCCTACCATCAAGGGGAGGTGCAACCCAGATGGTGCTCTGGCTTAGCTGAAGGAGATTGAGAGAATCTTCCGGGTGATTAGCTGCAATGATGAGCAGAAGGTCAGGTATGGTACGCACACTCTAGCTGAGGAGGCTGATGACTGGTGGTTGGAGACCAGTGAGAGGTTAGGGGCTGCGCATGAGGAGGTTACTTGGGCTGTGTTCCGAAGGGAATTCTTGAGGAAGTATATTCTGGAGGATGTCAGGGGGAAGAAAGAGCTGGAGTTCCTTGAGCTGAGGCAGGGGAGTATGTCTGTTACAGAGTATGCTGCTAAGTTCACGGAGCTGGCTAAGTTCTATCCACATTATCTTTGAGGTCGGTCTTTGAATTCTCAAAGTGCATCAAATTCGAGAATGGGTTGAGAGCTGATATCAAGCAAGCCATTGGGTATCAGAAGATCAGAGTGTTTGCTGATTTGGTTGACTGCTGCAGAATCTATGAGGAAGACAAAGAAATGCCCGCTCTAGAGTCATGAGAGATCGGAGGGTAAGTTCCAAAAGAGGGGTAAGCCATATGAGGTGTCTGCTGATAGAGGAAAAACAGAAATATCTTTGTGGTAACAGCAGTATCTTTGGTGGTAGTAGGTCTGCTGAGGGCAAGAAGCCAAGTGGGGGAGATGCTCCTGCTGATATTGTGTGTTTCAAGTGTGGCAAGCCGGGTCACAAGAGTTTTGAGTGCAAGGCCCGGGTAAAAGTATGTTTCATTGTGGGAAGGATGGTCACATGGCATCTGATTGTGATCGCAAGGAAGCAGTGTGTTTCAATTGTGGTGAAGCTGGTCACTTTAGTTCCAAATGCACTAAACCAAAGAAGGAGAGGTCCAGTGGAAGAGTCTTTGCACTAGCAGGGTCAGAGGAGGCCAATGAAATCAGAGGTATTTGTTCTATTCATGGTACACCTGTTGTTGCTATAGTTGATACGGGTGCTACGCACTCTTTTATTTCTGCTGCTTGTGCTGAAAAGTTGAATTTAGTATTATCTACTATGGAGAGGAGGATGGTTATCGACACTCCGGCTAAGGGTTCGGTAACTACTTCTCTATTGTGTGCTAAGTGTCCTCTGTCAGTCTTCGGCAGAGATTTTCTAGTTGATCTTGTCTGTTTGCCTTTGGGTGGGTTGGATGTTATTCTGGGTATGGACTGGTTAGTAGATAACCATGTACACATCAACTGTTTCAACAAGTCTGTGAGTTTCTTTCCTCCAGAAGAGGAAGAGTCTGTTTTGTTGTCTGCGAGTCAGCTGCAGGAGGTAATGAAAGAGGGTGGTCATCTGTTTGCTTTGATGGCGTCTATGTCTGCTGAGAACCAAGCTGTAGGTGATGGGTAGCAGGTGGTGTGTGAGTTCCCTGAAGTGTTCCCTGATGAGATTCCTAGTGTGCCACCAGAGAGGGAAATTGAGTTTGGAATTGAGCTTGTGCCTGGTACTAGGCCTGTGTCTATGGCACCGTACCGGATGTCTGCTTCTGAGTTATCTGAGTTGAAGAAGCAGTTAGAGGAGCTTCTTGAGAAGAAATTTGTGAGGCCTAGTGTGTCACCATGGGGAGCTCCAGTTCTGTTAGTGAAGAAGAAGGATGGGAGTATGCGTCTGTTGTGTGGATATACAGCAACTGAACAAGGTGACTATTAAAAATAAGTATCCTCTCCCGAGGATTGATGATCTGATGGATCAGCTGGTGGGTGCTAAGGTTTTTAGCAAGATTGATTTGAGGTCAGGGTATCATCAGATTAAAGTAAAAGATGAGGACATCCAGAAGACAACGTTCAGAACGAGGTATGGGCATTATGAGTACTCTGTAATGCCGTTTGGTGTCACTAATGCACCAGGGGTGTTTATGGAGTACATGAACAGTATCTTCCATAGCTATTTGGATCGGTTTGTGGTGGTTTTCATAGATGATATTCTGGTGTACTCTAAGTCTGAGGAGGAGCACGCAGAGCACTTGAGATTGGTGCTAGAGGTGTTGAAAGAGAAGAAGCTTTTTTTATGCTAAGTGTCCAAATGTGAGTTCTGGCTGCGTGAGGTAAGCTTCTTGGGACATATTATTTCTGGTGATGGTATAGCTGTGGACCCAGCCAAGGTTGATGCAGTATTGCAGTGGGAGAGCCCAAAGTCTGTGACTGAGATCAGGAGTTTCTTGGGGTTGGCTGGTTACTACAGGAGGTTTATTGAGGGGTTCTCTAAGCTAGCCCTTCCGTTGACCCAATTGACCTGTAAAGGGAGAGCCTTTGTGTGGGATGCCAAGTGTGAAGAGAGCTTCCAAGAGTTGAAGAGGAGGTTGACAACATCTCCAGTGTTAGTGTTGCTGTTGCGGATCAACCTTTTGTTGTATATTGTGATGCTTCCAAGATGGGTTTGGGAGGTGTATTGATGCAGGATGGGAAGGTAGTGGCTTATGCGTCCAGACAGCTGAGGACACATGAGAAGAACTATCCTACTCATGATTTGGAGTTGGCTGCTATTGTGTTTGTGCTGAAGATTTGGAGGCACTATCTCTATGGTACCAGATTTGAGGTGTTCAGTGATCACAAGAGTTTGAGGTATCTGTTTGACCAGAAGGAGCTGAATATGAGGCAGAGGCGTTGGTTAGAGCTGCTGAAGGATTATGATTTCGGCTTGAAGTATCATCCCGGCAAAGCTAATGTCGTGGCTGATGCTTTAAGTCGGAAAACCTTACATATGTCAGCAATGATGGTGAAGGAATTGGAGTTGATTGAGCAATTCCGTGATTTGAGCCTGGGTATGCTGAGGATTGGTAACGACTTCTTGGTTAGTATCAGGGACGCCCAGAAGTTGGATGTGAAGCTTGTTGATTTATTGGTTGCTGGTGACCAAGCTGTGGATGGTGACTTCAGATTGGATTCCCAGGGTGTGTTGAGATTCAGGGACAGAATTTGTGTTCCTGATGATGCTGAGTTGAAGAAAATGATACTTGAGGAGAGCATAGGAGCAAGCTAAGTATTCATCCAGGTGCTACGAAAATGTATCATGATTTGAAGAAACTGTTTTGGTGGCCTGGTATGAAGAAGGATGTGGCACAGTTTGTAACGCCCCAAAAATAATTCGAGTGTTTATTTAATTAATTTAATTAAGTGGTGTTTGGTGGGTTGTATTAAAATAATAATAGGGTGTTTGATTTAAATGAGGAATAGTGGATAGTAAAGAAGTGAGTGGCAATTAATTAAAAGAGGGGTGGTGTTAATAATTAATTTAGTGATAGAAAGAGGCCCGGGACCCAAGGGCCCAAGGTTAGCGCATGAGTGATGGGGTTTTGCCTAGGGTTGGCTCATTTTGTGCATTTGAGAGAAAAAGAAGAGAAAAAAGAAAGAAGGTGCTTGTTGTGAGAAAGAGAGAAGCGCAAGGAAAGAAAGAAGAAAAGGGAAGGAGATCGCGAAGAGAAGAGGAAGGAAGAAGAGAAAGGCTGGGTTCGTAGGTTGTTGTGGTTTCAGACGTGCTTTCATTCGTCCTCTACGGAGCTTACGTTTAAGAGGTAAGGGTGAGCGTTTCATTTAACATAATTGGGTATATGATGGGTGTTGGGGGGGTTTCTTGACGTTGTTTGAGGATTGTTGATGATTTTGATGAGGTTTGATGATTTACGATGTTGTTTGATAATTTTTGATGATGTTGATGATTTTGATGAGGTTTGATGATTTACGATGTTGTTTGATAATTTTTGATGATGTTGATGATTTTGATGAGGTTTGATGATTTCTGATGTTGCTTGATAATTTTTGATGATGTCGATGATTTTGATGAGGTTTGATGATTTCTGATGTTGCTTGATAATTTTTTGTTGATGTTGATGATTTGATGGGGTTTGATGATATCTGATGATGCTGTTAACAGTACGTGGAAATGAAAATGTTGTGAGAATAATTTTAGGTGAGGAATCGATTAGTAGCTTGAGTGATATAGGTGAGGAATCGATTATTAGCTTGAATGACATAGGGAAGAATCGATTGTTGGCTTTCCAAAAGAGATAGGAATCGATTCTTTGCTTCAAAACAAGATAGGACAATCGATTGTTGGCTTTCCAAAAGAGATAGGAATCGATTCCTTGTTTCTAAAACATATAGAAGGAATCGATTGCTTGCTTCTAAAACATATAGAAGGAATCGATTGCTTGCTTCTAAAACATATAGAAGGAATCGATTGCTTGCTTTTAAAACATATAGAAGGAATGGATTGCTTGCTTTTAAAACATATAGAAGGAATCGATTGCTTGCTTTCAAATTATAGAGGAATCGATTGCTTGCTTTCAAATATAGGGTCCAAATCGATTTCCTACTTTCAAATAGGGAGATCACTGTTTCTTCACGTTTTTGAAAAATTCATATCTTGAGAACCGGGAACCCGATTGAGGTGTTCTAAGATGCGTTGGAAAGCTTATTCAGAAGCCTAACTGAATATTCTATTTTTAAGGCAAAATAAACCGTTTATTGTTGCTGTATTTATTAAGTAAAAGGTGCTGTTTATGAAAATGTGATTGTTATGTTTATTTTGCTGCAAGAGGTTATATACTAGTGTACTCCTTGACTATGGCTAGATTGTGGTTTACCACTAAGGCCAGAATTTCTTTCACTGGTGTATTTACAAGGGCATCACAGAGAACCTTGCAAATGTGGCCAATGCCTTTTGCAAGTGGTACCAGTTACCTGAGTAATCCCATAGTCAATCAGTTTACTATTTTATAATCCACCAAGCTAAAAGATAACTGTAATGTATATATATATGCTTATGATGACGTGACTATATGATGTTGATGAATGTGTCGGTTCATGCTATGAGTGATTTTGATGATGTGTATTTAAGATTGTGATGTGAATGACGAATGCACTCTACGAGTGTTTTATGATGATGTGTTACTTAATGATTGTGATGTGAATGATTTAATACACTCTACGAGTGTTTTATGATGACATGCCTTGAGTGGTTATTTCTTTTATGATGATGATGGTGAGTACTCCAGGTGAGTTTTTTGGTGGAATGCACATGTGTATATAGAATCTCATGGCATGTGCATACTATGACTAATATTGATGATGTTATGCCTTGAGTGGTTTTTCTTCTATAATGAAGATATGCCTTGAGTGGTTTTTCTTCTATAATAAAGATATGCCTTGAGTGGTTTTTCTTCTATAAATGAAGGTATGCCTTGAGTGGTTTTTAAAGATGATATGGTACCATCATGCATTATGCCACAGTGGGGTTGCACTTTCATACATCATTATAAGCGTGAATTGTCTTTATTGCGATTGGAGCCGTTGTTGTGTGACCGTGAATTGGTGATGTTGATGATACCACGTGATTGTCCGCTCTCATCTCTCTATTATGTATTTGATTATGTTCCATTGAAATTCTCACCCTTCTCGCTTGGAATGTTGCTCTATTGTGGCAACGCTGCAGTACCCGCGAGTGAAGGACTTGCTTTGCCTTATTCTTTTAGTTTTGGGATGTAGTGTTGTGTCGCTCTCGATCTTCAGAACACCTAGGGGCGTGAGTGGAGTTGGATAATGTGTTTAATAGTTGTATACTGATTTTTATCGTTACATTGAGACGTGTTTGAGAGTATTTGGTGAGTTGGTGTTTATGCCACTACGATTGTGTTTTATGAGGATGGGATTTGCCCTAACTGATGTTTGATTGCACAAATTTGAAGAGTGCATATTTGATGAGTTTTTAAGGAAGCTGTAGCATTTCTTTTCTATCAATTAAGACAATTTTTATTTTTGAAAAAGAATTACTCTGATAAATGACACGTAATATAAGGGTAGAAAAGGGTGTTACATTAGTGGTATCGAGCGATTCGGCCTGCATCGTACGAAAGTAGTCCATTGTTAGTGTCTTTTGTGGCTCGGTCCTAAACCGGACTGTATGTGTGTTCCAGTGTGCTTTGGATGCATGGACTCTGAGTAGAGTTGCATGCCTTGCTTATAATTTGATGTTGGCTGTTGTTATTATTAATATTACTATTATTATTATTATTTCTAATTTCTTGATTTGTCTTATGTGGCTTTTAAATCTAATAATGAAAATATGCGATGAAACTTTTGTGCACTCCTATTACTTGATTCAAGGTGCTGTAGTGGATTAGCATGAATATGAAATTGTTTTGCATAAGTAGAATATTTGAAATTGTTCTATCTTTTACAATTTACACTATACTAAGTATATGCAAATAGAGCTAATAGTTTAATTAGTCTTGTGAATTTTTGGTGGGTTACTAAATTATATATTGCATGTGTAAGTGTATATGAATGGTGTTTGTATCTTCTAATGAGTCTAGAACTCTTATAGGAATTTACTAGAAATGAACTTGATATATCGAACTAGAGTGAGCTAGGCTTAAAGAGTGTTTGATACTTGTGTCTTAGTTTTGCTCTATGGGGCTTGTTTAATCAAGTGTTTCATGTACATGTTTGGTTCTTTTCTTACGTGTTTGTTTAATCGAGTTGCCTCAACCGAATGTTTGATCTTTAGGTTCTAGGACTATGAGTAAATTAGGAGGAACTACAAGTTAATTATGAGGTTCTATCTAAAAGTTGCTTCCTCGTTTTATATGACGATGTGATTGTTGATTTTTAATTTCTAGATGCTTACATGTCCTGTACAAGTTTATGTGTCCTTCTCGTGTAGTCGTGATGGTAGGAGTTGTCTTAAATGCTAATTTAATTTTGTGTCTTCACCGAACCTTTGGTAGTGGTTGTGCTTAGGTCAAGTAAATAGTTATGCGACTTACGAGTCGAGAATCCATACCTTGAGTTAAGAGTTTCGAGAAAATAGTCAAACCACGCCTTGTGTAAAATCTTTTGATAGAACATGATTTTATTCCGTGCTAATTGATGCTCTTTGATTAAGTGTTTTATGAAATTGGCGTGTAAAATAATTTTAAGGCGGTGCAATGTCTTGATAACCATAAATGACCGATTCCTTGTTAGATGCTATGACCATTGATTTCATTTGGTTTTCCTTCGAGTGCATTAAGATGTAATGGTTTCCTTGTTGTACATGATAACGAGCAAGTTTTTGTTAATGTCTAAAGATATTGGTGTATTGTAAATGCTGCGGTTTTTATAAGAAAATGTGCTACTATTTTTATAAGAAAAATACCTTGTTGTTTTTGTAAAGAATAAATGTTGTTTTTTTTTTTTTGCAACTTAATGTCACTTTGTTTTAAGTGTTGTATTATTGTTGTTTTATAATAGAACATGTTGCTTTTCTTTTGAAAATAGTAGTGTTGTTACGCACTAGAATATGTTGCTATCTTACAAAAATAAATGGTGCCGTTTTTATGTTGTGATGTTCTTTGTAAAGCCGTTGTCCTTATGTTGTTTAAGTTGCCGTTTTGTGTGGTAAATGTCTTCATTTACTTATGGGTGACGTGTTGTCATGTGGTTGATTTTATGATAGGATGAGTTGAATTTCAATTGGGTGATTTGGTGAAGTTAGGATCGATCTTTCATATATATATGGATGAGAGCATGTGACTGAGTAATTTGAAATTGACTTAAGGTGTGATGTGGGGTGTGTTTTGGTTTAAATTGGGTGTCGAGACTTAAGTGGTGATTGCCTTGTATGTTCGTAATTGTTGGAAGGACACCATGAGAGTGAGAAGAAAAAAAAAAAAAAAAATCTTTTGTTGTATCACATAAAAATGTTGCTTTATTTTTCACAAAAAGATGTTCTTTGTTTCCATAAAAATATGTTGCTTGTCTTATAAAGAAGGAGTTCTTTGTTTTGATGTTGAAAAAGTGTTGTTTTCAGTACGTATATGCTCTTGTCCTAGCGCATATATCTTCTGTTTTTGAAATTGTTATACGCCCATATGCCCCATTTTTTCACTTGGTTTCTTCTTTGTTTTTGTGACTTAATGATCTTTGTTTTTGAACCCAATATTCTCTTTGCTTTTATAAATAAAAAGGGTGCGGTAATGTTGTCCTTTTTAATAAAAAGGTCATTGTTTTTATTATTGTCCTTGCAATTTAAATGTGAAGTTTTCCACTTTAAAAAGGTGATGCTACAACACGGGATATTTATGAAGTGATTTATCTTGAGAGTTGATGTTGAATTCATGTTGTATGATGATAAGAGTATGTGATCGAGTGATTGAGATATGAGTCATGGGTGATGCCATTTTTGATTGAGATATAAATTATGGTGTGATACAATTTAATTATGAAATGTTATAAAGATTGTTTTCTTGAATTGCATGACGATGCGAGTGTTGACTAGTAAATTCTAGATGCTTATGTGTGTTGTAAATGCTTATGCGTTCTTCTATGTGTAGTCCTTGAGGGTAGGAATTTGCTTATACCTTATTTTAGTGGTGTGTCATTCTTGATCCTTTGGTGGAGATTTACGCTTAGAATGAAAGTACACAGGTTATGTGACATAAGAGATGGAGTCAATATGTTAAGTTGAGACTCATGAGGAGGAGGAGTAAAGCAAACTTTAGTGTTTCACGGATCAAGAATAGAACCTTGAGAGGGTTGTAAGCGGGTGTACCGAGGTTAAAATTAGGATTTAAATCATGTAAACTTTGAAGAGATTAAGTGTGAACTAGATTCATCTTGTTGTTGGGATTAGCGTGATTTTCGAGGACGAAAATATTCTAAGTGGGGAGAGTTGTAACGCCCAAAAATAATTCAGTGTTTATTTAATTAATTTAATTAAGTGGTGTTTGGTGGGTTGTATTAAAATAATAATAGGGTGTTTGATTTAAATGAGGAATAGTGGATAGTAAAGAAGTGAGTGGCAATTAATTAAAAGAGGGGGTGGTGTTAATAATTAATTTAGTGATAGAAAGAGGCCCAGGACCCAAGGGCCCAAGGTTAGGCGCATGAGTGATGGGGTTTTGCCTAGGGTTGGCTCATTTTATGCATTTGAGAGAAAAAGAAGAGAAAAAAGAAAGGGTCTTATTTGTGAGAAAGAGAAGCGCAAGGAAAGAAAGAAGAAAAGGGAAGGAGATCGCGAAGAGAAGAGGGAAGGAAGAAGAGAAGCTGGGTTCGTGGGTTGTTGTGGTTTCGTACGTGCTTTCATTCGTCCTCTACGGAGCTTACGTTTAAGAGGTAAGGGTGAGCGTTTCATTTAACATAATTGGGTATATGATGGGTGTTGGGGGGGTTTCTTGACGTTGTTTGAGGATTGTTGATGATTTTGATGAGGTTTGATGATTTCTGATGTTGTTTGATAATTTTTGATGATGTTGATGATTTTGATGAGGTTTGATGATTTCTGATGTTGTTTGATAATTTTTGATGATGTTGATGATTTTGATGAGGTTTGATGATTTCTGATGTTGCTTGATAATTTTTGATGATGTCGATGATTTTGATGAGGTTTGATGATTTCTGATGTTGCTTGATAATTTTTTGTTGATGTTGATGATTTGATGGGGTTTGATGATATCTGATGATGCTGTTAACAGTACTGGAAATGAAAATGTTGTGAGAATAATTTTAGGTGAGGAATCGATTAGTAGCTTGAGTGATATAGGTGAGGAATCGATTATTAGCTTGAATGACATAGGAAGAATCGATTGTTGGCTTTCCAAAGAGATAGGAATCGATTCTTTGCTTCAAAACAAGATAGGACAATCGATTGTTGGCTTTCCAAAAGAGATAGGAATCGATTCCTTGCTTCTAAAACATATAGAAGGAATCAATTGTTTGCTTCTAAAACATATAGAAGGAATCGATTGCTTGCTTCTAAAACATATAGAAGGAATCGATTGCTTGCTTTTAAAACATATAGAAGGAATCGATTGCTTGCTTTTAAAACATATAGAAGGAATCGATTGCTTGCTTTCAAATTATAGAGGAATCGATTGCTTGCTTTCAAGGGTCCAAATCGATTTCCTACTTTCAAATAGGGAGATCAACGCTTTCTTCACGTTTTGAAAAATTCATATCTTGAGAACCGGAACCCGATTGAGGTGTTCTAAGATGCGTTGGAAAGCTTATTCAGAAGCCTAACTGAATATTCTATTTTTAAGGCAAAATAAACCGTTTATTGTTGCTGTATTTATTAAGTAAAAGGTGCTGTTTATGAAAATGTGATTGTTATGTTTATTTTGCTGCAAGAGGTTATACTACTAGTGTACTCCTTGACTATGGCTAGATTGTGGTTTACCACTAAGGCCAGAATTTCTTTCACTGGTGTATTTACAAGGGCATCACTGAGAACCTTGCAAATGTGGCCAATGCCTTTTGCAAGTGGTACCAGTTACCTGAGTAATCCCATAGTCAATCAGTTTACTATTTTATAATCCACCAAGCTAAAAGATAACTGTAATGTATATATATATGCTTATGATGACGTGACTATATGATGTTGATGAATGTGTCGGTTCATGCTATGAGTGATTTTGATGATGTGTATTTAAGATTGTGATGTGAATGACGAATGCACTCTACGAGTGTTTTATGATGATGTGTTACTTAATGATTGTGATGTGAATGACGAATACACTCTACGAGTGTTTTATGATGACATGCCTTGAGTGGTTATTTCTTTTATGATGATGATGGTGAGTACTCCAGGTGAGTTTTTGGTGGAATGCACATGTGTATATAGAATCTCATGGCATGTGCATACTATGACTAATATTGATGATGTTATGCCTTGAGTGGTTTTTCTTCTATAATGAAGATATGCCTTGAGTGGTTTTTCTTCTATAATGAAGATATGCCTTGAGTGGTTTTTCTTCTATAAATGAAGGTATGCCTTGAGTGGTTTTTAAAGATGATATGGTACCATCATGCATTATGCCCTGGTGGGGGTTGCACTTTCATACATCATTATAACTGTGAATTGTCTTTGCTGCGATTGGAGCTTTGTTGTTGTGTGACCGTGAATTGGTGATGTTGATGATACCACATGATTATCTGCTCTCATCTCTCTATTATGTATTTGATTATGTTCCATTGAAATTCTCACCCCTTCTGCTTGGAATGTTGCTCTATTGTGGCAACGCTGCAGGTACCCGCGAGTGAAGGACTTGCTGCCTTATTCTTTTAGTTTTTGGGATGTAGTGTTGTGTCGCTCTCTGATACTGTAACACCTAGGGGCGTGAGTGGAGTTGGATAATGTGTTTAATAGTTGTATACTGATTTTTATCGTTACATTGAGGCGTGTTTGAGAGTATTTGGTGAGTTGGTGTTTATGCCGCTACGATTGTGTTTTATGAGGATGGGATTTGCCACTAGCGATGTTTGATTGCACAAATTTGAAGAGTGCATATTTGATGAGTTTTTAAGGAAGCTGTAGCATTTCTTTTCTATCAATTAAGACAATTTTTATTTTTGAAAAAGAATTACTCTGATAAATGACACGTAATATAAGGGTAGAAAAGGGGTGTTACACAGTTTGTTTATGCATGTTTGACTTGCCAGAAGTCAAAGATTGAGCACCAGAAGCCTGCAGGGCTGATGCAACCTTTAGAGATTCCGGAATGGAAATGGGACAAAGATTTCCATGGACTTTGTATTCAAGTTGCCAAACACCGTGTGAGAGGGTTTGACTCTATTTGGGTGATTGTGGATAGGTTGACCAAGTCTACCCATTTTATTCCTATCAACATCACCTATCCTGTGCCGAGGTTGGCTAAGATTTACATTCAGGTGATCGTGAAGCTGCATGGGGTCCCGAAGAGTATTGTGTCGGATAGAGACCCAAGGTTTACTTCTGAGTTTTGGGGGAGCTTGCAGGAGGCATTGGGGTCGAGATTGAGGTTGAGTTCAGCTTATCATCCTCAGACTCATGGACAGACAGAGAGAACCATCCAGTCCTTAGAGGATCTTCTGAGAGCTTGTGTGCTAGAGCAGGGAGGTGCGTGGGATACACATCTCCCACTGATTGAGTTCACTTATAATAACAGCTACCATTCGAGTATAGGGATGGCTCCTTTTAAGGCACTGTATGGGCGGAGGTGTAGGACTCCGTTGTGTTGGCATGAGTCCGGTGAGAGTGTTGTTCTTGGACCGGAATTGGTTATGGAGACTACAGAGAAGGTAAAGTTGATCAGAGAAAATGAAAGAGTCCCAGAGTCGGCAGAAAAGTTATCATGATAGGAGAAGAAATGACTTAGAATTTCAGGCTGGTGAGCATGTTTTCTTGAGGGTCACGCCTATGACTGGTGTTGGGCGTGCACTGAAAGCGAAGAAGCTGACTCCGAGATTTATTGGACCGTACCAAATCATTGAGAGGGTGGGAAAGGTTGCTTGTAGGGTGGCTCTGCCACCTAATCTTTCGAACTTGCACGATGTATTCCACGTGTCACAGCTTCGGAAGTATATTCCAGACCCGTCTCATGTGATTCACATGGATGATGTGGAGGTACGTGAGAACCTCACTGTGGAGACTATGCCGGTGAGGATTGATGATAGAGAGGTGAAGGTCTTTGAGAGGAAAGACATTGCTTTAGTCAAGGTAGTGTGGTTGGGAGGCTGCTTTGGTGAGAGCATGACTTGGGAGGCTGGAGAAAGCGGGATGAGGAGTCCTATCTGAACTATTTGACTCGGTGTATGAATTTCGAGGACGAAATTTCCTAAGTGGGGAGAGTTGTAACACCTAAATAATTTAATTAAGTAATTGATTAAATTATTTAAAGTGTTGCACTATTTTTAATTATAATAAGTTATAATATAGTATTTTATAATATAGTAATTTATTTGATTGAAGGGAGTGGTATTGGAAATAACGGGACTGCTAATATTGGCCCAGGAACCCAAGCCCAATGACTTAGGCTCCTAGGGTTGGTGCAATTCGCACCATTCACCAAAGAAAGAAAGAAACGAAAGAAAGGAGAGAAAGGAGAAGAGAGAAACGGCGCAAGAGAGAAGAGAAAGAGGGAGAGAGCTTCGCATCAAGCAAGAAGGAAATAAAGGAGCTCTTGTTGCTGTGGTTTTTGTACGTGACTCAGAGAAAGAGACTTTCAACGGTTTAATTTAAGGTAAGGGGAGTCTCACTCTATAATAGAGAGGATAATGGGTTGTATGTAGATCATAGGTTCTTATTTGATGTTAATTGATGATTGTATGATGGTTTGAATCATTGAATTTGATGAATTGTATGACAAAATTGATTTAGGGCTTAATGTTAGGGTTTATGTTCTTGATTTTGTGTTGATGTGTAAATTGATGTTTGAAACGTGAAATTGAATGTATTAAAATGATTATAGAGTGTATTTGAATGATATATGTTGATTGGAATTGAGAGGATTTGGGAATTTGGGATTTTTGGGGACCCTAGGGGTATAGGGCGCCAAATTGCTAGGAATATATGGCGCCACATGTGCTTGTGCTTGATGGGAAAATTGTGGTGTGTTCTTTGTGCGAGGCGCCAATTTCCTAGAGAAATGGCGCTGTGTCACACATGCGATGGCCCGTGCGTGCGTGCTTCTTTGCTGGGCGCCACATTCTTTGGGAAAATGGCGCTGGGTTCTTGTTCATGTCTTTGGGTGTGCGAGGTGTCACCGTCTGGCGCCCGATTCTTTGGGAAAATGGCGCCCAGTACACTGTTTGTGTGGCTGTGCGTTGCGTGTGTGCGATGTGAGCGCAAATGCTGCCCAGGGCGCCCAGAATGGCGCCTGTGTCACTGTTCATGTGTTGTGTCTAGGTGCAGGGCGCCAAAAGTGACTGCCCAATGCGCCTGGTTGTGTTGTGCCAAGTGCAGGGCGCCAAATGGCTGCCCTGTGGCGCCTGTTGTGGCGCCTAGGTGAGTGTGTGCGTGGGTGTCTAAGGCATGAGCGCCATTTTGCTGCCATGGCGCCTGTGGTGTGCGCCAGAATGTGTGTTGCGTGTGTGTGGGTGCATGTGCGCGCGGCCACGGGCGCCAAATGGCTGCCTGTTGCGCCTATGTTCTTTATCTGTGTCTAAGGCGGGCGCTAAAAGTGCTTTGCCAGGCGCCTAGGCATGCGCTGTCGTGTCTCGGCCCATGTCTCGATTTGTGTCTTAGTTTGTGTCTAAAGACCATCTTTGCGAGGCGCTAGATTCTTGTGAAAATGGCACCCGTGGGTGTGTTGCCATAGGGCGCCAAGTTCTGAGTTTTTGGCGCTGGTCTTTGTGTTGCCTGTGGTGGCGCCAGATTGTGGGGAAATGGCGCCCGATCTTTGCGTTATGTCTAAGTGTGTGCTGTTTTGGTCCCTAGGTGACAGTTTGGTCCTAAGGGTGCTGTTTTGGTCCCTAGGTGACAGTTTAGTCCTAAGGGTGTGGTTTTGGTCCCTAGGTGCCAGTTTGGTCCAAAAGGTGTTAATTTGGTCCCTAAGTGTTGAATTGGTCCTAAAGGGAGTTTTAGGTCCCTGAGTGAGGTTTAGTCCTCCAGTTGTGATTAGTCCTTGGGACATGAATTGTGATGAGCTAGTGAATAATGCAATAATGATGATACCATGGGGGCATGGGCCATGGGGGCTAACAGTGATTGACGATGAGATGAGAGTTGGTCTGAATGATGTATAAAACTAAAAATGACAATGATATGAAAGGCTGCGGTCTTGGTGTATAAATGAAATTGATGATGTGTGTGTTCATGAGTCACATGCATACATTCGGCTGCGGTCGCGACGATATATTGTTGTGTAGGTCATTATGCAGGGGTTTTATTTCGGCTGCGGTCGAGACGTATAATGAGTGATGATGAGGCCATGGGGGCCAATGGTACCACATGCATCTCTGCATTACATTGCATCCATCCTCATAAATGATATTGAACTGTCTGTGATGGTTGTGATTGATTGACCCCTATGAACTTGATATACTGCTTATTATCTCCTTTATTATATAGTTCGAGACTCACCCTTTCTGTTGTTGTTTACCACAGGTAGTCATGAGTGAGGGCTTGCTACCTTCACTATTCCCAGAGCTCTCGAGTGCCGCTCACGATCGTAGCACACAGGAAATGGGATTTAGACTTTAGTTGTTTTGTTTTGCTCATTTGTTGAGCTTTTATATTTGATATACTATGTATTGTTGAGACTGCTGATTACTCTTTTGAGATGTAATTCTATTTCCGCTGCGTGATATGAGATTATATTCCACATGTTTTATGGTGTTACGTATTGATTTATGTATGTGAGCTGAACTGGTGGTTGTTTGAGTATTTTTAAGAGATAAGTGTAGCATTCCATTTGAAAAATAAATTTTTATACTCTGATTTTTAATTTAAATTGTCGGGTAGAAATGGGGTGTTACACAATACACTAGAGGAGGTACCATTTTTTATTCCATTGTTAGAGGTAGGAAAGTCTTCTTTGATCCTGATAGAATTAATCAGCATTTTGACTTAACCTACCATGGAAGTGACTTTGAGGAAAAAATGGATACTTATGGGAAGAAGGAAATGACTTTGATTAAGAATAGGGTAGCAGTAGAAGAGTTTGAATGAGAAAAATTCACACACTCAGAGTTTAAGCTTAGATGTGGTTACTTAATCCTGAACTAGGAAATTGTCACTTATTTGTAGATGCTTCAATTATCCCCACATCTACATTATCTAAAGAAAGATTGATCCTAATGGATACAATCTTGACTGAAGATAATGTTGACATAGGGAGGTTGATCACTAGAGAAATTCTAGATTGTCAAACTAAGACACAGGGATTTTTGTATTTTCCTTGTTTAATTACTGAGTTGTGCCAAAAGCAAGGAGTCATTGCTACTGAGGTTGAGAAAATGCAGAGAAAAACACCACCCAGTGGCTTATCTGCAGAATTCAAAGAAAGAACAAGGCCTGTTAAAATGAGAAATATTGCAGGACAAGAGCAGGAAGTGCAGGAACACTTGACAGAAACTCCAAGTAGTATGGAAGTTCCAGAAAGAACATCATGAATGGTTGCAAATGAAGCTTCATGAGATCAAACCAGAATCACAGCTTGAAACACCAATTTTCCCTAATTGGGTGTTTGAGACTCATGAGGATGAAGAGGAAAGAGGGGTAGAAGAAGAAGAGGTAGTTGAAAGAAGGCCTAAGAGGAAGAGAGTAACTAAGAAGGATCCAAAGGGAAAGAAGCCAAAGACTCGTGAGGAACCAGAGCTAGGGAGTGAGGAAGATACAGAAGAGGATGAGGAAGCAAGGCAAGCAGTGATGGACATAGATAAAAATGTGGATGAAGATGAATCTGAATCAAATGAGGAGAGTGAAAATGAAGATGATGGAAGTGCAACGATGGAGGAAGTGTCCAGGAAGAAATATGAACTGAAAACCAAAAAGAAAACAACAACTCAACCCCAACCACAATCACCCCCATCTCAGCAACAATAAAACATTCCATCACCACCACAAAAATCCCCCACCATTCACCAATCACCCCCTCACACCTCACCTCAAATCCATAAATCACCAACACCCCAACCACACACTGTGTCACCTCCACCACAACCAACACCCACATCTCCCCCAGCAAAAACACCACAACAAGAACAAGAAACCCAATTCACTAGAGAACCCGCCCCATTTCCAACTCAGTCTCCACAACAACCATCACCCACCCTCATACCAGAACCAATTCTTGAGCCTACTAACCATGTTTTAGAAAAAGAAAAATTACAGGACATTCAAGAAGAGCTTGAGAAAGATGGAAGCAAAGCAAGTTCTGAAGAGGAGGTGCAAGGAAAGGCAAAGCAACAAGCATCTAGTGTACCTGCACCAGATGCAGGAGCATCAAAGAAGCAATTAAAGGTCATGGCAACTAGCCCTGCCGCAACAATTTCTGCAGTTTTGAATGCTTTGGCAGAGAAGAAGGAGAAGCTGGGATACACTACCAAAGCCATCAATCCACCTCCTCCAAAAGGAGTTTGGACAATGAGTTCTCTCTATGGTGTACAGGGATCAAGAACACAAATAGGTGGAAAGGCAACAATTCAAAAGGAGATGCCAAAAGAGGGAGGATTAGAAGCTGAAAAGGTGATAGAGAAACAGCCAGAACAAAATGTGCAATCCACTGAACAAGTCTCAGTGCAGAGTAGTGTGCCTACATCTGAAGTACACCTTGCAGCTGCATCTCACAATCTGAAATGCACAAGCAATCGTTGAAGACCACAGTGCGCTACTACTACTGTGGCTGCTACCAAACCAAAGGCAAAGAAATTAAAGAGCAAGCATGTTCCTGCTGTGAGGGCCAGTGCTCGTCTCAAGAATCCAAAGAAAGAGTAAAAAGGGATCTTTTTATGTTGTTTTAAGTACTTATCTATGTTTTTAAGTAATTGTCTATGTGTTTAATTAATGTTTTAAGTACTTTTGTTGTAATCCTTCTCCCCACTTTTGAACTCAATGTTTTGTATCCTCAACTTAGAGCGGTGAGGACACTTCTCATATTTAAGTTGGGGAGAGTAGTTATATGTTATGAACTATGTCTTATGTACTATGTTATGTACTCAGTACTTGGTGTTAAAAAAAATGTGTTAGTATTATGTGAATATGCAGTATTATTTGTATTCTAAATTTTAGATGTACTTAACAAAGCATGAAATAGCATGATAATTTGTTTCAAAAAGTGGTAAATTAAGTACATCATTTATGTTAGACTTAAATGATTGTGAAGCATGATCACATGAGCCAAATTTAATGATGAAAAGGAAAAAGAGAAGCCTTGTTTTCTAGAAATAACCAGTTTTATAATCTCTTTGACACTTCAAAACTGAGTTTTTGAACCATGCTAGATAAGAAGCTATCTAAGGCTAGGGAATTTTTGGAAAGCTAAGGTCAAAAGTAGATTTTTACTAAAAATATAGAAGCTTAGAGTAGTCAATGCCATAGGTTGTCAAAAGTACTACAAAAGTGTCTAAATGTGTAAAAAGCTACACTTGCCTGAGTCATATGACTGAACCTGTCCCTTAAGTGCAAATGGTTTGAAAAAATGAACAAAAGTTCAAGAAGAAAGAAAAAGAAAAGAAAAACAAACCAAAGAAAAGAGAAAAAATGCATGTGGAGGTCAGTGAGGAGGGCTGTGTATGCTTCAAATATTCTCTGAGTTTAAGTGCAGCTACACTAAGTGTACCTGCACTACCTACATCAGTTGCACCTGCACTACCTGCACCGTTAAAATCAGGTGTACCTACACTTCAGAAAAAATGATGTATTTGCACTCTCTGCATTGCATCAATAAAAAGCAACCACCAAAAATAGAAATAAGGCATTGACTCAACAGTTTTGAAATACTAAATTAAAGCCCTTTGTTGTGCTTAGAGTCCCCCAAAACTTGAAGAAATTACTAGCCTCGTCTATATTTTGAACTATCTCTAAAGGTTACCAAATGTGTTCCACGTTTTTCAAAAGCTAAGGAAAAACTTTTTATTTAGTTATGAAACCAATTGATACTCAGTGGGACACACACTCACACAAATGAGTTTTTATAACTCTGGATGTTTTAAGAAAACAAAGGCACAAAAGATTCCTGAAAAATGAAACTCATAAAAATGCACAAATTCAACCTCTCTTTTTGAAAGGCATGAGCTGATCTATTCTTCATAATTTTAGTAGTCTTGTATTTGTCCCTTTTGTCGTTGCTTGAGGACAAGCAACACTTTAAGTTTGGGGGTGTGATAACTCTATTTTATATAGAGTTATTCATACAATTAAACTTAGATTATTGCTTGTTCTGGACTGGACCTAGACGCAGGCCCATCCGACAATAAGGCCAGAATTGGCCCAAACCACCAGGGTGGTCAGATCCTGATCCACCTCACGTTGGATGGTCAGGATCCTTTGCACACTCCCGTCAACGGACAGGATCGTGTCACGGAAGATCCAACGGCCCGTGGCCACTCGGTGAACAATATTTATTCCGTAAGTCAGACACTGACAAGGTAATTAATTCTTACCCAATTTTACAGTTCCTGCTTTCTGCTCACCCCACTGACTTGGGCATTGGAGTGCAATTGCAGGTACACCACCAGCTCGGGCAGAAGAAGACACTCGACCACCAAGGCGTCTCACCTGCTCACTACTTGAAGGTCTACGACAGATCATTGGCGACCACGGTGGGAGCCAGAGTGTCCCACATATCTTCAGATGGCACCCAGAGGGCGACCAAGGAAAGAACGCCCTCTGGGCGACCGTTCCACCAGCGCGGCTGGCGGGGCGTTCTGGCGACCTCGAATGACCCCAGAAGGTGTGGCGGTCACCATGGAGGATTCAGTTCAGGGCGTTCCGGAGGAGCCAGTCGCCCCAGATCACAATATCTTGGCAGCGACTGGTCTTCCCCCTAACATCACGCAACAGTTCATACAGTTGTTGAACCAACGTGATCATGTTATTGCAATGAAGAATGAGAGGCTCAACCAAATCGGCGGCGAGTTGCGGTGGGCGACGAGCACAGACTCCTTTGGGCGGGTAACGCCCGTCCTTGATTACCACCCGTTATAGAAGCACGCGAGAGAGAACTAGAGGCTCGTGAGAGCAAGATCTCCCCAAGAAGACATTCGGTACCGCGATCGCCTCCGCGAAGAATCATGTGCACCGATCTCCACCCGAGAAGGGTAGAAGTTCTGGCGCTCTCAACTTCGTCATCCACCGATCCAACGCGTGCGATCCTAATCACCCGAGTACTCCCTACTAGATACTCGTCAGCGGGATCTCCGAGGCGTTCGAGAGAGTAGGTCGTTCGACCCATATGGACCTTGTCCTCGAGTGAAGAAAGTCCAAGGCATTACGCTCTCCTCCTGTTGCGCCCGAAAAATCCGGTTTGGGATTTCTCGATTGTACAACGTGAAAATTGTGAAGCGCCACTAATATTTTAGTTTTTAGACCAAAACATTAGAAAAGGTCTTTTTACAAAAAGGCGGGTGGTCTTTCAAAACAGAAATGTAGGTTCGGGGTTCGGTTAGGTGTGGGAAGGTATTAGCACCCCACACCTCTTTTCTACCGAAAGGAACCATTAATTCGATGTGTGGTTTGGATTGTTTGATTTGAGATAATTTTTGTTCTACTTCTTTTCTTTTCCTTTTTTATTTGAAAGAGTTTTATAGAAGACAAGGGAGAAAGGAGTCTTTTGAGATTTTTGAAAAGCGAGCTTGACGGGATATGACCGGTCCTCGTACCCTCATTGGTGAGGATCAAAGCTACGTAGTTCTTAATTCTTTGTTTTGGGGTTTTGAAAGCGAGCTTGACGGGATATGACCGGTCCTACGTACCCCCTCAATGACCGAGGATCAAAGCTACGTAGTTCTTAATTCTTTATTTTGTGATTTTTTGAAAGCGAGCTTGACGGGATATGACCCGGTCCTACGTACCCTCAATGACTGAGGGATCAAAGCTACGTAGTTCTTAATTCTTTGGTTTGTAAATCTGTGTTTTATCTTTATCTTATCTTTTGGCTTTTTTGAAATATGACTCAGCGTTCATGAATACCAAACAAGCTTGGCCGAGTGGCGTTCACTACTAACTTGAAAGAAAAGTGTTGGAACCGATAATCAATCGAGCAAATACTCAAGTGATTACTAGTCGCAGCGTTTTATTATCTTTTTGAAATTATTTTGGAAAAGGATGAGTATTAGTGATAATTAACACTAATGACTCATATTGTTTTTGAGTTTTTTTATTAATTTGCTTTTGATTAAGGTGTGGGAGCTTTCATGATAGTCAAACAAGCAATGGCTTCGAGTGACTACCACTAGTAACTCCATCATTAACGATCAAACAAGCGAAGCTTCGAGTGATGGTTAATGATTTTATTTATGAAAAGAGTCTTAGTTTTTATTTGAAAACATTTGACTTGGGGCTTTGAAAAGAAAGTAGAACATTTGCAAATCCTTTTTATTCTAAACCAAAGCGCAACAATTGCAAATTCACAAGCAAATAACAATTAGTACACAAGAGTATCATGATATAGGAATCTAAGCTAACATGTGAAATTGCAAAATAAGTCCCAAGCAAGGCATGTATTTATTCAACCTAAAAACAATCTAGCAACCTAAACCTCAAACCTAAACTTTAACCTAAAGGCACACATAGTGGCACCAACCCTAATCCAAACCCTAATTATAGATCAAACAATGGAAGGTATTATTCAATGAAAATAGGCCCATGGCCAAGACTAAACATGCAAGGAAAACTTTGAGTATTAAGCAAAAATCTATGACTATCTTACAAGAATTATTAAGAGATAAAGTAAAGGGTGAAAAGACAACTTGTACAAAATTAAATCTAATGAATCCTTTCTAGCCATCTTCATCACTTTGGATTGAATACTCTAAACACTTTGTGGGAATCATTTGGCAAGATCATCAACCAACAACAACATAATTAAATTACAAGAACATTAAACATTTAAACTATGAGATAGACTTGAATCCTTTCTTGCAATCTTCACCACTTTAAATCAAAAGTACTAGGTACTTAGTGGGAATCCCTTTGCAAGATCATCAAAAATCAAACTAAACCTAATTTATTGCACACAATGCGTAAAGGAACATGACATCAAATTATGAAATAAATTTGAATCCCTTCTTGCAATCTTCACCACTTTAAATCAAAAGTACCAAGTACTTAGTGGTGAATCCTTTTGCAAGATCATCAATAACTAAACCAAGAAACATATCAAAACCAAATGAAACCTAATTTATTAAACATATGCACGAAATAAACATGGTATTAAACTCTAAAAATGAACTTGAATCCTTTCTTGCAATCTTCACCACTTTAAATCAAAAGTACCAAGTACTTAGTGGTGAATCCCTTTGCAAGATCATCAACAATTAAACCAAGAAACACATCAAAATTAAATAAAACCTACTTTATTCACAATATGCGAAATGTGTATGATATTAAACTATAAAATGGAACTTGAATCACTTCTTGCAATCTTCACCACTTTAAATCAAAAGCAACTAGGTGCTTAGTGGTGAATCCTTTTGCAAGATCATCAACAAAACCAATTAAAAATCAAGCAAAACCTAATTTATCTAGAGCATGCGAAATGAACATAATGTTAAGCTATGAGATGAACTTGAATCCTTTCTAGTCATCTCCATCACTCAAATCAAAGTGCCTTAAGCACTAGTGATAGATCATATGACTAGATCATCAACAACTAAACAAGAACAAAATTACTACTAAAATAAAATACTCATAATGAAGAAACATAAAATTAACTTGAGCATATTTTTTTGTTTAGTGAAATAACAACAAAGTTAACATAAAGCATCATAAACCATTTATTAAGGGTGAGATACCAAATCTCACCCACCAACAACAACAAGCTACATTATGAAGATGAATATGATAACTATGCGAAATGATGAAGGAAATGCAAGATGAAGAAAAGAAAATAAGTTCTAATGTAAAATGCTTGAAGATGATGCAAAGGTATCAAGGGTTTTTACCTTATTTCTAAGAGAGAAAAGAAGAGATTGAAAGAAATGGAGGAGAGGGAGGAGGAGAGTGGCTTCGGCCTTGGAGAGAGGGAGAGGAGAGGAGAATTGTTTTTGTGTTTTTAGGGAAAATGAGAAGCCAAAAAGTCCTTAGTGTGTGAAGAGGAAGAGGTATTTATAGATTTTTGAGGTTTGGGGGTATAATTGTCTTTTTGTTTTTGATGTGCCTCTAGGATTGAGTCTTAAAATTAAATGGAGGGTTGGGATGAATCATCACATGGATTAGGGTATTTAGAAAACACAAGTGAAGGTGAGTGTGTGAGAGAGTGGGGCGCATGTGTGAACAAAAAGAAGGGGAAATTTGTGAACAAAAATCTAATTATGGAATGGTGACTCTTGTGAGAAGGATCTAGAATAGGGTTAGGGGTAATTTGGTGAGGGGATGTTATCAAAAGGAAAGAATGCATTTTTGGGTGAAGAGGTTAGTGTAAGTGTGTGGAATAATTTACCAAAATGGGCAAAATGAAGATATGATCAAATCCAAACTTGGTGAGTAAGAAAAGAAGTGTGTAGAAGATTTTTATGAGAGAGGAAGAGATATTTTCGTGCATAGGCTGAACATGGAGAGGGAAATTAGAAAAAAACTTGTTTTTGGTCTTTTGTCTTATTGAGGACACTTCCCATTTTTGCATTTTTGAAATTTGAATTTTTGGGCATGCAAAATGGGAATGCACCTATTAGAAAAATGTTACATTTTTGGTCATCATAAAATAATCTCCCTAATTACTCTAGACAACAAAATTTGTCACTTAGTAATTGGGAAATATTTAATGATCTTTTAATATTTTTATGCAATAAAAATAGGAAAATGCATTTTAATTATTTTAGGCTAGGATATTCTCTCTAAAAATTGTACAAAAATTCTCTTGGATAAAAGAAAAATGTACTTTTGGTATGTGCATATTTTTGACGAGAAAATCATCCTGTTGCGAAAAATGACCAAAATGCCCCTTACCCTAAAAATCCTAATTTGTCCAAAAAGTGCATTTCAACTTTAAAAATGATTTTAGAAACTTTGAAATGACTTTTAGGACCCTAAATGCAATGCATGATGCTTTTCTTTTATTTATTTATTTTTTTGGGGAAAATTAGGGTTTTGACCTAAGCCGGACAAAATTGGGGTATGACAACTGCCCCTCTTTATCTAGATTTTGACAAGGAATTGAATTGGCCGAAACATATTCCGAGGCAAAATAGAGATAAAGAATTCAGAAGATTATGCCGATTTTGTCCATTTAGGAAAAACCAAATTCCTTTACTGCCTCCTTCTTTTTGGATTTTTTTATTTTTTTATATATATTTTTTTATATATATTTTTTTTTTATTTTTTTTTTTTTTTTTTTTTCGGATTCTTGAGTGATCAATTCAAGCGTCCTATTGTGATGACTACTTCGAATGCACATCCGACTTAGCCTTCTATATTTTGAAAAAGCGATAAATGAAAACTGGGTGTGCTAACGAAAAAGATAAAGGGTACTGATGTCTTTGGCGGTAAATGGGCACTTGGCGTGCGGCGGTAAAATGCCCAAAGGTTGCCTAAAACTCAGTAATCCTTAAACGAACTCTTGGCGAATCCGAGTTTGCACGTAGCTTGGAGGAGCACGTTCTTCCTTAAATCTCTGGTCTTTCGGCGGCCGGGGATCGTTATCGACTCGGAATCGATATCTGAGATCAATCTGCGGCGTCCACTGCATCTTAGGCTTGATACAACTATTCCACTATGCCTCGCATGGGGCTGCGGTCCATCGCGTTGCTCGTATACGATGTGAGACCTCTCTTTTGCACACTTGGGCGCTCTCTTTTCCTTGCGCGCTTGGGCACTCTCTGTTCTTGTCTTGCGCGCTTGGACGCTCTCTCTTCTCTTCTGCGTGCTGGGACGCTCTCTCTTCTCCTTTTGCGCGCTTGGACGCTCTCTTTCCTTTTCTCTTTTCTCTTTCTTCCTTTCTGTTTTTTCCTCTTTTGCGTGTTTGGACACTCTCTTTTCCTTTTCTCTTTTCTCTTTCTTCCTTTCTGATTTTTCCTCTTTTGCGTGCTTGGACACTCTCTTTTCCTTTTCTCTTTTCTCTCTCTTCCTTTCTGATCTTTTCTATTTTGCGCGCTTGGACGCTCTCTTTTCTTTTTCTCTTTTCTCTCTCTTCCTTTCTGATCTTTTCTCTTTTGCGCGCTTGGACGCTCTCTTTTCTTTTTCTCTTTTCTCTCTCTTCCTTTCTGATCTTTCCACTGAGGGGTTCCTTCTGAAGCTTGAAGTCGGACATTAATACCGAAGTACCTATCCATCTTTGTACCTGCAAGTGAGATGAACAAACGCATGCAATGCAAATGCCATGATTGCTACTTTCTTTTTCTTTTCCTCATGGTGAATGTAATGCAAACGCCTAAATTTCTTTTTTTTCTTTACTTCCTAGTGCATGATTAATGAATGCATGATTTTATGCTTGATGGATGTAATGCATGTTATGCGATGCGATGATTTAATGGAATGATGAATGCAATGAGATGCTATTTTTAATTTTCTTTGGTCAGCTTTCTTTTTTCTGACGGTTTGTGTTTTTTTTTTTTTTTATATTTTTTATTCTCTTGCTCTTTTGCCCCTGTTGGCTTATCTTCTTGCTGGTTCAGCCAATCCGCAACATTCATGGCATGAGACTGAGGAATATATTGAACTTGTGGGGCTCCTGGGTCAGGTGCAAGTGGGCTTTAGCTTTGTCGTTCGAAGCAATCATGGGCTCAACACTTTCTCTTGCATGACTAACTTGTTTTGGGGAATTGTCCCTTTCCGTGACCTTTAAGAACTTCATAATGATTTGCAATGCTATATGATGTATGCACATGTTTCACAGTTCAAGATCACCATCATAAAACGTTTATTTTGAGCAGAAGAAGCAAAAAATAATCAACAAACAGACATGAAAAGGTTTGAGTATTATTTTTTTTATTTTTTTATATATTTTTTTTTTGATGTAGAAGCGATCGCATGCAGATGTTCTGACGATTTGTTCAATACATTTGAAAGTTTTAAACTACAAAAAGACACGAAAAACAAGAGAGAAGCTAAATTACATTTGTCTCCTCGTGGAGCGGTGCCAACATTTATGTCCTTGACCTTGATCACTCCTCATCCAAGTCTTGGAGGAGTTGTATGCCTTTCTTTACTTTTCATGCTCAAGTTTACTGACCCTAATTTTTGCCTGGATCGCCCTTTGCGGGTTTTCAATCCACCGGGTCGCTCTGATTTTGCCTAGGTCGCCCTTTCGGGTTTTCAACCTAGCGAGCTAATTCTTACTTAGCTTGTCTTTCTCTCTTTTTTTTTCTGTTTATTTCTTTCAGGCATATTACTCCTTCACTTAATCGGAATCGTCTGGGTTCCTTGAGATCTTCGCCGTCCATGTTGGTAAGTATCAGTGCTCCTCCAGAGAAGGCTTTTCTGACAGCAAATGGTCCATCATAGCTTGGAGTCCACTTCCCGAGGGGATCGATGCGGATGGGCAAGATCTTCTTAAGCACCGATCACCTTGCTTGAATTCACGGGTCGGACTTTCTTGTCGGCCGTTCTCATTCTCTCTTGATATAATTGCCCACGACACAAAGTCGCAATCCTTTTTCTTCAACGAAGTTTAGCCGGTCGAACGAGCTTGCACCCATTCTGCTTCTTCTAACTTGGTTTCCATCAAGATCCGCAGGGAGGGTATCTCAACCTTAATAGGGAGGACTGCTTCCGACCCATATACAAGAGAGAAGGGATTTGCCCCGGTTGAAGTGCGTCTTGAAATCACGGTAGCCATGCGCAGCAAAGGAAGCATTTCGTGCGATCCTTGTGAGTTACCACCATCTTTTGCACAATCTTCTTGATGTTCTTGTTGGTCGCTTTGATCGCCCCATTCATCTTTGGACGGTAGGGAGAGGAATTATGATGCTGGATTTTGAACTCTGCACACAGGTCCTTCATCATTTTGCTGTTCAGGTTGCTGCCATTATTAGTGATGATCTTGCTTGGAAGATCATAACGGCAAATCAGATATTTCTTCACAAATTTGGCAACCACTAAACTGATTATACTGGAGTATGAGGCCGCTTCAACCCACTTGGTGATCTCTAAAACTTTGCCTTGATGTAATGGTGACTTGAATGAATCTTGGAGTGCAAGCCTTTTGATTTTCTTTCCCCTCTTTTTTTTGAGATTTTTTTTTGAGCAGCTTTCTTTTTTCTGCTTGTTTGTTTTTTTCTTTTTGGGCAAACATATTTAAATAAATAAACTTATTTGTCCTAAAGCTAAAATTCAGGGAAAACAAAAGCAATCGATCATTGATCGGAATGGATTTTCGGAGATTGTGGTTTTTTTTTGTGGAGAAAGGATGATTGGGTTTAATGAAGTGCTTGAAACTAATGGTAGGATGATTTTTATTCAGCGTTGGCTGACGTTTGGTGATTTATGATGGTTATTTGGCTTGATGAAGTGTTTGGAAGTTTTATTCCTGGCTAAGGGTTGGTGGAGGGCGGGATGCCGAGGTCAAAGGGAAGTATTTGCAGTTTATTGAGGCAAGGATCTCTTGTGTTTTGTGGTAACGTGTATCAGCTCACCACTTACATTTCTTTTGTATTTTTGGGGTTTTCATTTTTAAACCCTTTTTCTTTTTTCCTTTTTTAATTTTCTTTTTGATTTTTTTTTTTTGATGATTTTTTTTCTTTGACTCGGGTGAGCTGATAAAAAGTGATGCACCTTTTTTTTTGATATTTGAGGTGATCCTTGTCTAGGGTGATTTTTTTGATTTTTTGGCTTGCAGTGGGTAGCATGGGTTCTTTTCAAGAATATGGGAAAATGGTCACACTTTATTTCAAATCACGATTGCTCGTTTTCTCAAAAATTAACTCAAGGACAATAATCTATTTACTCCTATATATTTGCCCTTTTTATTTCTATTTTTTTTTGTTTGTTTTACGACCACTTTTTCTTTTTCTAGTCATTTGTTTTTTTGTGTTTCTTTTTTTTGTTTGAAGGGGAAAATCATCTTTGGGACTAGCACGATTCAGACCTCTGTAGTCAACGCCCATTCTGACTTTACCATCCTTTTTCGGAACTGGGATGATATTGGCAACCCGCTGCGAGTACTTGGCCACTGCTAGGAACCTTGCATCAAATTGCTTCTTCTCTTCGCCTCGATTACGAGGACATCTCGAGCTTTATCCTTCTCGACTTCATTTCTGAGTGGACATTTAGGCTTGATCGGTAGCTTGTGTACCACAACGTCGATGTCAACCTGCATATCTTGATAGGACCATGCAAACACATCCACATAATCGTGCAGCGGATGAACCAAATTCATGCGAGTTTCATCACTGCGTGGTGATACTCACTTGGACCTCTTTCTTGCTCTCAATTTGTACCCAAGTTGGTCACTTCAAGTGGATTCCCGAGTGGGGCGAATAACCCTTTCTTCTTATTTCATTAACCTCATGAGTTCTGGAAGAGTTTCTCAGTCTTTCTCAACATCCCCCTAAGCTTGATTGATAGGGTGATCAAAGTCAAAATATGGACTACTAGCACTGTTATTTTGAGACAATTGCTGTGGTTCTGCCTTTTGCCAAAGCGGAACAATGAGAATGAAAAGCAAAACAAACAAGCAAACAATAATGAAACAGAAAAAAAGACACATGAAATGAAGAGGAATGATTTTTATTGATGGAAATTCAAAACAAACGTTTTTATTGATGATGATGATTCTGAAAATAAAAACATGCGTGCCCCTAACAACTTGTCCTATGGCCTTGGCGAGAACCACGGGGGTTGCATTATAATCATTATTTTGAACTAAAAGTCACGGAAAATTGGCGACCTTCCGGTTCTTTAATTCTTTCACCAACATCGCAAATGACGCACTGGACTTGCACCATCCTCTTCAACCTCGTAACCACCGCTTGATGACAAAGAACCGAATTGTAATCAAACAATCCAGCGCTCACAACGCTTTGGCGGATATCACAAACAGGATGTTCGGGAAGGATCATGAATAGGGACCTCCTCCGCGATTAGTGCCCGCCTCACGAAGCTTAGCTAGCCTCTTTTCTGTTTTCCTCGGCCATTCTCTTCTTATCGGGCTTGGCGGGCTGATATCCTAACCCACGCCTATCCCGTACTCTGTACCTGTTTGGGTTACTGACGATCCAATAAGTTTTGCAAGACTGCCTTGAAGGCCTCACATGCCCCAGCGCAGTTAATTAACATTAACACAGACCCGCTTCCCGAGTGCAACCCCTCTTGATGACTCGAATTTGCACATCTCTGCATGAATGACCTCTAAGGAGTCTTAACCTTCCCAATCTTCCTTACCAATTGTCCACGAGGATCTCAAATTTTTAGTGATTGTCTTTTACGTGGCTTTGGCGATGAATTGATTGTTGTATTCGGACGATTCGAGATCCACCAAAGATCTACCGTGTCTTTCACCACCGCTTGAAGACTCGCATTCTTCTACATAGATGACCAACCCCGCCTTCATGAAAACTGCGGTGGCATTAGCGTTGTAACCACAGGGAAATGGCGGTGACGGGCTTTCATTGGCCGAGTGTTGATCGACTTGTTGGTGATGAGGTAGTTAAAAGATGCAGTGTAGGACATGGGAATTGGGTCAAAGGTTACATTTTGGTAGGCCTTTTGGTAGTCGCTGCTTTGGTATTGTTTTGGAATGGGCGGGCTATTTGTGCGGGAGTGGGAACTGGAATATTAGGTGGCTGATATGGTGGGTTGATGGTAATGGCATTGGTTTCTCCTTCTTTCTTTTTAGGGAAGCTGGAGAATGACTTTTTCTGGGGGTTTGCATTACTGGCGAATCCTTGTGAAATCTTTCCACTTCTTAATCCACTTTCCAACCTCTCTCCTACAATCACCAAATCTGAAAAGTTGGACGAGACACTACTGATCAGGCGGTCATAATACAACGACGGCAAGGTTTCCATGAACATGGAAACCAACTCCTTGTCTAGCGAGAGGGGTGTAACTTGCGCGACCAAAGCCCTCCATCTCTCGGGCATACTCCTTGAATGATTCATTTGTCTTTTTACTCATGTTCTGCGATTTGTTATGCGATCCGCGCCATATCTCGCATTGTATTGATCTTGTTTGAGAAAAGCATCGGCCAAATCTTTCCAAAGAACATTTGGGATGGTTCTAACTTCATGTACCAGTTGAGAGATGCCCTAGCTAGGTCATCACAGAAGCAATGGATTAAAAGCTTGTCATCCCGGGAGTAAGTAGACATCTTCCTGCAGTACATCGTCAGATGACTCTTGGGACAAGTAGCACCTCTATATTTGTCAAAGTCGGGGACCTTGAACTTTGGGGGTAGCACCACATCGGGAATAAGGCACAAATCTCTTGCCTCTCTAGCTCTGAAGCCAAAACCTTCGACCATCCTTAGCCTTTCTTCTAACATTTGGAATTGTTCCTTGCTTTCTTTGGTGTTGGTGGAATAACCACGAGGAGAATTACTTACAACATATTGCGGTGGCAGCATTGAGTACTGAGCCTGGGGATAAGCAGAGTTGCCTGACACAAAGCCCTGAGTTTGCGGGAAAACAGCTGGTGGCGTAGTGAGATTCTGAGGAGCGGGCTGAGGTATAACAATTGGGTGAGGAATGCGGATCCGGGTTCAGCGATTACTCCTTCCGGTCCAACGGACACTCGGCTGCACATTCTCGATTCTTGACCACAGACCAACCTCTGATTTGCTTCTTGACTTGGGGGAGTGTATCCCAAAGGAAGGCCATAAGCGAGCCATCAAGCGATCGAAAATCATTCCCATCTTTCAAGGACAACAAGAGCCTCATCACCTCACTCATCCGTGCTTTTAAAGCATTCATCTCATTCCTCATTTCAGGGATCATTCGACCGAGCTACCGGAGGCCGTGCGCTCGATTACGTACATCACGAGGGTCGGGCTTGTCCCACTTCCATTCGCTAAGTCTGGAGCCGGAGGATTCTGATTCTCCGCTGCTGGCTGAGGTGGATCGATATCTGCTAAGATTGCCATTCCTCCGCCACGTGGCGCGAGTCCAATACCGATGTTGGCGCACTGACTTGCCTTTTACATTTATTTTAGACGTTTATTACATAAGAGCGAAAAAAAGAAAGATGCATGGATGAATGTATGAATGTATGCATAATGCTTGCTCGACATCGGGAACCACGTAATGCCTCATCTTGTTCTAGGCGCGTCAATCTTTCCTTCCTTTCTTTTCTTTTCTTTCTTCTTTTTTTTCTTTTTTTTTTTTTATTTTCTTTATTATTCTTTTTTCTTTTTCTTCTCTTTTCTTTATTATTCTCTTTTTTTTCTTTCCTTTTTTAGAAAGTGAAAGGAACGAGGAATCAAAAATAGCAAACCAAACACTTCATTCATCAAGGACAACGAGCTTTAACGACTTTTGCCCAGGGAAAAGGTGGTACCATATTCATAATGAAATAAAGTAAAGGAATACAATATTTCAGAATACAATATTCAGAGTAGATGCTTTAGATAAAGAAATACATCTTAATCAACTCGAACACAAATGGCTTTAAACTCTTCGGCTCTCTTCCTTTTCTTGTTGACTCTTGCTCTCTGAGGTTGTTCCTTGAACTCCATGACCAATGCCCGGCAATACTTCACAAACTTATATACCTCTGGAGGGGTGTTGAAGAAATACATTTCAGCCTCCGCTGCTCTTAGATTCCTGGGAATTCCTGCCATAGCTTGACTAGCCAGTTCGGATAGCTTTGAGAACTTGCCTTTCCACATCTGGATTTCCTCCCTTAGCTCTTTTACGATATCTTGCTCCTCAATTTTCCCTATCAATTCCAAGTAGCGCTCTTCCCAATCACGACTCTCAACTCGAACTCACTTTATAGGCCTCCTCCAGGCAATGAAGGTTACCTTTTAATTCACCAAATATTTCTCTCTCAAAACTCAAGGCTTGCTGATATTCTTTGAGGATCTCCTCAACATCATTTTTCTCCCTCTCAAGGTTCCTCAGCTGACCCTTCAACTCTCTCACCAAGTGTGATTCTTGCTCTGACTGGTGTGCTAGTGTCTTCCACTTTTGGGCTTCCTCGTGCGCCTTTCTTGCTTTCTGTTTGTACTTCTGGAGTTCTTCTCTAGCTCTTTTCAGAAATCCCTGGGCCTCTATCTTGCTTTGTTCCTCTCTTTTGAATCGCTTGACACTTTCTTCCACAGCGATCATCTTGATAGCATTTTCTTCCTCCAACCTTCCCTTTTCTAGGATCATCTCTTCCAACCTGGTCTGCAAGGCTTTCTTCTCCTCTTCTACCTTTGCTAAGGTGAATTTAGCTTCATTCAACTCCTCATGGGTAGGGACATAAGGTTCTTGAATCTCCTCCTCAAGGGTAAGCATCCCTTGATTTGGTGATCTTACACTCTGAAGCTTGTCCTGAAGCCATTGGTTAAAGGAGACATCACTAGTTCTTTTTGACAATTCTTCACTTCCTTTCCGCACTCTGATTCCCATGATCACTTGAACTCTTGAAGCAAGTCACCGATCTAGGCATCCCCTTATAGAGGTAAATACGGAAAGACATCTTTGTCGGAGGGTGAGTTCTTCATTGGGTAACCGAGTTGCCTTAAGGTTAGGGAAGGGTTATAGTTGATGCACCCTTGAGTCCCCATGAGGTAGTGCGTTAGAGCTTCCACAACCGAACAACACCGTAGGTCTGTCACTCCAACATGCAGCGGTGTACCAGGATTTTGGAGGTCGTTAAGGTTTTGCGAAACTCAAACCATTACGAAGTAGTTCGCCTTCACCTCACATGACTTAGAGCATAGGAAATTAACTCTTTGACGTCTAGACGGTTATGGACCACATGAAGAATAAGCCAAGCATAGAAGACATGGACAGAGAGGCATATCTTCTTTGTGCGGAATCGATCGTGATGGGTGAAAGCATGATATGTATTGGCAAGAATGGCGAGCACGGGGATTGACGGGGCTTTTGGCATCTTTGAAGGCTAAGAAGGCCCCAATGGCATCTTCATCAATATATTTCTCTATTTGAGGAAAAGGACGACCCCAAATATGGTAAGAGCTAATACCAACTTGAACGGACCCCAATTCTTGGCTAGAGCATAAGATTGCATTAGGTCTTCAAAGTATTCTTGTGGATACCCGCTACACCATTTCTTTTCGGTTTACAGAACTTCAACTGGTCCTTACCAATCCTCAACAATGTTGCTAACCTCTCATCCGGAGTAGTACGGCCTGGAATTGATAGGGCCTTGCCTGAGACCGGGAGAATCCCAAAAACTGCTCGTACTCTTCTAGTGTGGGCGACAGTTGGAAATTTTTGAAGAAGAAGCACCTCGTATCGGAATCATAGAATTGGCTTAGAGCCACAAGAGCCTCTTCTTGGACATTCAACTGCAGGAGCTTGCGGATATTCCCATATGCTAAGTCGAAAGCATCTCTCTCAATTGGACCCATGAGGGTTGCACAGACACCTCGAGCTACCAACATCCACTTTCTTCACAATCGGAGACGAGGAGTAAGTGAAGCTTTGCTACTTGATTCCATTTCGATACACCTATGACAAGATGGTGCATTATTTGGTGGTCCTCGACAAGCAAATGCAAATGAGATGTACTATGAATGCGTGAGTTGCAGAAATTTAAATTTATGCAATGCGTTGATGTATGCCAATGACAATGATGCTTTATGCAAATGCAAGGTTAGAAAAACTTTATTTGCAATAACTCAGTTTTTTCCCTTTTTTTTTTTTTTTGAAAGTACGGACCGTACATTGCCTCATATAGACCGGATGGAGGAAAAAGCTACAAAGAAAGAACTCTTTCTTCCTTTTTTGAAAAGTAGGTCATATGTCGCTTTGTACGGAACGGCAAAAGAAAAGGCTATAATAGCAGCCCTTTCTTTTCTTCTTTTTGTTTTGAAAATTTTCTTTTTTTTTTTTTAAGAAAGACATGTCTAAACTACAATGCAACACACAATTTGTATGTCCTCGTGTCCTACACAGGTGGGAATCCTAAGTTCTAGGGCAACTTCAAAGGTTCCTTCCATGTAGTTCTAATTCACACCCTCACAATGGCTACCAGAGCTATAGAATCCTCATGGCGACATCCACAAATGTAGCGAACTACCAAGTGTGAAGCGTCATGAGAAAGCGTACTCTGGTTGAGACTTTCATGAGTATCAGACAGACAGAGTCTCGAATGACAGTCACTAATCGTCTCCGCTCTCCTAGGTTTTGTTGGATCCGGGTATAGGAGCCCACTCATAACATATAAACAGTAAGGTGTGAAAGTGTGTGATTGAGGACATACTTTTCTAAAAACTACCCTCCCCACCTGCAAAGAAAAAACCAGACCAGTCCAGACAGAAGCAAACAATAATATGTCGTCTACCCTAAGGTTCAACATCACTTCAAAACAAATGAACTAACCTAAGGTGTCATCAACAACCATATAAAGCTTACCTCAAGAAAGGGAGCAGAGAAGAGGGGATTATAATAGATGGGGGAAGCATGCATAGCATATAAAAAAGAAAAAGTAAGGAAATGAAGAAGTAAAGCAAAAACTAATCTCAAATCAAACATTTTGAACCACACATCGGATTAATTAGGCTTGACCCTCTAAAAAAAAGTTTTTCTTTTTATGTCCCCAGTGGAGTCGCCAGCTGTTGCGCCCCGAAAAATCCGGTTTGGGATTTCTCAGTGTACAACGTGAAAATTGTGAAGCCGCCACTAATATTTTAGTTTTTAGACCAAAACATTAGAAAAAGGTCTTTTTTACAAAAAGGCGGGTGGTCTTTCAAAATGTAGAAATGTAGGTTCGAGGGTTCGGTTAGGTGTGGGAAGGTATTAGCACTTACACCTCCTTTCTACCGAAAGGAACCATTAATTCGATGTGTGGTTTGGATTGTTTGATTTGAGATAATTTTTGTTCTACTTCTTTTATTTTCCTTTTTTATTTGAAAGAGTTTTATAGAAGACAAGGGAGAAAGGAGTCTTTTTGAGATTTTTGAAAAGCGAGCTTGACGGGATATGACCGGTCCCTACGTACCCTCATTGGTGAGGATCAAAGCTACGTAGTTCTTAATTCTTTGTTTTGGGGTTTTGAAAGCGAGCTTGACGGGATATGACCCGGTCCCTACGTACCCTCAATGACCGAGGATCAAAGCTACGTAGTTCTTAATTCTTTATTTTGTGATTTTTGAAAGCGAGCTTGACGGGATATGACCGGTCCTACGTTACCCTCAATGACCGAGGATCAAAGCTACGTAGTTCTTAATTCTTTGATTTGTAAATCGTGTTTTATCTTTATCTTATCTTTTGGCTTTTTGAAATATGACTCAAGCGTTCATGAATACCAAACAAGCTTCGCTTCGAGTGGCGTTCACTACTAACTTGAAAGAAAAGTGTTGGAACCGATAATCAATCGAGCAAATACTCAAGTGATTACTAGTCGCAACGTTTTATTATCTTTTTTGAAATTATTTTGGAAAAGGATGAGTATTAGTGATAATTAACACTAATGACTCATATTGTTTTTGAGTTTTTTTATTAATTTGCTTTTGATTAAGGTGTGGGAGCTTTCATGATAGTCAAACAAGCAATGGCTTGAGTGACTACCACTAGTAACTCCATCATTAACGATCAAACAAGCGAAGCTTCGAGTGATGGTTAATGATTTTATTTATGAAAAGAGTCTTAGTTTTTATTTGAAAACATTTGACTTGGGGCTTTGAAAAGAAAGTAGAACATTTGCAAATCCTTTTTATTCTAAACCAAAGCGCAACAATTGCAAATTCACAAGCAAATAACAATTAGTACACAAGAGTATCATGATATAGGAATCTAAGCTAACATGTGAAATTGCAAAATAAGTCCCAAGCAAGGCATGTATTTATTCAACCTAAAAAACAATCTAGCAACCTAAACCTCAAACCTAAACTTTAACCTAAAGGCACACATAGTGGCACCAACCCTAATCCAAACCCTAATTATAGATCAAACAATGGAAGGTATTATTCAATGAAAATAGGCCCATGGCCAAGACTAAACATGCAAGGAAAACTTTGAGTATTAAGCAAAAATCTATGACTATCTTACAAGAATTATTAAGAGATAAAGTAAAGGGTGAAAAGACAACTTGTACAAAATTAAATCTAATGAATCCTTTCTAGCCATCTTCATCACTTTGGATTGAATACTCTAAACACTTTGTGGGAATCATTTGGCAAGATCATCAACCAACAACAACATAATTAAATTACAAGAACATTAAACATTTAAACTATGAGATAGACTTGAATCCTTTCTTGCAATCTTCACCACTTTAAATCAAAAGTACTAGGTACTTAGTGGGAATCCCTTTGCAAGATCATCAAAAATCAAACTAAACCTAATTTATTGCACACAATGCGAAAGGAACATGACATCAAATTATGAAATAAATTTGAATCCCTTCTTGCAATCTTCACCACTTTAAATCAAAAGTACCAAGTACTTAGTGGTGAATCCTTTTGCAAGATCATCAATAACTAAACCAAGAAACATATCAAAACCAAATGAAACCTAATTTATTAAACATATGCGAAATAAACATGGTATTAAACTCTAAAAATGAACTTGAATCCTTTCTTGCAATCTTCACCACTTTAAATCAAAAGTACCAAGTACTTAGTGGTGAATCCCTTTGCAAGATCATCAACAATTAAACCAAGAAACACATCAAAATTAAATAAAACCTACTTTATTCACAATATGCGAAATGTGTATGATATTAAACTATAAAAATGAACTTGAATCACTTCTTGCAATCTTCACCACTTTAAATCAAAAGCAACTAGGTGCTTAGTGGTGAATCCTTTTGCAAGATCATCAACAAAACCAATTAAAAATCAAGCAAAACCTAATTTATCTAGAGCATGCGAAATGAACATAATGTTAAGCTATGAGATGAACTTGAATCCTTTCTAGTCATCTCCATCACTCAAATCAAAGTGCCTTAAGCACTAGTGATAGATCATATGACTAGATCATCAACAACTAAACAAGAACAAAATTACTACTAAAATAAAATACTCATAATGAAGAAACATAAAATTAACTTGAGCATATTTTTTTGTTTAGTGAAAGAACAACAAAGTTAACATAAAGCATCATAAACCATTTATTAAGGGTGAGATACCAAATCTCACCCACCAACAACAACAAGCTACATTATGAAGATGAATATGATAACTATGCGAAATGATGAAGGAAATGCAAGATGAAGAAAAGAAAATAAGTTCTAATGTAAAATGCTTGAAGATGATGCAAAGGTATCAAGGGTTTTTACCTTATTTCTAAGAGAGAAAAGAAGAGATTGAAAGAAATGGAGGAGAGGGAGGAGGAGAGTGGCTTCGGCCTTGGAGAGAGGGAGAGGAGAGGAGAATTGTTTTTGTGTTTTTAGGGAAAATGAGAAGCCAAAAAAAGTCCTTAGTGTGTGAAGAGGAAGAGGTATTTATAGATTTTTGAGGTTTGGGGGGTATAATTGTCTTTTTGTTTTTGATGTGCCTCTAGGATTGAGTCTTAAAATTAAATGGAGGGTTGGGATGAATCATCACATGGATTAGGGGTATTTAGAAAACACAAGTGAAGGTGAGTGTGTGAGAGAGTGGGGCGCATGTGTGAACAAAAAGAAGGGGAAATTTGTGAACAAAAATCTAATTATGGAATGGTGACTCTTGTGAGAAGGATCTAGAATAGGGTTAGGGGTAATTTGGTGAGGGGATGTTATCAAAAAGGAAAGAATGCATTTTTGGGTGAAGAGGTTAGTGTAAGTGTGTGGAATAATTTACCAAAATGGGCAAAATGAAGATATGATCAAATCCAAACTTGGTGAGTAAGAAAAGAAGTGTGTAGAAGATTTTTATGAGAGAGGAAGAGATATTTTCGTGCATAGGCTGAACATGGAAAGGGAAATTAGAAAAAAACTTGTTTTTGGTCTTTTTGTCTTATTGAGGACACTTCCCATTTTGCATTTTTGAAATTTGAATTTTTGGGCATGCAAAATGGGAATGCACCTATTAGAAAAATGTTACATTTTTGGTCATCATAAAATAATCTCCTAATTACTCTAGACAACAAAATTTGTCACTTAGTAATTGGGAAATATTTAATGATCTTTTAATATTTTTTATGCAATAAAAATAGGAAAATGCATTTTAATTATTTTAGGCTAGGATATTCTCTCTAAAAATTGTACAAAAATTCTCTTGGATAAAAGAAAAATGTACTTTTGGTATGTGCATATTTTTGACGAGAAAATCATCCTATTGCGAAAAATGACCAAAATGCCCCTTACCCTAAAAATCCTAATTTGTCCAAAAAGTGCATTTCAACTTTAAAATGATTTTAGAAACTTTGAAATGACTTTTAGGACCCTAAATGCAATGCATGATGCTTTTCTTTTATTTATTTATTTTTTTGGGGAAAATTAGGGTTTTGACCTAAGCCGGACAAAATTGGGGTATGACACTCCCGGATCAAGATATGAAGTGGATAGGCCAGGAGTCCGGCATCAGGATGGTATTCCCAGGTATCGGGATGTAGGAGGAGCAAGTCCTTTCACTCGGGAAATTGAAGATTATCCAATCCCGAAAAAGCTGGAGAAACCTCCTCCTCTGAAGATGTACAATGGGATCGGTGATCCGGATCGACACATCAGATACTTCAACAATATGATGCACTACCGGTCAGCTGCTAAGCCGGTAAAATGCAAACTTTTCTCTCTGTCCCTAGAAGAAGGCGCTCGATTGGTGGGAGGAGTTGGAGCCCAACTCCATCTCTTCATGGAGAGAACTCTGCGAGTCTTTTACGCCCGATTCCACACTTTTCATAAGAGCAAACCCAAGTCTAAGCACACTTTAGAAGCGATAAGCGGGGAGAATGAAACTTTGCGGAGTACGTGATCGGTTCAACAAGGAAGCGACCTCGGTTCATGCGGGTTGAGCGAATGGAAAAAGCTAAGTTATTTGACGCGTGGTCCGAGGCACAGTAGCTTGTTCAAAGCGAGGCTCGGGATAAATCAACCGAGAGGACTTAGCAACTTTCCTTCGCAGATCGCAGCGGCGTTATATGAATTATGAGGAAGTAAGGATGGCGGGGCGACCAAGTGTTGGGAACGCCCAAGACAAACCCGAGAGGGCCCGGATCATCGCAGAGGCGAGATCGAGAAGGCCCTTCCCGCGATTTCAAGTCAAAGAAACAGCAGAGCGCAGTTGAACACCTCAAATGCGCCCGATTTATGCCGACTGTGCCAACACAGAATTCAAAGATGTAAAAAGACCTGAACCATTAGTAATGAAGGATGGGCAGTGAAAATCACGAAAATGGTGCGGATATCATAAATGCAACGGGCATGACACCAATGGGTGCATGGCGCTCAAAGATGATATAGAAGAATTGATTCGGAAAGGGAAGTTGTCCCAATATGTAAGGAAAGATCGAGGTGACGAAAGGGAGGATAAACGGGATGACCAAAGAACAGCCCGATCACCCAGGAGGGGCAAGGCAGCAGTCAATGAGGTGGATAAGAAGAACCAACAGGTGGCTGACAGTGAGTCATATGACGAGCCAGATTTCCGGAAAGCCAAAGGACGACCAGTGGCGATGTCCATCACAGGAGGATACCACACGAGAGTAACGAACAGAGCGATCAAGCGACACTAGCAAGAGATTATGAGTGTTGCCTCCACATCCGAAAGAATACCCTCAAGCAGGCCACCCTTAGCCTTTGGGGACGATGAGTTGCTTGACAATAAGCCAAACAAGTATGTACCCCTGTTAGTAACAGCAATTATGGCTAACACTGAAGTTCGAAGAATCTTGATTGATCAAGGCAAACTCGTGATATTATTTTCGAGGATCTCTGGAAGTTTTGAAGATTTCGAAAGATGAACTATCTCCTTATGAAGAAATGACTTGGTATCGGGTTCAATGGATCATCCACCACTCCTTTGGGTCATATCGACTTAAGGGTAACCTTCGGAGATGACACTCGATGGTAAGGGACTCTATCGGACCGTAAAAACCACGTTTCTTGTCTTACCTTGTAAATCGATTGTACCAATGCATAGTAGGGTGACCAACCACGGGAAAGTTAGGAGCGGTAGCTTCAGCGGTGCATCTCAAAATGAAGTTCTACTCATTGAAGATAAAATTGTGACCGTTTTGGGCGACCTAAAATCGCTAAGCGTTGTTTCTACCTCGACCTAAAAAGAATCGAGAAGGGTTCTCGGTCAACCAGGTGGCAACCATAGACAGAATGGTAGGGTCAGACGTCAATCTGGCCGACCTAGATGCAAGGTATGACCAAGATAGTGAGGAAGAAGAAGGAGACGATGATCTGGCTAAAGAACTTAAAAAGAAAATAAAGCGACCAGAACCAGGAGGGTGAGTTGATAGACATAGTCCTAGGGGCGACCCACTGAGGACGATCAAGATTGGAACCGACCTCCCGAAAAGATAAGAGAAGAGTTGATCCACTGCCTAAGGGATCATGCAGATTTGTTTGCCTGGAGCGCGGCAGACATGCCCGGAATGCCGCCCGAATTAGCTTGTCATAGACTGGCAGTTGACCCAAAGGCCAAACCAGTCGCCCGAGAGGCGGCGCGTGCTCGAAGCGAACAAGGCTTTGGCGGTACGCCAAAGCGGTGGATGACTTGATAGCGGCGAACCGTGAAAGAAATAAAATATACCACTTGGTCGCTAATGTTGTCTTGGTCAAGAAAGCCAATGGGAAGTGGAGGATGTGTGTTGATTACACGGACTTAAATAAAGCTTGCCCAAAAGACGCTTTTCCAGTGCCCAGCGTGGACAGGTTAGTTGACAATGCCTCAGGATTCAAGCTACTTTCCTTTCTGGATGCCTATTCAGGATATAATCAGATCGCCATGTATCCACCCGACCAAGAAAAGACGTCTTTCATGACGGACAAGGGTAACTTCTGCTACATATCCTTCGGGCTCAAGAATGCAGGTGCCACATACCAAAGAATGATGAACAAAGTTTTTTGTGGCCAGATTGGGCGAATAGCTGAAGTATATCTTGACGATATGATAGTTAAAAGCAGAGCAGATTCTGACCATCTGAGCGACCTGAAGGAAGTTTTCGCCGAAGCTCGAAAAAATTCTTTAAAGCTTAACCACGAAAAGTGTACTTTCTGAGTGAGGCGGGCAAATTTCTAGGTTTCTACTTGACGGAAAAGAGGCATCGAAGCCAATCCAGGATAAATGCGTGGCGATTCTTGAGATAAGACCACCCAAAACAAAGAAGGAGATACAAAAGTCGAATGGGATGATTGCGGCATTGTCAAGGTTCGTGGCCAAGGCGTAAGCAAGTCACGCCATTGTTCAAACTACTCAAGAAGGGGCGAGTTTGAATGGACACACGAGTGTGAGCAAGCCCGACCGATCTCAAGAGCGCTCGATGAATCCCCTATCTTGAGCAAACCAGCGCCAGGAGAAACGTTGTACCTATACTTGGCCATCACGGAGGAGGCGCTCGGTCTGCGATCTTAGTAAGAGAAGAAGACTCCAAGCGTAACCCAATCTACTTCGTCGATAAAAGCACTCCAAGGTCCCGAGCTCAGTACCGGTGGGTGGAAAAATTGGCTCTAGCACTTGTAGTGGCAGCCGGAGGTTGAGACCCTACTTTGTTGCACATCAAGTCGTGCTAAGAAACAGACCAACCCATCGGACAAATCCTGCATGGACCGGACTTGGCGGGAAGGATGATCAAATGGGCGATGAGCTCTCCGAATTTGGGATCAAGTATGAGCCTAGATCGGCGAGACAAAGCACAAGTGTTGGCGGACTTCATAGTAGAGATGACGCCCACCTGCATCGGACGACAAGCCTCCTATGATTTGGACGCTCCATGTAGATGGATCCTCCAACCGAAATGGGAGTGGGCGGAGCCTAATCTTAGAAAATCTGAAGGCTTAATCGTTGAAGTATCCTTAACCTTTTCTTTGAGCGTCCAAACAACCAAGCGAATCACGAGCTTGCATAGCCGGATTGCCGCTTGCCCGAAAATTCAATGTGGAGCGGGTTGAACTCCACTCGACTCTTTCTTTGGTTGTATCACAAATAACGTAAATCCTTTGATGCAAAAGATGAGATCTGCGCAGAAGTATTTGGCAAGGGTCAAGGAGTTGCTCGCACTTTTGACCATGCTTTGAGGTCAAACACGCCCCAAGAACGAGAAAATGTAAAGCGGACATTCTTTCAAAACTCGCCAAGCACTAAAACCCGGAAACCACGAGCGTGATTCAAGAAACTCGCCTCGACCCGGTGTGGCGCTCGAGGTCCTCCTTACACCGAGTATCTGCGTGATTGAGAAAAGGAGGAATGGCTCGACCCAATCCTTAACTATATTCAAAAAGGGAAGAGCCTGAAGATGTCAAGCAAGCTAGGTCGATCAGAAGAAGGGCATCCCTCTACTCAGTTATTGAAGGGAAACTCTTCAGGAGGGGATTCACAAACCCACTGCTGAGGTGCTTAAAATCAGATGAGGCCAACTATGTACTTAGAGAAACTCACGAAGGAATTTGTGGGAATCACCTTGGCGGGTGAGCGTTGGCCAAAAAGGCGCTCAGGGCAGGCTATTACTGGCCCACTATGGAAGAGGATGCTAAGAATTTGGTCCAAAAATGCATAAAGTGTCAGGTGCACGCTGATGTCCATCTTGCCCCTCCCACAGAGTTAAATTGTCTGACCTCCCCTTGGCCCTTTGCCTGGTGGGGAATTGATCTTCTTGGACCTTTCCCCCCTGCGCCTGGACAATTTAAGTACATGATCGTTGCGGTGGATTATTTTACCAAGTGGATTGAAGCTGGGCCCTTGGCGACAATCACTTCAAAGAATTGTATGAAGTTTGTGAAAAAGAATATTCTGACCAGGTTCGGAGTCCCGGTGATCGTGACAGACAACGGCATGCAGTTTGCTGATAAATGTTTTCAGAAAATCTTGGCCGATCTAGGAGTGAAACAGCGTTTCACATCCGTAGAACACCCTCAGACAAACGGTCAAGCGGAAGCTGCAAATAGAGTAGTCCTTCGTGGGCTGAAAAGGCGACTGAATGAGGCTAAGGGCAACTGGGTAGAAGAGCTCCCCTTCGTGCTATGGGTGTACCGAACCACCCCACACTCTTCTACAGGAGAATCCCCCTTCGTGCTATGGGTGTACGCTCGACAGGGAAAGCTCGCCCCAAATTGGGAGGGGCCATACAAAGTCGTCGCTAAAACAGGAAAGAGCGCCTACCAGCTTGAGACCATGAAGGGAGGAACGATCCCACACACGTGGAATGCTACTAAGCTCAGGAAATTCTATGTTTGAAAGAAGTTTTTGTAGAAACATTGACAAAGTGAAGTTGTAAACAAAAACGGACAGGACACTCTTTTTCCCACTGGGTTTTTTATTGAGGCCTGTCCGTCCGTCTATTAATAAGATGAGGCATTTTTAAAGTATGTGTCAAAAGTAGTTGAAGCATTCACTATAAGACGAGGCATTTTTAAACGATTGACGCGCAAGGTCACAAACTACTCGAGTCGTTCAAACTAGGCCGAGCCTGGTAAACGCTCAAGTAGGACGATAAGTCTCTCGAAACGAACGAGAGATCCTCAAAGCGATGAAGTACGCATCGCGCCCACCTTGGGCGGGTTCAATCCAGTCAGAAGACTGGTAAACCACCCAGGGTAGACCTTTAAAACAGCATTTTATCAAAGTTAATATATTAGCAAGCACGTCGGGCGGCCGAGGGTTGGTCACACGAGAGGCTCGACCAAAATCCTGGCCACCCCAGAGACAGATTAAGCATTTAAATACTTGACCAACAAGTCAATAAATCAGAGAAGTAAGCAAATAGATAATTTATAAATGCGCTGTCATTACAAACCGAGGACGAGCTAAACGCTCTCCCAAAAGGAGATGATTCGAAATACAGAAACATTACAAACAAAGGGTGAGCCAAAACGCCCACCTGAAAAAGAAAACGTTGCAAAACAGGGTGCCCCTAGGCAGCCCGCTCAAACAAAGTTGTCTTCAAACGACCTACTCACGTCCTTCCCAAATAATCTCTTCTGGGATGTCATTGCCTTCCGCATCCTGGTCGGCAGGCCTGAAGATCTGCCCTCCTGCAACATCTGTCCTAGCCTCATAGTTGTAGCTCAAGTATTGACGATCAATCGCGAGTCGGGGGTAGAGGATGCCAATGCTCGAGGGCGTTATCAAACCGTAGCGACCAAACTTAATGTACGGCCGAGTAATGGCTTCTTTATTCTCCTGGCTTCATACGCTCGCATTCACTTTCAAGCCTCGTAATTTCCGTCTGAGCAGCCAAAAGATCCTCCTCCACTTGGCCACACGGAGTTCAAAGCCTTAACCTCATTGGCAGTCTTCACTTGGGCAAGCGGTGGCGTCCATCCCTTTCTTTCTTAACTTGATCTAGAAGCACACACTTAGCTTGGTAGGATTGTCTGGCTTTATCCAATTTTGAGAGAGCGTCGTCCCGCTCCTCCAGAAGCACTGAAAAAAAAAAAAGGTCGCAAGAGCAGTTCAAATATTGAATCAAAGGTTAAAAACCGAAAAATTTGTGAACCAAGAGTGTTACCTGCAACTTGGCCTCCCCTCTTCGCACTGGGCTTGGCAATGAGGTCAGAGGCGACCTTGCAGGTCTCGGCGGCGGCAACCATTTGAGAGCTCAATTCTCCCAAGGATGGGTTATGTTTCTTAGAACGACTCTCTCTTTGCTTCTTGGAAGGGTTTAGACCGCCCCGAGTGGCCCCTGTAGGTCTCTCATGAGTCCGTTTCTGAGCAGAGTCGTTCACCTGTTCACCATAACCTCCACAGGAGGAGCTCCCCACCAAAGTTTGGAGCGCCTTAACCCCATCTTTGGGTATGACAGCTTGCTGACCTGCTTCCTCCTCTTCGTCACATATCTTGCTCAACCTTCGAAAGTCTTTAGCTGCCATGGAATCTGCAAAACAACAAATAAGGAAGACGGTTAATAAAAACTAAACAAGAAGGAAGAGCTAAAAGGGAGCATAGGGGGCGGCCAAGAAGATGGCCATACCAAGGGCGATATGAACTTCGGCCTCGGTAGATGCCTGCACTAACTTGTTAATAATTAGGAGGGGGACTTTGCCAGTACATTGGGATACCATATGTTGTAATATTCGAATAGTCTCTTGATCAGTCTCGTCCAAAGACATAACATCCTGACGGTAATCAATCGCCCGCTTCCGATAATGACGTTTAGACCAACATACTGCAATCTTAAAACCGGAAACTTGGCCCACACCGTCAAGGGCGGCAATAGATCGTTTAGCGTCTCCACATACAGGTACAACCCACATGTAAGCCCCTTTCCAAGGTTTCATTGAATCAGCATAAGAGCGGAAAAACTTGTAATCACGGTGAGACTTCAAACTCACATGTTCCCACCGTCCCTTGCCTGTACCATTTTCCCCCCTATGGCTAACTTCAAAGATTGCGAAAAATAAACGCAAAGAGCATGGACGCCCCAGTGCCTTCATTAGAATCTCAAAGGCCTTCACGAATGCCCAAGCATTGGGGTGCAGTTGCGAGGGTGCGACGAACAAGTAGGAAGAACGCTCCTTTGAAAAGCAGTGAACGGAGGACGAATCCTCATCTTGCGCAACACCACGCCGTACATCATGAACTTCACTCTTAAGGGGACAGTGGCTACAGAATCTTCAGGGTCAACTCCCTCAACCCTCCAAACTTGACCATTAACACCCACATAGTTGGCACTCAACTCACCATAGTCATCCCCTGGGGCATAACGGGAATGCTTACCTCGAAGTTCTTCTGATATCCAAGAAATGTCGTGACCAAGTTTGGGAGCGTCAGCAGGCTCATTAAACTCAGAATTCCCATCCACCACCATACCCAGAGGGGCGCTCAGGTCAGAGGTACCCAAACCCCCAAATGGGCGCCCAGAGGAGGCCCCATACTCAACAACGCTTTGTTGACCAATCTGAGAATGGGATGGTCCGAAAATGGGAGAAAGGTGAAGAGGAGAAATCAAACTAGACACTTCCGGCTCACGAAACAAGTAATCCCTGAAGCTGGAGTGGTTAGAAGAAGGCAGGTCGGGCGAGCCAACTAAATGACCAGATCGTGACCGGCTAACACGTTCATAGTTAGGGCGAGTAGCCACTTCAGCAATACTAAAACGGCGCCCAGGATGTCTGGCCAAATCCTCTGAGTATTCACCCATCACAGGGGGAACGGTTGACAACTCCGAAGAAGAAACTAGAATGCTTTCAAGGCGCTCTGAGGAGGTCTGACGTCTGGTCTGCTTGGTGCGCGTCATAAGATGTTAGAAACTGCAAGGAGGGGGCACAGAAGTCAGGTCAGGTTAAACTCCTCCCGGAGGAAAGGAGGGGGGGCAACGATTTGCCCATACCTGACACCCCCTCCCCGCCGGCAAGAAAACATGAACAAAAGGAAAGGAAAACTGAGTATGGAAGTAGACCATACCGGTGAGAAGAAGTCGGAGCGGAAAAAGAAAAAGAGCGTAGCACCACGAATATCTTGGCCACCAAGAAACTTGACCACCTCCGAGCAATTGTTAAAGAAAAAATGTGTAAAGATGAAAAATGGGTGCAAAGGTAAAGAGGAGGGTGAGGCCTTTATATAGTGAATTTCTAGACCGTGTTCAAGGGAAAGCGGGCGAAGACGCTCCAACCGCGTTCCTACAACACAGGCATCTACAACCATCGCCGTTCGCAGTAAATACTGAAATCGCCCCATCACTTTATCAAACACCGCGGTGTTAAACCTCGACATCTGAAGAAATTTGCCTCTAAAAAAGAAACAACATTTCAAGGATTCTAATGGATTAAAACAATGAACTAAGTAAAATGCATATGTCTTGGTTTGTTTGATGTTTTGTGCAGTGCAGCTGCACCAGGTGTACCTACACTAGGTGTGCCTACACTGCCTACACCTGTTGCTGCTACACCAGCAATAAGCACCAAAACATCCAAGGACCAAATTGATGCACCAACACTTGACATGTGACGTCATGCTTAGTCATAAGGAGCAAATCCACTTGCATATTTCGACACCTATTATTGGAGACTTGCTTTAAGGGAACCATTCATTCAAAGACATTTGGCACTTCTCCATTGGACCACCCCATGTGATATGATGTTGTTATACCCCAATTTTGTCCGTATTCTTTTTCTTGTTTATTTGTTCGGAGTCGCATGATTACGAGAATTATTAGTGTAGAGTCTCATTTACCAACCCAAGCCAGTTCCAGCCACTACATTCAACTAACCCGAAATACCGTTATTTAAATTAGGCACGCACGCGAATGATCGATCTTTTCGGGCGTTTTTCGATTTAATATCTGTATTCAAGTTTAGTCGTACGTGAACAGGTCTACCAAAATTCATTTTTTTCAAAAGTTGGCTTGAACTTCCGAGTTAATTTTCTTAAGCGTGCCCATTTCTTCTATCTTTGGTCTAGTCGTAGCGCAGTTGTCAAGTTCGGTCCGTTCTCGTCTTTATATTTGGCCTTTTTCCTATTATTACTTTTATTCTCATTTTGTTTATTTAATTTATTTAAGCACTTAATAGTTCAAAATGTCAAAATTCAATTTAGTTTAATTTACAATGTTTAAGAGTCCAATATGCCTAAAAATGTCAAAAAATTCAATTTAATTTATAATTTAAAAAACACTATAACAGTCCAAAAATGTCAAAAAAATGCTATTTAGTTAATTTTACAATTTTAAAGCTCTTAAGAGTCCAAAAAGTCCAAAAATACAAAAATAGTAATACAAAATATATAAAAAATACACAAATCCGAAAATAACAAATTAAATGAAGAAAATAGGGTTCGAGCGTGATTCAAGCCTGCTGCAGTGTTGATAGGCTTGGGTGAAGACCTGAGAATTATACAAAACCCAGTCAAAACTCAATTAATGCCTTAACCTAGTTTTAGACTATAAATAAGCAGTCAATCAGCAGTCAAAAACACACAGAAATCAGCATAGAAAAAGCTGCGAAAATCACTAGAAAAATAAGGATTAGAGTTTCACATTGAAACCCTAATCCACCAAACACATGAGTTCCTAAATTTGCAAAAAAGGAGAACCAGCAATGAGGAAGGGAGAAAAGTAGCAGTTCAAGTAAAGAAGTAATAGTAGCAGATACAGTAGCAGCCACAGCCATAATCACACGCTGGAGTAAAGGTTGGTTATTCAGTCCTAACATACTAGAATTAGTCTGCATGAAAATTGATATGATGTTTGTATTAGTTGTTAAATCTGGAGTCTGTTGAAAGTTAGAAGTTAATTTAGGCAAAAAACTGTTATTTGGTCTGTTCATATTTTGTTAGTATCATTATAAATCAGAATTGTGTTTTTAGATAAACAATCAGAACTGCATATAAAACAACTCAGACAATACTATAAAATTACAGTATTATATCTCAATTAGAATCACAAAAAATAGCAAATCAGATCAAATAAAGGAAGGAGTCAAATGGAGTAGGAGAGAAATCAGACCCAGGGAAAGCATAAAAAAAAACAACAAACAGTAACACTGACCTTAAGCTCGCCGGAGCTCCGGTCGTCTTCTCCTGCGAGACCTCCGTCGAAGACCTCCGAACCGAACAAACACCACCGCAAACGTAACCATCTTCATCATCCTCCCACCTCTCTCCTCAAAACGAGCCACGACCGCCACCGTTTCACCTCAAACGAAAAATAACGATCAAGAACTCGTTTTTAGCAAGGAAAACGAAGAGAAACACCGAGAAATAAAGAAGAAAGCGAAAATGGCGAACCTTACCCGGCCAACGCATTACCACCGCCACCCACCTCCGATGGAACCGTCGCGCTCGTCGTGGCCTTCCTCCCCTTCTTATCAAAAGCGCCGGTTTCTCCTCCCACCATGGAAACCGCGCAAACCGCGCGATCTTCTCTCCTCTCCCCGGATTTTCGCCAGAGATTTCGCCTCTTCTCTCTCTGTCAGCCTTGCAGCAAAGCAGTGTGTAATGGAAAGGAGGGTAAGTTTTTAGGTTTAGGTTTTTGCTGTTGGGCCTTTATACATCAGTTCATTTTCTTTTCATTTTTTTATTCCCAGAATACTAAGCGCACCCCTTTATTCATGCGCACGCCCCTCCCCAACTTACTATTTTCACCCCCTGATTTACTTATTAATTCTTTTCCAATTCGAATATAAATCCTTTTTCTCTCGAAATTAAATAAACGGCTAAGTCGGTTGTACAACCGGGTTAGTCATTATTTTAGGGCCAATGAGCTGTACAGTTCAGTAATCCTACAAAAAAACTTAATAAAATATAAATAAATCTATTTTCCTAAAAAATAGGGGATTAAGTCGGCTGTACAGCCGGGTTACTCAGCGTTCTAGAACTAATGAGCTGTACAGTTCATGAGTTCTAGAATACCTATTCTAAAACGAACCCACCTCACACCAAACCACTTTCTTTCAAAAAACGCTAAAATTATTTTCAAAAAGTAGGGGGCTAAGTCGGTTGTACAATCCAAGGTTAGCTTGACGTCCTAGAATCGATGGTAGATAGCATTCAAGGAATCCTAGGACCCCTACACTAAAAAACACCAACCCATAAACATTTTCAGGAAGAACTACGTGGCTTTGATTCCTCCATTGCATCTGGAGGTACGTAGGAGCAAGACTCAACTCTTATCAAGCGCTAAAAACAAAAAATTTAAATAAGTCTTTTTCTACAAATAAAAGGGTAATCATTAAATAAATCTTAATTAATTAGACAATGGATGTCGTGGGGTGCTAATACCTTCCCCACACATAACGACTCCCGAACCCTAACAACGCCTCATCCTAAAATTTAAAAGGGATTTTCCGAATTTGCCCTTAAACTAAAATTTGGTGGTGGCTTCCTAAAGAACCTTTCGAAGAATCCTTTCCCGGATTTTTCGGTCGCTACAGCTGGCGACTTCACTGGGGACTTATCTTTTTAGAGAGTCAAAACCTAGTCTAATTATTTAGGATTAATTTAATTTTTACCCTTCCTTTATTTATTTATTTTATTTTTCGCACCTTTTATGTGATTTATGAACCCTAGGATAGAAGACGATATTTGTATATGTGTTTGTTTGTCTGTTTGCAGCTTTTGGGTTGTTTTTAAACCGCTCCTACACACACTTCACAATTACATACGCACACACATGTGAGAAAGGTCCTCTACTCGGTTTGAGTGTACCCTAAGTTAGAACGAGATTGTGTAATGATGGCCTGCGGGACGTACGTCTCGTTGGGTGGTCATGAAAATCTCACCTAGAGTTTGATTCCTTTTAAGGATGCTATCCCTTCCAATAGCTTGCCTATTGTTGGGGTCTGTATTCTTGACTGGAGTCCTTGGCTCTAGGAACCTTGTGTTAGGATTCTTTAGAACTACCCTTGTGAGGCTCACTATAAAAGAAACCTTAGACCCACTCTGTAAGATACCTTTCTAGGGTCACAAAGGAGCTTCATACCCTTGCATTCAAACAAATATTTATGCATACTGTCTTTTATCAAAAAAATCAAAAAACCAAAAATCATTATTTACTACTTTTTTAGAAAATATACCACATGCATTTTTTTTTCTTTTTCTTTGCACTACAAAAAAAAAATACAGCAAATAAACATCTACTGTTGCATGCACTTTTATGACCGTCAGAGAATTAAAATCTTTACCTTGGAGAGAAGCGCACCTTTGAAGTCAAAATTAAATTTTGTACTTTACTCTCCAATGAAAAGTTTTTAATTCCCCGACGCGATAAATAAAATCATACATTATCATTTCATTCACATGCATTATCATTACATTCGCATTTCACATACATTCATTCGCATTTCATGCACACTCATTCATTTGCATAATTACATCATGCATTACAAAAAAAATCAGCATAATATTAGGAAAATTCGATGAGAGGTGAGACATTCTTGTGAAATAAATCATTCTTTTTGGAAAGAGTTTAGTCATACTTCGTTGCAAGCTCAAGGTGTTCCAAGTCACTCAGTTTTTCAAATTTTTAGCTTGCTCACATTTTTTAACCAAACGTTGCATCTCTTCCATCCCATGATAAATGACCGAAATGTCCATCAAAAATTTTTATCATGTTTTAACTGATGTTAACTCTCAACGAAGCATTTGTGTAGTGACTTGTGTAACATGTGTGTTTATTTTGTTTGAGTCAGTTAGCGCCCCTACCTTACCATCATCCCCTGTCAAGGTCTAATCCCACCCCGACCACCCATGAAGTACATACTCCCCACATCAGTACATAGTTGACGTTTCTGGTTGGTTCCCCTAGTGAAATAACACTTTAGGCCCTCCATACTGGGGCAAATGTGTGATCTCTAAAATACCTTGTCAACATTGTATTCTCTTGGTGCAAGTCCTTTACAAAAAAATAAATCAAAAATGCCCGTTAGGTTGAAAACTCGTAAGAGCGGCCTAAGCAAAAATTAGGGCATATAAAAAAAATATATAAAGAAAAGAGAGCAAATATTGTGTAAATAAGTAAATTGTTGTCCTTATAAGTTAATTTTTGAGAAAACGAGCAATCATGATTTGAAATGAAGTTTGACCATCTTCCCATACCCTCGAAAAAACCCGTGCTACCCACCTTAAGCCAAAATCTAAAAACCTTCCAATCACCCTAGACAAGGATCAATTCCACATCAAAAATGGTGTATCATTTTTATCAAGTCACTCAGCTCGAAAGAAAGAAAAAGAAAAAATCAAAATCAAAAAAGAAAGTGAAATCAAAAGAGGATCGAAAAACCACGAAAAGGCAAAAGTGGTACAATTATGAGCTGATACTTCTTGCCATTAAATGCATAAGAGATCCTTGTCTGAAATAAACCCCCAAACACTTCCCTCGTCCTCAATATCCTATCCTTCATAAACCCTTGGCCAAGTTACATCCCTAAACAGATCCATTCTACCATGAGGCACATAAGAGGTTCTTATCGCAATAAAACCTCAAACACCTCATTGAGCCTAATAAACCCTTCTTTCATAAACCATTAACCATTACTGCTCAATAAAAAAAAATCATCTTCTTTGAGCCCAATTATCCCTTCCTTCATAAACCATTAACCATCAACCACATTACAACCCCAAAAATCCATTCCGATCAATGACCGATTGCTTTTGTTTTCTCAAAGTTTTTAATCTTAGGACAAATAAGTTTATTTATTTACAATATGTTTGCTAGAAAAAATATATTTCTCAAAAAAAAAAAAAAAAAAAAAAAAAAAGGGCTTGCACCCCAGAGATTCATTCAAGTTCCGTTGATATAAACACAAGGCTTAGTTATCACCAAGTGCAGTTTTCATCATAGCAAACTCAAGACTATCATAGTGTGAGAGTCATTCAAAGATTACCAAAAGCTTATACTAGGATCGTCACCTATATCCTAAAGCGGGGCATCCTTTTCACCATCTATTTGAACTTGGGGAAATTTGTACAGTGTCATACCACATCCAAATTTATAGTCATACCGCATAAATTCCAAAACCCAAACTCCGTCACCTTTTCCAATCTCACTAAAGCCAACCATTCGAAATACTATTCCAAGTGGGGCAATCCTGTCGCTCTTCACTCCACCTTCAGATGGGAAAATTCACCCTACACCCATCTCATCCCCTTGCCGTATTCACAACCACAAAAGCATACTGGGGCAATTTCTCGACTCACCATCCTAAATGTTTCTACTCTAGTCGGGGCAATCTTGTCCTTACCATAATTAGGGAAACATCAAACTCCATGGGTTGAGACAACATCTCCTTGCCACCTTTCATTCCAAAGCCAATGCATTCCCAACTCATCATCTTCTACACCCCTAGCTTGTCACCACTAGACAGGGGCAGACACTCACCGTCATCAAATCTAAATTGGGGCAGTCCTGCATTCCTTGGCTGGGGAAAACCTACCTTTCATGACATTGACGAAGACCAGTCAATCATTCACCTCTTTATGTGCCACAAATGTCCACACCCTAGAGCCCCAAGTTAACTGACTCATTCATCTATATATACATTGCTATACATCTTTACTAATCAATGTTTCAAAGAGAGAGAACACAAGTTGATAATATGATACTGAAAATCCACTTGGTTAACTTTGTGGACCCAAATTTTGGTCATCATGGGGCATCATAGTGGAAAAGAAAAAGAAGCGAGCTTGCAAATATAGTGCTTTTTCACATCGATTGTCTCAGAAATAACAACTTTGAGATTGCCAAGCTTGAATCAAATCTAGCCTTTCCAATGAATGATCAATCTCCTCACATCCAAAGTCTCACATCTCATCATCACAAAAAAATGTTTCTACACCCAAATCAATCATTTCATATCATCGCACCATAGCATTTGCATTCAATCATTTCATCCACATTCGCATTTCATGCATTTATTGTATACCAAAAAAGAAGCAAAAAACTAAAAACAAAAAGAGAAAAGAATCACCTATTTCATTCATCACATCGCCAAAAATCAACTGTTGCATGTATTATTGGCATTGTATATGCATTACATGAATTGACTTCAAGTGTCGATCCCTATAGTTTGTTCCTCTAATATCAGCGCTTTAAGCGTTGATCTCATATCATATCACAGATCACCAGGTTGATCCTTCAGACCCCGAGTGGTCCTTCAGAGCACTACGCTCCTTCAGTGCCCTAAGTGGCCCAGGTCGCAAACGTCGTAGTCGAGCCCGACGGACCTTCCAGACCCCGCGTGGTCCTTCAGACTAGTTGTGTCAGCCTAAGACATGGTGGACGTCCTCTATTGGTCAACATATCGATTCGGATCTGATCTTGACCCCGGCCGCTCGAATCTAGAGGCCCTCGGATCGCTTTTACTAGTACCGCAGCTAGTAGCGCTCCTTCAGACCACGATGGTCCTCTATTAAGGCCTAGGCAGCCTTCTAGACCCCGAGTGGTCATTCAGAGCTTTAGTGCTCCTTTAAGGCCCCAAGCGGCCCTTCAGAGCCTTAGTGCTCCTTCAGATCCCGAGCGATCCTTCATTTTGTTCTCGGTTAATACGCCAAGTGTTAACCGCTCCCTGTATATTCTTAAACCCTCTATTTCCCCTCTAAACGAACAAAATTGACGTCTATTCTATCTTTATTTCTATTTCTACTACGAAAATTTGAATACACCTCACATTTTCTAGTAAAATATAAATAAAGAGGCAAAATTATTATACCCCAATTTTGTCCGTATTCTTTTTCTTGTTTATTTGTTCGGAGTCGCATGATTACGAGAATTATTAGTGTAGAGTCTCATTTACCAACCCAAGCCAGTTCCAGCCACTACATTCAACTAACCCGAAATACCGTTATTTAAATTAGGCACGCACGCGAATGATCGATCTTTTCGGGCGTTTTTCGATTTAATATCTGTATTCAAGTTTAGTCGTACGTGAACAGGTCTACCAAAATTCATTTTTTTCAAAAGTTGGCTTGAACTCAAACTTAAGAATGCGATTCCGAGTTAATTTTCTTAAGCGTGCCCATTTCCTCTATCTTTGTTCTAGTCGTAGCGCAGTTGTCAAGTCCGGTCCTTTCTCGTCTTTATATTTGGCCTTTTTCCTATTATTACTTTTATTCTCATTTTGTTTAGTTAATTTATTTAAGCACTTAATAGTTCAAAATGTCAAAATTCAATTTAGTTTAATTTACAATGTTTAAGAGTCCAATATGCCTAAAAATGTCAAAAAATTCAATTTAATTTATAATTTAAAAAACACTATAACAGTCCAAAAATGTCAAAAAAAATGCTATTTAGTTAATTTTACAATTTTAAAGCTCTTAAGAGTCCAAAAATACAAAAATACAAAAATAGTAATACAAAATATATAAAAAATACACAAATCTGAAAATAACAAATTAAACAAAGAAAATAGGTTCCGTGCGTTCATCAAGCTGCTGCAGGTGCTGATGGGCTTGGGTCAAGACCTGAGAATTATACAAAACCCAGTCAACACTCAATTAATGCCTTAACCTAGTTTTAGACTATAAATAAGCAGTCAATCAGCAGTCAAAAACACACAGAAATCAGCATAGAAAAAGCTGCGAAAATCACTAGAAAAATAAGGATTAGAGTTTCACATTGAAACCCTAATCCACCAAACACATAGAGTTCCAAAATTTGCAAAAAAGGAGAACCAGCAGTGAGGAAGGGAGAAAAGTAGCAGTTCAAGTAAAGAAGTAATAGTAGCAGATACAGTAGCAGCCACAGCCATAATCACACGCTGGAGTAAAGGTTGGTTATTCAGTCCTAACATACTAGAATTAGTCTGCATGAAAATTGATATGATGTTTGTATTAGTTGTTAAATCTGGAGTCTGTTGAAAGTTAGAAGTTAATTTAGGCAAAAAACTGTTATTTGGTCTGTTCATATTCTGTTAGTATCATTATAAATCAGAATTGTGTTTTTAGATAAACAATCAGAACTGCATATAAAACAACTCAGACAATACTATAAAATTACAGTATTATATCTCAATTAGAATCACAAAAAATAGCAAATCAGATCAAATAAAGGAAGGAGTCAAACGGAGTAGGAGAGAAATCGACCAAGGTAAAGCATAAAAAAAAACAAACAAGAACAACTGTGACCTTAAGCTCGCCGGAGCTCGGGCCGTCTTCTCCGGCGAGACTCTCGTGCGAAGACCTCCGAACCGAACAAACACCACCGCAAATGTAAACCATCTTCATCATCCTCCCACCCTCTCCTCAAAACGAGCCACGACCGCCACCGTTTCACCTCAAACGAAAAATAACAGATCAAGAACTCGTTTTTTAGCAAGGAAAACGAAGAGAAACACTGAGAAATAAAGAAGAACAGAAAATGGTGAACCTTACCCGGAGCTGAACGCATTACCACCGGCCACCCACCTCCGATGGAACCGTCGCTGCTGCCGTGGCCTTCCTCCCCCCTTCTTATCAAAAGCGTCGGTTTCTCCTCCCACCATGGAAACCGGCGCAAACCGCGCCGGATCTTCTCTCCCTCTCCCCTGGATTTTCGCCGTAGATTTCGCCTTTCTTTCTCTCTCTGTGCTTCGCAGCGCAGCAGTTGTAATGGAAAGGAGGGTAAGTTTTTAGGTTTAGGTTTTTGCTGTTGGGCCTTTATACATCAGTTCATTTTCTTTTCATTTTTTTATTCCCAGAATACTAAGCGCACCCCTTTATTCATGCGCACGCCCCTCCCCAACTTACTATTTTCACCCCCTGATTTACTTTTTAATTCTTTTCCAATTCGAATATAAATCCTTTTTCTCTCGAAATTAAATAAACGGCTAAGTCGGTTGTACAACCGGGTTAGTCATTATTTTAGTAGCCAATGAGTTTGCATGCATTCAAAGAACCCTACAAACTTAATAAATACAAAAAACTATTTTTCTCTAAAAATAAACGGCTAAGTCGGTTGTACAACCGGGTTAGTCATCATTTTAGGACCAATGAGTTGTACCTGTACAGTTCAGTAATCCTACAAAAAACTTAATAAAATATAAATAAATCTATTTTCCTAAAAAATAGGGGATTAAGTCGGTATGCAGTAGGAGTTACTCAAATGTTCTAGAACTAATGAGTCAGATGATTCAGAGTTCTAGAATACCTATTCTAAAACGAACCCACCTCACACCAAACCACTTTCTTTCAAAACACGCTAAAATTATTTTCAAAAAGTAGGGGGCTAAGTCGGTTGTACAATCCAAAGCCAAATGTCCTAGGAATCGATGAGTCATGCAGTTCAAGGAATCCTAGGACCCCTACACTAAAAAACATCAACCCATAAACATTTTCAGGAAGAACTACGTGGCTTTGATTCCTCCATTGCATCTGGAGGTACGTAGGAGCAAGACTCAACTCTTGTCAAGCGCTAAAAACAAAAAATTTAAATAAGTCTTTTTCTACAAATAAAAGGGTAATCATTAAATAAATCTTAATTAATTAGACAATGGATGTCGTGGGGTGCTAATACCTTCCCCACACATAACGACTCCCGAACCCTAACAACGCCTCATCCTAAAATTTAAAAGGGATTTTCCGAATTTGCCCTTAAACTAAAATTTGGTGGCGGCTTCCTAAAGAACCTTTCGAAGAATCCTTTCCCGGATTTTTCGGTCGCTACAGATGTGAAAGATCAACTTGCTCATAGATGGTCTGTAAATTAACCATGGTTTGATCTCAGTCACCTTTGGCGCCAAGGAAACCCTCCAAGAGAGGAAAGCTCATTGCCTATAAATGGAAGACCATATCTTCACTTCAAAATCATCCAAGCTTTTAAGGATCACATAGTTTCTTTATATATTTGTAATCTAAGTTTAGTTTTTAGATAGTTTCTGAATTGTAAGAAGGTAGGGAAGTGCTTGACAACCTCTTCCTTCACTTCAACTTGGAGGAAACTCGTGTAAGACATTAGTATTGTACTTCAACTTGGAATCTCATGCAAAAATCTCTCCTTTGTGTAATCTCTATCCTTTTGAGTTCTTTTGTAATATTACTCATTTTGTTATGTTCCTTACAAATTCTCTCTATTATATAATGAGTAACATGAGCTAAATTCCTTTAGTTGAGATGTTGTAGCCTTGTAATGATCTTCTAAGTAAGTAAATGTGGTTTATGCTGTAACACCCCAATTTTCGTGCATGACAATTCTTTTAAATTTGTGTTCCATGTTAACTATTATGAATTATATGTTGGATGATCCGATGTCCCTATGTGTTTTTAAATAATAAAATACGTCAAATTGATACTTATTAGCATATTTAGATGATTTAGATGATATATTATCCTTTAGGTACCTATTTTTGTTTTGCAAAATATTAGTATTTGAATGGTTATTCATTTGGAGAAATTATTTTGGGTTAAATAGATTTTAAAATTTAAATAAGTACTATAATAGAAACAGGCTTTTTTTTTGTCAAGTTGTATTGATTACCATAGATATGGGCAAGGCCCCAACCAAATACAACATCATACATTGTTAACAAATGCTCAATAACTTGAGCAATCCAAGGGACTTACGACACAGCAGCCCAACAAGATTAAGATTTAATAATTTAAGTCCAACGACTTAGCACATTAAGCGACTTACAAATCAATATGCCCATTGCTAAAGTCCAACTACTACCTAAAAATTGAAATTAACAACTAAATACAAATCAGCAGTACTCCAAGCTATGCAGCAAAAGACCAAACTGCCCCTCTTAATCGGTGCCCAACTCCCACCAATCCACAGAGGCACACTAACAGCCATAAAAGAACAACTCCAAGGCTGAAGCACTAAAAACAGAGTGGGCATATCCACAACTCCACAATTTTCCATGTTTCCTTACCAATCTAATTTCCACAAGTCTAAAGGAGACCATCGCTGACTGCAAGAGTTTGCGGAGGATCTGTATTGAGAGGATAGAAAAACCTGTTATATAAATCTGATTAGTAATGACAATTGCAAGGTTCTAATTTGTGCCAAGTCACTACCCTCCATTGGTTGAGAAATTCAAAAATGTAAGCTCGCATACTGGGTACGTTTTTACACCACACACCCATTATATTTTTATGATCATCTTGCAAAGATATTTCTTTGATATGCTTTATATTAAATACACATATATTTTGATATGGTAACTCTATTAACGTTTGACCAATATAGGTAGTCATAAGCTAGTGAATGGTATTTCTTATATTGAATAGACTTACGAGGATATATACAAAGTGAGACTATGTTTTAAAATGAACTAGCATTGTATTTTTGAAATCATATTTTAGTATATTATCCTTACATGATTTTAGCAATGAAAAATGGGATGTTTGATTTATCTATTGATGGATTTTATGGCATTGCCTTTGACGTTGACAACTTTGGCAATTGACGGAAGAAGAGAAGTATAATTACTATAAGAAGGTGAATGGGACTTAATACGACATCGGACTCGAGTACTCTAAAAGGGAAGGATTGCAAGGATAATTTCTACATCGGCTAAGGTGAGTGCTCCCTGTTTGGGGTACCCGGTTACCCCGATTGTGTTTATGTGCTATTTGTTATATGCTATGTAAGAACCATTGTAGGAGCAATGGACATAATGTGTTTTAAGTCCTGTTATGTGTTCATTGTAGGATCAATGAACAAAATAGTTTAAATGTGAGTATTTTTATCTCTGGATGATATTTGTGACGATATGTAATTGTGATTGATGTGTTTGTAAATGTGCTGAGACAATATAATCGATGTATTCATGATTGTGCTATGTTTATATAAGTGTTGTCTGTCATGTGAAAATGTTATGTTTGTTTTCTCTCGATTGATGAAATGTGTTTCATGATTGATTGGTTGAGATTCTTCAAATTACCCGTGTTGTGTGTATGAGTTGATTTATCTGTTGATGTGATGGTGTGATGCTCGGAATGACTATGAGAGATGATAATATGGTCTAGTTCCTTACGAGACATAGTTACGACTAGAGATGATGATTATAGGGTAAGTTATCCCTTAGTTGTTGATGAATACCTTTGGTCTTGGTCTTTCTATTGAGGATATTTCAATAGAGGTTGTTGTCATTACCGTTGTCACTGTTGTTGCTGCTATCGAGTTGTTGTTGTTAGTCGAACATTATCGGGCAAGGTATCCCGTTTAGGCAAGGTCTCCTGGTCCTGCGTTTGTCATGGTTGTTAATAGGGCATTATCGGGCAAGGTATCCCGTTCAGGCATGGTATCCTGGTCCTACGCTTGTCATTGTTAGTAAGGCGTTATCGGGCAAGGTATCCCGTTCGAGCATGGTATCTCGGTCCTACTGTTGTTGTTGTTGTTGTTAGTAGGGCGTTATCGGGCAAGGTATCCCGTTTGAGCATGGTATCTCGGTCCTACTGTTGTTGTTGTCGTTGTTAGTTAGGCAATTATCGGGCAAGGTATCCCGTTCGGACTTAGTATTCCGGTCCGTTTGTTGTTGAAGTATCTCATTTCCCGTTGTTGTTGTCATCATTAGACTGTGCTTGTATTGAGTTGAGTCTATTGAAGATTTGCGTTGTCATCCCCTGCTTTAGGTATGCGCGATTGAGTTTGGTTTGGCCTCATATCAGTGTTGACCGAATCAATTTGTTGTTGTAGTTGTTGTTGTTGCTGTTGCTGTTGTTGTTGTTGGTGTGGTAATTGTATAGTTTTACTTCTGTTGATTTCGCGTGTCGCATGAAAAACTGTTTTTGCATGATTGCCTGGTTGATGTCGTGTGCGTGTGTGTCAGGAACGCTCGCTAAGATTTTTATCTCATTCTTTCAATTTCATGTTTTTTTTACAGTGAACTCACAGGAAGCATTGAAGATAGATTGTTGTACTAAATTTGTAATGAAGTAATTGTTGTGTAATTTGTAAATGAAGTTATGAGGATGTAAAGTTAATTTGTATATATTATTGTACTTATAAAAAAAAGGTAGAAAATGATTCGCTATTAGTTCTGTATCGTTGGTTGTCTTAAAGTCGAAGATATTTATTTAGATGAGATAGGATTCTTTTGAAAAGTTATAGTTACATAATTTTCGAATGAATAAATTATGAGTTTGACATTTTTTTTTAAATGAACAAATGGTTTCGATTTTCGTTCTTAAAACCGAGTTTGCGAAATGAAAGTATGATTTATTTCTTCAAAATTTTCCGCAACTACACTTTTGCTATAAGTTAAGCTATAGCTAAATAGGGTGTTACATATGCAGTGTGTGCACTTTAACTCTTGTGTAATACTTTTTTCAAAACTTATTTTGAACTTGATCTCTTTAGAATAAGTAGACTTGTAGCAGCAGACATGAGTTACATTTAAGAAATCAAGAGTTAATAGGAATAAGTGTTTGTAACAACTTCTTTGTTAAACTAGTTTTGATAAGGAAATGATTGTTAAAACCATGTTAAGTCCTAGACATAGGATAACATAGTTCCTAGGGTGAAACAGTGGATGCTTAAGAGACAGGAGTGAACCTATTTAGCATGCTTAGACATAGGAAGCTTGTAATGAAACTTTGAAGAAAGGATTGGGTGCGTCCTAAGTAATCTTTTTGAAAGGATAAATGTTTTATAAATGGACCGAGTGATAGGTCAGGGGTCACGGTAAGACTCACTGAGATTTGTTATCTCACCTTACAAATGTTGTTGTTTTACAGAGAAACAGGGAAAGAAGATCCTTTATGGCACGAGTGGATGGCGTGCTCGAGAAGGAAATGGAAGACGTAGTTCTTCTATTATTAGTTATGGTTTTCCCTTGTATCTTTGTATTCGATTTATAACTTGAATTTCTATTTGAGTTATGTAATCGTTTCCGCCGTTGTCTTGTTTTGGGATATTGAACTCTGGACTATATTATGTTTACGACTCTTTGATTTGGATTCGAGAGTTTTTGGTCAAATCAATATCTGAAACAGGAATTTTTATACTCTGATGTATGCCATTAGGTACGCTTTAGTATTTCTACTTGTTAGAGATATGAGGGTGTTACATTTTGGTATCAGAGCAGTTCGACCTCGTCGGGCATAGAGACCTTATGGTCAAGAGGTTAGATAGAGTCAGCTAGGGACTTGGACAATTAAATGTCAGAACCTTTCAGTATATTATGTGAAGTATTGAGTCAGGATCCACTCAATGTTTCATGTGAGTTACTGAGAATTATGACGATTAGTTGCCTCAGCCCCGAAAATGTCCAAACCCTAAACCATAGGAATTCTGGCCTTCTCGGTTTATCAGAGCACGCAGCGGAAGCAGAGAGCTACAGATGGTGTTCTGAAGTAAGCAATGGGCAACCAGATGGGTTCGAGGGAACTGTGGCGACTGTTAAGTCAGTGAACCAGGTGCAATTGTAGAATTGCAGTGGAAGTTATTGTAGGTCCTATAGGGAACTACAATTAAGCAAAGCCTCAAGCGATAATAATGTCGATGATCGTAAGATCTGTTAAGATTAACTGAATCCCCGAAATCCTGACCGTCGATTAGTCAGCCTATTTGTTACCGAAATACGGTTTTACAATAACCTTACATTATGGTTAGAATACACCCCAACTTATGTCGCAGTTAAACATTCTTTCAGATAACTACAAGTATTGATCAGGTTCTTTTTCCTTAAGCCACATTTCGAAATGCTACGAAGCCGACCTAGTAAATTGTAGTGCAATCTCAGTATCGGCAAGCAGAATCAACTAATGTTGATCGAATTAGTTCCGATTGCGGGTCGTGAACCAATTCCCATTCAAGATGAGATCAATAGGTTATGGTAACCGAAATAACCTTATTATTACAGAGAAACAGGGAAAGAAGATCCTTTATGGCACGAGTGGATGGCATGCTCGAGAAGGAAATGGAAGACGTAGTTCTTCTATTATTAGTTATGGTTTTCCCTTGTATCTTTGTATTCGATTTATAACTGGAATTTGTATTTGAGTTATGTAATCGTTTCCGCCGTTGTCTTGTTTTGGGATATTGAACTCTGGACTATATTATGTTTACGACTCTTTGATTTGGATTCGAGAGTTTTTGGTCAAATCAATATCTGAAACAGGAATTTTTATACTCTGATGTATGCCATTAGGTACGCTTTAGTATTTCTACTTGTTAGAGATATGAGGGTGTTACAAGTTAAATGTGAGAGTTTTGGGGTACAAAATGGGAATAGTGCGATTTGTGAGCCAAGGGCATTTAGGTCTTTCCCCCAATTAACCCTTGACCCACCAATTAATTTTGGTCAAAGAAAAGAATAAAAGAAGAGAAGAAAAGTCAAAGAAATAAGAAAGGAGAAGAAAAGGAATAAGAGAAAGAAAAAAAAAGAGAATCAGAGAAAGGAATAAACGAGAGAGAGAGAGAGAAACCGAGAACAGAGAGAGAAGAGGTGAAGGTCGAAGGAGAAGGAGAAAGAAGTGGGAAGATCTCTCTCAATTCTTCACTTGGTAAGGGGCTTTTGGTACCATTCTCTTCCATTTTCCCTCCCCTTTCTAATGGTGTAATTTTTATCCCCTAACTTCTACTCATTTTTGACTTGCTATTGTTGAAGTTTTGGAGCTCTAGTGGAGGAAAATGGAGGTTTAGAGCTGTGGGTTTCAGTTTAGAGCTGTTGATTTCGGTTTGGAGGAGCTTGGATCTAAGTTTGGGGTTGAGATCGTGTTTTTGAACGGTTGAGCTTCACCCGTTTCGGTATTTCGTGATTTTCATCACGATAGGTGAGTTTTACTCACGTTTAGGGAATTTTAAATATTGTTTGTGTGTTATGTTGAATGGTTTCTTTTAAGATTTGAAGTTTCGTGAATTTTCGAGTTGAAAACGGTATTTTCGAAAATTACGTATTGTTTGAAATTAGAATGAAACCATAATGATTGGATTGTTGAATAAATATATGTTTGACTGGAATATATGTTTGAACCGAATATGTGTATGTTGTAGTCGTGCGTGGTTGAAATTGGATCAAACACGGTTTGGGATCGATCGGAGAACGAAACGGAACGAAAATTGGGCACAAAGTTGAGAAGTTCCTTATGTCCCCAAAATTCGATGTTTCGTTTCGACGCTCCGTTTTGCTTCAAACTTCTTTCAAATCCTTTTTCCTAACCACTTATATCATATATAGTTGAATTTATAAAACACTTGAAAAACCGTAAACTTAGATCACGTGTGGGAATCAATGTTTTCTGAACAAAATTGTGTCTCGAATCGATTATGCGAGTTCCTAGGGGGTAACCACATGATATAAATTGATATCACTGATTAGATTATTTTTTGGTATATGAATTATATCGAGTATAGGAGACAGCCCAATGCGGGTACGATATATAAATTATATCCAGTCGGGGTGACGACCCTGTTCTCGTTAGCATGCTAGGTGAGGGAAGTCATGAGCCCTTGACCTAGGCCCCGTTTCATATATTTATGCTGCTCTTAGGATTTGCGATCCTATTGGCTATGTGGGGTTCACTCGAGCTTGCGGAGTTGGTGATGTGCTAAAACTTTTAAATGTGTATATTGTGATGTTGTCACCCGAGCTTCTTTAGGTTGTTGGTGATGTGTCACAAGTGATTGTATGTATACGTAATTCTTGTTGAATTACTAATTAATGTTTTATAAATGGACCGAGTAATAGGTAAGGGGTCGCGGTAAGACTCACTGAGATTTGTTATCTCACCCTATCAAATGTTCTTGTTTTCAGATATGCAGGGGAAGCGTAAAGCAAACAGGCATGATTAGATATTGTGGCTTGGAGATTTGTAGACATAGTAGCTTAGACTATGTTATTTAGTTTCCCTCTGTTTATTTTGGAACTTAGTTTATAACTTGCTTGTTAAGTTGTAAAACTAATCTTTGGTACCTTTGCCGTTGGATATTGAGTATTTTGTTGTAATGCTTAAGTGACACTTAAGCACTTATGTTATTGTACTCTAAGTACTTTAAGTGGTGAGCAACTCTTTAATTGGAACTCGAGAGTTTTGTATTATTCAATATCTGAAACAGGGGCATGTTTACTCTGATGTATGCGAATGGTGCATTTTTAGTATTTCTATTCTTTGAGAAATACAGGATATTACACTTTATGTGGAGTGAAATGTCGTAAGCAACCATCGAAAGTTGCATATGCTTGTACTACTAGTTGTGCCCTGTCCATGTCCATTGATGCCAACACTGGTATATATTCTTATTTTAGTTTTCGATTCTTTATCATTTGTTATTTGTATCAAGCTATAATCTTATCAATCATGGTTGAGTTAAACACTCGTATAGTAACAATTTTTTTTAATTTACTCTGTCAGATGTTCGTAGTATCGATGCCTACATGGGTTCGTGCTTGGAAGCTTGTAAGAACAAATAGCATGTTTCATGTGAAATCAACGTTCTGAGAAGATCTTGAAAGAGAAATTATATTTATTTATTTATGTTGCAACAAAGGAACCTTAGAAGAAGTGTCTACAAAATAAATAAATAAAACTTTTTTGTAACAAAGGAAACTTTTTTTAGTGAACTTTATTTCAATTAGTAATGTGTGTGACATTCTACGTAATACTAGCAGTCTATGTTTGCGATTTATGTTGCCAAAACAAAACAAATAACCTTAGGCATAGTTTTATAAAGGTGGTAAAGTTTATTTAATTTTCATTTTTTTGGCTCGTAATTAAATAGAAGTTGCTTGTTCAATTTGGATTGTAGTATTAAATTTTAGCATACTTTAGATTTAGTTCGCTCAAAAAAAAATTGAGTCATAATCGAAATTAACTTACACACAATATTTATGGCTAATATGTAGATAATAAATATTTGTTGAAATCATGATTATTTTAGTGTTGCTCATTTTTATAAAACAGATAAGTTTCTAAACTAAAAGAGAAAATCTTCTAAAAATTTTATTAATTAAATAATATAAAATTATTACTCTATTACAGTAATCAAATTCAACTGTTCGATTATTTAAATAAATTTATTGTTTGATTCAATTAAACTAATTTTTTCCTTTGACCTGTTAATCACCCTTAAAGTTGAAGCATGTACAATGAGGTGATTTTGTTCAATGATTTTATTTTTCATTATTTTTATTGTGGTATTAGTAGAACATCTTAAAAATAACATTCTTTTTCTCTGTCTTATTTTCAAAAGGGCGTGATTCTAAAAGGTGGTGAGACCTACACCTTTTCTGTCTCTCTTCTTTGTTTTTATGAAACCTAGCTAAACAAAAAAAGTTATTTCTCTCTCCCTCCCTCCCTCCTTAACACTTTTTTGGATACAACCAGACTATTAAATTTTAAATAAACAAAAATTTTGGATCCAAAATTAACCAAAAACCAAAGAACTCAAAGGATATAAGGTCAAATTAAGATCAGCTATAACTAAAACCAGATTGGGCTAACCTAAAGTTTAAGCTAAGAAAAATTGTAGCATGTTCATGTGTATTAACACAAAGCAAAATAGTTCAAGTGGTTAGTAAATATTGATTTATATTATATGATTTTCTTGTCAATTAACTTTAAATAGTTAATTTAACTTAAACACAAAATTCTATCGTATACAAAGTGATATATTATATAAGGAATTAATAATTTTATACGGGAAAAAACTATTGATTTATATTATATGTTTTCTTGTCAATTAACGTTATATGGTTTTATTGTCAGTTAACTTTAAATAGTTAATTTAACGTAAACAGAAAATTCAATCTCACACAAAGTAACATATCATATAAGGAGTAAATAATTTGAGACGGCAACACACTACTATTTTTCCTTTCTCCAAAATTGATTTTTTCCATAAACATATAATTTTTTTCTATATAGTTTTCGTATTTTTGTTGAAATTAATACTAATTAATACATTCTATCTATTTTTGAGGAATTAAAATCTTTATTACTATTTTTTGGTTGAAATAGTTATCATGAAATCACTAAAAATAATATAATTATCTATTCAAAAACTTATAGGAAAAGATATTTTTCAAGAGAAAACTAATCTAATGAAATAAATTTTGGAGACGTTTTTATTCATTCAATTCAATAAAATTACATTGAAAATTTTTACAATGAAAGTTACATTTGATGGAAATAAAATTAGATTTAACTTACAAGGAAATCAATGAAAGTAAATTTAAAATTATATCAAACAAAGGTAAATTAAAAATATATTATTACCGAATTCGATAGATTTAATATATAAAAATAAAAATTTAGTTTACTTACAAATTAATTTTTTTTAACTTTTTTTTACCAATATATAAAATATTTATACATGTGGAAGACTACTTTTTTTCTTACTACACTTGGAGAAGGTACGTTTTTAAAAAAACAAAAAACATCGAAGACACGTTAATTAATCTATATCTAACATAAACACATGAATTCTAAAGTCTATATAAGTTGAAAGAATTATTTGACATAATTATATTGCTCCTTCTTTTTTAATCATCATCGTTAATTAGTATCTATTATGTTAAAAAATAAATTAGTAACAATCTTTTGTAGAAATAGTAAATTAAAAATTTATCAGAATATAAGTGATCTCTCATATTAGACTATATTCCTCTTTAATTTTTGGACATTTAGTTAATCAATTTGATCCTAAATAATTTAGTTTCTTAACTTTTATTGATAAACACATTTTAATTCTCTGGATACAGTTTCCTTTTATATAATCTAAAATTCATTTTATGTATTGTCCACATATACTATTACCTATTCTCTTTCTTTGTTACTAGTAAAGTAAATATCACGTTGCACAAAAACTTGTACGCTGTCTCGACGTAATTTTTAAGTAGTGAAAACATGCCTAACATGCATTATTCGATGCTTATAAATTGAGATTGTTTATTCAGCGTAGGTCGATCACCTTATTTAACATATACTAAGCGATATTTACTTAGAGAAGAGTTGTGGCAAAGGGTGAGATGAAAAATACTTTTATTGTGTTTATTGTAACACCCAAAAAAAATTTCGCGTTTGAAACGCTAATTATACATCTTATTACATAACATTACATATCAGAGTATATCAGAGTAGCGGAAATATAACTTACAACTTGTACCAAGTCAAGTTATACAGTTGAATACAAAGAAACATAAACGGAAATACATAAGCAGAAAAGCTCCATATCCATCATCAACACAAGCATCAGCTACCTGTGCTTCTTGGCTTTCCTCTTTCTGCTTTCTCTCAGAAAAATAACCACATATGATAGGGTGAGACAACTTGTCTTTGTGAGCTTTACCGTGACCCCTAGCCACACTCCCCGAGTTATTTATATAACTATACTCATAGTAATTTTATAATTAAAATTACAGTTCACTTGGTAATTCGCTTTATGAATTACATTAATATTTTGGCAACTCATTTACATGAATTGCAATAAAGTTTTATCAATTCTAGCACATCACCAGCAACCCGAAGAAGCTTGGGTGAACCCCAAACTTAGCCAATAAGCAGCAACTCTTAAGGCGGATATATTTTAAAATGGGGGCCTAGGAACAGGGCGCATGACCTCCCTTTCCTGGTATGCAAACGTATGGAGGTCGTCACCTCGACTCGATATATTTATATATCGTAACATAACGGATTGCACAAAGCATTTCCGTGAGCGTTGTTATTACAATTTTATGTAATTTGCATAAATCAAGACCATGGTTAGGTTTAGATGATTTATATCATCCCTAGCCAATCATATAATAAGAAATGGAACATTTGGTTCAATTCACTTTCCAAAACATATGTCCTCACACGTATACTAATTACGGTTTTATAGAATATGAATCGTTTCCGAACTTTCCATCAAAATTCCAGTTGGATATGTCAAACAAAACTCCAATCAAATCACTTATTTGAATAGTACATTTCATAAGCTTCGCAACGCATTTTAAAGCACTTAAATCGGAATCCCGGATCAAAAGTTATGAGCGAAACAATTTTCGAAATTTTTTGGAAACACAGGCTGCGCGGAGCCGCCTCGCGCCCGATTTCAACGCCACAAGTCGCTGGCACCAGAGCACCTGCGCGAAACGCTACTGGGCAGCATTTCCGCCAGCCATTTCGCGCCACTGGGCAACCAAAGTGATTTTTCGCGTCAAATTAAAACCGTTTTCGCATCTAAGTCAATCCGATTCATTCCAAGATCACAAACAACCATTTGTCATACAGAAACACTAAATTTAATAGTCCAATACCAATCAAAGATCAAAAATAGTAAACAAAAGTCAATAATTTAAAACTTAGTTATCGAATCCTCAATTTTCGGTATTGTTTTCGACTCTAGATTTTATTACGAAATCAAGGAACCACATATGACAGCATTCCAACAATCAAAATTAAATTGAAAACCCTAAACGTGAGTAAAACTCACCTATCGTGATGAAAATCACGAAATACCGAAATGTCGGAATGTGCTAACGAACGAGAAAACACCGAAATCCTCCAACTCGTACCGAAAGCTCCGAAATCGAAACCACCAACTCAATCTACACAAATTACCACTCAAACTCTTTAATCTTACTTGAATTCACAAGATCATCACCAAACTTCAAGCCAAATCAAAAACCCCCAAATTTTCCCCAAAAAGCTTCAAAACCCAATTATGGTGGAATGAGATTGAGAAGGATTTAGCTTATGAAAGTGGTATCATTGGATTCAGAATTGAAATTGGAGTAGAAAGAGATGAATGGGTCTTACCAATTTTTTTCTCTTTGAACTTGATCTTCTTCTTCTTCTTCTCTTCTTCCCTTTTTCCCCTTCTTTCTCCTTTTCTTCTCCTTTCCTCTTTCTCTCGAGTTCTCTCTCTCTCTCTAACTTTCTTTTCTTTCTTTTATTCCCTTTATTTGATGACAAGGGGGTAAAATGTCCAAAATACCCCTATGTCCATTTTTCACCTAAACTCTCATACTCGCAACCAACTTACTTCTCGCTTTATTTTTCACTTCGAATAATAATTCGCTCGTTAATTCTATAATTTGAAATTAACGAAATTAGGGATGTTACATTTATGGTATTGATTATGTTAGTGTTTGCACAAGCTAGTGATTCTCACCAACTATCTGCAGCTAGTGTAATCCGTTGTGTTGGCGGGTGTGGCTTAAAATGTAAACCGCTACTTGAAATGGTAGAATTGTATGCAGCCTGTGTTGCTTTATGTGGAGTGAAATGTCGTAAGCAACCATCGAAAGCTGCATATGCTTGTACTACTAGTTGTGCCCTGTCCATGTCCATTGATGCCAACACTGGTATATATTCTTATTTAGTTTTTGATTCTTTATCATTTGTTATTTGTATCAAGCTATAATCTTATCAATCATGGTTGAGTTAAACACTCGTATAGTAACAATTTTTTTTAATTTACTCTGTCAGATGTTCGTGGTATCGATGCCTACGTGGGTTCGTGCTTGGAAGCTTGTAAGAACAAATAGCATGTTTCATGTGAAATCAACGTTTTGAGAAGATCTTGAAAGAGAAATTGTATTTATTTATTTATGTTGCAACAAAGGAACCTTAGAGGAAGTGTCTACAAAATAAATAAATAAAACTTTTTTGTAGATACTTTTTCTTATTAATTAATGTAATAAAATTAGATTCATTAAACAAAGTAGTTCCATTTTCTATTAGTATTTTTTTAGTGAACTTTATTTCAGTTAGTAATGTGTGTGACATTCTACGTAATAGTAGCAGTCAATGTTTGCGACTTATGTTGCCAGAACAAAACAAATAACCTTAGGCATAGTTTTATAAAGGTGATAAAATTTATTTAATTTTCATTTTTTGGCTCGTAATTAAATAGAAGTTGCTTGTTCAATTTGGATTGTAGTATTAAATTTTAGCATACTTTAAATTTAGTTCGCTCAAATAAAAAAATTGTGTCTTAATCGAAATTAACTTACACACAATATTTATGGCTAATATTTAGATAAAAAATATTTGTTGAAATCATGATTATTTTAGTGTTGCTCATTTTTATAAAACAGAGAAGTTTCTAAACTAAAAGAGAAAATCTTCTAATATTTTTATTAATTAAATAATATAAAATTATTACTCTATTACAGTAATCAAATTCAACTCTTCGATTATTTAAATGAATTTATTGTTTGATTCAATTAAACTAATTTTTTCCTTTGACCTGTTAATCACCCTTAAAGTTGAAGCATGTACAATGAGGTGATTTTGCTCAATGATTTTCTTTTTCATTATTTTTATTGGGGTATTAGTGGAACATCTTAAAAATAACATTCTTTTTCTCTGTCTTATTTTCAAAAGGGTGTGATTCTAAAAGGTGGTGAAACCTACACCTTTTCTGTCTCTCTTCTATGTTTTTATGAAACGTAGCTAAACAAAAATAGTTATTTCTCTCTCTCTCCCTCCCTCCCTCCTTAACACTTTTATGGATACAACCAAACTATTAAATTTTAAATAAACAAAAATTTTGGATCCAAAATTAACCAAAAACCAAAGAACTCAAAGGATATAAGGTCAAATTAAGATCAGCTATAACTAAAACCAGATTGGGCTAACCTAAAGTTTAAGCTAAAGTCTATATAAAATATTTATACATGTGGAAGACTACTTTTTTTCTTACTACACTTGGAGAAGGTACGTTTTTAAAAAAAAAAAAAAACATCGAAGACACGTTAATTAATTTATATCTAAGATAAACACATGAATTCTAAAGTCTATATAAGTTGAAAGAATTATTTGACATAATTATATTGCACTTTCTTTTTTAATCATCATCGTTAATTAGTATCTATTATGTTAAAAAATAAATTAGTAACAATCTTTTGTAGAAATAGTAAATTAAAAATTTATCAGAATATAAGTGATCTCTCATATTAGACTATATTCCTCTTTAATTTTTGGACATTTAGTAAATCAATTTGATCCTAAATAATTTAGTTTCTTAACTTTTATTGATAAACACATTTTAATTCTCTGGATAAAGTTTCCTTTTATATAATCTAAAATTCATTTTATGTATTGTCCATGTAACATCCCCAATTTCGTTAATTTCAAATTAAGAAATTTAACGAATGATTTATTACTCGAATAGGTAATAAATCAAGTCACGGATATGAGGATGTTACGAAAGCAATTTATAATTGCTAGAGTAAATAATTTAAATACATAACTGAGTGGAAATTAGTATTCTAAGGGTATTTTAGTATTTATACCACTCACGTTAAATGAGCTCTAGGATATCAAAAATATCCAAATACTCTCTTTTCTCTTTTTATGTGAAATAAAAAGTAAAGAAAGAATAAAAAGTGAGAGAGGGGGGCCATGGTTTAAAAGAGAGAAAGGAGTAAAGAATAGAAAGAAAAAAAAAGAGAAGAGAAACAGATGTGTGAGAGAGAGAAAAGAAAGGGAAGCCGCGAGAGGGAGAGAAGAGGAAGAAAGGGGAACTCTCCGCGAATACTCAGCGGTTGTAAGTGATTCTCGTACCATTCTTCTCCATTTTTCGAGATCTATCTATTGATACTAAATCATCATCTGATTCTTGATATTTTTCATTTCACCATTAATGGGTTTTTGAAGCTCAAATGGAGAAAAATGGAGATTTGAGCGAAATGGAAGCTCGGTTTTGAGGAAGGGAAGCTCAAGCACAGAGTTGGAAGGTTGGGTTTCGGTTTGGGGGTGATTTTGGGGAGCTTCGGTTGATGGGGGCTGTCCGAGAGTTTTTGGAACGGAACCGAAGTGTGTTCGTGGTGTTCGAGCGGTGGGATTTCGCCAAGCTTCGGTATTGTATGATTTTCATCACACGAGGTGAGTTTTACTCGCTTAGGGAATTTAAATATCGTTTTTGAGTTATGTTCGAATGATTTTTCAAAATTCGGAGTTTCGAGAATTTTAGAGTCAAAAACAGTATTTTACGAGATTATGTGTTTTTGAAACATAGAACGAAACAATATAATTTTGATTGTTGAATTGTATTGCCTGGGCTGGAATATTTGTGTGTATGGCTGTACGTGGTTGTTTAGGATTGAAATACAGTTTGGGATCGATCGGAGAACGAAACGTAACGGAATTGGGCATTAAGTCGAGAAGTTCCTATGTTCCCAATATCCAATGTTTCGTTTCGACGCTCCGTTCGGCTTCAAACTTCTTCTAAATCCTTTTCCTAACCACCCTGAGCATTTATGTGGGATCTTTGTTTGTTGGGATGTGTTTTAAAGTCGTTGGTGTGATTCGGTTGAATTTTCAAAGCTATTGGAAAAACCGTAAATTTTTGTATATGTGTAAAATTAATGATTTTTGAACAAATTGATGTCTGGACTGGTTTTTCAGGTGATTATTATTTTTGGGATGTCCGTATTACAGAGGAAACTCTGTCAAATTTTCGTTGGAAATTTTTATACAAATTCAAAGTGGTTTTGAAATAACGATTAATGTTATGAGTATTTCGAAAAACCGTAAAATATAGAGTACGTGTGGGAACCAAATGGCTTACAACTTAAATGTTGACTAAACGGATTTTTAAGAATTTATGTGGATAATAATATGTTATTGCAACATATTATGGTGTGAGATTTAATCCGGTATATATATATTATATCGTATATGAGACGGCCCAATGCGGGTGTACTGTGATTAGAGGATATTTGGTATATGATCAATATCGGAATTAGGATTCGAGGCGGTGACGACCCGAGCTCGCACATACTAGGTGGGGAAGTCATGAGCCCCTAAACCTAGGCCTTCAAATGATAGGGTTCACCGGATTAGCAGATGTGCGATCGGTGTTATGCTCGAGATGAATTATTGTACATAGCGATTTGCTCTCGATGATAGGGTTCACCGCTATTGTGCAATTGTTGGACGTTATGAATGCACCGTGTGTGCATTTGACGATCAAAGACTGTGTGTGCGCTTTGTATTTAGCAATCGTGTGTGCAATCAGGTATTGTGCGTGGTTTACTAATTAAATCACGAAGTAAACAAATGTTTTATAAATAGACCGAGTGATAGGTGAGGGGTCACGGTAAGACTCACCGAGATTTGTTATCTCACCCTACAAATGTTGTTGCTTTTCGATTAACAGGAAGAAGAAAGGTTGTATGGCACGAGTAGGTGGCATGCCTGCATGTAAGATTGAATATTTAGTCTTCCTTCCGTCTTTATGTTTTCCTTGTTACTTTTGTATTAGTTTATGACTTAAATTTGTTTAAGTTATTTATTGGTTTCCGATTTCCTTGTAGAGATTCATATCTAAGTAAGGAAATTTATACTCGATGTAAGCTAATATGTATGTTTTGGTATTTCTATTGTTTAGAAATACTAGGGTGTTACATTTTGGTATCGTAGTCGCTCGACCTAGTCGGACGTAGAGACCGCTTTGGTCAAAAGGTTAGATTGTGTCGACTAGGGACTTAGACAATTAAATGTCGAACCTTTCAAGATATTATGTGAAGTATTGAGTCGATCCACTCAATGTTTCATGTGAGTTACCGAGAATTATGACGATTAGTTGCCTCACTTTCGAAAATGTCCAAACCCTACACCATAGGAATTCGCCTTCTCGCTTTATCGAGCACGCAATGAAGCAAAGGGCTACGCTTGGTGTTCGAAGCAAGTAATGGGCAGCCAAGTTGGTTCGAGAAAACGGTGGGCGAATGTTCAATCGGTGAACCAGTGTGCAATTGTAGAATTGCGGTGGAAGTTATTGTAGGTCCTACAGGAACTACAATTAAGAGAAGCCTTTAGGCGCAAATAATGACCGTATTGTAAGACCGCTTAAGGTTAATCGGCACCCCGAGATCCCGACCGCTGATTAGTCATCCTAGCGCTTATGGAAACATTATTTCATAGTTAACATTACCTTATGGTTAGAATAAACCCCAACTTAGATCGCAGCTTAGAGACATTCTCCTGGATAGTCATGCGAGTCTTGACCATGTTCTTTTCCTCAAAGCCGCCTTATGAAATGCTATGAAGACGACATATTAAGTCAGTAGTGCAATCTCGGTGATTGGCTGAGAACCCAATGCTTTGATAGAATTAGTTCTCGATCACGGTTTGAGAACCAAGTCTCCATCAAGAGGAGATCAGTAGGTGACTTTGATGGTGACATGTACTGGGATTCAAACATTTTCCCGTTACGACAAAATTTCAGAAAGAGTGATCCTTAGATTGAAGGACCTGCACCTATATTGGATTATATTGTTAAACTTTCAGATGAGGAATTTTAAGGAGCATATTTTTAATCTATTCCTGGAAACTCGTGTCCAATCAAGTTATGCAATGGGCGTGGCAGCCGATAGCTGGATGGCACTCATGGACCGTTATTTGCTTCTAAGAAATGATTGCAGTAAGGAACATGAGATGTCACATGTGAGGGAAAATATATTCGAGCTGATTGATGTATATTATGTGGAAGCTAGTCTCAGTTTGTGAGAAATTTTCGATAGTTCACCAACTTATTTGATTCATAACTTCTAATCCGGAACTCCGAATTTTATGTTCCGGGATGCGTTGGAAAGCTAACGAAAATGTCTACACATCTGAGTAGATTGTGAACTGATTGTTCCGTTGTATTCTGAAGTATACTTCTACCTTACCCTAAGTGGTTGTAGGCCATAAACTTCAATTGAGGCTTGGGAAGTTGAAAGAGGATTTCCAATGTTAAGAATGGATTCCTAGATGCCTGGTTGAGGCATTTCACTAGTGTACTACAAGAGTAGAACTTTCAATTACTTAAAGTATTGAAAGTGTTGTTGTCCTACAGGAAGGTTGAATCAACGGAGTGTTAAATGCCTTACTTCTCGTTAGGCAAGACACGTTCCTTACCAAATGGATACTTTAGGGTTATAGTTATGTTTGGAGGTTTGTAGAGTTTGGAGGGTTGTGGGACCAAAGGAATAAGTAACATAGTGAGAATTGTTCTCGGAATCAACGTTGGAAGCATTATTTTGTGCCCGTTTGATTCCGTGGAAGAATCCTTCTATTTTGATTATTTCTTTGATATTATAATAACTAGTTGACTCCGTGATGAATCCAAACATAAACGTTTCGCTTAGAGTAGTCCACAGTGGCGGTGTGGATCGAATGAAGTTCAAAATCTTCTAGTAAGTCCTACTTAGCTAGGAAAGCGGTTATGCTTCAAGCAAGGAATCTATGTTGTTAGATTCTCGTAGGCTTGAGTAATTGAGTTTTAGACTCCATTCAAGAGAATGGTTGGCTTTAGAAAAGTCGTTTGACATATGATCCATATCTTAGCTAATGATCATAAGGACCATGATGATGAGGCTACCAAGTATATAATAGTTATAACGAAAACCGTATGGTACTCCAAATTTGAAGAAGAGTACGAGGAATATTTGTGATATTCTAACGAAGCTTTAGCTAGAGATAATGTGACTTATGGCTATGCTATTCCAAACAGTCGATCAAGAAATGTTGTTTTGATTGGAAGGTAGCTAGTTCGGCAATCACTGCCTATATTCAATGAAAGAAAGTCAAAGGACTTCGATCCAGAATCCATTTGTAATGCATGAAATTTTTGGTTCACAAGTTACATTAGCAACTCGATCATTATTAGTTACTACCATTACAGACATCGAAGTTAGTAACATTGGTATAATATCATTATAGTCCCTAATCTAAAGAACATTTTGATATTTGGGATGGATACATCTTTGTAACACTATTGTTGATGGATTCTAAGTGAATGAATAGTAGATTTCAGTTCAAGGGAATGATTGGTTGGAATAGTCATCTGACTTATAGGTTTTGAAAGGCCATACATTTATGTGAGATCATCCGGATCTCGGAATTGAGTTTCGAAGAATGAGTCACGAGGTGAAGATATATCTTATTAGAATTACGGGTTAGCGAAGAAACAACACCTATGGGTAAGTGAGAAAATTATTTTATATTCAAACGTTTTCAAGAAAACTTTTACAAAACCTTTACCCATTTGTGAGATAGTCATGAACTCAGTAGTGACAGAGTTTAACCCGAAGTTCTAATAGTACAGTATCCCCATAAAATCGGAACGTGATGTCCTCTAGTTTAATATCAGTTGGGGTGTTTCCGGGTGACTTGTTGAAAGGAAAGATGGGAGCAGGAGATCGGGTATGGATTACTTCAGAGTTCAGATGGACAAAGTTACTATTAGGAATAAGTATCCTTGCCAAGTATAGATGATTTGCATAATCAGCTTTGAGGTGCAGCTGTGTTTTCAAAGATCGGTCTAAGATCGGGTTATATTTAGTTAAAGGTTAGGGCTTTAGATATTCCGAAGACAGCTTTCCATACTAGATATGGACATTACGAGTGAGTAGTGATGCCCTTCGGTCTAACTAATGCTCCTACGGTATTCATGAATTACATGAACTGAGTTTTCCACCCGTACCTAGACCAGTTGATGAAATGTTCACTGATAACAATTTGGTGTACACTAAGATCACTGTGGATCATGATCAACATCTCAGTATGACTCTGAATGTACTCCGAGGGGAGAAATGATAGGCGAATCCTTCGAAGTGTGATTTCTAGATGTCTGCACTGAAAGTTCAGAAACATGTGGTGTCCCAATCAGGTGTAGCAGTAGAGCCCTGTAAAAGAAAAAGTTGTATTGGAATTGGAGTGACCGTCGTCTGTAACAGAAGTAAGTGGTACAATGGTTAAAGTGTTGGTTGGGTACAAAAGGATGGGAAACTAATTGGTTTGTATAGTAGGTTATCCGAAGATTCTCACAGTAGTTATTTCACTCATTTGGTCACCTCGTAAAGGTCAGTCGTTTGAATGAAATTTCGATGGTGAAGAATGTTTCTAGAGTAGAAAGGCAGGTTGATTTCTGTTTCAATCTTTATCTTTCTGAATCTGTCCCTCGGATTTCAAATGCTCGGTGACGCCTTGGAAGAGTTTAGGCGGTGTTTTGATGTCTTTGAATCAACAAGAGATAGCTTATGCTTTCACGTAAGAGAAGCCTCATGAGAAGGATTCTCCGACTCATGATTTTAAATAGGGATCTATTGTGTATGCCTTGAGAATTGGAAATAGCTCGAGTCGGCAAAAGGAATAAACCAAAGAGTGTTGAATCGATGATCCTGTATTGTAAGAATTTCACAACCGCTTGAGTTAGAATGGATGGATCTTTGATTAATTCGTCATTTAAGCCATATCCAAGTAATATCTTAGATCATGGAGAGTAGACACTTGGACGAGAACAATTACGATTATTTAAGTTGTTTGTAATCGTTTTTCGACCGATGATGTTATGTGGGGAATTGAAGAACGATATGCGGATTAGATATTCGTATATGTTCTCTTGAAGTATGTTTGTCAAATTTTGAGGACAAAATTTTTCAAGTTGGGGTGATTGTAACATCCCCAATTTCGTTAATTTCAAATTAAGAAATTTAACGAATGATTTATTACTCGAATAGGTAATAAATCAAGTCACGGATATGAGGATGTTACGAAAGCAATTTATAATTGCTAGAGTAAATAATTTAAATACATAACTGAGTGGAAATTAGTATTCTAAGGGTATTTTAGTATTTATACCACTCACGTTAAATGAGCTCTAGGATATCAAAAATATCCAAATGCTCTCTTTTCTCTTTTTATGTGAAATAAAAAGTAAAGAAAGAATAAAAAGTGAGAGAGGGGGGCCACGGTTTAAAAGAGAGAAAGGAGTAAAGAATAGAAAGAAAAAAAAAAGAGAAGAGAAACAGATGTGTGAGAGAGAGAGAAAAGAAAGGGAAGCCGCGAGAGGGAGAGAAGAGGAAGAAAGGGGAACTCTCCGCGAATACTCAGCGGTTGTTAGTGATTCTCGTACCATTCTTCTCCATTTTTCGAGATCTATCTATTGATACTAAATCATCATCTGATTCTTGATATTTTTCATTTCACCATTAATGGGTTTTTGAAGCTCAAATGGAGAAAAATGGAGATTTGAGCGAAATGGAAGCTCGGTTTTGAGGAAGGGAAGCTCAAGCACAGAGTTGGAAGGTTGGGTTTCGGTTTGGGGGTGATTTTGGGGAGCTTCGGTTGATGGGGGCTGTCCGAGAGTTTTTGGAACGGAACCGAAGTGTGTTCGTGGTGTTCGAGCGGTGGGATTTCGCCAAGCTTCGGTATTGTATGATTTTCATCACACGAGGTGAGTTTTACTCGCTTAGGGAATTTAAATATCGTTTTTGAGTTATGTTCGAATGATTTTTCAAAATTCGGAGTTTCGAGAATTTTAGAGTCAAAAACAGTATTTTACGAGATTATGTGTTTTTGAAACATAGAACGAAACAATATAATTTTGATTGTTGAATTGTATTGCACAAATTGGAATATTTGTGTGTATGGTCAGACGTGGTTGTTTAGGATTGAAATACGGTTTGGGATCGATCGGAGAACGAAACAGAACGGAATTGGGCATTAAGTCGAGAAGTTCCTATGTTCCCAATATCCAATGTTTCGCTTTGACGCTCCGTTCGCTTCAAACTTCTTCTAAATCCTTTTCCTAACCACCCCGAGCATTTATGTGGGATACTCGCTTGTTGGGATGTGTTTTAAAGTCGTTGGTGTGATTCGGTTGAATTTTCAAAGCTATTGGAAAAACCGTAAATTTTTGTATATGTGTAAAATTAATGATTTTTGAACAAATTGATGTCTGGACTGGTTTTTAAGGTGATTATTATTTTTGGGATGTCCGTATTACAGAGGAAACTCCTGTCGAATTTTCGTTGGAAATTTTTATACAAATTCAAAGTGGTTTTGAAATAACGATTAATGTTATGAGCATTTCGAAAAACCGTAAAATATTGAGTACGTGTGGGAACCAAATGGCTTACAACTTAAATGTTGACTAAACGGATTTTTTAAGAATTTATGTGGATAATAATATGTTATTGCAACATATTATGGTGTGAGACTTAATCCGGTATATATATATTATATCGTGTATATGAGACGGCCCAATGCGGGTGTACTGTGATTAGAGGATATTTCGGTATATGATCAATATCGGAATTAGGATTCGAGGCGTGACGACCCGCAGCTCGCAGACATACTAGGCGGGAAGTCATGAGCCCCTAAACCTAGGCCTTCAATGATAGGGTTCACCGGGATTAGCGTGATGTGCAATGGGTGTTATGCTCGAGATGAATTATTGTACATAGCGCATTTGCTCGATGATAGGGTTCATCGCTATTGTGCAATTGTTGGGCGTTATGAATGCACCGTGTGTGTGCATTTGACGATCAAAGACTGTGTGTGTGCGATTTGTATTTAGCACTTATGTGTGCGATCGGATTGTCGTGGTTTACTAATTAAATCACGAAGTAAACAAATGTTTTATAAATAGACCGAGTGATAGGTGAGGGTCACGGTAAGACTCACCGAGATTTGTTATCTCACCCTACAAATGTTGTTGCTTTTCGATTAACAGAAGAAGAAGGTTGTATGGCACGAGTAGGTGGCATGCTCGCATGTAAGATTGAATATTTAGTCTTTTCCTTGTTACTTTTGTATTAGTTTATGACTTAAATTTGTTTAAGTTATTTATTGGTTTCCGATTTCCTTGTAGAGATTCATATCTAAGTAAGGAAATTTATACTCTGATGTAAGCTAATATGTATGTTTTGGTATTTCTATTGTTTAGAAATACTAGGGTGTTACAGTCCACATATACTATTACCTATTCTCTTTCTTTGTTACTAGTAAAGTAAATATCACGTTGCACAAAAACTTGTACGCGTCTGACGTGTAATTTTTTAAGTAGTGAAAACATGCCTAACATGCATTATTCGATGCTTATAAATTGAGATTGTTTATTCAAATGTAGTCGATCACCTTAAGTTTAACATATACTAAGCGATACTCGATATTTACTTAGAGAAGAGTTATGGCAAAGGGTGAGATGAAAAATACTTTTATTGTGTTTATGGTATTGATTATGTTAGTGTTTGCACAAGCTAGTGATTCTCACCAACTATCTCAGCTTAGTGTAATCCGTTGTGTTGGCGGGTGTGGCTTAGAATGTAGACCGCTACTTGAAATGGTAGAATTGTATGCAGCCCGTGTTGCTTTATGTGGAGTGAAATGTCGTAAGCAACCATCGAAAGTCGCATATTCTTGTACTACTAGTTGTGCCCCGTCCATGTCCATTGATGCCAACACCGGTATATATTCTTATTTAGTTTTTGATTCTTTATCATTTGTTATTTGTATCAAGCTATAATCTTATCAATCATGGTTGAGTTAAACACTCGTGATAGTAACAATTTTTTTAATTTACTCACCGATGTTCGTGGTATCGATGCCTACGTTGGTTCGTGCTTGGAAGCTTGTAAGAACAAATAGCATGTTTCATGTGAAATCAACGCTTTGAGAAGATCTTGAAAGAGAAATTGTATTTATTTATTTATGTTGCAACAAAGGAACCTTAGAGGAAGTGTCTACAAAATAAATAAATAAAACTTTTTGTAGATACTTTTTCTTATTAATTAATGTAATAAAATTAGATTCATTAAACAAAGTAGTTCCATTTTCTATTAGTATTTTTTAGTGAACTTTATTTCAGCTAGTAATGTGTGTGACATTCTACGTAATACTAGCGATCTATGTTTGCGATTTATGTTGCGAGAACAAAACAAATAACCTTAGGCATAGTTTTATAAAGGTGGTAAAATTTATTTAATTTTCATTTTTTGGCTCGTAATTAAATAGAAGTTGCTTGTTCAATTTGGATTGTAGTATTAAATTTTAGCATACTTTAGATTTAGTTCGCTCAAAAAAATTGAGTCATAATCGAAATTAACTTACACACAATATTTATGGCTAATATTTAGATAAAAAATATTTGTTGAAATCATGATTATTTTAGTGTTGCTCATTTTTATAAAACAGATAAGTTTCTAAACTAAAAGAGAAAATCTTCTAATATTTTTATTAATTAAATAATATAAAATTATTACTCTATTACAGTAATCAAATTCAACTCTTCGATTATTTAAATGAATTTATTGTTTGATTCAATTAAGCTAATTTTTTCCTTTGACCTGTTAATCACCCTTAAAGTTGAAGCACGTACAATGAGGTGATTTTGCTCAATGATTTTCTTTTTCATTATTTTTATTGGGGTATTAGTGGAACATCTTAAAAATAACATTCTTTTTCTCTGTCTTATTTTCAAAAGGGTGTGATTCTAAAAGGTGGTGAAACCTACACCTTTTCTGTCTCTCTTCTATGTTTTTATGAAACGTAGCTAAACAAAAATAGTTATTTCTCTCTCTCTCTCCCTCCCTCCCTCCTTAACACTTTTATGGATACAACCAAACTATTAAATTTTAAATAAACAAAAATTTTGGATCCAAAATTAACCAAAAACCAAAGAACTCAAAGGATATAAGGTCAAATTAAGATCACTATAACTAAAACTGATTGGGCTAACCTAAAGTTTAAGCTAAGAAAAATTGTAGCATGTTCATGTGTATTAACACAAAACAAAATAGTTCAAGTGGTTAGTAAATATTGATTTATATTATATGATTTTCTTGTCAATTAACTTTAAATAGTTAATTTAACTTAAACACAAAATTCTATCGTATACAAAGTGATATATTATATAAGGAATTAATAATTTTATACGGAAAAAACTATTGATTTATATTATATGATTTTCTTGTCAATTAACGTTATATGGTTTTATTGTCGATTAACTTTAAATAGTTAATTTAACGTAAAATGTAAAAAATTCAATCTCACACAAAGTAACATATCATATAAGGAATAAATAATTTGACACGACAACACACTACTATTTTTTTCCTTTCTCCAAATTGATTTTTTCATAAACATAAAATTTTTTTCTATATAGTTTTCGTATTTTTGTTGAAATTAATACTAATTAATACATTCTATCTATTTTTGAGGAATTAAAATATTTATTACTATTTTTTGGTTGAAATAGTTATCATGAAATCACTAAAAATAATATAATTATCTATTCAAAAACTTATAGTAAAAGATATTTTTTAAGAGAAAACTAATCTAATGAAATAAATTTTGAAGACGTTTTTATTCATTCAATTCAATAAAATTACATTGAAAATTTTTACAATGAAAGTTACATTTGATGGAAATAAAATTAGATTTAACTTACAAGGAAATCAATGAAAGTAAATTTAAAATTATATCAAACAGTGTAAATTAAAAATATATTATTACTGAATTCTGATAGATTTAATATATAAAAATAAAAATTTAGTTTACTTACAAATTAATTTTTTTTAACTTTTTTTTACCAATATATAAAATATTTATACATGTGGAAGACTACTTTTTTTCTTACTACACTTGGAGAAGGTACGTTTTTAAAAAAAAAAACATCGAAGACACGTTAATTAATCTATATCTAACATAAACACATGAATTCTAAAGTCTATATAAGTTGAAAGAATTATTTGACATAATTATATTGCACTTTCTTTTTTAATCATCATCGTTAATTAGTATCTATTATGTTAAAAAATAAATTAGTAACAATCTTTTGTAGAAATAGTAAATTAAAAATTTATCAGAATATAAGTGATCTCTCATATTAGACTATATTCCTCTTTAATTTTTGGACATTTAGTAAATCAATTTGATCCTAAATAATTTAGTTTCTTAACTTTTATTGATAAACACATTTTAATTCTCTAGATACAGTTTCCTTTTATATAATCTAAAATTCATTTTATGTATTGTCCACATATACTATTACCTATTCTCTTTCTTTGTTACTAGTAAAGTAAATATCACGTTGCACAAAAAACTTGTACAGCGTCGACGTGTAATTTTTAAGTAGTGAAAACATGCCTAACATGCATTATTCGATGTTTATAAATTGAGATTGTTTATTCAGCGTAGGTCGATCACCTTAAGTTTAACATATACTAAGCGATACTCGATATTTACTTAGAGAAGAGTTATGGCAAAGGGTGAGATGAAAAATACTTTTATTGTGTTTATGGTATTGATTATGTTAGTGTTTGCACAAGCTAGTGATTCTCACCAACTATCTGCAGCTAGTGTAATCCGTTGTGTTGGCGGGTGTGGCTTAAAATGTAGACCGCTACTTGAAATGGTAGAATTGTATGCAGCCTGTGTTGCTTTATGTGGAGTGAAATGTCGTAAGCAACCATCGAAAGCTGCATATGCTTGTACTACTAGTTGTGCCCTGTCCATGTCCATTGATGCCAACACTGGTATATATTCTTATTTAGTTTTTGATTCTTTATTATTTGTTATTTGTATCAAGCTATAATCTTATCAATCATGGTTGAGTTAAACACTCGTATAGTAACAATTTTTTTTAATTTACTCTGTCAGATGTTCGTGGTATCGATGCCTACGTCGGTTCGTGCTTGGAAGCTTGTAAGAACAAATAGCATGTTTCATGTGAAATCAACGTTTTGAGAAGATCTTGAAAGAGAAATTGTATTTATTTATTTATGTTGCAACAAAGGAACCTTAGAGGAAGTGTCTACAAAATAAATAAATAAAACTTTTTTGTAGATACTTTTTCTTATTAATTAATGTAATAAAATTAGATTCATTAAACAAAGTAGTTCCATTTTCTATTAGTATTTTTTTAGTGAACTTTATTTCAGTTAGTAATGTGTGTGACATTCTACGTAATACTATCAGTCTATGTTTGCGATTTATGTTGCCAGAACAAAACAAGTAACCTTAGGCATAGTTTTATAAAGGTGGTAAATTTTATTTAATTTTCATTTTTTTGGCTCGTAATTAAATAGAAGTTGCTTGTTCAATTTGGATTGTAGTATTAAATTTTAGCAAACTTTAGATTTAGTTCGCTCAAAAAAAAAATTGAGTCATAATCGAAATTAACTTACACACAATATTTATGGCTAATATTTAGATAAAAAATATTTGTTGAAATCATGATTATTTTAGTGTTGCTCATTTTTATAAAACAGATAAGTTTCTAAACTAAAAGAGAAAATCTTCTAATATTTTTATTAATTAAATAATATAAAATTATTACTCTATATTACAAGAAATCAAATTCAACTCTTCGATTATTTAAATGAATTTATTGTTTGATTCAATTAAACTAATTTTTTCCTTTGACCATTAATCACCCTTAAAGTTGAAGCATGTACAATGAGGTGATTTTGCTCAATGATTTTCTTTTTCATTATTTTTATTGGGGTATTAGTGGAACATCTTAAAAATAACATTCTTTTTCTCTGTCTTATTTTCAAAAGGGTGTGATTCTAAAAGGTGGTGAAACCTACACCTTTTCTGTCTCTCTTCTATGTTTTTATGAAACGTAGCTAAACAAAAATAGTTATTTCTCTCTCTCTCCCTCCCTCCTCCTTAACACTTTTATGGATACAACCAAACTATTAAATTTTAAATAAACAAAAATTTGGATCCAAAATTAACCAAAAACCAAAGAACTCAAAGGATATAAGGTCAAATTAAGATCAGCTATAACTAAAACCAGATTGGGCTAACCTAAAGTTTAAGCTAAAGTCTATATAAAATATTTATACATGTGGAAGACTACTTTTTTTCTTACTACACTTGGAGAAGGTACGTTTTTTAAAAAAAAAAACATCGAAGACACGTTAATTAATCTATATCTAAGATAAACACATGAATTCTAAAGTCTATATAAGTTGAAAGAATTATTTGACATAATTATATTGCACTTTCTTTTTTAATCATCATCGTTAATTAGTATCTATTATGTTAAAAAATAAATTAGTAACAATCTTTTGTAGAAATAGTAAATTAAAAATTTATCAGAATATAAGTGATCTCTCATATTAGACTATATTCCTCTTTAATTTTTGGACATTTAGTAAATCAATTTGATCCTAAATAATTTAGTTTCTTAACTTTTATTGATAAACACATTTTAATTCTCTGGATACAGTTTCCTTTTATATAATCTAAAATTCATTTTATGTATTGTCCACATATACTATTACCTATTCTCTTTCTTTGTTACTAGTAAAGTAAATATCACGTTGCACAAAAACTTGTACGCGTCTGACGTGTAATTTTTTAAGTAGTGAAAACATGCCTAACATGCATTATTCGATGCTTATAAATTGAGATTGTTTATTCAGCGTAGGTCGATCACCTTAAGTTTAACATATACTAAGCGATACTCGATATTTACTTAGAGAAGAGTTATGGCAAAGGGTGAGATGAAAAATACTTTTATTGTGTTTATGGTATTGATTATGTTAGTGTTTGCACAAGCTAGTGATTCTCACTAACTATCTGCAGCTAGTGTAATCCGTTGTGTTGGCGGGTGTGGCTTAAAATGTAGACCGCTACTTGAAATGGTAGAATTGTATGCAGCCTGTGTTGCTTTATGTGGAGTGAAATGTCGTAAGCAACCATCGAAAGCTGCATATTCTTGTACTACTAGTTGTGCCCTGTCCATGTCCATTGATGCCAACACTGGTATATATTCTTATTTAGTTTTTGATTCTTTATCATTTGTTATTTGTATCAAGCTATAATCTTATCAATCATGGTTGAGTTAAACACTCGTATAGTAACAAATTTTTTTAATTTACTCTGTCAGATGTTCGTGGTATCGATGCCTACGTTGGTTCGTGCTTGGAAGCTTGTAAGAACAAATAGCATGTTTCATGTGAAATCAACGTTTTGAGAAGATCTTGAAAGAGAAATTGTATTTATTTATTTATGTTGCAACAAAGGAACCTTAGAGGAAGTGTCTACAAAATAAATAAATAAAACTTTTTTGTAGATACTTTTTCTTATTAATTAATGTAATAAAATTAGATTCATTAAACAAAGTAGTTCCATTTTCTATTAGTATTTTTTTAGTGAACTTTATTTCAGTTAGTAATGTGTGTGACATTCTACGTAATACTAGCAGTCTATGTTTGCGATTTATGTTGCCAGAACAAAACAAATAACCTTAGGCATAGTTTTATAAAGGTGGTAAAATTTATTTAATTTTCATTTTTTTGGCTCGTAATTAAATAGAAGTTGCTTGTTCAATTTGGATTGTAGTATTAAATTTTAGCATACTTTAGATTTAGTTCGCTCAAAAAAAAAATTGAGTCATAATCGAAATTAACTTAAACACAATATTTATGGCTAATATTTAGATAAAAAATATTTGTTGAAATCATGATTATTTTAGTGTTGCTCATTTTTATAAAACAGATAAGTTTCTAAACTAAAAGAGAAAATCTTCTAATATTTTTATTAATTAAATAATATAAAATTATTACTCTATTACAGTAATCAAATTCAACTCTTCGATTATTTAAATAAATTTATTGTTTGATTCAATTAAACTAATTTTTTCCTTTGACCTGTTAATCACCCTTAAAGTTGAAGCACGTACAATGAGGTGATTTTGCTCAATGATTTTCTTTTTTTCATTATTTTTATTGGGGTATTAGTGGAACATCTTAAAAATAACATTCTTTTTCTCTGTCTTATTTTCAAAAGGGTGTGATTCTAAAAGGTGGTGAAACCTACACCTTTTCTCGTCTCTCTTCTATGTTTTTATGAAACGTAGCTAAACAAAAATAGTTATTTCTCTCTCTCCCCCTCCCTCCTTAACACTTTTATGGATACAACCAAACTATTAAATTTTAAATAAACAAAAATTTTGGATCCAAAATTAACCAAAAACCAAAGAACTCAAAGGATATAAGGTCAAATTAAGATCAGCTATAACTAAAACCAGATTGGGCTAACCTAAAGTTTAAGCTAAGAAAAATTGTAGCATGTTCATGTGTATTAACACAAAACAAAATAGTTCAAGTGGTTAGTAAATATTGATTTATATTATATGATTTTCTTGTCAATTAACTTTAAATAGTTAATTTAACTTAAACACAAAATTCTATCGTATACAAAGTGATATATTATATAAGGAATTAATAATTTTATACGGGAAAAAACTATTGATTTATATTATATGATTTTCTTGTCAATTAACGTTATATGGTTTTATTGTCGCTAACTTTAAATAGTTAATTTAACGTAAATGTAAAAATTCAATCTCACACAAAGTAACATATCATATAAGGAATAAATAATTTGACACGACAACACACTACTATTTTTCCTTTCTCCAAATTGATTTTTTCCATAAACATATAATTTTTTCTATATAGTTTTCGTATTTTTGTTGAAATTAATACTAATTAATACATTCTATCTATTTTTGAGGAATTAAAATATTTATTACTATTTTTTGGTTGAAATAGTTATCATGAAATCACTAAAAATAATATAATTATCTATTCAAAACTTATAGTAAAAGATATTTTTAAGAGAAAACTAATCTAATGAAATAAATTTTGAAGACGTTTTTATTCATTCAATTCAATAAAATTACATTGAAAATTTTTACAATGAAAGTTACATTTGATGGAAATAAAATTAGATTTAACTTACAAGGAAATCAATGAAAGTAAATTTAAAATTATATCAAATAATTGTAAATTAAAAATATATTATTACTGAATTCTGATAGATTTAATATATAAAAATAAAAATTTAGTTTACTTACAAATTAATTTTTTTTAACTTTTTTTTACCAATATATAAAATATTTATACATGTGGAAGACTACTTTTTTTCTTACTACACTTGGAGAAGGTACGCTTTTAAAAAAAAAAAAACATCGAAGACACGTTAATTAATCTATATCTAACATAAACACATGAATTCTAAAGTCTATATAAGTTGAAAGAATTATTTGACATAATTATATTGCACTTTCTTTTTTAATCATCATCGTTAATTAGTATCTATTATGTTAAAAAATAAATTAGTAACAATCTTTTGTAGAAATAGTAAATTAAAAATTTATCGTAATATAAGTGATCTCTCATATTAGACTATATTCCTCTTTAATTTTTGGACATTTAGTAAATCAATTTGATCCTAAATAATTTAGTTTCTTAACTTTTATTGATAAACACATTTTAATTCTCTAGATACAGTTTCCTTTTATATAATCTAAAATTCATTTTATGTATTGTCCACATATACTATTACCTATTCTCTTTCTTTGTTACTAGTAAAGTAAATATCACGTTGCACAAAAACTTGTACGCGTCTGACGTGTAATTTTTTAAGTAGTGAAAACATGCCTAACATGCATTATTCGATGCTTATAAATTGAGATTTTTATTCAAATAGAGGGTCGATCACCTTAAGTTTAACATATACTAAGCGATACTCGATATTTACTTAGAGAAGAGTTATGGCAAAGGGTGAGATGAAAAATACTTTTATTGTGTTTATGGTATTGATTATGTTAGTGTTTGCACAAGCTAGTGATTCTCACCAACTATCTGCAGCTAGTGTAATCCGTTGTGTTGGCGGGTGTGGCTTAAAATGTAGACCGCTACTTGAAATGGTAGAATTGTATGCAGCCTGTGTTGCTTTATGTGGAGTGAAATGTCGTAAGCAACCATCGAAAAGTCGCATATGCTTGTACTACTAGTTGTGCCTGTCCATGTCCATTGATGCCAACAACTGTATATATTCTTATTTAGTTTTGATTCTTTATCATTTGTTATTTGTATCAAGTTATAATCTTATCAATCATGGTTGAGTTAAACACTCGTATAGTAACAATTTTTTTTAATTTACTCTGTCAGATGTTCGTGGTATCGATGCCCACGTCGGTTCGTGCTTGGAAGCTTGTAAGAACAAATAGCATGTTTCATGTGAAATCAACGTTTTGAGAAGATCTTGAAAGAGAAATTGTATTTATTTATTTATGTTGCAACAAAGGAACCTTAGAGGAAGTGTCTACAAAATAAATAAATAAAACTTTTTTGTAGATACTTTTTCTTATTAATTAATGTAATAAAATTAGATTCATTAAACAAAGTAGTTCCATTTTCTATTAGTATTTTTTTAGTGAACTTTATTTCAGTTAGTAATGTGTGTGACATTCTACGTAATACTATCAGTCTATGTTTGCGATTTATGTTGCCAGAACAAAACAAATAACCTTAGGCATAGTTTTATAAAGGTGGTAAAATTTATTTAATTTTCATTTTTTGGCTCAGTAATTAAATAAAAGTTGCTTGTTCAATTTGGATTGTAGTATTAAATTTTAGCATACTTTAGATTTAGTTCGCTCAAAAAAAAAATTGAGTCATAATCGAAATTAACTTACACACAATATTTATGGCTAATATTTAGATAAAAAATATTTGTTGAAATCATGATTATTTTAGTGTTGCTCATTTTTATAAAACAGATAAGTTTCTAAACTAAAAGAGAAAATCTTCTAATATTTTTATTAATTAAATAATATAAAATTATTACTCTATTACAGTAATCAAATTCAACTCTTCGATTATTTAAATGAATTTATTGTTTGATTCAATTAAACTAATTTTTTCCTTTGACCTGTTAATCACCCTTAAAGTTGAAGCATGTACAATGAGGTGATTTTGCTCAATGATTTTCTTTTTCATTATTTTTATTGGGGTATTAGTGGAACATCTTAAAAATAACATTCTTTTTCTCTGTCTTATTTTCAAAAGGGTGTGATTCTAAAAGGTGGTGAAACCTACACCTTTTCTCGCTCTCTTCTATGTTTTTATGAAACGTAGCTAAACAAAAATAGTTATTTCTCTCTCTCTCCCTCCCTCCCTCCTTAACACTTTTATGGATACAACCAAACTATTAAATTTTAAATAAACAAAAATTTTGGATCCAAAATTAACCAAAAACCAAAGAACTCAAAGGATATAAGGTCAAATTAAGATCACTATAACTTAAACTGATTGGGCTAACCTAAAGTTTAAGCTAAGAAAAATTGTAGCATGTTCATGTGTATTAACACAAAACAAAATAGTTCAAGTGGTTAGTAAATATTGATTTATATTATATGATTTTCTTGTCAATTAACTTTAAATAGTTAATTTAACTTAAACACAAAATTCTATCGTATACAAAGTGATATATTATATAAGGAATTAATAATTTTATACGGGAAAAAACTATTGATTTATATTATATGATTTTCTTGTCAATTAACGTTATATGGTTTTATTGTCGATTAACTTTAAATAGTTAATTTAACGTAAATGTAAAATTCAATCTCACACAAAGTAACATATCATATAAGGAATAAATAATTTGACACGACAACACACTACTATTTTTCCTTTCTCCAAATTGATTTTTTCCATAAACATATAATTTTTTTCTATATAGTTTTCGTATTTTTGTTGAAATTAATACTAATTAATACATTCTATCTATTTTTGAGGAATTAAAATATTTATTACTATTTTTTGGTTGAAATAGTTATCATGAAATCACTAAAAATAATATAATTATCTATTCAAAAACTTATAGTAAAAGATATTTTTTAAGAGAAAACTAATCTAATGAAATAAATTTTGAAGACGTTTTTATTCATTCAATTCAATCAAATTACATTGAGAATTTTTACAATGAAAGTTACATTTGATGGAAATAAAATTAGATTTAACTTACAAGGAAATCAATGAAAGTAAATTTAAAATTATATCAAACAGTGTAAATTAAAAATATATTATTACTGAATTCTGATAGATTTAATATATAAAAATAAAAATTTAGTTTACTTACAAATTAATTTTTTTTAACTTTTTTTTACCAATATATAAAATATTTATACATGTGGAAGACTACTTTTTTTCTTACTACACTTGGAGAATACGTTTTTTAAAAAAAAAAACATCGAAGACACGTTAATTAATCTATATCTAACATAAACACATGAATTCTAAAGTCTATATAAGTTGAAAGAATTATTTGACATAATTATATTGCACTTTCTTTTTAATCATCATCGTTAATTAGTATCTATTATGTTAAAAATAAATTAGTAACAATCTTTTGTAGAAATAGTAAATTAAAAATTTATCGTAATATAAGTGATCTCTCATATTAGACTATATTCCTCTTTAATTTTTGGACATTTAGTAAATCAATTTGATCCTAAATAATTTAGTTTCTTAACTTTTATTGATAAACACATTTTAATTCTCTGATACGCTTTCCTTTTATATAATCTAAAATTCATTTTATGTATTGTCCACATATACTATTACCTATTCTCTTTCTTTGTTACTAGTAAAGTAAATATCACGTTGCACAAAAACTTGTACGCTGCGTCGACGTGTAATTTTTAAGTAGTGAAAACATGCCTAACATGCATTATTCGATGCTTATAAATTGAGATTGTTTATTCAAATAGTAGGTCGATCACCTTAAGTTTAACATATACTAAGCGATACTCGATATTTACTTAGAGAAGAGTTATGGCAAAGGGTGAGATGAAAAATACTTTTATTGTGTTTATGGTATTGATTATGTTAGTGTTTGCACAAGCTAGTGATTCTCACCAACTATCTGCAGCTAGTGTAATCCGTTGTGTTGGCGGGTGTGGCTTAAAATGTAGACCGCTACTTGAAATGGTAGAATTGTATGCACTGTGTTGCTTTATGTGGAGTGAAATGTCGTAAGCAACCATCGAAAAGTCGTGCATATGCTTGTACTACTAGTTGTGCCCTGTCCATGTCCATTGATTCCAACACTGGTATATATTCTTATTTAGTTTTTGATTCTTTATCATTTGTTATTTGTATCAAGCTATAATCTTATCAATCATGGTTGAGTTAAACACTCGTATAGTAACAATTTTTTTTAATTTACTCTGTCAGATGTTCGTGGTATCGATGCCTATGTCGGTTCGTGCTTGGAAGCTTGTAAGAACAAATAGCATGTTTCATGTGAAATCAACGCTTTGAGAAGATCTTGAAAGAGAAATTGTATTTATTTATTTATGTTGCAACAAAGGAACCTTAGAGGAAGTGTCTACAAAATAAATAAATAAAACTTTTTTGTAGATACTTTTTCTTATTAATTAATGTAATAAAATTAGATTCATTAAACAAAGTAGTTCCATTTTCTATTAGTATTTTTTAGTGAACTTTATTTCAGCTTAGTAATGTGTGTGACATTCTACGTAATACTATCGATCTATGTTTGCGATTTATGTTGCGTAACAAAACAAATAACCTTAGGCATAGTTTTATAAAGGTGGTAAAATTTATTTAATTTTCATTTTTTTGGCTCGTAATTAAATAGAAGTTGCTTGTTCAATTTGGATTGTAGTATTAAATTTTAGCATACTTTAGATTTAGTTCGCTCAAAAAAAAATTAAGTCATAATCGAAATTAACTTACACACAATATTTATGGCTAATATTTAGATAAAAATATTTGTTGAAATCATGATTATTTTAGTGTTGCTCATTTTTATAAAAATGATAAGTTTCTAAACTAAAAGAGAAAATCTTCTAATATTTTTATTAATTAAATAATATAAAATTATTACTCTATTACAAATAATCAAATTCAACTCTTCGATTATTTAAATGAATTTATTGTTTGATTCAATTAAACTAATTTTTTCCTTTGACTCGTTAATCACCCTTAAAGTTGAAGCATGTACAATGAGGTGATTTTGCTCAATGATTTTCTTTTTCATTATTTTTATTGGGGTATTAGTGGAACATCTTAAAAATAACATTCTTTTTCTCTGTCTTATTTTCAAAAGGGTGTGATTCTAAAAGGTGGTGAAACCTACACCTTTTCTGTCTCTCTTCTATGTTTTTATGAAACGTAGCTAAACAAAAATAGTTATTTCTCTCTCTCTCCCTCCCTCCCTCCTTAACACTTTTATGGATACAACCAAACTATTAAATTTTAAATAAACAAAAATTTTGGATCCAAAATTAACCAAAAACCAAAGAACTCAAAGGATATAAGGTCAAATTAAGATCAGCTATAACTAAAACCAGATTGGGCTAACCTAAAGTTTAAGCTAAGAAAAATTGTAGCATGTTCATGTGTATTAACACAAAACAAAATAGTTCAAGTGGTTAGTAAATATTGATTTATATTATATGATTTTCTTGTCAATTAACTTTAAATAGTTAATTTAACTTAAACACAAAATTCTATCGTATACAAAGTGATATATTATATAAGGAATTAATAATTTTATACGGGAAAAAACTATTGATTTATATTATATGATTTTCTTGTCAATTAACGTTATATGGTTTTATTGTCGATTAACTTTAAATAGTTAATTTAACGTGAAATGAAAATTCAATCTCACACAAAGTAACATATCATATAAGGAATAAATAATTTGACACGGCAACACACTACTATTTTTCCTTTCTCCAAATTGATTTTTTCCATAAACATATAATTTTTTTCTATATAGTTTTCGTATTTTTGTTGAAATTAATACTAATTAATACATTCTATCTATTTTTGAGGAATTAAAATATTTATTACTATTTTTTGGTTGAAATAGTTATCATGAAATCACTAAAAATAATATAATTATCTATTCAAAAACTTATAGTAAAAGATATTTTTTAAGAGAAAACTAATCTAATGAAATAAATTTTGAAGACGTTTTTATTCATTCAATTCAATCAAATTACATTGAGAATTTTTACAATGAAAGTTACATTTGATGGAAATAAAATTAGATTTAACTTACAAGGAAATCAATGAAAGTAAATTTAAAATTATATCAAACAAAGGTAAATTAAAAATATATTATTACCGAATTACGATAGATTTAATATATAAAAATAAAAATTTAGTTTACTTACAAATTAATTTTTTTAACTTTTTTTACCAATATATAAAATATTTATACATGTGGAAGACTACTTTTTTCTTACTACACTTGGAGAAGGTACGTTTTTAAAAAAAAACATCAAGACACGTTAATTAATCTATATCTAACATAAACACATGAATTCTAAAGTCTATATAAGTTGAAAGAATTATTTGACATAATTATATTGCACTTTCTTTTTAATCATCATCGTTAATTAGTATCTATTATGTTAAAAATAAATTAGTAACAATCTTTTGTAGAAATAGTAAATTAAAAATTTATCGTAATATAAGTGATCTCTCATATTAGACTATATTCCTCTTTAATTTTTGGACATTTAGTAAATCAATTTGATCCAAAATAATTTAGTTTCTTAACTTTTATTGATAAACACATTTTAATTCTCTGATACGCTTTTCCTTTTATATAATCTAAAATTCATTTTATGTATTGTCCACATATACTATTACCTATTCTCTTTCTTTGTTACTAGTAAAGTAAATATCACGTTGCACAAAAACTTGTACGCTGGCCTCGACGTGTAATTTTTAAGTAGTGAAAACATGCCTAACATGCATTATTCGATGCTTATAAATTGAGATTGTTTATTCAAATGTAGGTCGATCACCTTAAGTTTAACATATACTAAGCGATACTCGATATTTACTTAGAGAAGAGTTATGGCAAAGGGTGAGATGAAAAATACTTTTATTGTGTTTATGGTATTGATTATGTTAGTGTTTGCACAAGCTTGTGATTCTCACCAACTATCTCAGCACTAGTGTAATCCGTTGTGTTGGCGGGTGTGGCTTAAAATGTAGACCGCTACTTGAAATGGTAGAATTGTATGCAGCCTGTGTTGCTTTATGTGGAGTGAAATGTCGTAAGCAACCATCGAAAAGTCGCATATGCTTGTACTACTAGTTGTGCCTCGTCCATGTCCATTGATTCCAACAACGTATATATATTCTTATTTAGTTTTTGATTCTTTATCATTTGTTATTTGTATCAAGCTATAATCTTATCAATCATGGTTGAGTTAAACACTCGTATAGTAACAATTTTTTTTAATTTACTCTGTCAGATGTTCGTGGTATCGATGCCTACGCTTGTTCGTGCTTGGAAGCTTGTAAGAACAAATAGCATGTTTCATGTGAAATCAACGTTTTGAGAAGATCTTGAAAGAGAAATTGTATTTATTTATTTATGCTGCAACAAAGGAACCTTAGAGGAAGTGTCTACAAAATAAATAAATAAATAAAACTTTTTTGTAGATACTTTTTCTTATTAATTAATGTAATAAAATTAGATTCATTAAACAAAGTAGTTCCATTTTCTATTAGTATTTTTTTAGTGAACTTTATTTCAGTTAGTAATGTGTGTGACATTCTACGTAATACTAGCAGTCTATGTTTGCGATTTATGTTGCCAGAACAAAACAAATAACCTTAGGCATAGTTTTATAAAGGTGGTAAAATTTATTTAATTTTCATTTTTTTGGCTCGTAATTAAATAGAAGTTGCTTGTTCAATTTGGATTGTAGTATTAAATTTTAGCATACTTTAGATTTAGTTCGCTCAAAAAAAAAATTGAGTCATAATCGAAATTGTAACATCCCTAATTTTTAAATTTCGATTTATGGAAATTAACGAGTGATTTATTACTCGAATAGGTAATAAATCAAGTCACGGATATGAGGTTGTGACGAAAACAATTTATAATTGCCGGAGACAATAATTTAAATGCATAAACTGAGTGGAAATTAGTACTCTAAGGGTATTTTAGGAATTATACCACTCATGTTAAATGAGCTCTAAGATACCAAAAATATCCAAATACACTCTTATCTCTCACTTGTGTGAAAAGTAAGAAAGAAGAAAAGGTAAAGTAAGAGAGAGACATAGAGAGAGAGAGAGAGTACACGGCTGAGAGAGAGAGAAAAGGGAAGGAACCGAGAGAGAGGGAGGAGAAACGTGAGGAAGAGGAGAGGAAGAAACAAGGAGATCTCTTTCATCTTCCATCACATGTAGGTAATTTTTATGTCATTCTTCTCCATTTTTCGAGCTCTATCTATTGATACCAATTTCATAGGCTAATTCCTTCTCAATCTCTTTTTGCCATTGTTGAACCATATAGCTCAAAGTGGAGAAAAATCGAAATTGGGCGACTTGGAAGCTTCATATTGCTCGTGGGAAGCTCAACTACTTGCTTGGGAGTATTGGGTACGAGTTTTGTGGTGGATTCGAGTCGATTGAAGCACCGAAGAATTTGGGGCTGTTAGATTTCGGTTTGGGTAGCTGGAATTCGGTTTTGGAACTGTTTTGGAGGAGTTACAGCTGCTGGTTTTCTGTTTGGAAGTGGTTGGAACGGTTTGGTTTGAGCTCGTGAAGTTTCGGAGCGAGTTCGTGAAGTTTCGAGATCGTGTATTTCGTCAAGATTCGGTTTTGTGTGATTTTCATCACACGAGGTGAGTTTTACTCGCTTAGGGAATTTTAAACATCGTTTTTGAACTATGTTTGAATGATTTTCAAATTCAAGTTTCGAGAATTTTAGAGTCAAAAACGCTATTTTACGAAAATGACGCGTGTTTGAAAATTTAAAACGAAACCATAATGCTTTGATTTTTGAATTGATGTTTGGACCGGATTATGTGGAATATTGTTTGTTTGGATGTGTTTTAAGTTGGGTGTGAATCGTTGAATTTTCAAATCTATTGGAAAACCGTAAAATTTTGTATATGTACGACATTAATGATTTTGGAATAAAATGATGTCCGGACTGGTTTTTCGTGTAAATATTATTTTTGGGATGTCCGTATTACGGAGGAAACTCACAAATTTTTGTTAGACATTTTGGTACAAATTCAAAGTGGTTTTGAAATAACGATTAATATTATTATTATTTCAAAAACCGAACTAGTGAACGTGTGTGGACTTATGTCTTGGAAAATAAACCGAACGAAATGTTCTTTTTTTTTTTATGATTTGGCTAGGGATGATTATAAATCATCTAAACCTATCCATGAAACCTATAATTATAAATTATATGGAATTGAAATAATGCTTGCGGAAAATGATATGCTCTATCCGTTATGTTACGATATATAAATATATCGAGTTGAGGTGACGACTCTATGCGTTAGTATGCTGGGGAGGGCAAATCATGAGCCCCGCCCTAGGCCCCAATGTTAAAAAGAATTATTCCGCCTTTGAGAGTTGTACACTTATTGGCTATGACCGGGTCCACCCATGCTTCTTTTAGGTTGTTGGTGGTGTACTAAAATTAATAAAACTTTATTGTAATTCATTCTTGGATTACCATGTTTCTAGCAATTCATATAATAGAATTGCTAAGAGATCCAGTAAGTATTAACTTGTCGTGTCTATGTTTTATGTTTCTACAATTCATATAATAGAATTGCTAAGAGATCCAATAAGTATTAACTTGTCGTGTCTATGTTTTATGTTTCGCAATTCATATAATAGAATTGCTAAGAGATCCAGTAGAAGTATTAACTTGTCTGTGTATATGTTTTAATTGGCTCATGAGTGTGGCTAGGGTCACGGTAAAGCTCATCGAGACAAGTTGTCTCACCCAATATATTGTGGTTATTTTACTGAGAAACAGGAAAGAGAGAAAGCTAAGAAGCACGGCTATTTGAAGCTTGTGTTGAAGATGGCTAAGGAGCATTTATGCTTATGTATTTCCGTTTGTGTTTCTTTGTATTTTAATCATATAACTTGTATTGATACAAGTTGTATATTATGTTCCGCTACTCGATATATTCGGATATGTAATATTAGCATTGCAATCGCGAAAAATTTTCGTGGTGTTACATTTGGTATCGTGAGCGGTTCGACCTAGTTTGGACGTAGAGACCTTATGGTCAAGAGGTTAGATAGAGTCACTTAGGGACTGTGTGATGAGCAATTGTTAGAACCTTCCAAATGTTATGTGAAGCTTTGAGCTTGATCAACTCAATTTTTCATGCAAGGTACTGGGAATGATAACGATTGGTTGCCTTAGCCCCGAAAATGTCCAAACCCTACACTATAGGAATTTTGGCCTTTCAGTTTATCAGAGCACGCAACGGAAGCAAAGGGCTACAGTTGGTGTTTTGAAGTAAGCAAAGGGCAGCTAAATTGGTTCGAGGAAATTGTGGGCGAATGTTCAATCAGTGAACCAAGTGCAATTGTAGAATTGCGGTGGAAGTTATTGTAGGTCATACAAAGAGCTACAATTAAGAAAAGCCTTTAGGCGGGAATAATGACAGTATCGTAAGATCTGTTAAGATTAGCGGACACCCCGGAATCCTAATCATTGATTAGCCGGTCTATCAGTTACCGAAATATTGTTTTACAATAACCTTACCTTATGGTTAGAGTAAACCCCAACTTAGATCGCAGTTAGAGATATCCTTTTGGATAGTCATGAGTCTTGATCATGTTTCTTTTTCCTTTACGCCATATTGCGAAATGCTATGAAGCCGACCTAGTAGGTTGTAGTGCAATCTCTCTGTATTGGCTACGGAACCCAATGTTGATCGAGTTAGTTATGATCACGGTTTTTGAACCAAGTCTCAATCAAGATAAGAGCAGTAGGTGATTTTGATGGTGACATGTACCGGGTAGACGTCATGGAAAGAATTCTCACCACCTTGTCATGTAACGAGGAAGGAAAGTGATTTATTCTACGAATGCTCTGGATGAGGATGCACATTCCGAGTAGACTAACACTCATGCCGGGATGCAAACCTAAGGTATTCCTTTTACTCGGAATCATTTCAAGGAACGATTTAAATCGATTCGTTTCCTTCGATTCGTAGATCGTATGTAAACAGGCGTAACGTATTAATTTAAAGCAGTGTTATGTCGGTTAAGAAGTATGCTGCTATGTTGAGAGATTAGATCAATTCTATATATTGGAAGTATGTATGCTAATGAGAAGATGTCCGAATATGACTAGAGTTACTGGAAGGTCTTTGAGGTGATATGGAACAAGGATTTAGTTTTCATTATCGTGGAATAATTATCCGGCTTTGGTTTAGCAAGTACCAAAAAAGCCGGATTCCTCAAAGCCTAGCAAGTGTCCTATGGTAAGAGTATAATTGTGTTAAATGTCAATGGGGATTAAATCATGCTCTGTTTGCAAGGAGGAGGGTCATTATGCACGGTAATGCTAAATTAGGAACCCTTAAAGCTCGCATAAATCAAGCTCGAGGGTAATCTTTAGAAGGGTACAAGTTTCCTCGGTGATAAATATGTTAGCATATTGTATGACAATAAAGCTACCCGTTGTTTATCCTTATAGCTTATGTAAATCGGGTAGGATTATTTGTGTCTCCTACCGCTGAACCGATGTTTCAGAAGATTGTTTCGACCGAACCATTTGGTCCTCTGCTGAATTTGTGGATTGTTTCAGACCATTAAGGAAGTGGTTAGACTTTTCCTCCGATGGCAAGTCTTTATTTCTATGTACGGAAGTTTTTATTTTTGTGTTGTCTGCAACTCACTGAACTGGTTTGTATTTATCATCCGCTCAAGTTATCAATGAATTTTCCTAGATGTATTTCCGGATAAAGTTTTCTATAGAATTAGTTCCAGGTACGGAACCAATAGCCATAGCTTCTTACTGAATGTCTTCCTTAGAATCAAATGAACTGAACCCCAACTTGGGGAATTAACCTCAAAGGAATTTATTCGATCAACGCCTCTCGTGTGGTGCTCTGCATTACATGTCAACTAGATTGATGGGAGTATGAGGTTGTGTATCAATTATCGTTAATTTGAACAAGTGGCTATCTAGAATAGATATCTATTGTCAAGGGTAAATGATTTACTTAACCAACTTCAAGGTGCGGTTGCTTTCTCAAAGAATTGATCTAAGGTAATGATATAATCAGATCAGAGTGCGCAGCAGAAGCGTGGTGGTAATCATGGATGGTATTTGGGTGTACTCAAAGACTATTAAGGAGCTTGTGCAACATCTCCGTATTGTTTCGAGGTTACTTCGAGAGAAGAAGTTATATGCCAAGCCATCGCAGAGTGACTTCGGATGACAGAAGTAGAGTTCTTGGATCACGTGATTTCTCGTGCAGAATTGCGGTCGATCCTAGCCCGGCAAAGAATGCCAAGTCAAGTCGAGAAGTTTTAGGACTTGCTGGTTATTATCGAAGAATTATTCAAGGATTCTAATAGTTAGTTTTTCCTCTTATCTCGTTAGCTCGCGAGGGCCAACAATTTATTTGGAATGACGATTTGGAAGGATGCTTCCTAGAGTTGTAATCGCAATTTACTTTTGCTCCAATCTTAATTCTCCCGGGTCCGTCATTTGGAAATCCAAAGTTACAGTGACGCATCAGGGAGGGGTTAGAAAGTGTGATTATTCGGAAAATCAGGTGGTAGCTTATGCATCTAAATAGTTGGAGCCACATGAAGAAGAGTATTCAACTCATGATTAGGAGTTGGCAGCTATAGTTTACGCAGTAAAGAATCGGAGACACTATCTTTATGGGTCTAGTTGTAAAGTCTTTAGTGATCACAACAGTTTGAAATATCTGCTCGATCATAACGAGCTGAATAACAATCAAGTAGGCAAAGTATCAATGAAGTTGAATGAGACTATATGTCTTAATCCATGTTATGTTTCCCTTATATGAGTATGTTTTGGTTTGTAACCGTACTTATTATAAGTTGTATAGACCATTTCGGCTACTCCTGTTAAGATAATAAACGAAAGGGAGTTGCTAACCTATGAAGCTAGGAGCTCTGTCTCTGATGTAAGGTCTAAGACAGGCTATGTGTTGAGATTGGTAAATATCGAAAAGCTTGAGTATGTTTAACATCCGAAACAGAGTTTGTATCCTCTGAATATGTCTAATTCGTTCATTTCATTAAAGTATTATTTTGGAAAACCAATGTTGTAACAGACCCACGGAGTAGGAAATCTATTCACACGGTGGAATTGACCATCCACGAAATGTCATTGTTGGGATCTTTTAGAAAATTGAATCTCAAAGTGGCAGCAGAGAAGAGTCGGATAGTGTTAAGGCACGTTCGAATTTCGAACGCTTTGAGAAACCTAATCGGTGAAGGCCTAGGGGTTGGTGTTGAGCTACAATCTCAGAAATGATTACCAAATTATACCCAAGACAGTGGTAGTATTATCTGTTCCGATGGTAGGGTTGTGTACCCAACGTTATTAATGAGAAGAGTCAGATTTTTGAGGGAGTTTATCGGAGCTAGTATTCAGTTCACCCTGGATCCACCAAGATGCTATTGTAATTCATATTACGAATTACCAGTTATTATTGCAATTCGGATAATGAATTGCCAGTTATTGTAATTTAATTAATAAATTACCAGTTTAAGGATTCTTATTTGAATCGAGAGAGTGGCCAGGTATGAAATCAGGTATTATGGAAATTGTAGCTAAGAGCTTGACTCGACGAAGGATTAGAGCAGAGCACAGGAAACCTGCAAGCAAGTTGCAACCATTGGAGGTTCCAATGTGGAAATGGGAAGATACCTCTATGGATTTTGTTATAGTTGGCCAAGAGGGCAAGTCGGTAACGATGCTAATGGGGTAGTGTGGATCGATTGACCAAATCCGCTCACTATATTCCGTTAGGAACATTTTAAAGTATCCAAGTTAGTAGAAGTGTATATGAACCATATCATCAGATTGCATGGAATTTTTACAAAGATGGTGTCAGATCACAACTTAAAGTTTAAAGGAGGCTTTAGGAATTAAAGTGTACGTCAGAACGAACTAATTAGACTCTTGAAGATATACTTCAAGTATGTGTTATGGTAGCTGGGAGGAAATGGAAAACTCCATTGTAATGGAAGGAAGACAATTAGAATTGGAAATAGTGATAAGGTAATCTTGTAAGTATCTCCAGCTATCTATACAAGCTAAGCATGAACAAGGCGAAAGGCACCTTGGGCGAGGATTTATTGCAATGGTCAAAGTGGTGACCAATGGAAATCCGGTAGATGGCATATGGACTGGAAATCCATATCTATTTTATTGGGTTATGTTTTCGCAAATTTTGAGGACAAAATTTTTAAAAGTTGGGGTGATTGTAACATCCCTAATTTTTAAATTTCGATTTATGGAAATTAACGAGTGATTTATTACTCGAATAGGTAATAAATCAAGTCACGGATATGAGGTTGTGATTTAAAACAATTTATAATTGCCGGAGACAATAATTTAAATGCATAAACTGAGTGGAAATTAGTACTCTAAGGGTATTTTAGGAATTATACCACTCATGTTAAATGAGCTCTAAGATACCAAAAATATCCAAATACACTCTTATCTCTCACTTGTGTGAAAAGTAAGAAAGAAGAAAAGGTAAAGTAAGAGAGACATATAGAGAGAGAGAGAGAGTACACTACTGAGAGAGAGAGAAAAGGGAAGGAACCGAGAGAGAGGGAGGAGAAACGTGAGGAAGAGGAGAGGAAGAAACAAGGAGATCTCTTTCATCTTCCATCACATGTAGGTAATTTTTATGTCATTCTTCTCCATTTTTCGAGCTCTATCTATTGATACCAATTTCATAGGCTAATTCCTTCTCAATCTCTTTTTGCCATTGTTGAACCATATAGCTCAAAGTGGAGAAAAATCGAAATTGGGCGACTTGGAAGCTTCATATTGCTCGTGGGAAGCTCAACTACTTGCTTGGGAGTATTGGGTACGAGTTTTGTGGTGGATTCGAGTCGATTGAAGCACCGAAGAATTTGGGGCTGTTAGATTTCGGTTTGGGTAGCCGGAATTCGGTTTTGGAACTGTTTTGGAGGAGTTACAAATGCTGGTTTTCTGTTTGGAAGTGGTTGGAACGGTTTGGTTTGAGCTCGTGAAGTTTCGAGCGAGTTCGTGAAGTTTCGAGATCGTGTATTTCGTCAAGATTCGGTTTTGTGTGATTTTCATCACACGAGGTGAGTTTTACTCGCTTAGGGAATTTTAAACATCGTTTTTGAACTATGTTTGAATGATTTTCAAATTCGAAGTTTCGAGAATTTTAGAGTCAAAAACGCTATTTTACGAAAATGACGCGTGTTTGAAAATTTAAAACGAAACCATAATGCTTTGATTTTTGAATTGATGTTTGACCGGATTATGTGGAATATTGTTTGTTTGGATGTGTTTTAAAGTTGGGTGTGAATCGGTTGAATTTTCAAATCTATTGGAAAACCGTAAAATTTTGTATATGTACGACATTAATGATTTTGGAATAAAATGATGTCCGACTGGTTTTTCGTAAATATTATTTTTGGGATGTCCGTATTATGAGAGAGGAAACTCTCACAAATTTTGTTAGACATTTTGGTACAAATTCAAAGTGGTTTTGAAATAACGATTAATATTATTATTATTTCAAAAACCGAACTAGTGAACGTGTGTGGACTTATGTCTTGGAAAATAAACCGAACGAAATGTTCTTTTTTTATGATTTGGCTAGGGATGATTATAAATCATCTAAACCTATCCATGAAACCTATAATTATAAATTATATGGAATTGAAATAATGCTTATGGAAAATGATATGCTCTATCCATTATGTTACGATATATAAATATATCGAGTTGAGGTGACGACCTCTGCTGCGTTAGTATGCTAGGGAGGCGGTCATGAGCCCCGCCCTAGGCCCCAATGTTAAAAAGAATTATTCCGCCTTTGAGAGTTGTACACTTATTGGCTATGACCGGGTCCACCCATGCTTCTTTTAGGTTGTTGGTGGTGTACTAAAATTAATAAAACTTTATTGTAATTCATTCTTGGATTACCATGTTTCAATTCATATAATAGAATTGCTAAGAGATCCAGTAAGTATTAACTTGTCGTGTCTATGTTTTATGTTTCGCAATTCATATAATAGAATTGCTAAGAGATCCAAAGTAAGTATTAACTTGTCGTGTCTATGTTTTATGTTTCGCAATTCATATAATAGAATTGCTAAGAGATCCAGTAAGTATTAACTTGTCGTATATGTTTTAATTGGCTCATGATGAGTGTGGCTAGGGGTCACGGTAAAGCTCAACGAGACAAGTTGTCTCACCCAATATATTGTGGTTATTTTACGAGAGAAACAGGGGAAAGAGGAAAGCTAAGAAGCACGGCTATTTGAAGCTTGTGTTGAAGATGGCTAAGGAGCATTTATGCTTATGTATTTCCGTTTGTGTTTCTTTGTATTTTGGTCATATAACTTGTATTGATACAAGTTGTATATTATGTTCCGCTACTCTGATATATTCGGATATGTAATATTAGCATTGCAATCGCGAAAAATTTTCAGGGTGTTACAGAAATTAACTTACACACAATATTTATGGCTAATATTTAGATAAAAAATATTTGTTGAAATCATGATTATTTTAGTGTTGCTCATTTTTATAAAATGATAAGTTTCTAAACTAAAAGAGAAAATCTTCTAATATTTTTATTAATTAAATAATATAAAATTATTACTCTATTACAGTAATCAAATTCAACTCTTCGATTATTTAAATGAATTTATTGTTTCATTCAATTAAACTAATTTTTTCCTTTGACCTGTTAATCACCCTTAAAGTTGAAGCATGTACAATGAGGTGATTTTGCTCAATGATTTTCTTTTTCATTATTTTTATTGGGGTATTAGTGGAACATCTTAAAAATAACATTCTTTTCTCTCTGTCTTATTTTCAAAAGGGTGTGATTCTAAAAGGTGGTGAAACCTACACCTTTTCTGTCTCTCTTCTATGTTTTTATGAAACGTAGCTAAACAAAAATAGTTATTTCTCTCTCTCTCCCTCCCTCCCTCCTTAACACTTTTATGGATACAACCAAACTATTAAATTTTAAATAAACAAAAATTTTGGATCCAAAATTAACCAAAAACCAAAGAACTCAAAGGATATAAGGTCAAATTAAGATCAGCTATAACTAAAACCAGATTGGGCTAACCTAAAGTTTAAGCTAAGAAAAATTGTAGCATGTTCATGTGTATTAACACAAAACAAAATAGTTCAAGTGGTTAGTAAATATTGATTTATATTATATGATTTTCTTGTCAATTAACTTTAAATAGTTAATTTAACTTAAACACAAAATTCTATCGTATACAAAGTGATATATTATATAAGGAATTAATAATTTTATACGGGAAAAAACTATTGATTTATATTATATGATTTTCTTGTCAATTAACGTTATATGGTTTTATTGTCGCTTAACTTTAAATAGTTAATTTAACGTAAATGAAAAATTCAATCTCACACAAAGTAACATATCATATAAGGAATAAATAATTTGACACGGCAACACACTACTATTTTTCCTTTCTCCAAATTGATTTTTTCCATAAACATATAATTTTTTTCTATATAGTTTTCGTATTTTTGTTGAAATTAATACTAATTAATACATTCTATCTATTTTTGAGGAATTAAAATATTTATTACTATTTTTTGGTTGAAATAGTTATCATGAAATCACTAAAAATAATATAATTATCTATTCAAAAACTTATAGTAAAAGATATTTTTTAAGAGAAAACTAATCTAATGAAATAAATTTTGAAGACGTTTTTATTCATTCAATTCAATCAAATTACATTGAGAATTTTTACAATGAAAGTTACATTTGATGGAAATAAAATTAGATTTAACTTACAAGGAAATCAATGAAAGTAAATTTAAAATTATATCAAACAGTGTAAATTAAAAATATATTATTACCGAATTCGATAGATTTAATATATCAAAATAAAAATTTAGTTTACTTACAAATTAATTTTTTTTAACTTTTTTTTACCAATATATAAAATATTTATACATGTGGAAGACTACTTTTTTTCTTACTACACTTGGAGAAGGTACGTTTTTAAAAAAAAAACATCGAAGACACGTTAATTAATCTATATCTAACATAAACACATGAATTCTAAAGTCTATATAAGTTGAAAGAATTATTTGACATAATTATATTGCACTTTCTTTTTTAATCATCATCGTTAATTAGTATCTATTATGTTAAAAAATAAATTAGTAACAATCTTTTGTAGAAATAGTAAATTAAAAATTTATCGAATAATATAAGTGATCTCTCATATTAGACTATATTCCTCTTTAATTTTTGGACATTTAGTAAATCAATTTGATCCAAAATAATTTAGTTTCTTAACTTTTATTGATAAACACATTTTAATTCTCTGGATACAGTTTCCTTTTATATAATCTAAAATTCATTTTATGTATTGTCCACATATACTATTACCTATTCTCTTTTTTGTTGTTACTAGTAAAGTAAATATCACGTTGCACAAAAACTTGTACGCTGCGTCGACGTGTAATTTTTAAGTAGTGAAAACATGCCTAACATGCATTATTCGATGCTTATAAATTGAGATTGTTTATTCAGCGTAGGTCGATCACCTTAAGTTTAACATATACTAAGCGATACTCGATATTTACTTAGAGAAGAGTTATGGCAAAGGGTGAGATGAAAAATAATTTTATTGTGTTTATGGTATTGATTATGTTAGTGTTTGCACAAGCTAGTGATTCTCACCAACTATCTGCAGCTAGTGTAATCCGTTGTGTTGGCGGGTGTGGCTTAAAATGTAGACCGCTACTTGAAATGGTAGAATTGTATGCAGCCTGTGTTGCTTTATGTGGAGTGAAATGTCGTAAGCAACCATCGAAAGCTGCATATGCTTGTACTACTAGTTGTGCCTTGTCCATGTCCATTGATGCCAACACTGGTATATATTCTTATTTAGTTTTTGATTCTTTATCATTTGTTATTTGTATCAAGCTATAATCTTATCAATCATGGTTGAGTTAAACACTCGTATAGTAACAATTTTTTTTAATTTACTCTGTCAGATGTTCGTGGTATCGATTCCTACGTCGGTTCGTGCTTGGAAGCTTGTAAGAACAAATAGCATGTTTCATGTGAAATCAACGTTTTGAGAAGATCTTGAAAGAGAAATTGTATTTATTTATTTATGCTGCAACAAAGGAACCTTAGAGGAAGTGTCTACAAAATAAATAAATAAAACTTTTTTGTAGATAATTTTTCTTATTAATTAATGTAATAAAATTAGATTCATTAAACAAAGTAGTTCCATTTTCTATTAGTATTTTTTTAGTGAACTTTATTTCAGTTAGTAATGTGTGTGACATTCTACGTAATACTAGCAGTCTATGTTTGCGATTTATGTTGCCAGAACAAAACAAATAACCTTAGGCATAGTTTTATAAAGGTGGTAAAATTTATTTAATTTTCATTTTTTTGGCTCGTAATTAAATAGAAGTTGCTTGTTCAATTTGGATTGTAGTATTAAATTTTAGCATACTTTAGATTTAGTTCGCTCAAAAAAAAATTGAGTCATAATCGAAATTAACTTACACACAATATTTATGGCTAATATTTAGATAAAAAATATTTGTTGAAATCATGATTATTTTAGTGTTGCTCATTTTTATAAAACAGATAAGTTTCTAAACTAAAAGAGAAAATCTTCTAATATTTTTATTAATTAAATAATATAAAATTATTACTCTATTACAGTAATCAAATTCAACTCTTCGATTATTTAAATGAATTTATTGTTTGATTCAATTAAACTAATTTTTTCCTTTGACCTGTTAATCACCCTTAAAGTTGAAGCATGTACAATGAGGTGATTTTGCTCAATGATTTTCTTTTTCATTATTTTTATTGGGGTATTAGTGGAACATCTTAAAAATAACATTCTTTTTCTCTGTCTTATTTTCAAAAGGGTGTGATTCTAAAAGGTGGTGAAACCTACACCTTTTCTGTCTCTCTTCTATGTTTTTATGAAACGTAGCTAAACAAAAATAGTTATTTCTCTCTCTCTCCCTCCCTCCCTCCTTAACACTTTTATGGATACAACCAAACTATTAAATTTTAAATAAACAAAAATTTTGGATCCAAAATTAACCAAAAACCAAAGAACTCAAAGGATATAAGGTCAAATTAAGATCACTATATAACTAAAACTGATTGGGCTAACCTAAAGTTTAAGCTAAGAAAAATTGTAGCATGTTCATGTGTATTAACACAAAACAAAATAGTTCAAGTGGTTAGTAAATATTGATTTATATTATATGATTTTCTTGTCAATTAACTTTAAATAGTTAATTTAACTTAAACACAAAATTCTATCGTATACAAAGTGATATATTATATAAGGAATTAATAATTTTATACGGGAAAAAACTATTGATTTATATTATATGATTTTCTTGTCAATTAACGTTATATGGTTTTATTGTCAGTTAACTTTAAATAGTTAATTTAACGTAAATGTAAAATTCAATCTCACACAAAGTAACATATCATATAAGGAATAAATAATTTGACACGGCAACACACTACTATTTTTCCTTTCTCCAAATTGATTTTTTCCATAAACATATAATTTTTTTCTATATAGTTTTTGTATTTTTGTTGAAATTAATACTAATTAATACATTCTATCTATTTTTGAGGAATTAAAATATTTATTACTATTTTTTGGTTGAAATAGTTATCATGAAATCACTAAAAATAATATAATTATCTATTCAAAAACTTATAGTAAAAGATATTTTTTAAGAGAAAACTAATCTAATGAAATAAATTTTGAAGACGTTTTTATTCATTCAATTCAATCAAATTACATTGAGAATTTTTACAATGAAAGTTACATTTGATGGAAATAAAATTAGATTTAACTTACAAGGAAATCAATGAAAGTAAATTTAAAATTATATCAAACAGTGTAAATTAAAAATATATTATTACTGAATTCTGATAGATTTAATATATCAAAATAAAAATTTAGTTTACTTACAAATTAATTTTTTTTAACTTTTTTTTACCAATATATAAAATATTTATACATGTGGAAGACTACTTTTTTTCTTACTACACTTGGAGAAGGTACGTTTTTAAAAAAAAAAACATCGAAGACACGTTAATTAATCTATATCTAACATAAACACATGAATTCTAAAGTCTATATAAGTTGAAAGAATTATTTGACATAATTATATTGCACTTTCTTTTTTAATCATCATCGTTAATTAGTATCTATTATGTTAAAAAATAAATTAGTAACAATCTTTTGTAGAAATAGTAAATTAAAAATTTATCAGAATATAAGTGATCTCTCATATTAGACTATATTCCTCTTTAATTTTTGGACATTTAGTAAATCAATTTGATCCAAAATAATTTAGTTTCTTAACTTTTATTGATAAACACATTTTAATTCTCTGGATACAGTTTCCTTTTATATAATCTAAAATTCATTTTATGTATTGTCCACATATACTATTACCTATTCTCTTTCTTTGTTACTAGTAAAGTAAATATCACGTTGCACAAAAACTTGTACGCTGCTCGACGTGTAATTTTTAAGTAGTGAAAACATGCCTAACATGCATTATTCGATGCTTATAAATTGAGATTGTTTATTCAAATAGAGGTCGATCACCTTAAGTTTAACATATACTAAGCGATACTCGATATTTACTTAGAGAAGAGTTATGGCAAAGGGTGAGATGAAAAATAATTTTATTGTGTTTATGGTATTGATTATGTTAGTGTTTGCACAAGCTAGTGATTCTCACCAACTATCTGCAGCTAGTGTAATCCGTTGTGTTGGCGGGTGTGGCTTAAAATGTAGCCCGCTACTTGAAATGGTAGAATTGTATGCAGCTTGTGTTGCTTTATGTGGAGTGAAATGTCGTAAGCAACCATCGAAAAGTCGCATATGCTTGTACTACTAGTTGTGCCCTGTCCATGTCCATTGATGCCAACACTGGTATATATTCTTATTTAGTTTTTGATTCTTTATCATTTGTTATTTGTATCAAGCTATAATCTTATCAATCATGGTTGAGTTAAACACTCGTATAGTAACAATTTTTTTTAATTTACTCTGTCAGATGTTCGTGGTATCGATTCCTACGTCGGTTCGTGCTTGGAAGCTTGTAAGAACAAATAGCATGTTTCATGTGAAATCAACGTTTTGAGAAGATCTTGAAAGAGAAATTGTATTTATTTATTTATGCTGCAACAAAGGAACCTTAGAGGAAGTGTCTACAAAATAAATAAATAAAACTTTTTTGTAGATAATTTTTCTTATTAATTAATGTAATAAAATTAGATTCATTAAACAAAGTAGTTCCATTTTCTATTAGTATTTTTTTAGTGAACTTTATTTCAGTTAGTAATGTGTGTGACATTCTACGTAATACTAGCAGTCTATGTTTGCGATTTATGTTGCCAGAACAAAACAAATAACCTTAGGCATAGTTTTATAAAGGTGGTAAAATTTATTTAATTTTCATTTTTTTGGCTCGTAATTAAATAGAAGTTGCTTGTTCAATTTGGATTGTAGTATTAAATTTTAGCATACTTTAGATTTAGTTCGCTCAAAAAAAAAATTGAGTCATAATCGAAATTAACTTACACACAATATTTATGGCTAATATTTAGATAAAAAATATTTGTTGAAATCATGATTATTTTAGTGTTGCTCATTTTTATAAAAAAAGATAAGTTTCTAAACTAAAAGAGAAAATCTTCTAATATTTTTATTAATTAAATAATATAAAATTATTACCCTATAACATAATCAAATTCAACTCTTCGATTATTTAAATGAATTTATTGTTTGATTCAATTAAACTAATTTTTTCCTTTGACACGTTAATCACCCTTAAAGTTGAAGCATGTACAATGAGGTGATTTTGCTCAATGATTTTCTTTTTCATTATTTTTATTGGGGTATTAGTGGAACATCTTAAAAATAACATTCTTTTCTCTCTGTCTTATTTTCAAAAGGGTGTGATTCTAAAAGGTGGTGAAACCTACACCTTTTCTCTCGTCTCTCTTCTATGTTTTTATGAAACGTAGCTAAACAAAAATAGTTATTTCTCTCTCTCTCCCTCCCTCCCTCCTTAACACTTTTATGGATACAACCAAACTATTAAATTTTAAATAAACAAAAATTTTGGATCCAAAATTAACCAAAAACCAAAGAACTCAAAGGATATAAGGTCAAATTAAGATCAGCTATAACTAAAACCAGATTGGGCTAACCTAAAGTTTAAGCTAAGAAAAATTGTAGCATGTTCATGTGTATTAACACAAAACAAAATAGTTCAAGTGGTTAGTAAATATTGATTTATATTATATGATTTTCTTGTCAATTAACTTTAAATAGTTAATTTAACTTAAACACAAAATTCTATCGTATACAAAGTGATATATTATATAAGGAATTAATAATTTTATACGGGAAAAAACTATTGATTTATATTATATGATTTTCTTGTCAATTAACGTTATATGGTTTTATTGTCAGTTAACTTTAAATAGTTAATTTAACGTAAACAGAAAATTCAATCTCACACAAAGTAACATATCATATAAGGAATAAATAATTTGACACGGCAACACACTACTATTTTTCCTTTCTCCAAATTGATTTTTTCCATAAACATATAATTTTTTTCTATATAGTTTTCGTATTTTTGTTGAAATTAATACTAATTAATACATTCTATCTATTTTTGAGGAATTAAAATATTTATTACTATTTTTTGGTTGAAATAGTTATCATGAAATCACTAAAAATAATATAATTATCTATTCAAAAACTTATAGTAAAAGATATTTTTTAAGAGAAAACTAATCTAATGAAATAAATTTTGAAGACGTTTTTATTCATTCAATTCAATCAAATTACATTGAGAATTTTTACAATGAAAGTTACATTTGATGGAAATAAAATTAGATTTAACTTACAAGGAAATCAATGAAAGTAAATTTAAAATTATATCAAACGATTAGTAAATTAAAAATATATTATTACCGAATTACGATAGATTTAATATATCAAAATAAAAATTTAGTTTACTTACAAATTAATTTTTTTTAACTTTTTTTTACCAATATATAAAATATTTATACATGTGGAAGACTACTTTTTTTCTTACTACACTTGGAGAAGGTACGTTTTTAAAAAAAAAACATCGAAGACACGTTAATTAATCTATATCTAACATAAACACATGAATTCTAAAGTCTATATAAGTTGAAAGAATTATTTGACATAATTATATTGCACTTTCTTTTTAATCATCATCGTTAATTAGTATCTATTATGTTAAAAATAAATTAGTAACAATCTTTTGTAGAAATAGTAAATTAAAAATTTATCAGAATATAAGTGATCTCTCATATTAGACTATATTCCTCTTTAATTTTTGGACATTTAGTAAATCAATTTGATCCAAAATAATTTAGTTTCTTAACTTTTATTGATAAACACATTTTAATTCTCTGATACGCTTTCCTTTTATATAATCTAAAATTCATTTTATGTATTGTCCACATATACTATTACCTATTCTCTTTCTTTGTTACTAGTAAAGTAAATATCACGTTGCACAAAAACTTGTACGCAGCGTCGACGTGTAATTTTTAAGTAGTGAAAACATGCCTAACATGCATTATTCGATGCTTATAAATTGAGATTGTTTATTCAAATAGTAGGTCGATCACCTTAAGTTTAACATATACTAAGCGATACTCGATATTTACTTAGAGAAGAGTTATGGCAAAGGGTGAGATGAAAAATAATTTTATTGTGTTTATGGTATTGATTATGTTAGTGTTTGCACAAGCTAGTGATTCTCACCAACTATCTCAGCTAGTGTAATCCGTTGTGTTGGCGGGTGTGGCTTAAAATGTAGACCGCTACTTGAAATGGTAGAATTGTATGCACTGTGTTGCTTTATGTGGAGTGAAATGTCGTAAGCAACCATCGAAAGCTGCATATGCTTGTACTACTAGTTGTGCCCTGTCCATGTCCATTGATGCCAACACTGGTATATATTCTTATTTAGTTTTTGATTCTTTATCATTTGTTATTTGTATCAAGCTATAATCTTATCAATCATGGTTGAGTTAAACACTCGTATAGTAACAATTTTTTTTAATTTACTCTGTCAGATGTTCGTGGTATCGATGCCTACGTCGGTTCGTGCTTGGAAGTGTAACACCCTAGTATTTCTAATTAATAGAAATACCAAAACATACAAATTAGCTTACATCAGAGTATAAATTTCCTTGCTTAGATTTACAATCCTTACAAGAATAACAGAAAACCAATAAATAACTTAAACAAATTTAAGTTATAAACTGGTACAAAAATAACAAGGAAAACCTAAAGACAGAAGGAAGACTAAATCTTTAATCTTCTATTCTAGCACGCCATCTACTCGTGCCATACGACCTTCTTCTTTCCCTGTTTATCTGAAAACAACAACATATGATAGGGTGAGATAACATATCTCAGTGAGTCTTACCGCGACCCCTTACCTATCACTCGGTCCATTTATAAAAACATTTATTTACTTTGTGGTTTAACTAATAAACCACACACATAATCAATTGCACACACAAGCTAACCATCAATCGCACACACAGTGCTAATCACCGATCGCATACACAATGCAAATCCGGTGAATTCATAGCATAACACCGACTGCATACACAATGCTAACCCCAGGTGAACCCCATTTCCAACACATGGAAATTATTTTATGGGGCCTAGGTTAGGGGCATATGACCTCCCGCCTAGTATGCTAATACAACAGGTCGTCACCCGACTCGATATAATTTTTATATCACACCCACATAGGGCCATTTACACATACACGATATAACTCATATACCAACATAACTCAATACATAATATGTTGCAATAACATATTATTACACACACACGCTCCCGAAAAGCCGTCCGATTAACATTCAAGTTAGAAAACATTTGGTTCCTACACATACTCTACATTTTCCGGTTTTTCAAATAATCATAATATTAATCGTTATTTCAAAACCATTCTAGATTTGTATCGTAATTTCTAACGAAAATTCGCAGAGTTTCCTCTGTATACTGACATTCCAAATAATATAATTTACTCCAGAAAACCAGTCCAGACATATATTCCAGTTCAACATATATTCCAGTCAATTCAGTCCACATATCAACATATGTAATGACAATTTAACCGAAAAACGTAACCTTTCCGAAAAACGATTTTTTTGACTCAAAAATTAACGAAACCCGACTTTTTCGAAAACTCTTCGAACCGAACCTTCAAAATCATATGGTTTCTTTTTCAATTTCCACTACGTGTAATTTTCGTAAAATACCGTTTTGACTCGAAAATTTACGAGACTCGAATTTCGAAATTATTCAAACATAACACGAAAACAATATTTGAAATTCCCTAACGTGAGTAAAACTCACCTCGAGTGATGAAAATCATACAATACCGGCTTTGGCGAAATCCCACCGCTCGAACACCACGAACACACTTCGGATCCGTTCCAAAAACTCTCGGACAGCCCCCATCAACCGAAGCTCCCCAAAATCACCCCCAAACCGAAACCCAACCTTCCAACTCTGTGCTTGAGCTTCCCTTCCTCAAAACCGAGCTTCCATTTCGCTCAAATCTCCATTTTGAGCTTCAAAACCCATTAATGGTAACTTGAGTTAGAGAAGAGATTAGGGTGTGAAAGTGGTACCAATAGATAGAGGACGAAAAATGGAAGAAGATGAGACGAAAATCACTTACAACCGTTGAGTATTCATGAGAGTTCCAATTTTTCTCTCTCTCTCTCCTCACGCCATTCTCCTCTCCGTTTCTCCTCTGTTTCACGCCGTTCCATTTTTTCTTTCTTTCTGTTTCCACTTTTTTTTTTCTTCCTTTATCACTTCTTTCTCTTTTATATTATTTTATCCATTTCTTAATTCCTTCCTTCCTTATCTCTCTCTCTCTGCCACATTTTCTTCTCTTTCTTAATTCTTTCTTATTTTATCACAAGTGTGGAATGAGAGAGTATTTTGTATACTTTTTGTGTCTCGGAGATCATTTAACGGAAGTCGTATAAATCCTAAAATACCCTTAGAGTACTAATTTCTACTCAGTTTATGCATTTAAATTATTGTCTCCGGCAATTATAAATTGTTTTCGTCACAACCTCATATCCGTGACTTGATTTATTACCTATTCGAGTAATAAATCACTCGTTAATTTCTTAATTTGAAATTAACGAAATTAGGGATGTTACAGGAAGCTTGTAAGAACAAATAGCATGTTTCATGTGAAATCAACGTTTTGAGAAGATCTTGAAAGAGAAATTGTATTTATTTATTTATGCTGCAACAAAGGAACCTTAGAGGAAGTGTCTACAAAATAAATAAATAAAACTTTTTTGTAGATAATTTTTCTTATTAATTAATGTAATAAAATTAGATTCATTAAACAAAGTAGTTCCATTTTCTATTAGTATTTTTTTAGTGAACTTTATTTCAGCTTAGTAATGTGTGTGACATTCTACGTAATACTAGCGATCTATGTTTGCGATTTATGTTGCGAACAAAACAAATAACCTTAGGCATAGTTTTATAAAGGTGGTAAAATTTATTTAATTTTCATTTTTTTGGCTCGTAATTAAATAGAAGTTGCTTGTTCAATTTGGATTGTAGTATTAAATTTTAGCATACTTTAGATTTAGTTCGCTCAAAAAAAAAATTGAGTCATAATCGAAATTAACTTACACACAATATTTATGGCTAATATTTAGATAAAAAATATTTGTTGAAATCATGATTATTTTAGTGTTGCTCATTTTTATAAAATAGATAAGTTTCTAAACTAAAAGAGAAAATCTTCTAATATTTTTATTAATTAAATAATATAAAATTATTACTCTATTACAGTAATCAAATTCAACTCTTCGATTATTTAAATAAATTTATTGTTTGATTCAATTAAACTAATTTTTTCCTTTGACCTGTTAATCACCCTTAAAGTTGATGCATGTACAATGAGGTGATTTTGTTCAATGATTTTATTTTTCATTATTTTTATTGGGGTATTAGTGGAACATCTTAAAAATAACATTCTTTTTCTCTGTCTTATTTTCAAAAGGGCGTGATTCTAAAAGGTGGTGAGACCTACATATTTTCTGTCTCTCTTCTATGTTTTTATGAAACCTAGCTAAACAAAAATAGTTATTTCTCTCTCCCTCCCTCCCTCCTTAACACTTTTATGGATTCAACCAGACTATTAAATTTTAAATAAACAAAAATTTTGGATCCAAAATTAACCAAAAACCAAAGAACTCAAAGGATATAAGGTCAAATTAAGATCAGCTATAACTAAAACCAGATTGGGCTAACCTAAAGTTTAAGCTAAGAAAAATTGTAGCATGTTCATGTGTATTAACACAAAACAAAATAGTTCAAGTGGTTAGTAAATATTGATTTATATTATATGATTTTCTTGTCAATTAACTTTAAATAGTTAATTTAACTTAAACACAAAATTCTATCGTATACAAAGTGATATATTATATAAGGAATTAATAATTTTATACGGGAAAACACTATTGATTTATATTATATGATTTTCTTGTCAATTAATGTTATATAGTTTTATTGTCAGTTAACTTTAAATAGTTAATTTAACGTAAACAGAAAATTCAATCTCACACAAAGTAACATATCATATAAGGAATAAATAATTTGAGACGGCAACACACTACTATTTTTCCTTTCTCCAAAATTGATTTTTTCCATAAACATATAATTTTTTTCTATATAGTTTTCGTATTTTTGTTGAAATTAATACTAATTAATACATTCTGTCTCTTTTTGAGGAATTAAAATCTTTATTACTATTTTTTGGTTGAAATAGTTATCATGAAATCACTAAAAGTAATATAATTATATATTCAAAAACTTATAGTAAAAGATATTTTTCAAGAGAAAACTAATCTAATGAAATAAATTTTGGAGACGTTTTTATTCATTCAATTCAATAAAATTACATTGAAAATTTTTACAATGAAAGTTACATTTGATGGAAATAAAATTAGATTTAACTTACGAGGAAATCAATGAAAGTAAATTTAAAATTATATCAAACAGTGTAAATTAAAAATATATTATTACTGAATTCTGATATATTTAATATATTAAAATAAAAATTTAGTTTACTTACAAATTAATTTTTTTTTTAACTTTTTTTACCAATATATAAAATATTTATACATGTGGAAGACTACTTTTTTTCTTACTACACTTGGAGAAGGTACGTTTTTAAAAAAAATAAACATCGAAGACACGTTAATTAATCTATATCTAACATAAAACATTAATTCTAAAGTCTATATAAGTTGAAAGAATTATTTGACATAATTATATTGCTCTTTCTTTTTTAATCATCATCGTTAATTAGTATCTATTATGTTAAAAAATAAATTAGTAACAATCTTTTGTAGAAATAGTAAATTAAAAATTTATCAGAATATAAGTGATCTCTCATATTAGACTATATTCCTCTTTAATTTTTGGACATTTAGTGTAACATCCCTAATTTCGTTCGAATTAAGAAATTAACGAGTGATTTATTACTTGAGTAGGTAATAAATCAAGTCACGGATATGAGGTTGTCGCGGAAGCAATTTATAAATTGCTAGAGTATATAATTTAAATGCATAATTGAGTGGAAAATAGAAAACTAGGGATATTTTAATCTTTATACCACTCACATTAAATGAGCTACAAGACCCAAAAATATCCAAATACTCTCTCATTTCACACTTGTGTGAATAAAGAAAGGGAAAGTAAGAGAAAAGAGATATATATAGAGAGAGAGAACACGGTAGAAGAAAAGGAAAAAAAAAGGAGAAGAGTAGAGAGAGAAAGAGTGAACCGAGAGAAAGAGAGAAAAGAGGGAGAAGGAAAGAAGAAGAAGAAGAAGAAGAAGAAGAAAGGATCTCCATGGATCCTCAAGGTAAGTAAGTAATCTCTCCACCATTCCACTCCATTTTCAATTCTCTTTCCATTGGTACAAGTTTCATAAACTCATTCCTCCTCAATCTCTTTTTGCCATTGTTGAAGCTTGAAGCTCAAATGGAGAGAAATGGAGGTTTTGGTGATTTTGAAGCTAGCTTAAGGTTTGGGAAGCTCAAGCAAGGGTTTTGAAGGCTTGGGTTCGAATTGGAGAGCTTGGGTCTGCTTGGAATCGATTTGGAACAGTAGGGGAAAGGTTTGAGCTGCTGGTTTTTCGGTTGGTAGCTGTTTGGAAGGGTGGGAACGAGTTCCGTTTGAGTTCGTGGTATTTCGGAGCGGTTGAACTTCGTGAAGTTTCGGTATTTCGTGATTTTCATCACGATTGGTGAGTTTTACTCGCTTAGGGTTTTGTTTTATGTTGTGTTGACTGATTGATTTCTGTGGTTGTCAAAATTGCTCGCGTTTCGTAAATTTTGAGTCGCGAAAAACACAATTTGGTCTTGAATTCGCTGTTTTAGAAAATCTGGACACAGCTTCGGTTTCCTTAGAACTGGGACTGTTTGGTTAGTCCAAAAATTATGTTTCTGATTGTTTTTGAAAATAGACTTAACGCCGGTCGTTTTGGCACTGGTTTCGTTAAAATTGGAGTTGTGTAGCTCAAGTTATGAGTGTCTCAAGTTAGGTCAAATTTCTGAAATTAAACTGTGTATAGGTTCAGTTTTTTCAAGTCTTGAGTTCTCAATTGAACTCCGTTTTGAATGATTCTTATTTCGTTGGAAAGTAGACGGAATTCCCTACGAAGTAGGCACTGGTTTTATCAAATTTCATTAAGAAATGAGAAAGAAAATTGGGTTGCAAGTTGGGAAAATAGTTCTGTCCAATGTTGGTACCTCTGTGAAGTATTTTGAAAAACTGTACCAATTAAATGCTTATTTTGAAAAATGAAAATCATAGGCAGAAATTACACTCAGAGAGTTTTCTAAAGAGTGTTCGTTTGTTGAAATCCGATATCGTTTGCTATTTTAATTAATTCGCCGAAGTAGGTGTACTGCTATAGGAAATTCTGCACTTATGTGTGTGCAAAAATGTCGGTGTGTGTTCTTCCAAATCTCGAAACGAATTACTTGAAGTAATTGCTTGTGATTGCTGTGGTCTGTACTCGAATATGTGTATGTTGGCTGTTGTGGTTGAATTTGGATTGAAACATAGTTTGGGTTCGATCGGAGAACGAAACGGAACGGAAATCGGGCACAAAGTTGAGAAGTTCCTTATGTCCTCAAAATTCGATGTTTCGTTTCGACGCTCCGTTCGACTTCAAACATCTTTCAAATCCTTTTTCCTAACCACTTATATCACATATAGTTGAATTTATGAAACTTAGAGTATCGTGTGGGAACAATTGTTTTAAGAACAAAATTTGGTGTCTGGATTGGTTATGCAGGTTCATAAGAATAACCGTATGATATGAATTTATATCATAGCGTAAATTGTGTTTGAATCGATATATATATATATATATATATATATATATATATATATATATATATATATATATATATATATATATATATATATATATATATATATATATGTCTAGTCCAGGGTGACGACCCACCGGTTAGCATACTAGGAGGGGGAAGTCATGAGCCCCAAACCTAGGCTCTCGATGATAGGGTTCACCGGGATTAGCGAGATGTGCGATCGGTGTTATGCTAAAAGTATTATTTTGACGTCTTTGGGGATTAACCGGTTAGCATACTAGGAGGGGGAAGTCATGAGCCCCTAAACCTAGGCTCGATGATAGGGTTCACCGGGATTAGCGGATGTGCGATCGGTGTTTATGCTAAAGAGAATTAATGTCTTTGTCTTCGGGATTAGCAGATGTGCGATCGGTATGGTACAATTGTTTTGACGTTATGAATGCACTGTTTACCGGGATTAGCAGATGTGCAGTCGGTATTGTGCAATTAGTAACGTGCATGGTTTATTTATTAAATCAAGAAATTAATTAATGTTTTATAAATGGACCGAGTGATAGGTCGAGTCACGGTAAGACTCACACCGAGATTTGTTATCTCACCCTACAAATGTTGTTGTTTTTTACTGAGAGAAACAGGAAAGAAGATCCTTTATGGCTCGAGTGGATGGCGTGCTCGAGAAGGAAATGGAAGACGTAGTTCTTCTATTATTAGTTATGGTTTTCCCTTGTATCTTTGTATTCGATTTATAACTTGAATTTGTATTTAAGTTATGTATCGTTTCCGCTATTCTTGTAAAGATGTAAATCTAAGCAGGAAATGTATCTCTGATGTATGCTAAAAAGGTACACTTTAGTATTTCTACTAGATAGAAATATGAGGGTGTTACATTTAGTAAATCAATTTGATCCTAAATAATTTAGTTTCTTAACTTTTATTGATAAACACATTTTAATTCTCTGGATACAGTTTCCTTTTATATAATCTAAAATTCATTTTATGTATTGTCCACATATACTATTACCTATTCTCTTTCTTTGTTACTAGTAAAGTAAATATCACGTTGCACAAAAACTTGTGCGCGTCTGCCGTGTATTTTTTTAAGTAGTGAAAACATGCCTAACATGCATTATTCGATGCTTATAAATTGAGATTGTTTATTCAAATGTAGGTCACTACCACCTTAAGTTTAACATATACTAAGCGATACTCGATATTTACTTAGAGAAGAGTTATGGCAAAGGGTGAGATGAAAAATACTTTTATTGTGTTTATGGTATTGATTATGTTAGTGTTTGCACAAGCTAGTGATTCTCACCAACTATCTGCAGCTAGTGTAATCCGTTGTGTTGGCGGGTGTGGCTTAAAATGTAGACCGCTACTTGAAATGGTAGAATTGTATGCAGCCTGTGTTGCTTTATGTGGAGTGAAATGTCGTAAGCAACCATCGAAAGCTGCATATGCTTGTACTACTAGTTGTGCCTACCCATGTCCATTGATGCCAACACTGGTATATATTCTTATTTAGTTTTTGATTCTTTATCATTTGTTATTTGTATCAAGCTATAATCTTATCAATCATGGTTGAGTTAAACACTCGTATAGTAACAATTTTTTTTAATTTACTCTGTCAGATGTTCGTGGTATCGATGCCTACGTGGGTTCGTGCTTGGAAGCTTGTAAGAACAAATAGCATGTTTCATGTGAAATCAACGTTTTGAGAAGATCTTGAAAGAGAAATTGTATTTATTTATTTATGTTGCAACAAAGGAACCTTAGAGGAAGTGTCTACAAAATAAATAAATAAAACTTTTTTGTAGATAATTTTTCTTATTAATTAATGTAATAAAATTAGATTCATTAAACAAAGTAGTTCCATTTTCTATTACTATTTTTTTAGTGAACTTTATTTCAGTTAGTAATGTGTGTGACATTCTACGTAATACTAGCAGTCTATGTTTGCGATTTATGTTGCCAGAACAAAACAAATTGTAACACCCAAGTATTTCTTGACAATAGAAATACTAAAAATGCACCATTAGCATACATCAGAGTAAAACCTACCCCTGTTTCAGATATTGAATAATACAAAACTCTCGAATACCAATCAAAGAGTTATTTCCAACTTAAGGTACTTAGGATACAATAACATAAGTACTTAAGTGTCACTTAAACATTACAACAAAATACTCAATATCCAATGACAAAGGTAACATAGAGTAGTTTTACAACTTAACAATCAAGTCATAAACTAAGTTCCAGAAAATACAGAGGCAAACTAAATAACATAGTCTAAGCTACTATGTCTACAAATCTCCAAGCCACAACATCTAATCATACCTGCTTTGCTTTACGCTTCCCTGCATATCTCAAAAACAACAACATTTGTAGGGTGAGATAACATATCTCGATGAGTCTTACTGCGACCACGACCTATCACTCGGTCCATTTATAAAACCTTAATTAATTTCTTGATTTAATCAATAAACCATGCACGTTACTTAATTGCACAATACCGATCGCACATCTGCTAATCTCTAAACAAAGGCATTCATAACGTCAAAACAATTGTACCATACCGATCGCACATCCGCTAATCCCGACACGGTACATTAATTCTCTTTAGCATAACACCGATCGCACATCTCGCTAATCCTGGTGAACCCTATCATTTGAAAGCCTAGGTTTAGGGCCCATGACCTCCCCTCCTAGTATGCTAACCGGTGGGTCGTCACCTGCACTATACATAATATATATATATATATGTATATATATATATCAGACATAATTTTACTCTATGATATAAATTCATATCATACGGTTCTTCTTATGAACCTGCATATCACACGATGCTCTAAGTTTCATAAATTCAACTATATTTAATATAAGCAGTTAGGAAAAAGGATTTGAAAGAAGTTTGATGTAACATCCCTAATTTCGTTAATTTCAAATTAAGAAATTAACGAGTGATTTATTACTTGAGTAGGTAATAAATCAAGTCACGGATATTAGGTTGTCACGAAAGCAATTTATAATTGCTCGAGTAAATAATTTAAATGCATAATTGAGTGGAAATTAGAACACTAGGGGTATCTTAGTCTTTATACCACTCACACTAAATGAGATCCAAAGACCCAAAAATATCCAAATACTCTCTCATTCCTCACTTAAGTGAATAAAGAAAAGGTAAAGTTAGAGAGAGAGAGAGTGAGGAACCGAGGAGAAGAAGAGAGAAAAAGGGGTGAGACGAGAGGGAGAGTGAAGGGGAGGAAAAGGAAATCAGATTTTTCTCTTCTACAATCTTGATACTTGCTTTCACCATTACATCAACATCACACTCCATCTCTCATTTATGCCAAAAATCAAACCAAGGAAGAGAAAACAGAAAAAATAGAGGAGAGAGAAGAGAGTGGCGTGAAGAGGAAGAAGAAGAAGGAAAGGGGAGATCATCTTCATCTCTTAGTGCTTGTAAGTGATTTCTTACTCATTCCTTCTCATTTTTCCAGATCTACACAATGATACCACTTGTGAAAGCTCAATCTTCTTCCTCATGATTTTACCATTTTTGAGGTTCAAAGCTCATCTTGGCCATTAATGGAGTTTTGGAGTTTGTAAGTGGTTCTAAGAGGTTCAAGGTGCAAGTAGAAGCTCAAATCTGAAGCTACGATGTTGTTTGAGAGCACTTTTGGGATGATTCAGTTGCTGCCCTCAAGATTAGAAGAGGATGGGTTCGGTTTAGAGGCGTTCGGAGTGAGTTCGGGATCGTTCGGGTTCAGAAACACTTCTCGGTATTGCGTGATTTTCATCACGTTAGGTGAGTTTTACTCACGTTTAGGGGTTTGTGTTCTGAATGATTGAATGTGTCGTTCATTTCATTTCGTTCCGTTGGGTTTTGAAAATTTTACGAGTCGAAAACCGTTTTCGAAAATTATACTTTTTACGACTTATTCGTTGAACTATATATTGATGTATATATTGATATGTGGATTGTTTGGACTGAAATATTATGTGTGGTGATTGTTTATATGTTGGGGATTGAATTGGATAATGGATTGGGCGCGAACGGATTAACTAAACGAAAACGAAAAAGCGAGCAAAATTAGTATTTTTGTGTGCGGGGGAAAACACGGCCGTGTTTCAAAAACACGGTGCCGTGTTTCTCTCGGGTTGACAAAGTCTCGTTTTAAGCCAAATCTCGCTTTTTACGTGGTTCCGTTCGATTCCAAACCTCTCCTAATTCCTTCCTCAACCATTTTCCAAGTATTTAGGTCTGTTATACCATGACTTTGTGTGTGATTGAACCACATTTAATAAAATGTGTGAAGTTATAAATATTTCAAAAACCGTAAACTTAGAATACGTGTGGGAACCAAATGTTTTATGATTTAAATGGTGATCTGGATGATTTCATGAGTTCATACCAATGATAATATGTTATTATAACTTGTCATGGAATGAGTTATGGTTGTATATATATGTAAAGTATATTGAACATAGTTGACGGCCCAATGCGGTACGGTATTTAATTATATCGATTATGGGTGACGACCCAAGAGGATAGTACACTAGGGAGAGGGAAGTCATGAGCCCTCGAGCTAGGCCCATATGAGGTTGTTCACCGTGAGTGGATTGGGTTCACATGCAAACCAAGAAAAGAAAAATGGTTTAAGGTGTTGTACTAGATTATGTAAGAGGATAGTGAATAACCATCAAGAATTGGGCTATGAACTATAGATAAGTAATTTATATTGTACATAGTCATTAAGAATTGGACTATTGCTAGTGATTGATCAGTATATTGTAATTTATAAATGGACCGAGTGATGGGTAAGGGGTCGCGGTAAGACTCACTCGAGATATGTTATCTCACCCTACAAATGTTGTTGTTTTCGGATATGCAGGGAAGCGTAAAGCAAAACAGCATGATTAGATGTTGTGGCTTGGAGATTTGTAGACATAGTAGCTTAGACTATGTTATTTAGTTTGCCTCTGTATTCCCTGGAACTTAGTTTATGACTTGCTTGTTAAGTTGTAAAACTAATCTATTTTACCTTTGTCTTTGGATATTGAGTATTTTGTTGTAATGTTTAAGTGATACTTAAGTACTTATGTTATTGTACCCTAAGTACCTTAAGTTGGAAATAACTCTCTGATTGGAATTCGAGAGTTTTGTATTATTCAATATCTTAGACAGGGGCATGCTTACTCTGAGTGAATGCTAATGGTGCATTTTTAGTATTTCTATTGTTAAGGAATATTTGGGTGTTACATTTGAAGTCGAACGGAGCGTCGAAACGAAACATCGAATTTGGGGACATAAGGAACTTCTCAACTTTGTGCCCAATTTCAATTCCGTTTCGTTCTCCGATCGAACACAAACTATGTTTCAATCCAAATTCAACCACAACAGACAATATATATATATTCCAGTCCAGCACCACAGTCCAGCAAGCAAAACAATATGATTTCGTTCTAAATTTCCAACACACGGGATTTTCATAAAATATTGTTTTTGACTCGAAAATTCACGAAACTCAAGATTTTGAAAACTCTACAAACATAACACACAAACAACATTTAAATTCCCTAAACGTGAGTAAAACTCACCTATCGTGATGAATATCACGAAATACCGACACTTTGTGACGTTCAATCGTTCCGAAAACACGAGATCAACCCCAAAACCGAATTCCAGCTCATTCAAACCGAACCACAACCCCCAAAACCGAAACCACAGTTCCTTCCTTCTTCTATGGCTTCAATCGACTCGAATCCACAATAAAATCGACACCCACAGCCCTCAAACTACCTATTGAGCTTCCTACCTTCAATACAAACTTCAAAATCACCAAAAAGCTCCATTTGAGCTCCAAGCTTCAACAATGGCAACACAAAAACGGGTAGGAATTAGGTGATAAAAATTACATCATTAGAAAGTGGAGGAAAAATGGGAGAGATTGGTACCAAAAGCCCCTTACCTAGTGTTGAATTGGAAGAGATCTTGCCCCAATTCTTTCTCCCTCCATCGCCACCTTCCTCTCTTTCTCTCTCGGTCTCTCGTTTCTCTCTTTCTCTGTTGCTTTCTTTTCTTTGTTTCTTTCTTTTATTTTATTCCTTCTTTCCTTTTCTTCTTTCTTTTATTTTTCTTCTCTTTGACTTTTCTTCCTCATTTGCTTTCTTTTCTCTCTCTCGATCCTATTTCTTTCTTTTCTTATTTTATTTTGACTATAAGGGTATAAGTGGGTCAATGGTCTAATTGGGTGTAAAGCCTAAATGCCCTTGGCTCACAAATCTCACTAATCCTATTTTTACCCCAAAACTCTCACATCCAATTAACACCATTTAATCAATAAAACTATTTAATCCTATAATTTAACGAGGACTCATTAATTCCGAGACAATCTCATTTTAAAATGTGTCTCATTATTTTTCACATAACAATCCACTCGTTAATTTCTTAATTTGAAATTAACGAAATTAGGGATGTTACAAATACCCCAACTTGGAAATTTTGTCCTCAAAATCGAACGAACGTACCTCAAGAGAATAAGTATGGATATCTTGTCCGCATGTCGTCCTCCAACTCCCACGTAGATTAGACAATGCCGGAGGTAAAGCTATACGGTAAGCCAATAGCCCAATACGCTCGATAATTTGGAAAGGTCCAACATACCGAGGACTGAGTTTCTTCGTCCGCAATGCTCTACCTGTACCAATAGTTGGTGAAACTCTCAGAATAACATGATCACCAGGTTCAAACTCCAACGGTCTCCTTCTTTTATCCGCATAACTCTTTTGTCGACTCTGAGCTACTTTGAATCTTTCTCTGATTAGTCGGATCTTTTCAGTAGTTTCATGGACCAAATCGGGTCCCAACAATCGTTGTTCACCAACTTCCCACCAACATAATGGGGTTCTACATTTCCTACCATATAATGCTTCATATGGTGCCATTCCAATGCTAGAATGGTAACTATTGTTGTAGGCGAACTCTGCCAATGGAAGATGATCCTCCCAGTGTCCACCACTATCAAGAACGCAGGCTCGAAGCATATCCTCTAAGGTCTGAATAGTCCTTTCACCGACCATCATGCATGGGTGATAAGCAGTACTAACAAACACTTTAGTCCCCAGAGCCTTATTCATCTCTGTCCAAAATCGGGAAGTAAACTTTGGATCACGATCCGACACAATACTAGTTGGAATACCACGCAACTTCACTATATTTTTCAAATACTCCTTTGCCAGTTTAGACACCTTACTATCCGAGCGAACAGGAATAAAATGGGCTGATTTAGTTAATCAGTCTACCACTACCCATATGGAATCGTTACCGGCTTGAGATCTTGGTAATCCCATCACAAAGTCCATTGAAATATCTTCCCATTTCCACACTGGTATATCTAGTGGTTGCAAAAGACCAAAGCAGCTTCGATGCTCTGCGCCTGACCTCCGGACGGGTTAAGCATCGAGACACAAACTCTGCAATATCCACTTTCATTCCAGGCCACCAATATAATTGTTTCAAATCCCGATACATCTTGGTAGATCCAGGATGTATGGAGTATTGACTTCTATGAGCTTCTTCTAGTACTTGCCTTTTGATTTCATCATCATCTGGCACACAAATCCTACCGTTGAAACGGATAACTCTATCACTATCTTCAATAAATTTTGGTTGCCCTTTTTGAGACTGTAACTCAACATCAATCTCTTGAGCTGAGCGGATCAAATTTCTCAATGCACTAGAAATTTGAATATGACTCAACACCAATCGGTTTCTTCTTGGCTTCACATTCAAGTTTAAGTCTCTAAAAGACTCCCACAATGCCATTTCGTGCATCATCAACTCGGCTGTGTGAATAGATTTCCTACTCAATGCATCAGCTACCACATTTGCTTTCCCAGGGTGATATTTTAATTCAAAATCATAATCCTTGAGATTCTATCCATCTCCTCTGCCTGTTATTCAGTTCCTTCTGATCAAATAAATACTTCAAACTTTTGTGATCACTAAAAACTTCAAAACGAGATCCATAGAGATAATGTCTCCAAATCTTTAATGCAGACACAATGGATGCCAACTCCAAATCATGAGTCTGATAGTTCTCCTCATGATGCTTCAACTGCCTAGATGCATAAGCCACCACTTGCTGATTCTGCATAAGAACACATCCTAAACACTTCCCCGATGCGTCACTGTAAATTTGAAATCCCAGAGACGGATCCGGAAGAATTAGGATTGGAGCAGAAGTCAATCTCTCCTTCAACTCGAGAAAACATCCTTCACAATCAGCATTTCATTCAAACGACTGACCTTTACGAGTCAACCGAGTGAGTGGAAGGACTAACTGCGAAAATCCTCAGATAAATCTCCGATAATAACCAGCTAATCCCAGAAAACTTCTTAATTCAGTAACAGTTGTTGGTCTTTCCCAATTCAACACCGCTTCCACTTTACTGGGATCCACTGCCACCCCTGATTGGGATATCACATGACCAAGAAATTTTACTTCAGGCATCCAGAAATCACACTTAGAATGTTTCGCATACAATTTATTTTCTCGGAGTACATTAAGAACAATGCGAAGATGTTGAACATGATCCTCAATGGTCTTAGAGTACACCAAAATATCATCAATGAAAACCACAACAAACTGATCTAGGTACGGCTGGAATACCCGATTCATGTAATCCATGAATACTGCAAAAGCATTAGTTAGACCGAAAGGCATTACTACAAACTCGTAATGTCCATATCTAGTACGGAACGCAGTCTTCGGAATATCTAAAGCCCTCACCTTTATCTGATGGTACCCCGACCTTAAATCAATTTTTGAAAACACTGATGCACCTCTAAGTTGATCTAGTAAATCATCGATTCTCGGCAAAGGATACTTGTTCTTAATAGTAACCTTGTTTAGCTGGCGGTAATCAATACACAACCTCATGCTCCCATCTTTCTTCTTCACAAGTAACACAGGAGCACCCCATGGAGACACACTAGGTCGGATAAACCTCTTCGAAATCAACTCTTCAAGTTGGGATTTCAATTCTTTCAATTCTAAAGGAGACATCCTATAAGGAGCTATAGATATTGGCCCAGTACCTGGCACCAATTCTATAGAGAAGTCTACTTCACGATCCGGAGGTAAAGAGGACACTTCATCAGGAAAAACATCCAGGAAATCCTGAACAACTTGTACAGATGACAAATCTAAACCAGTTTCAGTTGAGGTAGATAACATAATAACAAAAGCTTCCGCACCTTGAAATAGAGACTGACTGGCTGAAGTGAAAGAAACAACCGGTTCTGCAGTGGCCTGAGGCAATTCCACTGATTCAGAAGAAAACCCAATAGTTCTATTGAAGCAATCAATAGTGACATGGTTGGTGGTCATCCAGTCCATTCCTAGAAAAATATCCATTCCCCTCATAGGCAGACAAATGAAATCAACCACAAAATTCCTGCCTCCTATGGTGAGCAAACAATTCTGACACAAAGAGTGGGTCCAGACTCGACCACCAAAGCGAGTTAAGATAGATATTGGTTCGGACAGCGGAGTTAATGCTAGTCCCAACCGTTCCATACAAGCTTCAGAAATAAAACAGTGTGTAGCACCAGAATCATACAAAATGTTGACAGTGTTAGAGAAAAGAGAACCTGTGCCCCTTAGAAGATTGTCATTAGGCTTGATGGTCTGAGTATCAAGAGTGTTGATCCGTCCCTGCCTTGGAGCATCTGGTGTTTCCTTATAAGCCTTCCTTGCAGGACATTCACTAGCATAATGCCCCCTCTCGTTACAAGAATAACACTGTAATGTACTCATCCGACATTCACCCGAATGATGCCTTCCACATGTTTCACACCTTTTGATCCTTGGGAAATCGGTAGATTGCACTTGTTTGCCCTTGTTGCCATCTATCTTTGCTTTCCCAGTTGGGTTTGAGGATTCAGCTACCTGCTTCTTACCTTTCCAGAGATCTCCCCTCTCAAAGATACATTTTCCTCGAGATCTTGCTCTCACCACACCGATTGTTGCACTAGAGCATGATAATTTGTCATAGCATAGGAACTAAGACCTTGAGCAATGTCAGCACGGAGCCCTTCTTTAAACATTTCCATCTTCCACACATCATTTGGAGCAGTCCTCCCAAGTTCATAAAACTGAGACAGTCGCTCAAATTTAGCTGCATATTCATCAACAGTCATACCACCTTGTTTCAACTGAACAAACTCAGATTGCTTGAGAAGTCTCTTTGCTGGGGGAAATATTTATCCAAGAACAAATTCTTAAAATTTGTCCATGTAATCGGAATTCCTTGAGTTACAAGACCTGCTCTAGCATTCCTCCACCAATCACGAGCATCTTCGTCTAGGGCATTCCCCGCACAACCCACCTTTTCTTCATCACTACATTGGAAGGTCTGAAACTTCCCCTCCATAGCTTCGATCCAAAAATGGGCCTTCATTGGATCGGGTTCCCCTTTGAAAATCGGCTCTTCTCAAAGTCGTGATAAATCCGGTTAGGATCCACTTGTGGCACTAGTGGATTTTGTGGCTGCGAAGCCATGTGTTGATTATGATTGAGGTGTTGTTGTTGCATTTGCATCATGTCTTCAATCATTTTTTGTTGCCTTTCAATAACCCCTTGCATCCCTTCATAATGCGGGTCTAAGGGCGTGTTGCCCCTACCCCTTCCAGCCATGATTCTGCGAAATATGCACAAAGTATTAAGTTGATCAAGCTCAATGTCTAATAGCATACTAAGAAAATCACAACTAAAAGCAGTAAAGACTCCTAACAACTAGGTCGGCTAGACCGAACCGCTCTGATACCAAAATGTAACACCCAAGTATTTCTTGACAATAGAAATACTAAAAATGCACCATTAGCATACATCAGAGTAAAACCTACCCCTGTTTCAGATATTGAATAATACAAAACTCTCGAATACCAATCAAAGAGTTATTTCCAACTTAAGGTACTTAGGATACAATAACATAAGTACTTAAGTGTCACTTAAACATTACAACAAAATACTCAATATCCAATGACAAAGGTAACATAGAGTAGTTTTACAACTTAACAATCAAGTCATAAACTAAGTTCCAGAAAATACAGAGGCAAACTAAATAACATAGTCTAAGCTACTATGTCTACAAATCTCCAAGCCACAACATCTAATCATGCCTGTTTGCTTTACGCTTCCCCTGCATATCTGAAAACAACAACATTTGTAGGGTGAGATAACATATCTCAGTGAGTCTTACCGCGACCCCTGACCTATCACTCGGTCCATTTATAAAACATTAATTAATTTCTTGATTTAATAAATAAACCATGCACGTTACTAATTGCACAATACCGACTGCACATCTGCTAATCCCGGTAAACAGTGCATTCATAACGTCAAAACAATTGTACCATACCGACTGCACATCTGCTAATCCCGGCACGGTACATTAATTCTCTTTAGCATAACACCGACTGCACATCTGCTAATCCCGGTGAACCCTATCGCTGAAGGCCTAGGTTTAGGGGCCCATGACCTACCCCTCCTAGTATGCTAACCGGTGGGTCGTCACCCAGACTATACATAATATATATATATATATATATATATATATATATATATATATATATATATATCGTACATAATTTTACTCTATGATATAAATCCATATCAAACGGTTCTTCTTATGAACCTACATAACCAAATCCGAAACCAAATTTTGTTCTTAAAACAATTATTCCCACACGATGCTCTAAGTTTCATAAATTCAACTATATTTAATATAAGCGGTTAGGAAAAAGGATTTGAAAGAAGTTTGAAGTCGAACGAGCGTCAAACGAAACATCGAATTTGGGGACATAAGGAACTTCTCAACTTTGTGCCCAATTTCCGCTTCGCTTTTCTTCTCCGATCGAACACAAACTATGTTTCAATAAAAATTCAACCACAACAGACACAATATATATATATATATATATATATATATATATATATATATATATATATATATATATATATATATATATATATATATATATATATATATTCCATCCAAAGACTACAATCCAAATAAAGCAAAACAGATGATTTCGTTCTAAATTTCCAACACACGGGATTTTCGTAAAATATTGTTTTTGACTCGAAAATTCACGAAACTCAAGATTTTGAAAACTCTACAAACATAACATACAAACAACATTTAAATTCCCTAAACGTGAGTAAAACTCACCTATCGTGATGAATATCACGAAATACCGAAACTTTGTGACGTTCAACCATTCCGAAAACACGAGATCAACCCCAAACCGAATTCCAGCTCCTTCAAACCGAACCACAACCCCCAAAACCGAAACCACAGTTCCTTCCTTCTTCTATGGCTTCAATCGACTCGAATCCACAATAAAATCGACACCCACAGCCCTCAAACTACCTATTGAGCTTCCTACCTTCAATACAAACTTCAAAATCACCAAAAAGCTCCATTTGAGCTCCAAGCTTCAACAATGGCAACACAAAAACGGGTAGGAATTAGGTGATAAAAATTACATCATTAGAAAGAGGAGGAAAAATGGGAGAGATTGGTACCAAAAGCACCTTACCTAGTGTTGAATTGGAAGAGATCTTGCCCCAATTCTTTCTCCCTCCATCGCCACCTTCCTCTCTTTCTCTCTCGGTCTCTCGTTTCTCTCTTTCTCTGTTGCTTTCTTTTCTTTGTTTCTTTCTTTTATTTTATTTTATTCCTTCTTTCCTTTTCTTCTTTCTTTTATTTTTCTTCTCTTTGACTTTTCTTCCTCATTTGCTTTCTTTTCTCTCTCTCGATCCTATTTCTTTCTTTTCTTATTTTATTTTGACTATAAGGGTATAAGTGGGTCAATGGTCTAATTGGGTATAAAGCCTAAATGCCCTTGGCTCACAAATCTCACTAATCCTATTTTTACCCCAAAACTCTCACATCCAATTAACACCATTTAATCAATAAAACTTAGGCATAGTTTTATAAAGGTGGTAAAATTTATTTAATTTTCATTTTTTTGGCTCGTAATTAAATAGAAGTTGCTTGTTCAATTTGGATTGTAGTATTAAATTTTAGCATACTTTAGATTTAGTTCGCTCAAAAAAATAAATTGAGTCATAATCGAAATTAACTTACACACAATATTTATGGCTAATATTTAGATAAAAAATATTTGTTGAAATCATGATTATTTTAGTGTTGCTCATTTTTATAAAACAGATAAGTTTCTAAACTAAAAGAGAAAATCTTCTAATATTTTTATTAATTAAATAATATAAAATTATTACTCTATTACAGTAATCAAATTCAACTCTTCAATTATTTAAATAAATTTATTGTTTGATTCAATTAAACCAATTTTTTCCTTTGACCTGTTAATCACCCTTAAAGTTGAAGCATGTACAATGAGGTGATTTTGTTCAATGATTTTATTTTTCATTATTTTTATTAGGGTATTAGTGGAACATCTTAAAAATAACATTCTTTTCTCTGTCTTATTTTCAAAAGGCGTGATTCTAAAAGGTGGTGAGACCTACACCTTTTCTCTGTCTCTCTTCTATGTTTTTATGAAACCTAGCTAAACAAAAATAGTTATTTCTCTCTCCCTCCCTCCCTCCTTAACACTTTTATGGATACAACCAAACTATTAAATTTTAAATAAACAAAAATTTTGGATCCAAAATTAACCAAAAACCAAAGAACTCAAAGGATATAAGGTCAAATTAAGATCAGCTATAACTAAAACCAGATTGGGCTAACCTAAAGTTTAAGCTAAGAAAAATTGTAGCATGTTCATGTGTATTAACACAAAACAAAATAGTTCAAGTGGTTAGTAAATATTGATTTATATTATATGATTTTCTTGTCAATTAACTTTAAATAGTTAATTTAACTTAAACACAAAATTCTATCGTATACAAAGTGATATATTATATAAGGAATTAATAATTTTATATGGGAAAACACTATTGATTTATATTATATGATTTTCTTGTCAATTAACGTTATATGGTTTTATTGTCGATTAACTTTAAATAGTTAATTTAACGTAAAATGAAAAATTCAATCTCACACAAAGTAACATATCATATAAGGAATAAATAATTTGAGACGGCAACACACTACTATTTTTCCTTTCTCCAAAATTGATTTTTTCCATAAACATATAATTTTTTTCTATATAGTTTTCGTATTTTTGTTGAAATTAATACTAATTAATACATTCTATCTCTTTTTGAGGAATTAAAATCTTTATTACTATTTTTTGGTTGAAATAGTTATCATGAAATCACTAAAAATAATATAATTATCTATTCAAAAACTTATAGTAAAAGATATTTTTCAAGAGAAAACTAATCTAATGAAATAAATTTTGGATACGTTTTTATTCATTCAATTCAATAAAATTACATTGAAAATTTTTACAATGAAAGTTACATTTGATGGAAATAAAATTAGATTTAACTTACAAGGAAATCAATGAAAGTAAATTTAAAATTATATCAAACAGTGTAAATTAAAAATATATTATTACTGAATTCTGATAGATTTAATATATAAAAATAAAAATTTAGTTTACGTACAAATTAATTTTTTTTTAACTTTTTTTTACCAATATATAAAATATTTATACATGTGGAAGACTACTTTTTTTCTTACTACACTTGGAGAAGGTACGTTTTTAAAAAAAAACATCGAAGACACGTTAATTAATCTATATCTAACATAAAACATGAATTCTAAAGTCTATATGAGTTGAAAGAATTGTTTGACATAATTATATTGCTCTTTCTTTTTTAATCATCATCGTTAATTAGTATCTATTATGTTAAAAAATAAATTAGTAACAATCTTTTGTAGAAATAGTAAATTAAAAATTTATCAGAATATAAGTGATCTCATATTAGACAATATTCCTCTTTAATTTTTAGACATTTAGTAAATCAATTTGATCCTAAATAATTTAGTTTCTTAACTTTTATTGATAAACACATTTTAATTCTCTGGATACAGTTTCCTTTTATATAATCTAAAATTCATTTTATGTATTGTCCACATATACTATTACCTATTCTCTTTCTTTGTTACTAGTAAAGTAAATATCACGTTGCACAAAAACTTGTACGCGTCTGACGTGTATTTTTTTAAGTAGTGAAAACATGCCTAACATGCATTATTCGATGCTTATAAATTGAGATTGTTTATTCAGCGTAGGTCGATCACCTTAAGTTTAATGTAACATCCCTAATTTCGTTAATTTCGAATTAAGAAATTAACGAGTGAATTATTACTCAAGTAGGTAGTAAATCAAGTCACGGATATGAGGTTGTCGCGAAAGCAATACTTAATTGCTAGATTATATTTGTTATTAGCACTCTTGTTTGAATTGTGGGTGATTGTTAGGATAAGAAATGGGTTTAAGTGAGGGTTAGAGCATCAAGGGTATTACTGTCTTTTTCCCATTCACTTAAACTTCCCTTCAGCTCATTAAGGCTAGGGAGACACCACACATTTTAAAACAAAAACAGAATTCTGGTTTTGAGTGAAAGGAGAAGAACAAGAGAAAGAGAAAAGAAACAGAGGGAGAGAAAGAAGAGGAAAGTAAGAGAGAGAGGAAACCTAGCGTGAGAGAGAGGAAGATGAAGAGGAAAGCTAGTCTCAAATCCTTGATGCGTATGTGAATTCTGGCCACCATTTTCTTCCATTTTCCTTCCTCTACCCATAGATACCAATATCAACATACATCTCTTCCTTCTTTTCAATCCACCATTATAACACTTCAAGCTCAACATTGACAAAGAAAACTCTGCATAAAAACAGTGTTGAGATGCAATCTTTGGAGTTTTGATTGATAAGGTTCAGGAAGAAATTGGAGTTTCGAAAGCTAGGGTTTATTAGTGGGATTTCAGAATATCAAAGAGGGAGAAAAAAATTGAGATAATGGAGCTTAAATTTGTGGGTATGAAGGATCTTGAAGTGTTGAAGTTGAGGTGGGTTCAATCAAAAATTTCTGGGCAAAGAACTGAATGTTTGAGCACCTTAAATACTTTGGGTATTGATAGTTTTCTTGTGAAATTTGGCAAAGGAGCCTGAGGGATTCAAAGAGGGCATGTCAAGCTAGAGTTTCAAGCTTTGATTTGCCGTTTGCAAGCTCAATTTTATTGGATGTAAAGGCTAGGAAATAGGGATTTAAATTTTCCCTGTAGAAATTTATTGTTGTGATGCCATCTTTGGGGGTTGCTTGTCACCTAATGGAGTGGATTTAGAAGTTGAAAACTTGAAGGTAGCTAGAAGGCATTGCAAGCTTCTATATTGAAGTCATAGTTAGGGTTCTTGAAGCTAAGGACTTGTGGGTTTAGAGAGCTAGAAGAAGAAGGGTTGCTGTCTAATGTGCAGAAACTGTTTTACATCTTCATCCACAAATTTTTCTGTTTGAGTTGTTTCAACTTGAGGAGAGTTGTAGAACCAAGTTCTGAAGCTACATTGTTGATTGGGAGTGAGTTTGAGGAGGTTCAGTTGATGGATTCGTTGTTGAGGGGTTGGGTTCGGTTTTGGAGCTTTTGGAACGAATTCGGAGCGTGTTCGTGTGTTACGGGTCGATCAAGCTTCGGAGAGTCTCGGAGTCTCGTGATTTTCATCACGCTAGGTGAGTTTTACTCACGTTTAGGGAATTTAAATGTTGTTTGTGTGTTATGTTTGGAGAGTTTTCAAAATCTTGAGTTTCGTGAATTTTCGAGTCAAAAACAATGTTTTACGAAAATCCCGTATGTTTGAAATTTAGAACGAAATCATACTTTTTTTTTGCTTATTTGGATCGTAGTCTTTGGATCGGAATATATATATATATATATATTGTCTGTTGTGGTTGAATTTGGAGAGAAACACAGTTTTGGGATCGATCGAGAACGAAGCGGAACGGAAATTGGGCACAAAGTTGAGAAGTTCCTTATGTCCCCAAATTCGATGTTTCGCTTTCGACGCTCGTTCGACTTCAAACTTCTTTCAAATCCTTTTTCCTAACCAGCTTATATCATATATAGTTGAATTTATGAAACTTAGAGTATCGTGTGGGAACAATTGTTTTAAGAACAAAATTTGGTGTCCGGATCAAGTTATGCAAAGTTCATAAGAAGAAACAGATGATATGGATTTATATCATAGAGTAAAATTATATACGATATATATATATATATATATATATATATATATATATATATATATATATATATATATATATATATATATTATGTATAGTCCAGGTGACGACCCACCAAGTTAGCATACTAGGAGGGGGAGGTCATGGGCCCCTAAACCTAGGCCTTCAAATGATAGGGTTCACCGGATTAGCGGATGTGCGCGATCGGTATGGTACAATTGTTTTGACGTTATGAATGCACTTTGCTTCACGGATTAGCGGATGTGCAGTCGGTATTGTGCAATTAGTAACGTGCATGGTTTATTGATTAAATCAAGAAATTAATTAATGTTTTATAAATAGAGCGAGTGATAGGTGAGGGGTCACGGTAAGACTCACTGAGATTTGTTATCTCACCCTACAAATGTTGTTGTTTTACAGAGAAATAGGGAAACAAGATTCTTTATGGCACGAGTGGATGACGTGCTCGAGAAGGAAATGGAAGACGTAGATCTTCTATTATTAGTTATGGTTTTCCCTTGTATCTTTGTATTCGATTTATACCTTGAATTTGTATTTGAGTTATGTAATCGTTTCCGCTGTTGTCTTGTTTTAGGATATTGAACTTTGGATTATATTATGTTTACGACTCTTTGATTTGGATTCGAGAGTTTTTGGTCAAATCAATATCTGAGACAGGAATTTTTATACTCTGATGTATGCCATTAGGTACACTTTAGTATTTCTACTAGATAGAAATATGAGGGTGTTACATTTAACATATACTAAGCGATACTCGATATTTACTTAGAGAAGAGTTATGGCAAAGGGTGAGATGAAAAATACTTTTATTGTGTTTATGGTATTGATTATGTTAGTGTTTGCACAAGCTAGTGATTCTCACCAACTATCTGCAGCTAGTGTAATCCGTTGTGTTGGCGGGTGTGGCTTAAAATGTAGACCGCTACTTGAAATGGTAGAATTGTATGCAGCCTGTGTTGCTTTATGTGGAGTGAAATGTCGTAAGCAACCATCGAAAGCTGCATATGCTTGTACTACTAGTTGTGCCCTGTCCATGTCCATTGATGCCAAATGTAACACCCTCATATTTCTATCTAGTAGAAATACTAAAGTGTACCTTTCTAGCATACATCAGAGATACATTTCCTGCTTAGATTTACATCTTTACAAGAATAGCGGAAACGATACATAACTTAGAACAAATTCAAGTTATAAATCGAATACAAAGATACAAGGGAAAACCATAAACAATAATAGAAGAACTACGTCTTCCATTTCCTTCTCGAGCACGCCATCCACTCGTGCCATAAAGGATCTTCTTTCCTGCTTTCTCTGTAGAAACAACAACATTTGTAGGGTGAGATAACAAATCTCGATGAGTCTTACCGTGACCCTTACCTATCACTCGGTCCATTTATAAAACATTAATTAATTTCTTGATTTAATCAATAAACCATGCACGCACTAATTGCACAATACCGATCGCACATCTATGCTAATCCCAGAAATGCGTGCGCTTCATAACGTCAAAACATTTGTACCATACCGATCGCACATCCGCTAATCCCAACACAAGACATTAATTTTCTTTAGCATAACACCGATCGCACATCTCGCTAATCCCTGAACCCTATCATCGAGAGCCTAGGTTTAGGGGCTCATGACTTCCTCCTAGTATGCTATCCTGTGGGTCGTCACCTGGACTAGACATAATATATATATATATATATATATATATATATATATATATATATATATATATATATATATATATATATCGTATATAATTTACTCTATGATATAAATTCATATCATACTGCCTCTTATGAACTCCGCATAACCAAATCCGCACACCAATTTTGTTCTTAAAACAATTGTTCCCACACGATACTCTAAGTTTCATAAATTCAACTATATATGATATAAGTGGTTAGGAAAAATGATTTGAAAGAAGTTTGAAGTCGAACAGAGTCGTCGAAACGAAACATCGAATTTGGGGACATAAGGAACTTCTCAACTTTGTGCCCACTTTCCGCCTGCTTTCGCTTCTCCGATCGAACCCAAACTATGTTTCAATCCAAATTCAACCACAACAGAAAAATATATTTATATATTCCACCCACCACCACACCCAAAGAAACAAAACAGTATGATTTCGTTCTAAATTCCAAACACACGGGATTTTCGTAAAATATTGTTTTTGACTCGAAAATTTACGAAACTCAAGATTTTGAAAACTCTCCAAACATAACACACAAACAACATTTAAATTCCCTAAACGTGAGTAAAACTCACCCGGAATGACGAATCCACAAATAATCGATTTTCACACAACGAACGAGACGAGTGACCACACGAACGTTCCCCGTAATAGTTTCGAAGCTCACGAACTCGGAATCCACTTCAACTTTGAATTCCCAAGCCCCAAGCTACTGAACCTCCCTCAAATACCCTTCAATTTGCAACGTGCCTTCGGAAATGAACTAAAAACTACTTCCAAGGCTCCCTCTTACTCCTTTGAAGAATCAAAAATAGAATGTTGATGAACACCAAGCTATATTTCCAGCAGCTTTTACTCCATCTTATACTTTAGATATCTCCACAAATTCACATACAACCACCCTAGTTCTTGCTTAATTTTTGTATCTTGCCATGTCCTCAAACCAGTTCCCAATTTCCAGCTTAAAACTCTTCTTAAACATCAAGATACAAGTGCCCAAAGAGAGTCTCCTCAACATTGTTTTGCCCAGAATTTTTCTTTGTGTTTCCCACTTCAAGATCCTTCATACCCACGAATTTAAGCTCCATTATCTCAATTATTTCTCCCTCTTTGATGTTCTGAAATCCCACTAGTAAACCCTAGCTTTCGAAACTCCAATTTCTTCCCGAACCTTATCAATCAAAACTCCAAATGTTGCATCTCAACACTGTTTTTATGCAGAGTTTCTTTGTTAATGTTGAGCTTGAAGTGTGATAATGGTGGATGGAAAAGAAGGAAGAGATATATGTTGATATTGGTATCTATGAGTAGAGGAAGGAAAATGGAAGAAAATGGTGGCTAGAATTCACACCTGCATCAAGGATTTGAGACTAGCTTTCCTCTTCCTATTCCTCTCACAACCCCCTTCTCTCTCTTTCTCTCGGTTTTGCTCCCTCTCTCTATCTTGCTTCTTTCTCTTGTTGTGTGTGTTATGAAAGTGAGAGGAGAGTTAATGTGTTTTTGTGTGCTGAGAATTTACGTGGAGGGCTTGGGTTTATTGACTCTCCCTAATGGGCTGGTTTCTCATCAAGCCTACTATTAGATGACCCCAATTTTCTAAATGCAACCCCTTCTCTCTATTTGGCATAATACCACTACTAATTAGCAATCAAATACACCAAGCATACAAATAACACATGTAGGCAATTTAAGATCATCAATTCAATCAACTAATAAAATCACCTACTCGAGTAATAAATCACTCGTTAATTTCTTAATTCGAAATTAACGAAATTAGGGATGTTACACCAACACTGGTATATATTCTTATTTAGTTTTCGATTTTTTATCATTTGTTATTTGTATCAAGCTATAATCTTATCAATCATGGTTGAGTTAAACACTCGTATAGTAACAATTTTTTTTTAATTTACTCTGTCAGATGTTCGTGGTATCGATGCCTACGTGGGTTCGTGCTTGGAAGCTTGTAAGAACAAATAGCATGTTTCATGTGAAAACGTTTTGAGAAGATCTTGAAAGAGAAATTGTATTTATTTATTTATGTTGCAACAAAGGAACCTTAGAGGAAGTGTCTACAAAATAAATAAATAAAACTTTTTTGTAGATACTTTTTCTTATTAATTAATGTAATAAAATTAGATTCATTAAACAAAGAAGTTCCATTTTCTATTAGTATTTTTTGAGTGAACTTTATTTCAGTTAGTAATGTGTGTGACATTCTACGTAATACTAGCAGTCTATGTTTGCGATTTATGTTGCCAGAACAAAACAAATAACCTTAGGCATAGTTTTATAAAGGTGGTAAAATTTATTTAATTTTCATTTTTTTGGCTCGTAATTAAATAGAAGTTGCTTGTTCAATTTGGATTGTAGTATTAAATTTTAGCATACTTTAGATTTAGTTCGCTCAAAAAAATTGAGTCATAATCGAAATTAACTTACACACAATATTTATGGCTAATATTTAGATAAAAATATTTGTTGAAATCATGATTATTTTAGTGTTGCTCATTTTTATAAAATGTATAAGTTTCTAAACTAAAAGAGAAAATCTTCTAATATTTTTATTAATTAAATAATATAAAATTATTACTCTATTACAGTAATCAAATTCAACTCTTCGATTATTTAAATAAATTTATTGTTTGATTCAATTAAACTAATTTTTTCCTTTGACCTGTTAATCACCCTTAAAGTTGAAGTGTAACACCCACATATTTCTATCTAGTAGAAATATTAAAGTGTACCTCTTTAGCATACATCAGAGACACATTTCCTGCTTAGATTTACAATCTTTACAAGAATAGCGGAAACAATACATAACTTAGAACAAATTTAAGTTATAAATCGAATACAAAGATAACAAGGGAAAACATAAGTAAAACTAGAAGAACTACATCTTCAATTCCATCTCGTGCACGTCGTCTACTCGTGCCATAAAAGAACTTCTTTCCCTGTTTCTCTGTAAAAACAACAACAATGATAGGGTGAGATAACATATCTCAGTGAGTCTTACTGTGACCCCTTACCTATCACTCGGTCCATTTATGAAACATTTTTTTCCTTTCAAAAAGATTATTTATGACGCACCCAATCCCTCGCCGAATTGGTCAATAGCGTTGGAAGTTTACTTCCAACCTAAGTACGCCCATTTATTAGTAATTCAATATGAATTACAATACACAATCAATCACTGGTAATCCAATAAATAAATTACATTAGAGTTCATAATCCAATTCTTGATGGCTATGTACAATTTAAATTAGAAACTATAGTTCACAACCCAATTCTTGATGGTTATGACTATCCTCTTACATAATCTAGTACAACACCTTAAACCATTTTTCTTTTCTTCGGTTTGCGGTGAACCCAATCCACTCACAGTGAACAACCTCATATGGGCCTAGCTCGAGGGCTTGTAACATCCCTAATTTCGTTAATTTCAAATTAAGAAATTAACGAGTGATTTATTACTCGAGTAGGTAATAAATCAAGTCACGGATATTAGGTTGTCACGAAAGCAATTTATAATTGCTAGAGTAGATAATTTAAATACATAATTGAGTGGAAATTAGAACACTAGGGGTATTTTAGTATTTATACCACTCCTGTTAAATGAGATCTAAGACACCAAAACTATCCAAATGCTCTCTCATTCCACACTTGAGTGAATAAATAAAGAGAAGAAAAGAAATAAAAAGAGAGAGAGAGAGAGAGAGAGAGAGACGGAAGAAAGAAAGAAAGAAGAGAAACCGAGGGAGAGGAGAAGAAAGGAGACGAAGAAGAGAGGGAAACAAGCAACAAGATCTCTTCCAATTCAACCCTAGGTAAGTGGGCTTTGGTACTAATCTCTCTCATTTTTCCTCCTCTTTCCAATGATACAAGTTTCATCCCCTAATTCCTACCCGTTTTTGTTTTGCCATTGATGAAGCTTGGAGCTCAAAATGGAGAAGATGAAGCTTTGAACCTAAGGGAAGCAAGATTAAGGCTTTGGAAGGCTTGGGTTGCAGGATTGGGACTGATTTTGAGGAGTTGCGGTTGATGGGTTTCGATTGGAAGGCGGTTGGAGCTAAATTTGTGTTGAGTTCGCGTTTTGGAACGATTGGATTTCGAGAAGTTTCGGTTTTGTGTGATTTTCATCACACAAGGTGAGTTTTACTCACGTTTAGGGAATTTTAAAATGTGTTTGTGTGTTTATGTGTTGTCATGTGTTTATTTACTGTGATGGAAAGTTTAGTTATGGAGAAAGTGCAAATTTCACGAAATTGGAAATTTTACGGTTTTTGAGCATGTTTTGGTTTGTGATTTTGTAACTCGATTGTGCTTGAGTGAATAGGTGAAATTATGCCTTAATTGTATGTAAAACATGTGTTAGAAAATATCTGTTTGAATGATTTGGATTACTGGAAGTGGGTTTAGTTTCGATTCGGACTCGACACGAGTGATCGGGAAGCGAGAAGCTCTGTTTGGGGACTGTTTGACATAGGTTCAGTGTTTTACTTGTAGCGACTTAGGTAGGTCTCCGTTTGAAATGATTTCTGGTTCATTGGAAACTAGACTCGTTTTTCTTCAATTTGAACATTTGTTTTGCTTCATTTTATTGAGAATTCAATAAGAAAACCGAGTTACAAGTTGGGCAACAGTTGCTGTCCTGTTTCTGGACCACTATGCTTTGTTTTGAAAACTGTACTTTTTGGATACATAAACAAATGGACAAAAATTATATCCAGAAACTAGACACTCTAAGGTTTCCAATGAATATTTGTTTGTTTAATTCCGATAACGTTTGCTATGTTAAAGAAATTGTCGAAGTTTACGTACCACTGCTGAAAATTTACTGCACCTATATTGTCTATTGAAATGTATGAATGTTATAATGAATTTGTTGGTTGATTGTAATGTCGAGTATCGAGTGAGAACCCTTCAATGGTTTTAAAATTGATGTCCTGGACTGGTTATACAGGTAAAAGTATTTTTTTTGGGATGTCCATATTTCAGAGGAAACTCTGCCGAATTTTCGTTAGAAATTTTGATACATGTTCAAAGTGGTTTTGAATTAAACGGTTAATGTTACGAATATTTCGTAAATCCTAGAGTACGTGTGGGAACCCAATGTTTTATAACTTAAATGTTGATTGGATTGATTTCATGAATTCATTGATATTATAACCTATCATAGAATGAGTTATGGTTGTACATATGTTTTGGAAAGTGAATTGAACAAAATGTTCCATTTCTTATTATATGATTGGCTAGGGATGATATAAATCATCTAAACCTAACCATGGTCTTGATTTATGCAAATTACATAAAATTGTAATAACAACGCTCACGGAAATGCTTTGTGCAATCCGTTATGTTACGATATATAAGAAATATCGAATTGAGGTGACGACCTCTATGCGTTTAGTATACTAGGAGAGGGAAGTCATGCGCCCTGGTCCTAGGCCCCCATATTAAAATTAAAGCTATCCGCCTTTAAGAGTTGTACACTTATTGGCTATGTTGGGGTTCACCCATGCTTCTTTATGTGTTGTTGGTGATGTACTAGAATTGATAAAACTTTTAAATGTGTATATTGTGATTTTGTCACTCAAGCTTCCTTAGGTTGTTGGTGACATGTCACAAGTGATTAAATAAGAGGATAGTGCATAGCCATCAAGAATTGGGCTATGAACTATAGATAAGTAATTTAAGTTGTACATAGTCATCAAGAATCAGACTATGAACTCTTATGTAATTCAGTTGTCGGATTACACATGATTGATTGTATGTTGTAATTCTTTTTGAATTACTAATTATGGTTTTATAAATGGACCGAGTGATAGGTAAGGGGTCACGGTAAGACTCACTGAGATTTGTTATCTCACCCTACAAATGTTGTTGTTTTTCAGAGAAACAGGGAAAGAAGATCCTCTATGGCACGAATGGATGGCGCGCTCGAGAAGGAAATGGAAGACGTAGTTCTTCTATTATTAGATTATGTTTTTCCCTTGTATCTTTATTTTCGATTTATAACTTGAATTTATTCTAAGTTATGTATCGTTTCCGCTATTCTTGTAAAGATGTAAATCTAAGCAGGAAATGTATCTCTGATGTATGCTAAAAAGGTACACTTTAGTATTTCTACTAGATAGAAATATGAGGGTGTTACAGGGCTCATGACTTCCCTCTCCCTAGTGTACTATCCTCTTGGGTCGTCACCCATAATCGATATAATTAAATACTGTACCCGCATTGGGCCGTCAACTATGTTCAATATACTTTACATATATATACAACCATAACTCATGCTATGACAAGTTATAATAACATATTATCATTGGTATGAACTCATGAAATCAGTCCAGTCACCATTTAAATCATAAAACATTTGGTTCCCACACGTATTCTAAGTTTACGGTTTTTCGAAATATTTATAACTTCACACATTTTATTAAATGTGGTTCAATCACACACAAATTCATGGTATAACAGACCTAAATACTTGGAAAATGGTTGAGGAAGGAATTAGGAGAGGTTTGGAATCGAACGGAACCACGAAAAACGAGATTTGGCTTAAAACGAGACTTTGTCAACCCGAAAGAAACACTGCACTGTGTTTTTGAAACACAAATTGTTTTTCCCCACGCACACAAAAATACTAATTTTGCTCGTTTTCTCGTTTCCGTTAATCCGTTCGCGTCCAATCCATTATCCAATTCAATCCCCAACATATAAACAGTCACCACACATAATATTTCAGTCCAAACAATCCACATATCAATATATACATCAATATATAGTTCAACGAATAAGTCGTAAAAGTATAATTTTCAAAACGATTTTCGACTCGTAAAATTTTCAAAACCCAACGGAACGAAATGAAATGAACGACACATTCAATCATTCAGAACACAAACCCCTAAACGTGAGTAAAACTCACCTATCGTGATGAAAATCACGAAATACCGAGTGTTTCTGAATCCGAAACACCGAACTAGCTCCGAAACTTCACGAACTCAAACCGATCCGTTCCAAAAGCCCCAAAACCGAATTCCCCAGCCCTCAAACTGTGAACACATCAGCTGAAACACTCCAACCCTTCAAGACCCACGAATTTGAACCCCAATGCTTCAACTTTGAGCTTCCCAAACTTTAAGCTAGCTTCCACTATGAGCAAAACTTCATCTTCTCCATTTTGAGCTCCAATGGTCAACAATGGTGGATTGAGAAAGATGAAGCAATAGGGTATAAAATTAGTATCAATAGGTAGAGCTTGAGAAATGGAGAAGAATGGAAGCAAAACATCTTACCTTTATGGAGAATCCATGGAGAGATCTATCTCCCTTCTTCTTCTTCTTCCCTTTGCCTCCTCTCTCTCGGTTCTCTCTCCTTTTTCTATTTCTTTTCTTTCTTTTCTTTGTTTCTCTCTCTCTCTCTCTCTGTTCTCTTTCTTTTTATTTCTTTCTCTTCCTTTTCTTTATTCACTTAAGTGAGGAATGAGAGAGTATTTGGATATTTTTGGGTCTTGTAGTTCATTTAGTGTGAGTGGTATAAAGACTAAAATACCCTTAGTGTTCTAATTTCCACTCAATAATGCATTTAAATTATCTACTCTAGCAATTATAAATTGCTTTCGTGACAACCTAATATCCGTGACTTGATTTATTACCTACTCGAGTAATAAATCACGCGTTAATTTCTTAATTTGAAATTAACGAAATTAGGGATGTTACATGAAGCATGTACAATGAGGTGATTTTGTTCAATGATTTTATTTTTCATTATTTTTATTGGGGTATTAGTGGAACATCTTAAAAATAACATTCTTTTTCTCTGTCTTATTTTCAAAAGGGCGTGATTCTAAAAGGTGGTGAGACCTACACCTTTTCTGTCTCTCTTCTATGTTTTTATGAAACCTAGCTAAACAAAAATAGTTATTTCTCTCTCCCTCCCTCCCTCCTTAACACTTTTATGGATACAACCAGACTATTAAATTTTAAATAAACAAAAATTTTGGATCCAAAATTAACCAAAAACCAAAGAACTCAAAGGATATAAGGTCAAATTAAGATCAGCTATAACTAAAACCAGATTGGACTAACCTAAAGTTTAAGCTAAGAAAAATTGTAGCATGTTCATGTGTATTAACACAAAACAAAATAGTTCAAGTGGTTAGTAAATATTGATTTATATTATATGATTTTCTTGTCAATTAACTTTAAATAGTTAATTTAACTTAAACACAAAATTCTATCGTATACAAAGTGATATATTATATAAGGAATTAATAATTTTATACGGGAAAACACTATTAATTTATATTATATGATTTTCTTGTCAATTAACATTATATGGTTTTATTGTCAGTTAACTTTAAATAGTTAATTTAACGTAAAATGAAAAATTCAATCTCACACAAAGTAACATATCATATAAGGAATAAATAATTTGAGACGGCAACACACTACTATTTTTCCTTTCTCCAAAATTGATTTTTTCCATAAACATATAATTTTTTTCTATATAGTTTTCGTATTTTTGTTGAAATTAATACTAATTAATACATTCTATCTCTTTTTGAGGAATTAAAATCTTTATTACTATTTTTGGTTGAAATAGTTATCATGAAATCACTAAAAATAATATAATTATCTATTCAAAAACTTATAGTAAAAGATATTTTTCAAGATAAAACTAATCTAATGAAATAAATTTTGGAGACGTTTTGATTCATTCAATTCAATAAAATTACATTGAAAATTTTTACAATGGAACTTACATTTGATGGAAATAAAATTAGATTTAACTTACAAGGAAATCAATGAAAGTAAATTTAAAATTATATCAAACAAAGTGTAAATTAAAAATATATTATTAATGAATTACGATAGATTTAATATATAAAAATAAAAATTTAGTTTACTTACAAATTAATTTTTTTAACTTTTTTACCAATATATAAAATATTTATACATGTGGAAGACTACTTTTTCTTTACTACACTTGGAGAAGGTACGTTTTTAAAAAAAAAACATCGAAGACACGTTAATTAATCTATATCTAACATAAAACATGAATTCTAAAGTCTATATAAGTTGAAAGAATTACTTGACATAATTATATTGCTCTTTCTTTTTTTATCATCATCGTTAATTAGTATCTATTATGTTAAAAAATAAATTAGTAACAATATTTTGTAGAAATAGTAAATTAAAAATATATCAGAATATAAGTGATCTCTCATATTAGACTATATTCCTCTTTAATTTTTGGACATTTAGTAAATCAAATTGATCCTAAATAATTTAGTTTCTTAACTTTTATTGATAAACACATTTTAATTCTCTGATACGCTTTCCTTTTATATAATCTAAAATTCATTTTATGTATTGTCCACATATACTATTACCTATTCTCTTTCTTTGTTACTAGTAAAGTAAATATCACGTTGCACAAAAACTTGTACGCGTCTGACGTGTATTTTTTTAAGTAGTGAAAACATGCCTAACATGCATTATTCGATGCTTATAAATTGAGATTGTTTATTCAAATGTGAGGTCGATCACCTTAAGTTTAACATATACTAAGCGATACTCGATATTTACTTAGAGAAGAGTTATGGCAAAGGGTGAGATGAAAAATACTTTTATTGTGTTTATGGTAGTGATTATGTTAGTGTTTGCAAGCTAGTGATTCTCACCAACTATCTGCAGCTAGTGTAATCCGTTGTGTTGGCGGGTGTGGCTTAAAATGTAGACCGCTACTTGAAATGGTAGAATTGTATGCAGCTTGTGTTGCTTTATGTGGAGTGAAATGTCGTAAGCAACCATCGAAAGCTGCATATGCTTGTACTACTAGTTGTGCCCTGTCCATGTCCATTGATGCCAACACTGGTATATATTCTTATTTAGTTTTCGATTCTTTATCATTTGTTATTTGTATCAAGCTATAATCTTATCAATCATGGTTGAGTTAAACACTCGTATAGTAACAATTTTTTTTAATTTACTCTGTCAAATGTTCGTGGTATCGATGCCTACGTGGGTTCGTGCTTGGAAGCTTGTAAGAACAAATAGCGTGTTTCATGTGAAATCAACGTTTTGAGAAGATCTTGAAAGAGAAATTGTATTTATTTATTTATGTTGCAACAAAGGAACCTTAGAGGAAGTGTCTACAAAATAAATAAATAAAACTTTTTTGTAGATACTTTTTCTTATTAATTAATGTGATAAAATTAGATTCATTAAACAAAGTAGTTCCATTTTCTATTAGTATTTTTTTAGTGAAATTTATTTCAGTTAGTAATGTGTGTGACATTCTACGTAATACTAGCAGTCTATGTTTGCGATTTATGTTGCCAGAACAAAACAAATAACCTTAGGCATAGTTTTATAAAGGTGGTAAAATTTATTTAATTTTCATTTTTTTGGCTCGTAATTAAATAGAAGTTGCTTGTTCAATTTGGATTGTAGTATTAAATTTTAGCATACTTTAGATTTAGTTCGCTCAAAAAAAATTGAGTCATAATCGAAATTAACTTACACACAATATTTATGGCTAATATTTAGATAAAAAATATTTGTTGAAATCATGATTATTTTAGTGTTGCTCATTTTTATAAAACAGATAAGTTTCTAAACTAAAAGAGAAAATCTTCTAATATTTTTATTAAATAAATAATATAAAATTATTACTCTATTACAGTAATCAAATTCAACTCTTCGATTATTTAAATAAATTTATTGTTTGATTCAATTAAACTAATTTTTTCCTTTGACCTGTTAATCACCCTTAAAGTTGAAGCATGTACAATGAGGTGATTTTGTTCAATGATTTTATTTTTCATTATTTTTATTGGGGTATTAGTGGAACATCTTAAAAATAACATTCTTTTTCTTTGTCTTATTTTCAAAAGGGCGTGATTCTAAAAGGTGGTGAGACCTACATATTGTTCATCATTATTTAGTTCATCATCACAATTTACTCCACAAAACATCACAGCGCTAAGAGAGCAAAAGGTGGCGCCAACCAAAGACCTAAATCGGGCGCTCGGGCAGCTGCACCACCCGGGCGCCAAAAACTTCGGCAATCGCGCTGGGCATACTGCCACCCAGGCGCGAAAATCCGAGACATGGCCCCGGCAAGAACTCAGTGTTGCGCCAGGCGCCAAAACTCTGCGAGAATGGCGCTGGCAAGCACTGTGTTGCGCGCGCTGCGCGCGCTAAAATCACCAAAGACTGGCGCTGGCGCAAGAACTCTGTGTTGCGCCAGGGCGCCAAAACACCCACCAACTGGTGCTAGGCAGCACCCTCGTTGCGCCAGGGCGCCAAAACAACCACCAAATGGCGCCTATGGCACCAACAACACCCTTCCAAGAATTTTTCACCAAACACACTCTATTAAACAACATTTTAATTCCACAATACATTTCATTAACACCACCTAAACATAATGACTACACTTTTAGACTCGTTGAGTAATAATATCAAGCATATGGTAGGCAACCTATGTTCATATTTTATTTCAACCAATTTTAACACTTCACACCTATGCAACTCATCAACCACCACATAAACACAAGTCACACCATAACCTACAACACTAAGGCACAAAGCCACATCACCACACTCAACACATAAGGTACAACATCAACAAAAAATGAAACCACCTTAGCCAAACATCATATTTATTCATGCCATCTTCACACATACCCTCAAACCACTCATGTACAACACACATTTATATTTATTTTCAATGAGACATACTCTCAAACACCTATCATGCATTCATAGTTCTCAAAGGGATTTTCATACATACACTACAACAATCATCAATTCACTTCAATAGTACCATCAATCAACCCAAATACATAACAAAATCAATACAACCACACACTAGAACCTAACCCAATCATAAAACCCCATCATACACATTCCCATTATAGATGAAGAAACCCCCCCCCCCCCCCTTACCTTGAGAAATAGAAGAAATGGGACACCCTTCTCCTTCCTTCCACACTCAAGATGCAAGCCTTTCCTCTCTCTCTTCTTCTTCTTCACGTTGGATTCCTCTCTCTCTCCTTTTCAACCGTATGCTTTTCTTTCCTTTCTTTTCCTCTTCCTCTTTTCTCCAGCTCTCTCGCTTCCTCCCCTCTCCCTCAGCCGTGTGCTCTTTCTTTCTTTTAAGTGAGACCTATAATTGGGACTTATGTGATTGGGCCTCTATTCACACCCCTCACAATTGTTTCAACTATTCCCTAACATAATAAATCACCACTCTCTCATTTAGTAACCACCACCTCCTAATTTAATTAAAACACCGTTTCTATTATTTTTTAATAAAACAAACCAATATAACACCTAATTCATTTAATTTTATATGACTAACCACGTAACTTCTAAGTAATTAATTAAATAAATACTCTAATTATTTTCGGGGCGTTACAACTCTCCCCCACTTAGAACATTTTCGTCCTCGAAAATCTTACCACTTACTTGCCCCTCAGTTCCATAAATCTTATTCCTACTCCCAGCTATCAAAAACACCTTCTTGTACTTTAAGCACTAGGTTATACGCTCCTCTCTACGCTCCTAACTTGCACCAAAACTCTATCCTCAGGGTTACCAAGGTCTCACTTGCTTATCTGAACACCATTAATCTAGAAAGCTACACTATAGCAATTACACTCAATCTTCACCAACTACACTTGGGTATTTAGGCGTTACACCTCGGCAACTCCACTTCGGTTCCTCTACTCTATATTTCGGTCTACACCTCGGCTTACGCTCTCATACTCTTTGTCCACTACTCTTAGACAGTTACGCTTTAACATCCTTGCCCATAAACCCCCAAATCAAAACACCACATTCATAAGGCACCCCATTATCTAAAATTATAAGTCAACCAACTTATACACACCACTCAACTAACAAAGTTAAAATTAGTACATATCCAAATTTTCTAAAAACTACGAGTCATGGTCGCCTCTTTCATTGGGGATGAGTTATTGGGGTGATCAGTCCCTCCTACTCACGCCACCAACTAGTTAAGGTCACAAGACCACGTCTTTTCAATTTTACATATACCACACTAAAGGCTTTTAACGCAGTCTAGAATGCGAAGGCGTCATCACGACTCCCACTCTTTTGACGTCGTTAAAACCCTTCCACTCACACATACTTCGCCAATACAAACATACAACAGTCACAAACAATTACATGCAATGCTACAACCATCAGTCACTTAACATTAGTTCACCTATCTCAATGACACAGTCAGCAACTACAAACAACCAAACAAAATCTACAACCAAAGGAATTTCATTAAATAAACACGTACCTCGCCTCTCATAAACCACCTCTCTTCTCTTTCTTTGGCTTGGTACACTTAGTGCTAATGTGACCCATCTCGCCACAGTTGAAACAAATCATGTCCTTATGCTCACACTCGGATATCCTATGACCCTCTTTACCGCAACGGAAACACCTTTTCACTTCAATTTTGCACTCAAAGCTCTTGTGACCAGGTTGGCCACATTTGAAACATACAATGCTAGCAGGAGCATCTCCCCCACTAGACCCTTTGCCCTCAGCAGATTTCTGTTTGCCTTTGCCATCCGGAATCTCGTACGGCTTGCCACTCCTACGGGCAGCATTGCTATCCTCCTCGTAGATCCTGCAACTATCCACCAGCTCAGCGAACACCCTAATCCTCTGATATCCAATCGCTTGTTTGATGTCAGGCCTTAAACCATTTTCAAATTTGATACACTTGGAGAACTCGGCAGTAGCTCCAGTGTAATGGGGGTAGAACTTGGCCAACTCAGAAAACTTCGCAGCATACTCAGATACTGACTTGCTTCCCTGTTTTAATTCCAGAAACTCCATCTCTTTCTTTCCCCTAACATCCTCGGGGTAGTACTTCCTCATAAACTCCCTCTTGAAAGTATCCCATGTGATCTCTCCCTCAGCAGCTTCTAACCTCGGAAGAACTTCCAGCCACCAGTCATCGGCCTCTTCAGCTAACATGTGAGTCCCATACCTCACCTTCTGCGCAGTCGAACAGTCCATGACACGAAAAATTCTCTCAATCTCCTTTAACCATGCAAGAGCCCCATCGAGGTCATACCTCCCCTTGAAAGTAGGAGGGTTCTCCCTCTGAAAGGTAGCTAATCTACGAGCTCCAGCATCCCCAGCAGCTTGCTGATTCCCCACGGCATTCGCCACAGCCTCCAATGCAGCAGCAATAGCATCATCATTCCTCCCAGCTCTTCCGGCCATCTGCACTTCACTATACATTTAAACAAGAACGATTTCAGAACGAGTCACAAGACTCGAGGATTAGGACACTCAAGACTCAACACTTGTCGGACAGACCGAACTTTTGCTCTGATACCACTAATGTAACACCCCCTTCTTTAATAGACTAATGTTTAATTTTTTTTTTAATGAAATCAGAGTGTTCAAAAACCTTTTCATGCAACAGCAAGAAGGTGCTACATTTCCAACAAATAACACATAACAACACCTACTTGCTCATAAATCAATAGTGTATGTGATACATAGCACATCATTCGGTCGAGCCCTCAAACCACTGCTTAGGGACATCACACCACAATTCACTACACATACGAACTAATAAAATGTGTTTCTTAAACATATCCAAAATACATCACCAAAATAACTAGTTTAACAACTTCAAATGAAAATAACAGACTACACTAGTACGCCCCCCAGGTGCTACGTATCAGAGCATGACTCTACCGACTCACTAGAAGGTAGAAGAACCTCAATCAGCATCACCTGCACGTTGCCGACATAAGAAGCAACATCACAGCAAAATGGGTGAGTCTCTAACATATATAATAGAACGTATGATAAGCAATATGTTAGGGTCAAGGCAACTAGCATGCACCACATCCCAACAACAACAGTCAATATAATATTTATCAACAATCAATATCAACTCATAAGCTTCGGAATACACCACCATTTAATCATCATTACCTATCAACATCATCACACTATCACAATAGCAACATCGACATCAACACATCAACATCAAACATCATCAACATTGAGCAGAGCTCTAGACCGCAGCCTTCAACCAACAACATTGAGCAAAGCTCTAGACCGCAGCCTTCCAAACAACAACATTGAGCAAAGCTCTAGACCGCAGCCTTCCAAACAACAACATTGAGCAAAGCTCTAGACCGCAGCCTTCCAAACAACAACATTGAGCAAAGCTCTAGACCGCAGCCTCCCACACAACAACATTGAGCAAAGCTCTAGACCACAACCTTCCAAACAACAACATTGAGCAAAGCTCACCGCAGCCTTTAAACCACATAATCATACGTTATGCACAACAACATCACTAACACCATCATTTGGTCATACACGACCCAACAACATAATCATTAACGTTCGGTCATACTTGATCCCACGACAACCACAACAATTTAGTCTTATTAGGTACAACCACAACAATCACATTATGTATGACGTAACACCTATGCTAGATTCTACCACCATCATATTGTTCATCATTATTTAGTTCATCATCACAATTTACTCCACAAAACATCACAAATACACTAAGATAAAGAAAAGGTGGCGCCAACCAAAGACCTAAACCGGCGCCTAGGCGCTGCACCACCCCAGCGCGCTAAAACTCGGCAATCGGCGCTGGGCATACTGCGCCACCAGGGCGCCAGAAACTCCAGCACATGGCGCCTGGTAGCAACCTGTGTTGCGCCAGGGCGCCAAAACTCCTGAGAATGGCGCTGGCAAGAACTCAGTGTTGCGCCAGGCGCCAAAACACTCCACCAACTCGTGCTAGGCAAAGACTTCTCGTTGCGCTGTGCCAGCGCCAAAACAACCACTCAAATGGCGCTATGGCACCAACAACACCCTTCCAAGAATTTTTCACCAAACACACTCTATTAAACAACATTTTAATTCCACAATACATTTCATTAACACCACCTAAACATAATGACTACACTTTTAGACTCGTTGAGTAATAATATCAAGGATATGGTAGGCAACCTATGTTCATATTTTATTTCAACCAATTTTAACACTTCACACCTATGCAACTCATCAACCACCACATAAACACAAGTCACACCATAACCTACAACACTAAGGCACAAAGCCACATCACCACACTCAACACATAAGGTACAACATCAACAACAAATGAAACCACCTTAGCCAAACATCATATTTATTCATGCCATCTTCACACATACCCTCAAACCACTCATGTACAACACACATTTATATTTATTTTCAATGAGACATACTCTCAAACACCTATCATGCATTCATAGTTCTCAAAGGGATTTTCATACATACACTACAACAATCATCAATTCACTTCAATAGTACCATCAATCAACCCAAATACATAACAAAATCAATACAACCACACACTAGAACCTAACCCAATCATAAAACCCCATCATACACAATCCCATTATAGATGAAGAAACCCCCTTACCTTGAGAAATAGAAGAAATGGGACACCCTTCTCCTTCCTTCCACACCCAAGATGCAAGCCTTTCCTCTCTCTCCTTCTTCTTCACGTTGGATTCCTCTCTCTCTCCTTTTCAACCGTGCGTTTCTTTCCTTTCTTTTCCTCTTCCTCTTTTCTCCAGCTCTCGGTTTCCTCCCCCTCTCCCTCAGTCGTGTGCTCTTTCTTTCTTTTAAGTGAGACCTATAATTGGGCCTTATGTGATTGGGCCTCTATTCACACCCCTCACAATTGTTTCAACTATTCCCTAACATAATAAATCACCACTCTCTCATTTAGTAACCACCACCTCCTAATTTAATTAAAACACCGTTCTATTATTTTTTTAATAAAACAAACCAATATAACACCTAATTCATTTAATTTTATATGACTAACCACGTAACTTCTAAGTAATTAATTAAATAAATACTCTAATTATTTTCGGGGCGTTACAGTTATTTCTCTCTCCCTCCCTCCCTCCTTAATACTTTTATGGATACAACCAGACTATTAAATTTTAAATAAACAAAAATTTTGGATCCAAAATTAACCAAAAACCAAAGAACTCAAAGGATATAAGGTCAAATTAAGATCAGCTATAACTAAAACCAGATTGGGCTAACCTAAAGTTTAAGCTAAGAAAAATTGTAGCATGTTCATGTGTATTAACACAAAACAAAATAGTTCAAGTGGTTAGTAAATATTGATTTATATTATATGATTTTCTTGTCAATTAACTTTAAATAGTTAATTTAACTTAAACACAAAATTCTATCGTATACAAAGTGATATATTATATAAGGAATTAATAATTTTATACGGGAAAACACTATTAATTTATATTATATGATTTTCTTGTCAATTAACGTTATATGGTTTTATTGTCAGTTAACTTTAAATAGTTAGTTTAACGTAAACAGAAAATTCAATCTCACACAAAGTAACATATCATATAAGGAATCAATAATTTGAGACGGCAACACACTACTATTTTTCCTTTCTCCAAAATTGATTTTTTCCATAAACATATAATTTTTTTCTATATAGTTTTCGTATTTTTGTTGAAATTAATACTAATTAATACATTCTATCTCTTTTTGAGGAATTAAAATCTTTATTACTATTTTTTGGTTGAAATAGTTATCATGAAATCACTAAAAATAATATAATTATCTATTCAAAAACTTATAGTAAAAGATATTTTTCAAGATAAAACTAATCTAATGAAATAAATTTTGGAGACGTGTTTATTCATTCAATTCAATAAAATTACATTGAAAATTTTTACAATGAAACTTACATTTGATGGAAATAAAATTAGATTTAACTTACAAGGAAATCAATGAAAGTAAATTTAAAATTATATCAAACAATTGTAAATTAAAAATATATTATTACCGAATTACGATAGATTTAATATATAAAAATAAAAATTTAGTTTACTTACAAATTAATTTTTTTAACTTTTTTTACCAATATATAAAATATTTATACATGTGGAAGACTACTTTTTCTTACTACACTTGGAGAAGGTACGCGTTTTTAAAAAAACATCGAAGACACGTTAATTAATCTATATCTAACATAAAACATGAATTCTAAAGTCTATATAAGTTGAAAGAATTACTTGACATAATTATATTGCTCTTTCTTTTTTATCATCATCGTTAATTAGTATCTATTATGTTAAAAATAAATTAGTAACAATGTTTTGTAGAAATAGTAAATTAAAAATATATCGTAATATAAGTGATCTCTCATATTAGACTATATTCCTCTTTAATTTTTGGACATTTAGTAAATCAATTTGATCCTAAATAATTTAGTTTCTTAACTTTTATTGATAAACACATTTTAATTCTCTGGATACAGTTTCCTTTTATATAATCTAAAATTCATTTTATGTATTGTCCACATATACTATTACCTATTCTCTTTCTTTGTTACTAGTAAAGTATATATCACGTTGCACAAAAACTTGTACGCTGCGTCGACGTGTATTTTTTAAGTAGTGAAAACATGCCTAACATGCATTATTCGATGCTTATAAATTGAGATTGTTTATTCAGCGTAGGTCGATCACCTTAAGTTTAACATATACTAAGCGATACTCGATATTTACTTAGAGAAGAGTTTAACATATACTATGTACAACTTAAATTACTTATCTATAGTTCATAGCCCAATTCTTGATGGCTATGCACTATCCTCTTTATTAATCACTTGTGACATGTCACCAACAACCTAAAGAAGCTCGAGTGACAAAATCACAATATACACATTTAAAAGTTTTAGCACATCACCAACTCCGCAAGCTCGGGTGAACCCCCATAGCTAATAGGAGTGCAAATCCTAAAAGCAGCATAAATATATGAAATGGGGCCTAGGTCAAGGGCTCATGACTTCCCTCACCTAGCATGCTAACAAAAACAGGGTCGTCACCCCTGTAACGCCCCAAAGATTACTAGATATTTATTTAATAAATTGTTGGGGATTAGATTGTGGAAAAATATTAGAAATAAAAATACGGTATTTTTATACGCTATTGGTATTATAAGATTAATAATATTATATATTTATTCTATTTCTATTAAATGCTAGTGTGAGAGATATTATTTATTTAAGGAGTTATTTTGGTCTATTGAGGTGTTAAAATAATAGTTATAGTGATATTGGGCTCTAAAAGTATTTAAAAAGGAGTTTTGGGCTGTTTTACTTGCATACACCCTCTCCTGGGTGCTAAGCGCACCCCACCACTGAGTCACTTAAGCCCAAACGCGAGAACAGCCCTTACTTAACGCGCGACCCAACCTAAAACCGACCCGGTGCGCGTCTTCTTCTCCTTCGCAAGAAGTCGCGTGAAACGCAGCAGCTCCAAAACCTCACGCTTCCAAACTTCCTTCCTCTAGAACTCATTCATTTGATCGCCGTTTGAGCCGAAATTTCACCACCCTTCTCGAAATCATCTCGCAAATCTGTTTCTGACCTCCGTTTAGGCAAACGGAGCACTGTTCATAACCTTCAAACACCTCGGCGAGCTGTTTATTGGCTTTTCCGGTCACCACGCCTCTTCGTTTGGAGAAACGGACACCGCTTTTGGATTCCTCGCGTCGAAACCTTCGAGAAGCACTAGTCTTTTGTTCGCTTCGGTGAAGTTGACGTCGGACCTATTTTCCTGTGAGACGCCATTCGGTCATTCTTAGCCGTGTTCCGCTCGTGTGTTCGTGAGTTCGTGTTCGTGTCTCATTCTTCATGATTTGGAGCTTACGTCAATAGAGGTAAGGGTGAGCGTTTCATTTAACATAATTGGGTATATGATGGGTGTTGTGGGGTTTCTTGACGTTGTTTGAGGATTGTTGAGGTTGTCATGTGATTATCTATGATTGAGTATAATTGAGTATGTGGTTTGGTATAAATTGCGTATTGTGATGTGTTTTGTGGAGTTTCTTGATGTTGCTTGATGATTGTTGATGTTGTCATGTGTTTTAATATAAATTGCGTATGTGATGGGTGATTTTATGGGGTTAGAGTCGATTTAAATATATGGTGATGAGAGCGTGTGAATTGAGTAATTTGAGATGGAGTTGAGACGTGAAGTATAGCGTGTTTTAGTAAATTGAGTCTTGGGGCTGCTGTATTTTTTTCATTATAGATGTGTTGCTGTTTTCACAAATTAAAGTTGCTGTTTGGTTGTTTATAAAATAGAGAAGGTTGCTGTTTTACGAATATATAGTGCAGTTTTTTTTAAATATAAGTTGCTGTTTTTGCCACTAAAAATTGATGCTGTTTTGCGAAACTATAGTGCAGTTTTTTTTAAATATAAGTTGCTGTTTTTGCCACTAAAAATTGATGCTGTTTTGCGAAACTATAGTGCAGTTTTTTTTAAAATATAAGTTGCTGTTTTTGCCACTAAAATTGATGCTGTTTTGCGAAACTATAGTGCCGTTTTTTTAAAATATAAGTTGTTGTTTTTGTCACTAAATTGATGTTGTTTTATGAATATATAGTGCGGTTTTTCAAAAATATAAGTGGCTGTTTTTGTTACTAAATTGATACTGTTTTCTCAAATTTTGTTGCTGGACGAGGATCGAATTTTCTGAGTTTATTTTATGATTGAATTGCTGTAAGAGGTTATACTACTAGTGTACTCCTTGACTATGGCTAGACTGTGGTTTACCACTAAGGCCAGAATTTCTTTCACTGGTGTATTTACAAGGGCATCACTGAGAGCCTTGCAAATGTGACCAATGCCTCTTGCGAGTAGTACTAGTTACCTGAGTAATCCCATAGTCAATCAGTTTACTATTTTATAACCCACAAAACTAAAAGATAACCGTAATGTATATATATACATGCTTATGATGACGTGACTATATGATGTTGATGAATGTGTCGGTTCATGCTATGAGTGATCGATGATGATGTGTTATTTAATGATTGTGATGTGAATGATTTAATGCACTCTCTACGAGTGTTTTATGATGATGTGTTATTTAATGATTGTGATGTGAATGATTTAATACACTCTACGAGTGTTTTATGATGACATACCTTGAGTGGTTATTTATTTTATGATGATGATGATGAGTACCCGAAGTGAGTGTTGGTTGAATTGCACATGTGTTATAGGATCTCATGGCATGTGCATACTATGACTTATATTGATGATGTTATGCCTTGAGTGGTTTTCTTCTATAATGAAGATATGCCTTGAGTGGTTTTTAAAGATGATATGGTACCATCATGCATATGCCGCGTGTGGGTTGCATTTTCATACATAAAAATAACTGTGAGTGGTGCTGTTGTGATTTGAGCTGGTGTTGTGTAATTATGATGTGGTGATGATACCTTGTGATTGTCCCTTCTCATTACTCTATTGTGTATCTGATTATGTTCCTTTGAAATTCTCACCCCTTCTGCTTGGAATGTTGCTCTATTGTGGCAACGCTGCAGGTACCCGCGAGTGAAGGACTTGCTTTGCTTTATTCTTTTAGTTTTTGGGATGTATTGTTGTGTCGCTCTGACATCAGAACAACACTAGGGGCGTGGAGTTGGATAATTTATTTAGTAGTTGTATGCTGATTTTTATTTGTTACATTGAGACGTGTTTGAGAGTATTTGGTGAGTCGGTGTTTAGGCCGCTGCGAATGTGTTTATGAGGATGGAATTTTCCATAAATGATGTTTGATTGCACCAATTTGAAAAGTGCATATTTGATGAGTTTTTCTGAAGCTGTAACATTTCTTTTCTATCAATTAAAACAAATTTTATTTTTGAGAAAGAATTACTCTGATAAATGACACGTAATATGAGGGTAGAAAAGGGGTGTTACATTAGTGGTATCGTGAGCGATTCGGTCTGTCCACCAAGTTGTCCTGGTCGTAGAGTCTTCTATTCCTAATCGTTGTTTGTGTTGTAGTGCGGTTGGTTCTAACTTAGGACCATTTGTATTATCTCATTATGTCTTCCGATGTGTGAACTCAAATAGAGTTGAATGTACTTGTTTGTTTGATTCTTGAAAGTCGTGAAACTAACTAGTTTAGTTGGTTAAATCTTCAAGGGGATGTGATGTGTTAGATGAACTCTTTGATTTGTAAGGGGGAAGATTACCTTACTCATGGGTACAACAATGGTTGTGGGTAGAGGTGTTAGCCTTAGACCCAATTCCATCTCTATTTTAGTATTTCTAACTTCTATATAGATTATAATGAAATAGTTGTGTGACAAAATAACGTTGATTTTGTCGTGATATTTTGTGCTCTCGGTTTAATTGTTTGAAATTACGAGCGGATAGAATTATTAGAATTCTTGTTTTGTTAAGAGCCTTGAATTGATGTGGCGAATGATAACTTACGATTGTTTTATTCTTTTGGTGTTTAGAGATGTCAATATAAGGTGAAGTAGTGATTCATGTTTCTGACTATGAATTATAGTTAGAAATGTTGAAGGACCTATAATATGAATTGTGGTGTGCAAGCAAACAAATTTCACACTAGTAATGAAATTGATAGAAGGTCCAAATCATGCTATATATAGTTAAAGAGAAGTACTTGGGTGTGGTAATATTACTAGGATGTTATTTATTAGTATTAGTATTTGCTAATTGGACTAAGGTTGTAAGGGTATGCTTAACTTTATAGATATATGTTAGTATATTAATAAAAGAACTAGTGCAAAGTAACGCAGCTAGTCAATAAGTAAGTGACGGTTAAAGATTATTCTTTTACATGGTGCTTGTTGTGGGAGTTCTTTGTGTTTGTGTTGTTTGTGTTCTAGTTTGTTTTAAAAAAATAAAAAAATAGTTTCCTTCAAGTTGTTGTATTTGTAGTTTGATTATATTCTTTTTGATAGTTTGTAACTAATTGATGAGTCTGCATGCTGTAAGGTATGCAAGCATGTTAGTGATTTTGTGCTCCTAGGATGTAAAGTAATGTTGCTATTCTTTCTGGATTTTTGTAATCATATATGATAAGTTGATTAACTTTGGTTTTGTAGCCCTCTCAGATGTAGCTGTTTGTTTGTCTCTGTATGTATTTTAGTGGAGTTTGAACCCATTGTGCATTTGTAGTATACTTGTTTAGCTTCCGTTATTCGAGTTTCCTTTTGGAGATGCTTTTCGTACAACTTGAGGGAGTTATTTTTGCAATAAAATTATGTATGTTAATTGATTGCTATACTGCATTTAAGGTTTATGATTTATGATACCTTGAGATTGGACAATAATGTGGAATAGAGGTTTAGGTGCAAATATAATAAGTGGATAATTTATAGTTGTAGTTGTCTTATTTTGAGTAGAATCTAGTATTATAAAAGTGATTTATATTTAAAATTAGAGATTATGGATTTGCCAAAGGAGTAGAATAATTTTTGGTCCGCAAGAAAACCGCCCCAATAAAGTGATGAGATTGAAAAATAATCCAAAGCAAGCTATGGTTAACAAGAAGGAATAGGGGAGTTAGTACCATGATTTCCCCAATTTTGTAAATCGATGTAAAGGTTGTAGGAGTATATTAATCCTAGTTGGGGTATGCTAGTATAGTAACATACAATAACAAGTGTAGTAAGTGTGGGTATAATGATTCGGTCAATACTTGAGCGATACCTAAACGGAGTAGTGTGTAAGGATTAAGGTTGAATGGTAGGAAGATACATTTTTAGGAAGCCGGTTTGTTCGTGACTGGTAATTAATTGTAGTATTTTGCTATCTAGCGAGACCTTGTACAAAGGGGACTTAGTTATTGGAGAGACTGTTTGAAAATGACCTTAGTCTTTTTGTGTGAATGCGTAAGTTGAAATTTTGTTAGCTACAGAGTCAGAATGTTTGGTTTTTAAGATAGCGGGATTGGATTAAATAGAGCGAGGTAAATTTTATAGATGAGAGAAGGAAGATTAAATTAAAGTAGGACAAGACGAATTTTATAAATAGGAGAATGCAAATATCACATGAGTTGATAGATTATATGTTGTTCTAGTTATATCGGGGCTCAAGTTTATGTATAACATCAAGCTAAAGTTAGACGTTAGGAATATTTTCCACGTGTCTTGAGTTGATTATAATTGAAATCGTGCAAATAATTTGCCTTGATAAAATTATATGTTCTAATTCTTTTCGTAAAAGCTTAGTGAAATAACATTGTAATTATTTAGAAGTACACGCTAGTTTAATGAAAGTGACCATGATGCCTACATGTTAACCTTTCTAAGACATTAACTTTTATGATCGATATTTTTGCTTGTTTTGTGAGTTCTCACGGATTAGTTTGTAGTTGGGGGCTCGCATGAATTTGCCATGTGGTTAATTCAACACTATTACCTCGACTTTACGAATTAGTGAAAGCATAGTGTAAAGTATAATAGGAATTGTTACAAAGAGCATGTTCTTGATTTCGCATTAACGTCGTATATCTTTGAGTCGCCGTGTAGACTAACCTTGCTACACCGGTGTTAAGATGTTTCATTGTCTTGACTACTAAGAGTGATCCTCGTTGGGGTACCCGGTGACCCCGATTTGTGTTACGTGTCATGTGACCGTGAGTGATTAGTTGAGCTTGTGAACTTTGATGTGAACGTTGTTGTTTATAGCCCGTTGAGTCCGGCGAGGATGGCTTAGTCGCCTCTTGAGTTGAGTTTGTATGGTCGAGTCCAGTTATCGCTTCTTGAGTTACCCGGTGAAGAAGTAGGAGGGACGGCCGCCCAATCACTCACCACCGTAATCAATGAAATGATAATCACCGGATAGATAGCACCAGCTTGTCTAGATGGTCGTAGTTTGTTAGCGGGAGGTTTAGTTTTGGTCGGTGAGTTTCGAGGACTAAACATTCTAAGTGGGGAGAGTTGTAACGCCCAAAGATTACTAGATATTTATTTAATAAATTGTTGGGGATTAGATTGTGGAAAAATATTAGAAATAAAAATACGGTATTTTTATACGCTATTGGTATTATAAGATTAATAATATTATATATTTATTCTATTTCTATTAAATATATGGTGATGAGAGCGTGTGAATTGAGTAATTTGAGATGGAGTTGAGACGTGAAGTATAGCGTGTTTTAGTAAATTGAGTCTTGGGGGTGCTGTATTTTTTTCATTATAGATGTGTTGCTGTTTTCACAAATTAAAGTTGCTGTTTGGTTGTTTATAAAATAGAGAAGGTTGCTGTTTTACGAATATATAGTGCAGTTTTTTTTAAATATAAGTTGCTGTTTTTGCCACTAAAAATTGATGCTGTTTTGCGAAACTATAGTGCAGTTTTTTTTAAATATAAGTTGCTGTTTTTGCCACTAAAATTTGATGTTTGTTTTTGCTAAACTATAGTGCGCTTTTTTAAAATATAAGTTGCTGTTTTTGCCACTAAAATTGATCTTTGTTTTGCTAAAACTATAGTGCCGTTTTTTTAAAATATAAGTTGTTGTTTTTGTCACTAAATTGATGCTGTTTTATGAATATATAGTGCGGTTTTTCAAAAATATAAGTGGCTGTTTTTGTTACTAAATTGATACTGTTTTCTCAAATTTTGTTGCTGGACGAGGATCGAATTTTCTGAGTTTATTTTATGATTGAATTGTTTGTAAGAGGTTATACTACTAGTGTACTCCTTGACTATGGCTAGACCGTGGTTTACCACTAAGGCGAAATTTCTTTCATCGGTGTATTTACAAGGGCATCACCGAGAGCCTTGCAAATGTGGCCAATGCCTCTCGCGAGTAGTACCAGCTTACTGAGTAATCCCATAGTCAATCGGGTTTTACTATTTTATAACCCACAAAACTAAAAGATAACCGTAATGTATATATATACATGCTTATGATGACGTGACTATATGATGTTGATGAATGTGTCGGTTCATGCTATGAGTGATCGATGATGATGTGTTATTTAATGATTGTGATGTGAATGATTTAATGCACTCTACGAGTGTTTTATGATGATGTGTTATTTAATGATTGTGATGTGAATGATTTATACACTCTCTACGAGTGTTTTATGATGACATACCTTGAGTGGTTATTTATTTTATGATGATGATGATGAGTACCCCGAGTGACTGTTGGTTGAATTGCACATGTGTTATAGGATCTCATGGCATTTGCATACTATGACTTATATTGATGATGTTATGCCTTGAGTGGTTTTCTTCTATAATGAAGATATGCCTTGAGTGGTTTTTAAAGATGATATGGTACCATCATGCATATGCCCGCGTGTGGGTTGCATTTTCATACATAAAAATAACTGTGAGTGGTGCTGTTGTGATTTGAGCTGGTGTTGTGTAATTATGATGTGGTGATGATACCTTGAGCTGGTATTGTTGTGTCGCTCTCTGATACTGTAACACCTAGGGGCGTGGAGTTGGATAATTTATTTAGTAGTTGTATGCTGATTTTTATTTGTTACATTGAGACGTGTTTGAGAGTATTTGGTGAGTCGGTGTTTAGGCCGCTGCGAATGTGTTTATGAGGATGGAATTTTCCATAAATGATGTTTGATTGCACCAATTTGAAAAGTGCATATTTGATGAGTTTTTCTGAAGCTGTAACATTTCTTTTCTATCAATTAAAACAAATTTTATTTTTGAGAAAGAATTACTCTGATAAATGACACGTAATATGAGGGTAGAAAAGGGGTGTTACAACCCCGACTCGATATAATATATATATCACACCCGCATTGGGCTCCTATACTAGATATAATTTATATATCACACCCGCATTGGGCTCCTATACTCGATATAACTCATATACCGAAACATAACTCAATGCATAATATGTTGCGATAACATATTATTATACGCACACACTCATGAAAATCCGTCCAGCAAACAGTTGAGTTATTAAACTTTTGGTTCCCACACGTAATCTAGATTTTCCGTTTTTTCGAAATATTCAAATCATTAACCGTTATTTCAAAACCACTTTGAATTTGCATAAAAAATTGCCAACAAAATTTCTGCAGTTTCCTCCAAATATGGACATCCCAAAATACAATAATCACTGTAAAAACAGTCCGGACATCAATTTGTTCAAAAATCATTAATTCCCTTTTACATATACAAAATTTACGGTTTTCCAAAAGTTTTGAGAATTCAACCGAATTACACCAAACAACTTTAAAACCACGCAGACAAAACAAACATTATCAACCATATACGCTATGGGTGGTTAGGAAAAGGATTTAAAAGAAGTTTGAAGTCGAACGGAGCGCCGAAAGCGAAACATCGGGGTCGGGAACATAGGAACTTCTCAACTCAATGCCCAATTCCGTTCCGCTTTCTTTCTCCGATCGATCCCAAACCGTATTTCAATCCGATTCAACCACGCATACCACTACAAACACATATATTCAAATCCAAACATAACAATTCAAAAATCAAAGCATTATGGTTTCGTTTTAAATTTTCAAACACGCGTCATTTTTTCGTAAAATAGCGTTTTTGACTCTAAAATTCTTGAAACTCCAAATTTCAAAAACCGCTCAAACATAACATAAACAACGCTTTTAAAATTCCCTAAACGTGAGTAAAACTCACCTCTCGTAATGAAAATCACGAAATACCGAAATGTCGGAATGTGCTCACGAACGAGAAAACACACGAACAATCCCCGTATCCTCGAACTCAAAACGAATAACTCCGAAGTCGAAACCCATAAGCTTAATCTACATAACCGCACGATCGTTCCTCGCATAAACTTTACGCTCCGACGACAATCGAATCCGCCCCAATCCTTTGAACCTACAATAAATCACAAAACCTCCATGAAATCACTATTCATCGTCTTCAAGCTTCAATTCACTATTCGCACATAATCCCAATTTGAACCCTAACCTTTTCATTCTTCACAAACCCCAAATTGGACCTCAATAGTTGCGCAATCCACCTTAAACTCGCTCCCAAATACCATTCAAAGCTTTCCTTTGAGCTTGAACAACAAAACCTCCATTTTCCACTTAAATTCAAAAATGGCAAAGTGAGAGAGTGAGTTGATGATGATGATTTTGGTACCAAATCGAAGAGGATGACGAGGAGATCATTTTTGGTGAAGGAAGAATTGTGTTTTGATGAGTTTAAAACTCCCATTTTTCCTCTTCTTCCTCCTTACCCATTCTTCTCTTCTTTCTCTCCTTTCTCACGGTTTCCTTTTCTTTCTTCTTTCTTCTTTTTCTTCTTTCTTGTCTTGTGTTCTCTCTCTCTCTCTCTCTCTCTCTCTCTCTAACTTTACCTTTTCTTTATTCACTTAAGTGAGGAATGAGAGAGTGTTTGGATATTTTGGGTCTTGGATTTCATTTAGTGTGAGTGGTATAAAGACTAAAATACCCCTAGTGTTCTAATTTCCACTCAATTATGTATTTAAATTATATACTCAAGCAATTATAAATTGCTTCATGACAACCTCACATCCGTGACTTGATTTATTACCTATTCAAGTAATAAATCACTCTTTAATTTCTTAATTTGAAATTAACGAAATTAGGGATGTTACAATCACCCCAACTTGAAAAATTTTGTCCTCAAAATTGAACAAACATTCTTCAAGAGAACAAATACGGATATCTAGTCCGCATATCGTCATCCAATCCGCATGAAACTTTCTCGGCGACAAACCATTCACAATCTACTTTAGCATTTGGAATTGTTCGCGTTGAAGTGTCTTCTCTCTATGTTCGATGATATGACTTGGATAAGACCAAAATGACGCGTCGACCAAAGATCCATCATTCCAACTCAACGGTTGTGAGGGGATTGGAAAGGTACTTCCTCGATTGGAATACATGAAACATATCACGTAGATTGACAATACAAAGGTAAAGCTACACAAGACACCACTAGCACAATACTCGAGGATTGAGTTTGTTCGCCGACAATGCTCTCTCGGTACTAATGGTTGCTTTGAAACTCTTAAGATACAAGATCACCGATTCACATCCTAATGATCTTCTCCTTAGGCCAAATAATCCCTTTTTTGACCCTAAGCTATCACCAAGTCTCACTATATACACAATAGTTGTTAATTCCTAATCATGAGTTGGATAATTCTCTTCTCTTCCTTACATGGATGCATCGGTTACCACTTGTTGATGCAACATCATAATACATCCTAACCTTTCCGAGGTGTCATTGTATATTTGAAATCCTAGAGACAGCTCCTAAGAATTTGGAAGAGAACAGTCAATCTCTTTTACAACTCTAGAGGAAACATGCTTTTTAATCGAAATCTCTTCCAAACGACTGTCCTTTACAAGTTACCAAATGAGTGAAAGAACTACTGCCACTCCTAACTAGGATATCACATGTCCCAGATACTTCATTACATACATCCAAAAATCACACTTCAAAGGTTTAGCATCCCACTTCCTCTCGCGGAGTACATTCAGAACAATGCGGAGATGCTGATCATGATCCACAGTGGTCTTAGGGTACACAAAGATGTATTCAAAGGAAAATTTCAATAACTAATCCAAGTACAGGTGGAAAACTCAGTTCATATAATCCATGAATAACTCTGGAGCATTAGTTAGACCGAAAGGCATCACTACTCCCTCGTAATGTCCATATCTAGTATGGAAAGCTATCTTCGGAATAACTAAAGCCCTAACCTTGAATTTAAAGATAACCCGACCTTAGACCAATCTTTGAAAACAACACTTTGCACCTCGAAGTGATTAAGCAAATCACTTATTCTTGGCAAGGATACATATTCCTAATAATAACTTTGTTCGACTAGCGGTAATCCATACACCGACCTCCTACTCCCGCTTTCTTTTCAACAAGTAACACCGAGCACCCCAACTTGTAGTAAACTAGGGAACATCACCTTTCGGTTTTATTTGGTGCAAGATTATTAGAACTTCTGTTAAACTCATCACTACAGTTGTTCATAATCGACTCATAAGTGGGTAAAGGTTATGTAAAAGTTTCTTGAAAAAGTTTGAATATGAAATAATTTTCTTACTTACCCATAGGAGTTTATTTATTCGCTAACCCAAAATACTAATAAGACGTATCTTCACCTAAGACGATATCTTCACCTCGCGACTCGAGTCTTTGAATTCAATTGCTAAACTGGATAGTTTCACACACATGTACGATTTTTTTTTCCGGATCCTATAAGTCAAACGACTATTCTAAAACCAACCATTCTCTTGAACTCGAGTCTAATATTCATTTACTTGAGCATGAGAAGATCTAAACAATAAAGATCTCTCGCTCGATACATAATGACCTTTTCTAGCTAAGTAGGACTTACTAGAAACTTTGAACTTTGTTCCATCAAAGTTGTATTGTTGACTACTCTAGGCGGAACGTGCATATTTGGATTAATCACGGAGTTGAGCTAATTATTATAACATCAAAGAAATAATCAAAATAGAAGGATTCGTCCCATGGAATCAAACGGGCACAAGATAATGCATCCAAATGTTGATTCCGAGAACAATTCCCACTATTTTACTCATTCCTTTGGTCCCACAACCCTCCAAACTCCACAACTCTCCAAACATAACCATAACTCCTAGAGTAACAATTTGGTAAAGAACGTGTCTTGCCCAACTTTGAGTAAGGCATTTAACACTCTGTTGATTCAACCTTCCTATAGGACAATACCACTTCCCATACTTTAGGTAATTGGAAAGTTTTACTCTTGTGGCATAATGGTGAAATGGTTTATAGTTATTGGCTTTTAAAACTCTACAGATCACTTGAGGGTATAGATATTTCGACCATTTCGAGAAATAATTCTCTTGGAAACTACAATGATTATCACCATAAACCTGTGTTTAGGTATCTAATCTTAACGACTAGAAGTTCTCCTTCCACTTCCTGTGCCTCAATTGAAGTTATGGCCTACAACCACTTAGGTAAGGTAGAAGTACATTTCATCATACAACTGGAAACAAGGTTCACAAACTACTTAAATGTGTAGACATTTTCGTTAGCTTTCCAACGCATCTTGGAACATACAAATCGGAGTTCAATTAAAAGTTATAAATAAAACAAGTCGGAGAATCGCGAAAATTTCTCACGCATCCAAGACCGGCTTGCTCATAATTCCAAGGGTAATATTAAGGTTATTTCGGTTACCATAACCTACTGATCTCATCTTGAATGGGAATTGGTTCAGAAACCGTGATCGGAACTCACCCCCATCAACATTTGGTTCTGTAACCAATACTGAAATTGCACTACAGCTTACTAGATCGGATTCATGGCATTTCGAAATGTGGCTTTGAGGAAAAGAACCTGATCAATACTTGCAGTTATCTGAAAGAATGTCTCTAACTGCGACATAAGTTGGGGCTTACTCTAACCATAAGGTAAGGTTATCGTAAAACCGTATTTCGGTAACTAATAGACTAACTAATCAATGGTCAAGATTTCGGGGTTTCAGTTAATCTTAACAGATCTTACGATACTGACATTATTACTGCCTCAAGGCTTTGCTTAATTGTAGTTCCCTGTAGGACCTACAATAACTTCCACTGCAATTCTACAATTGCACCGAGTTCATTGACTGAATAGTCGCCCTTAATTTCCTCGAACCAACTTGACTGCCATTGCTTACTTGTAACACTATCTCAAGCCCTTCGCTTCCGCGTGCTCGATAAACCGAGAAGGCCGAATTCCTATGGTTTAGGGTTTGGACATTTTTCGGGCCGAGGCAAATAATTGTCATCATTCTCAAGAACTCACATGAAACATTGAGTGGATCCCGACTCAATACTTCACGTAATATACTTGAAAGGTTCGACATTTAATTGTCTAAGTCCCTGTTGACTTCGATCTAACCTTTTTGACCACAAGGTCTCTACGTCCGACGAGGTCGAATCGCTCTGATACCAAAATGTAACACCTCATATTTCTATCTAGTAGAAATACTAAAGTGTACCTATTTAGCATACATCGAGATACATTTCCTTTAGATTTTACAATCTTTACAAGAATAGCGAAACGATACATAACTTAGAATAAATTCAAGTTATATAAATCGAATACAAAGATAAAAGAAAAAAAAACATAACTAATAATAGAAGAACTACGCCTTCCATTTCCTTCTCGAGCACTCCATCCACTCGTGTCATAAAGGATCTTCTTTCCTGTTACTCACGAAAAATAACAACATTTGTAGGGTGAGACAACTTGTCTCGGTGAGTCTTACCGTGACCCTTTACCTATCACTCGGTCCATTTATAAAACCATAATTAGTAATTCAAAAAGAATTACAATAAACAATCAATCATGTGTAATCCGATAAATGAATTACATAAGAGTTCATAGTCCGATTCTTGATGACTATGTACAACTTAAATTACTTATCTATAGTTCATAGCCCAATTCTTGATGGCTATGCACTATCATTCTTTATTAATCACTTGTGACATGTCACCAACAACCTAAAGAAGCTCGAGTGACAAAATCACAATATACACATTTAAAAGTTTTAGCACATCACCAACTCCATAAGCTCGAGTGAACCCCATAGCTAATAGGAGCGCAAATCCTAAAAGCAAAGCATAAATATATGAAATGGGGCCTAGGTCAAGGGCTCATGACTTCCTCACCTAGCATGCTAACAAAAAGCAGGTCGTCACCCCCCCGACTCGATATAATATATATATCACACCCGCATTGGGCTCCTATACTAGATATAATTTATATATCACACCCGCATTGGGCTCCTATACTCGATATAACTCATATACCAAAACATAACTCAATGCATAATATGTTGCGATAACATATTATTATACGCACACGCTCATGAAAATCCGTCCAAAGAAATAGTTGAGTTATAAAACTTTTGGTTCCCACATGTAATCTAGATTTTCCGCTTTTTTCAAATATTCAAATCATTAACCGTTATTTCAAAACCACTTTGAATTTGCATAAAAATTGCCAACAAAATTTCGTGAGTTTCCTCTCCAAATATGGACATCCCAAAATACAATAATCACCTGTAAAAACCAATCCGACATCAATTTGTTCAAAATCATTAATTCCCGCATATATATACAAAATTACGGTTTTCCAAAAGATTTGAGAATTCAACCGAATTACACCTAACAACTTTAAAACCACAGACAAAACAAACATTATCAACCATATACGCTATGGGTGGTTAGGAAAAGGATTTAAAAGAAGTTTGAAGTTTAACGGAGCGCCGAAACGAAACATCGGGAATTGGGAACATAGGAACTTCTCAACTCAATGCCCAATTCCGCTCGCTTCGCTTCTCCGATCGATCCCAAATCGTATTTCAATCCGATTCAACCACGCATAGCTACAAAGACACATATATTCAGTCCAAACATAACAATTCAAAAATCAAAGCATTATGGTTTCGTTTTAAATTTTCAAACACGCGCGTCATTTTCGTAAAATAGCGTTTTTGACTCTAAAATTCTCGAAACTCCAAATTTCAAAACCGTTCAAACATAACATAAACAACGTTTTAAAATTCCCTAAACGTGAGTAACACTCACCTCTCGTAATGAAAATCACGAAATACCGAAATGTCGGAATGTGCTCACGAAGAAAACACACGAACAATCCCCGTATCCTCGAACTCAAACCGAATAACTCCGGTCGAAACCCATAAGCTTAATCTACATAACCGCATACGATCGTTCCTCGCATAAACTTTACGCTCCGACGACAATCGAATCCGCCCCAATCCTTTGAACCTACAATAAATCACAAAACCTCCATGAAATCACTATTCATCGCCTTCAAGCTTCAATTCACTATTCGCACATAATCCCAATTTGAACCCTAACCTTTTCATTCTTCACAAACCCCAAATTGGACCTCAATATTTGCGCAATCCACCTTAAACTCGCTCCCAAATACCATTCAAAGCTTTCCTTTGAGCTTGAACAACAAAACCTCCATTTTCCACTTAAATTCAAAAATGGCAAAGTGAGAGAGTGTGAGTTGATGATGATGATTTTGGTACCAAATCGAAGAGGATGACGAGGAGATCATTTTTGGTGAAGGAAGAATTGTGTTTTGATGAGTTTAAAACCCCATTTTTCCTCTTTCTTCCTCCTTACCCATTCTTCTCTTCTTTCTCTCCTTTCTCACGGTTTCCTTTTCTTTCTTCTTTCTTCTTTCTTCTTTCTTGTGCCGTGTTCTCTCTCTCTCTCTCTCTCTAACTTTACCTTTTCTTTATTCACTTAAGTGAGGAATGAGAGAGTGTTTGGATATTTTTGGGTCTTGGATTTCATTTAGTGTGAGTGGTATAAAGACTAAAATACCCCTAGTGTTCTAATTTCCACTCAATTATGTATTTAAATTATATACTCAAGCAATTATAAATTGCTTCCGCGACAACATCACATCCGTGACTTGATTTATTACCTATTCAAGTAATAAATCACTCGTTAATTTCTTAATTTGAAATTAACGAAATTAGGGATGTTACAATAAATACTTTTATTGTGTTTATGGTATTGATTATGTTAGTGTTTGCACAAGCTAGTGATTCTCACCAACTATCTCACTAGTGTAATCCGTTGTGTTGGCGGGTGTGGCTTAAAATGTAGACCGCTACTTGAAATGATAGAATTGTATGCAGCTGTGTTGCTTTATGTGGAGTGAAATGTCGTAAGCAACCATCGAAAGTCGCATATGCTTGTACTACTAGTTGTGCCTCGTCCGTGTCCATTGATGCCAACACCGGTATATATTCTTATTTAGTTTTCGATTCTTTATCATTTGTTATTTGTATCAAGCTATAATCTTATCAATCATGGTTGAGTTAAACACTCGATAGTAACAATTTTTTTAATTTACTCACGATGTTCGTGGTATCGATGCCTACGTGGGTTCGTGCTTGGAAGCTTGTAAGAACAAATAGCATGTTTCATGTGAAATCAACGCTTTGAGAAGATCTTGAAAGAGAAATTGTATTTATTTATTTATGTTGCAACAAAGGAACCTTAGAGGAAGTGTCTACAAAATAAATAAATAAAACTTTTTGTAGATACTTTTTCTTATTAATTAATGTGATAAAATTAGATTCATTAAACAAAGTAGTTCCATTTTCTATTAGTATTTTTTAGTGAACTTTATTTCAGTTAGTAATGTGTGTGACATTCTACGTAATACTAGCAGTCTATGTTTGCGATTTATGTTGCCAGAATAAAACAAATAACCTTAGGCATAGTTTTATAAAGGTGGTAAAATTTATTTAATTTTCATTTTTTTGGCTCGTAATTAAATAGAAGTTGCTTGTTCGATTTGGATTGTAGTATTAAATTTTAGCATACTTTAGATTTAGTTCGCTCAAAAAAAAAATTGAGTCATAATCGAAATTAACTTACACGCAATATTTATGGCTAATATTTAGATAAAAAATATTTGTTGAAATCATGATTATTTTAGTGTTGCTCATTTTTATAAAAATGTATAAGTTTCTAAACTAAAAGAGAAAATCTTCTAATATTTTTATTAATTAAATAATATAAAATTATTACTCTATTACAGTAATCAAATTCAACTCTTCGATTATTTAAATAAATTTATTGTTTGATTCAATTAAACTAATTTTTTCCTTTGACCTGTTAATCACCCTTAAAGTTGAAGCATGTACAATGAGGTGATTTTTTTCAATGATTTTATTTTTCATTATTTTTATTGGGTTATTAGTGGAACATCTTAATTAAAAATAACATTCTTTTTCTCTGTCTTATTTTCAAAAGGGCGTGATTCTAAAAGGTGGTGAGACCTACACCTTTTCTGTCTCTCTTCTATGTTTTTATGAAACCTAGCTAAACAGAAATAGTTATTTCTCTCTCCCTCCCTCCCTCCTTAACACTTTTATGGATACAACCAGAATATTAAATTTTAAATAAACAAAAATTTTGGATCCAAAATTAACCAAAAACCAAAGAACTCAAAGGATATAAGGTCAAATTAAGATCACCTATAACTAAAACTGATTGGGCTAACCTAAAGTTTAAGCTAAGAAAAATGTAGCATGTTCATGTGTATTAACACAAAACAAAATAGTTCAAGTGGTTAGTAAATATTGATTTATATTATATGATTTTCTTGTCAATTAACTTTAAATAGTTAATTTAACTTAAACACAAAATTCTATCGTATACAAAGTGATATATTATATAAGGAATTAATAATTTTATACGGAAAACACTATTAATTTATATTATATGATTTTCTTATCAATTAACGTTATATGGTTTTATTGTCGATTAACTTTAAATAGTTAATTTAACGTAAATGAGAAAATTCAATCTCACACAAAGTAACATATCATATAAGGAATAAATAATTTGAGACGGCAACACACTACTATTTTTCCTTTCTCCAAAATTGATTTTTTCCATAAACATATAATTTTTTCTATATAGTTTTCGTATTTTTGTTGAAATTAATACTAATTAATACATTCTATCTCTTTTGAGGAATTAAAATCTTTATTACTATTTTTTGGTTGAAATAGTTATCATGAAATCACTAAAAATAATATAATTATCTATTCAAAAACTTATAGTAAAAGATATTTTTCAAGATAAAACTAATCTAATGAAATAAATTTTGGAGACGTTTTTATTCATTCAATTCAATAAAATTACATTGAAAATTTTTACAATGAAACTTACATTTGATGGAAATAAAATTAGATTTAACTTACAAGGAAATCAATGAAAGTAAATTTAAAATTATATCAAATGTTGTAAATTAAAAATATATTATTACTCGAATTACGATAGATTTAATATATAAAAATAAAAATTTAGTTTACTTACAAATTAATTTTTTTAACTTTTTTACCAATATATAAAATATTTATACATGTGGAAGACTACTTTTTCTTACTACACTTGGAGAAGGTACGTTTTTAAAAAAAAAACATCAAGACACGTTAATTAATCTATATCTAACATAAAACATGAATTCTAAAGTCTATATAAGTTGAAAGAATTACTTGACATAATTATATTGCTCTTTCTTTTTTATCATCATCGTTAATTAGTATCTATTATGTTAAAAATAAATTAGTAACAATGTTTTGTAGAAATAGTAAATTAAAAATATATCGTAATATAAGTGATCTCTCATATTAGACTATATTCCTCTTTAATTTTTGGACATTTAGTAAATCAATTTGATCCTAAAATATTTAATTTCATAACTTTTATTGATAAACACATTTTAATTCTCTGGATACAGTTTCCTTTTATATAATCTAAAATTCATTTTATGTATTGTCCACATATACTATTACCTATTCTCTTTCTTTTACTAGTAAAGTAAATATCACGTTGCACAAAAACTTGTACGCAGCGTCGACGTGTATTTTTTAAGTAGTGAAAACATGCCTAACATGCATTATTCGATGCTTATAAATTGAGATTGTTTATTCAGCGTAGGTCGATCACCTTAAGTTTAACATATACTAAGCGATACTCGATATTTACTTAGAGAAGAGTTATGGCAAAGGGTGAGATGAAAAATACTTTTATTGTGTTTATGGTATTGATTATGTTAGTGTTTGCACAAGCTAGTGATTCTCACCAACTATCTGCAGCTAGTGTAATCCGTTGTGTTGGCGGGTGTGGCTTAAAATGTAGACCGCTACTTGAAATGGTAGAATTGTATGCAGCCTGTGTTGCTTTATGTGGAGTGAAATGTCGTAAGCAACCATCGAAAGCTGCATATGCTTGTACTACTAGTTGTGCCCTGTCCGTGTCCATTGATGCCAACACTGGTATATATTCTTATTTAGTTTTCGATTCTTTATCATTTGTTATTTGTATCAAGCTATAATCTTATCAATCATGGTTGAGTTAAACACTCGTATAGTAACAATTTTTTTTAATTTACTCTGTCAGATGTTCGTGGTATCGATGCCTACGTGGGTTCGTGCTTGGAAGCTTGTAAGAACAAATAGCATGTTTCATGTGAAATCAACGTTTTGAGAAGATCTTGAAAGAGAAATTGTATTTATTTATTTATGTTGCAACAAAGGAACCTTAGAGGAAGTGTGTAACACCCTAAAAATTTTTCGCGTCTTAAACACGAATTATTCGAAACATTACATATCAGAGTAGCGGAAATATAACTTACAACTTGTATCAAGTCAAGTTATACAATATTTTACAAAGAAACAAAATGAATATCATAAGCATAAATGCTCAGATCCATCTTCCACACAAGCATCAACCGCCCGTGCTTCTTCCCTTTTCTTTTATCCTGTTTCTCTCAAAAAAACCACATATGATAGGGTGAGACAACTTGCCTCGGTGAGCTTTACCGTGACCCCAGCCACACTCATGAGCCAATTAAAACATAGACACGACAAGTTAGTACTTATCGGATCTCTTAGCAATTCTATTATATGAATTGCCGAAACATAAAACATAGACACAGCAAGTTAATACTTACTGGATCTCTTAGCAATTCTATTATATGAATTGCCGAAACATGGTAATCCAAGAATGAATTACAATAAAGTTTTATTAATTTTAGTACACCACCAACAACCTAAAAGAAGCATGGGTGGACCCGGTCATAGCCAATAAGTGTACAACTCTCAAAGGCGGAATAATCTTTTTAACATTGGGGCCTAGGGCCGGGGGCTCATGACCGCCTCCCCAGCATACTAACACATAGAGGTCGTCACCTCAACTCGATATATTTATATATCGTAACATAACGGATAGAGCATATCATTTTCCGCAAGCATTATTTCAATTCCATTTAATTTATAATTATAGGTCTCATGGATAGGTTTAGATGATTTATAATCATCCCTAGCCAAAACATAAAAATAGAACATTTCGTTCGGTTTATTTTCCAAGACATAAGTCCACACACGTTCACTAGTTCGGTTTTTCGAAATAATAATAATATTAATCGTTATTTCAAAACCACTTTGAATTTGTATCAAAATTTCTAACAAAATTTTTACAGAGTTTCCTCTCAGTAATACTGGACATCCCAAAATAAATCATAATCACCAAAAACCACCCGGACATCATTTTATTCCAAAATCATTATTTCACACATATACAAAATTTTACGGTTTTCCAATAGATTTGAAAATTCAACCGATTCACACCCAACTTTAAAACACATCCAAACAAACAATATTCCACATAAATGCTCTAGGTGGTTAGGAAAAGGATTTAAAAGAAGTTTGGAGCCGAAGGAGTGTCGGCGAAACATTGGACATTGGGGACATAGGAACTTCTCAACTTAGTCCCCAATTCCGCTCCGCTTTAGTTCTCCGATCGATCCCAAACTGTATTTCAATCCTAAACAACCACGCATGACCATACACACAAATATTCATCAAACATAACAATCCAAAAATCAAATCATTATGGTTGCGTGTTAAATTTTTTCAAACGCGTCATTTTCGCAAAATAGCGTTTTTGACTCTAAAATTCTCGAAACTTCAAAATTTGAAAAATCATTCAAACATAGTTCAAAAGCGATGTTTAAATTCCCTAAGCGAGTAAAACTCACCTCCTCGTGATGAAAATCACGAACCACCGAGACGTTTGAAGCTCATGATCCCGAACTTCACGAACTCGCTCGAACTCGCTCTCCAAAACCGGAACCAACACTCCACGTCGGTTGTTGAGCTTCCAATCGTCCATACCAAGCTTCAATTTCGCTTAAATCTCCGGTTTCTCCAAATTGGAGCTTAAAACCCATTAATGGCAAAACAAAAACGGAAAGAAATTAGAGTGTGAAAGTGGTACCAATAGATAGATCTCGAAAAATGGAAGAAGAACGGTACAAGAATCACTTACAACCGTTGAGTATTCGCGGAGAGTTCCATGTTTCTTCCTCACGTTTTCTCCCCTTTCTCTCGGCTTCTCATCCCTCTCTCTCTCTTTTCTCACGCTTACTGTTTCCTTTCTATTCCTTTCTTATCTTTTTTTTTTTTTTTCTTTGGGTGGGTTGGGCCTCCTTCACAAAAACAAACTCGCTTTACTTCGGCACACCCCATGTTTTCTTCACATAACACAATCACATAGTTTACTCTTTATGTCAAATTCAATCCGAAACGTGACTTATTATTTACTCGAATAATAATTCACTCGTTAATTTCAGAAATCGAAATTAACGAAACTAGAGATGTTACAATCACCCCAACTTGAAAAATTTTGTCCTCAAAATTTGACAAACATACCTCAAGAGTATATATACGGATATCTAATCCGCATATCGTCCTCTAATTCCCAAATAGCTTCTGAACCAAAAAAGCGATTACAAACTCCTTAAGCAATTGTAATGGTTCTCGTCCAAAGCATTTTCTCTTCATGACCTAAGATATAACTTGGATTTGGTGAAATGACGAATTAGTCAAAGATCGATCGTTTCTAACTCCACGAGTTGGATCGGGATTAGAAGGTCTTTCCTCAATTAGGATACAGAAATACTTCATTTAAATTGAACAATGTCCAAGATAAAACTATACAATACTCCACTAGTACAATACACTCGAGAACGAGTTCTTCGCAAGCAATGCTCTACTCTGGGTAACAATGGTTGATGTAACTCTTACAATACAGATCATCCGATCCAACTCTAGTGGTCTAATTCCTTTGTCAACATAATCCTTTTTGCCGACTCGAGCTACCTTCAATTCTCAATGCATACCCAATAGTTTTCAATTTAAAATCATGAGTCGTAGAATCCTTCTCATGAGGACTTCTCTTACCAAGATGCATAAGTCGCCAATTGTAATTATGCATCAAAACACATGTTAAACCTTACACGAGGCGTTACTATAAATTTGGAATTCTAAGAAAAGATCCGAAAGAATTAGAAGTGGAACAGGAATCAACTTCGCTTTCAACTCTAGAACATACTTCACCATCGAAATTTCATTCGAACGACTGACCTTTACAAGTTAACCGAATGAGTGAAATAACTACTGTGAGAATCTTCCGATAAACCTACTATACAAATCAATTAGTTCCAATAACTCCTTACTTCTGTGACCGATAACGGTAACTCCCAATTCATCACGACTTCATCCTTACTAGAATCTCATCGCCATAACAGCATCGGATACCACATATCCTTGACATTTCACTTCAAACCTCCCAAATCGCACTTCAGAGGTTTAGTGTACCACTTCTTTACTCGAAGTATATTCAGACAATGCGGAGATGTAAGTCACGATCCACCATAGTCTTAATGTATACCAAGATGTTATCGGGAAAATTTCCACAACTAGTCTAAATACGGGTGAAAAACTCGGTTCATGTAATCCATGAATACCGTAGGAACATTAGTTAGACCAAAGAGCATCACTCACTCGTAATGTCCATATCTAGTATGGATAACTATCTTCGGAATACCTAAGTCCTAACTTTTAATTAAAAATAACCCGACTTTAGACCACACTTTGAAATCACTGCTTCACCTTGAAGCTAAACAACCTAAGCATAGATTCTTATTCTTAACCATAACTTTATCCAACTGGAGGTAATTTATACCCGACCTCCTGCTCCCATCTTTTCTTTCCAACAAGTAACACAGAGCACCCCAACTTGTGGGAAAACTAGGTAATAATACCCTTACTGCTTTATTAGATACCTTATTAGCACTTTTGGTTGAACTTTGTCACTACAGGTTTTCATAATCGACTCACCAATGGGTAAAGGTTTTGTAAAAGTTTCTTGAATATGAAATAATTTTCTCACTTACCCATAGGTGTTTGTTTCTTCGTTAACCCGAAATACTAATAAAACATATCTTCACCTCGTGACTCATTCTTCGAAACTCAATTCCAATATCCAGATGATCTCACACAAAAGTATGGCCTTTCAAAACCTATAAGTCAGATGACTATTCCAACCAACCATTCCCTTGAACTAGAATCCATTATTCATTCACTTGGATTCATCAACAATAGTGCTACAAGGATGTACCGATCTCAAATATCAAAATATTCTTTAGATTAGGGACTATTAATAATATTATACCAATGTTACTAACTCAGTAACTAATCACAGTAGTTGCAAATCTAACTTGTGAACCAAAATTTCATGCATTACACATGGATTACAGATCAAAGTCCTTTGACTTTATTTCATTGAATATAGACGAGTAATTTCCGAACTAGCCACTTTCCAATCAAAACAACATTTCTTGACTGATCTGTTTGGAATAGCATAGTCTTAAGTTACATTTTTTTTGTAGTTAAAGCTTCGTTAAAAGTACCATAAATACTCCTCATACTCTCCTTCAAATTTGCAACACCATACAGTTTCTATTATCACTATTATATACTTCAAAGCCAGCTTTCATCCTCATGGTCCTTGTAATATTAACTAAGGTATGGATCATATGTCAAACAACTTTTCTAAAGCCAACCATTCTCTTGAATGGAGCCTAATACTCAAATACTCAAGCATAAAAGAATCTAACCACATAGATCCCTCGCTTGATACATAACCGCTTTCCTAGCTAAGTAGGACTTTCTCTAGCGGAACGCTTTATGTTTGGATTCATCACGAAATCAAACCAGTTATTATACTCATCAAAGAACTAATCAAAATAGAAGGATTCTTCTACGGAATCAAACGGGCACAAGATAATGCTTCCAACGTTGATTCCGAGAACAATTCTCACCACTTTAGTCATTCCTTTGGTCCCACAACTCTCCACGGCCACAAACGTTCAAACATAAACATAACCTCTTTAACGTATCCATTTGGCATGGAACACGTCTTGCTTAACAATAAGTAAGGTGTCTCACGCTCACTTGATTCCGCTTTACTATAGAACAACAACACTTTAAGAAATTGAATGTTCCACCCTTGGATATATCTTGGCGGCATATCTCATAATCGATCGCTTTTGGAAGCTCCACCGACTGTTGAAAAGCTATAGCTGCTAACAACCTTTTCCGGGGAATAAAACCATTGGGAAACTATAATGAGTATCATCCTAAAACAGTGTTTAGGAATCTCATCTTAACTGCTGGAAGTTCTCTTTCCAATTCCCAAGCCTATAATAGGTTTATGTCCTACAACCGCTTTAGTACCAAACAACTTGGGATAATACAGAGATACAGTTCAGAATACCACTGAACAACTGATTCACAAACTACTCATATGTGTAGACATTTTCGTTAGCTTTCCAACGCATCCCGGAACATAAGAATCGGAGTTCCGGATTAGAAGTTATAAATAAAACAAGTTGGTGAACTATCGAAATTTTCTCACAAACTGAGACTAGCTTTCTCGAAATATATATATATATCAATCGGCTTGAATATATTTTCCCTCACACGTGACATCTCATTTTCATTACTGCCGTCATTTTTCAAAATCAAGCAACAGTCCATTGCATAACTTGATTGGACACGAGTTTCCAGAAATAGATTGAAAAGATATTCCTCAAGTTCCTCAATTCCTCATCTGAAAGTTTAACATTAGAATTCCCTATAGGTGCAGGTCTTTCAATCCAAGAATCACTCTTTCCGAAATATTACCGTAACGGGGAATTGTTTGAAACCCAGTACATGTTACCATCAAAATCACCTATTGATCTTATCTCGATTAGGACTTGGTTCAGAAACCGTAATCAGAACTAATTTGATCCGCATTGGGTTCTGTAGCCAATTCTGAGATTGCACTACAACTTACTAGATCGGCTTCATAGCATTTCGCAAGATGTCTTTAAGGAAAAATGAACCTTATCAATACTCATGACTATCCGGAGGAAACCTCTAACTTGCAATCTAAGTCGGGGTTTACTCTATCCATAAAGTAAGGATATATATGGAATAATATTTCCATAGTTTGCTAGATCGACTAATCAACGGTCGGGACCTCGGGTGCATCCATTAATCTTAGCGAGTCTTACGATCTTCATTTATTACCGCTGAAAGCTTTTTCTTAATTGTAGTTCCCTGCAGGACCTACGATAACTTCCACTGCAATTTCACATTTGCACCTGGTTCCCTGATTGAACATCCGTCCATCGTTTCTTCGAACCAACATGGCTGCCCTTTACTTGCTTCAGAACACCAACTATAGCCCTTTGCTTTCGCTGCGTGCTCTGATAAACTGAGAAGGCCAAAATTCCTATGGTGTAGGGTTTGGACATTTTCGGGGCGAGGCAAATAATTGTCATCATTCTCAGTAACTCACATGAAACATTGAGTGGATCCTGACTCAATACTTCACATAATATACTGAAAGGTTCTGACATTTAATTGTCTAAGTCCCTAGCTGACACAATCTAACCTTTTGACCATAAGGTCTCTACGTCCGACTAGGCCGAACTGCTCTGATACCAAATGTAACACCCTAAAAATTTTTCGCGTCTTAAACACGAATTATTCGAAACATTACATATCAGAGTAGCGGAAATATAACTTACAACTTGTATCAAGTCAAGTTATACAATATTTTACAAAGAAACAAAATGCGAATATCATAAGCATAAATGCTCAGTATCCATCTTCCACACAAGCATCAACAGCCTGTGCTTCTTCTTCCCTTTTCTTTTATCCTGTTTCTCTGAAAAAACCATATGATAGGGTGAGACAACTTGCCTCGAAAGTGAGCTTTACCGTGACCCTAGCCACACTCATGAGCCAATTAAAACATAGACACAAACAAGTTAGTACTTACTCGGATCTCTTAGCAATTCTATTATATGAATTGCCAAACATAAAACATAGACACGAAGCAAGTTAATACTTATCGGATCTCTTAGCAATTCTATTATATGAATTGCTTAAAACATGGTAATCCAAGAATGAATTACAATAAAGTTTTATTAATTTTAGTACACCACCAACAACCTAAAAGAAGCATGGGTGGACCCCGGCCATAGCCAATAAGTGTACAACTCTCAAAGGCGGAATAATCTTTTTAACATTGGGGCCTAGGGCGGGGCTCATGACCGCCTCCCCAGCATACTAACACATAGAGGTCGTCACCTCAACTCGATATATTTATATATCGTAACATAACGGATAGAGCATATCATTTTCCGCAAGCATTATTTCAATTCCATTTAATTTATAATTATAGGTCTCATGGATAGGTTTAGATGATTTATAATCATCCCTAGCCAAAACATAAAAATAGAACATTTCGTTCGGTTTATTTTCCAAGACATAAGTCCACACATCGTTCACTAGTTCGGTTTTTCAAATAATAATAATATTAATCGTTATTTCAAAACCACTTTGAATTTGTATCAAAATTTCTAACAAAATTTCGTGAGAGTTTCCTCTGTAATACTGGACATCCCAAAATAAATCATAATCACCAAAAAACCACTCGGACATCATTTTATTCCAAAATCATTATTTCACACATATACAAAATTTTACTGGTTTCCAATAGATTTGAAAATTCAACCGATTCACACCCAACTTTAAAACACATCCAAACAAACAATATTCCACATAAATGCTCTAGGTGGTTAGGAAAAGGATTTAAAAGAAGTTTGGGCCGAATGGAGTGTCGGCGAAACATTGGACATTGGGGACATAGGAACTTCTCAACTTAGTCCCCAATTCCGCCCGCTTCGTTCTCCGATCGATCCCAAATCGTATTTCAATCCTAAACAACCACGCATGACCATACACACAAATATTCACCAAACATAACAATCCAAAAATCAAATCATTATGGTTGCGTGTTAAATTTTCAAACGCGTCATTTTCGCAAAATAAGCGTTTTTGACTCTAAAATTCTCGAAACTTCAAAATTTGAAAAATCATTCAAACATAGTTCAAAAACGATGTTTAAATTCCTAAGCGAGTAAAACTCACCTCCTCGTGATGAAAATCACGAACCACCGAGACGTTTCGAAGCTCATGATCCCGAACTTCACGAACTCGCTCCGAACTCGCTCCAAAACCGGAACCGAACACTCCACGTCAGTTGTTGAGCTTCCAATCGTCCATACCAAGCTTCAATTTCGCTTAAATCTCCAGTTTCTCCAAATTGGAGCTTAAAACCCATTAATGGCAAAACAAAAGCGGAAAGAAATTAGAGTGTGAAAGTGGTACCAATAGATAGATCTCGAAAAATGGAGAAGAACGGTACAAGAATCACTTACAACCGTTGAGTATTCGCGGAGAGTTCCATGTTTCTTCCTCACGTTTTCTCCCCCTTTCTCTCGGCTTCTCATCCCTCTCTCTCTCTGTTTCTCACGCTTCTGTTTCCTTTCTATTCCTTTCTTATCTTTTTTTTTTTTTTCTTTGGGGTGGGTTGGGCCTCCCTTCACAAAAAACAAACTCAGTTTACTTTCTAAGACACCCCATGTTTTCTTCACATAACACAATCACATAGTTTACTCTTTATGTCAAATTCAATCCGAAACGTGACTTATTATTTACTCGAATAATAATTCACTCGTTAATTTCGTAAATCGAAATTAACGAAACTAGGGATGTTACAAAGTGTCTACAAAATAAATAAATAAAACTTTTTTGTAGATACTTTTTCTTATTAATTAATGTGATAAAATTAGATTCATTAAACAAAGTAGTTCCATTTTCTATTAGTATTTTTTTAGTGAACTTTATTTCAGTTAGTAATGTGTGTGACATTCTACGTAATACTAGCAGTCTATGTTTGCGATTTATGTTGCCAGAACAAAACAAATAATGTAACACCCTCATATTTCTATCTATTAGAAATACTAAAGTGTACAACTTAGCATACATCAGAGATAATATTTCCTATTCAGATTTACATCTTACAAGAATAGCGGAAACGATACATAACTTAAAACAAATTTAAGTTACAATCGATACAAAGATACAATGGAAAAACCATAAATAGAGCTAGAAGAACTACGTCTTCAATTTCTCCTCGTGCACGCCATCTACTCGGGCCAGAAAGGAACTTCTTTCCTGTTTCTCTGTAAAAACAACAACATTTGTAGGGTGAGATAACAAATCTCGAAGTGAGTCTTACCGTGACCCTCACCTATCACTCGGTCCATTTATAAAACACTTATCCTTTCAAATAGATTATTTATGATGCACCCAATCCTCGCGAATTGGTCAATAGCGTTGGAAGTTTCTTCTCAACCTAAGTGCGCTTTTGACGCACTCCAATTCCTTGCCGAATTGGTCAATAGCATTGAGAATTTCATTCCAACCTAAGTACACCCATTTATTAGTAATTCAATATGAATTACAATACACAATCAATCAATGGTAATCCGTAAATAAATTACATTAGAGTTCATAACCCAATTCTTGATGGCTATGTACAATTTAAATTACTTATCTATAGTTCATAGCCCAATTCTTGATGGCTATGTACAATTTAAATTACTTATCTATAGTTCATAGCCCAATTCTTGATGGCTATGCACTATCCTCTTTATTAATCTAGTACAACACCTTAAACCATTTTTCTTTTCTTCGGTTTGCGGTGAACCCAATCCACTCACAGTGAACAACCTCATATGGGCCTAGCTCGAGGGCTCATGACTTCCTCTCCCTAGTGTACTATCCTCTTGGGTCGTCACCCATAAACGATATATTTCAATATCATACCCGCATTGGGCCGTCTCCTATACACAATATAATTTAGACATCATACACGCATTGAGCCATTTTCTATATTCGATATAATTCATATACCGAAAACATAATTACATCTATGATATGTTATTATACCATACTAGAACAATCAAGAACCTATATCACGGTCCAATCATCACTTTATATTCAAAAGTTTGATTCTCACACGTATACTATGTTTTACGAAATATTCGTGACATTAACCGTTTAATTCAAAACCACTTTGAGTTACGTATAAAAATTTCTAACGAAAATTCGCAGAGTTTCCTCCAGTAATACTGGACATCCCAAAAATAATATTTACCTGAAAAACCAGTCCAGACATCATTTTATTCCAAAATCATTAATTTCGTACATATACAAAATTCTACGGTTTTCCAATAGATTTGAAAATTCAACCGATTCACACCCAACTCTAAAACACATCCAAACAAACAATATTCCACATAATCCAAATCCAAACATATCAATTCAAAAATCAAAGCATTATGGTTTCGTTTTAAATTTTCAAACACGCGTCATTTTCGTAAAATAGCGTTTTTGACTCTAAAATCCTCGAAACTTCGAAATTTGAAAATCATTCAAACATAGTTCAAAAACGATGTTTAAAATTCCCTAAGCGAGTAAAACTCACCTCGTGTGATGAAAATCACACAAAACCGAAAACTCTCCGAAGCTCTCCAAGCTCCCGGTTAGAAACTTCACGAACTCGCTCGAACCCGCTCCAAAACCGAACCGAACACTCCACGTCGGTTGTTGAGCTTCCAATCCTCAATACCAAGCTTCAATTTCTCCCAAACCTCCAATTTTGGAGTTTGAAACCTCAAAATCCATCAATGGTGATTTGCAAAAGAGGAAGAATTAGGGTATGAAATTAGTATCATCGGAAGAGGATGAAAAATGGAAGAGAACGGTATAAGAAGCCCACTTACCCGTGCTACGTGGAGGAGATCCGCCCCTTTTTCCCTTCTCCTCCTCCGTTTCTTCACTCTCTCTCACACGCTTCTCTTTTCTCTCTCTCACTGCTCTTCACGTTTTCTTCTTCTTTTTATTCCTTTCTTATTCTTCTTTTTTCTTTATTCCTTCTTTCACTTATTTCTTTCTTAATTCTTTTTCTTATTTCAACACAAGTGGGGTATTAGGGAGTATTTGGATATTTTTGATGTCTCGAGAGATCATTTAACTAAGTGGTATAAATCCTAAAATACCCTTAGAGTACTAATTTCCACTCGATTATGCATTTAAATTATTTTCTCACGGCAATTAAATTGCTTTCAGTAATGACCTCTTATCCAAAACTTGATTTATTATTTATTCGGATAATAAATCACTCGTTAATTTCTTAATTTGAAATTAACGAAATTAGGGATGTTACAGTCACCCCAACTTGAAAAATTTTGTCCTCAAAATTTGACAAACATACTTCAAGAGAATATATACGGGTATCTAATCCGCATATCGTCCTCTAATTCCCAAATAGCTTCCTGGACCCAAAAACGATTACAAACTCCTTAAACAATTGTAATTGTTCTCGTCCGAAGCATTTTCTCTTCATGACCTAAGATATGACTTAGATTTGGCTGAAATGACGAATTAGTCAAAAATCGATCGTTTCTAACTCCACAGTTGACTGGGATTAGAAGGTCTTTCCTCAATTAGGATACAGGAAATACTTTATTTAAATTGAACAATGTCCAAGATAAAACTATACAATACTCCACTAGTACAATACACTCGAGAACTGAGTTCTTCGCCGGCAATGCTCTACCGGTAACAATGGTTGATGTAACTCTTACAATACAGGATCATCCGATCCAACTCTAGTGGTCTAATTCCTTTGTCAACATAATTCTTTTTGCCGAGTCAGAGCTACCTTCAATTCTCAATGCATACCCAATAGTTTTCAATTTAAAATCATGAGTCGTAGAATCCTTCTCATGAGGACTTCTCTTACCAAGATGCATAAGCTGCCAATTGTAATTATGCGTCAAAACACATGTTAAACCTTACACGAGGCGTTACTATAAATTTGGAATTCTAAGAAAAGATCCAAAAGAATTAGAATTGGAACAGGAATCAACTTCGCTTTCAACTCTAGAAACATTCTTCACAATCGAATCACATTCAAATGATCGACCTTTCTACGAGTTAACCGAACGAGTGGAAGAACTATTGTGAGAATTCTTCCGATAAAACTTACCATACAAATCAATCGGTCCTCATAACTCCTTACTTTGGTAATCGAAACGACAATTCCCAATTCGTTACGACTTCACCTTTACTAGAATTTCTTCATCTACAATGATGGAGACCACACGCTCCCAAAATTTCACTACAGAAACTCATAATTCATACTCCTAAGGTTTAGCCTATCGCTTCTCCTCTGCGAGTATATTCAGAACAACGCAGAGACGTCACTCATATTCTATAGTGGTCTTAATGTATACTAAGATGTTATCGGTGAAAATTTCAACAACTAGTCTAAATACGGGTGAGGAACTCGGTTCATGTAATCCATGAATACCGTAGGAACATTAGTTAGACCGAAGGGCATCACTACTCACTCGCAATGTCCATATCTAGTATGGAAAGCTGTCCTCGGGGTAACTAAAGCCCTAACCTTTAAATAAATAAAAACCCGACCTTAGACCAAACTTTGAAATCACTGCTTCACCTTGAAGCTAAACAACCTAAGCATAGATTCTTGGCATAGATACTTATTCTTAACCATAACTTTATCCAACTGGAGGTAATCCATACACGATCTCTTACTTCCATCTTTCTTTTCAACAAGTCACCCGGAACACCCCAACTTGTATTAAACTAGAGGGCATCACGTTCCGAGTTTATGAGATACCGTACTATTAGAACTTCGGGTTAAACGCTGTCACTACTGAGTTCATGACCATCTCACAAATGGGTAAAGGTTTTGTAAAAGTTTCTTGAAAACATTTGAATATGAAATGAATTTGCTCACTTACCCATAGGTGTTTGTTTCTTCGTTAACCCGAAATACCAATAAGACGTAGCTTCACTTCGTGACTCCGTCTTTGAAACACAATTCAGAAATTCGGAGGTATTTCAAAACCTATAAGTCAGATAACCATTTTAGAACCAACCATTCACTTGAACTAAATCTATTATTCACTCACTTGGATTCCATCAATAATAGTGATACAAGGATGCACCCATCTCAAATATCAAAATATTATTTGGATTAGGGACGATTAATAATATTATACCAATGTTACTAACTCAGTAACTAATCACAGTAGTTGCAAATCTAACTTGTGAACCAAAATTTCATGCATTACACATGGATTACAGATCAAAGTCCTTTGACTTTATTTCATTGAATATAGACGAGTAATTTCCGAACTAGCCACTTTCCAATCAAAACAACATTTCTTGACTGATCTGTTTGGAATAGCATAGTCTTAAGTTACATTTTTGTAGTTAAAGCTTCGTTAAAAGTACCATAAATACTCCTCATACTCTCCTTCAAATTTGCGGACCGCATGCCTTCGTTATAACTATTATATACTTGACCTACCTCATCATCATCATGGTCCTTGGGTCATTAACTAGGTATGGATCATATGTCAAACAACTTTTCTCAAGCCAACCATTCTCTTGAATGGAGTCTAATACTCAAATACTCAAGCATAAAAGAATCTAACCACATAGATCCCTCGCTTGATACATAACCGCTTTCCTAGCTAAGTAGGACTTTCTCTAAGCGGAACGTTTATGTTTGGATTCATCACGAAATCAAACCGGTTATTATACTCATCAAAGAACTAATCAAAATAGAAGGATTCTTCTACGGAATCAAACGGACACAAGATAATGCTTCCAACGTTGATTCCGAGAACAATTCTCACCACTTTAGTCATTCCTTTGGTCCCACAACTCTCCAGCTCCACAAACGTTCAAACATAACCCTTTTAACGTATCCATTTGGCATGGAACATGTCTTGCTTAACAATAAGTAAGGTGTCTCACGCTCACTTAATTCCGTCTTACTATAGCACAACAACACTTTAAGAAATTGAATATTCCACCCTTGGATATCTTCAAGACATACCTCATAGTCGTTAGCTTTTGGCAACTCTACTGATCGTTGAAAAGCTAAAGTCGCTAACAACCTTTTCCGGGAATAGGTCCATAGGAAAACTATAATGAGTATCATCCTAAAACAAAGTTTAGGAATCTCATCTTAATGACTTAAAATCCTCTTTCAACTTCCTGTGCCTATAATAGGTTTATGTTCTACAACCGCTTTAGTACCAAACAACTTGGGATATTACTGAGATACAGTTCAGAATACCACTGAACAACTGATTCACAAACTACTCAGATGTGTAGACATTTTCGTTAGCTTTCCAACACATCCCGAACATAAGAATCGGAGTTCGGATTAGAAGTTATAAATAAAACAAGTCGGAGAACTATCGAAAATTTCTCATCCTACCGAGACTAGCTTCCTCATAATATATATATCAATCATCTTGAATATATTTCCCTCACATGTGACATCTCATTTTCCTCATCTTGTCATTTCTTAGAATCGAATAACGGTCCATGAGTGCCATCCAAATTATCGTCTTCCATGCCCATTCTATAACTTGATTGAAAACGAGCTTTCGAGAATAGATTAAAAATATGCCCTTCCAAATTCCTCATCCGAAAGTTTAACATTAGCATCCAATATAGGTGCGTGTCTTTCAATCCATGAATCACTCTTTCTAAAATATTGCCATAATCGGGAATAGTTTGAAATCCAAAGACATGTCACCATCAAGTCACCTCTCGCTCTTATCTTGATTGAGACTTGGTTCAAAAACCGTGATCATAACTAACTCGATCAACATTGGGTTCCGTAGCCAATCAGAGAGATTGAACTACAACCTACTAGGTCGGCTTCATAGCATTTCGCAATATGGCGTAAAGGAAAAAGAAACATGATCAAGACTCGCAGCTATCCAAAAGGATATCTCTAATCGCGATCTAAGTTGGGGTTTACTCTAACCATAAGGTAAGGTTATTGTAAAACAATATTTCCATGGCCCGATAGACCGGCTAATCAATAATTAGGATTCCGGGTGTCAGTTAATCTTAACGAGATCTTACGATCTTCATCATTATTCCCGCCTAAAGGCTTTTCTTAATTGTAGCTCTTTGTATGACCTACAATAACTTCCACTGCAATTCTACAATTGCACTTGGTTCACTGATTGAACATTCGCCCACAATTTCCTCGAACCAATTTAGCTGCCCTTTGCTTACTTCAAAACACCAACTGTAGCCCTTTGCTTTCGCTGCGTGCTCTGATAAACTGAGAAGGCCAGAATTCCTATGGTGTAGGGTTTGGACATTTTCGGGGCTAAGGCAACCAATCGTTATCATTCCCAGTACCTTGCATGAAAAATTGAGTTGATCAAGCTCAAAGCTTCACATAACATACTGGAAGGTTCTAACAATTGCCTGTCACAGTCCCTAAGTGACTCTATCTAACCTCTTGACCATAAGGTCTCTACGTCCGACTAGGTCGAACCGCTCTGATACCAAAATGTAACACCCTCATATTTCTATCTATTAGAAATACTAAAGTGTACAACTTAGCATACATCAGAGATAATATTTCCTATTCAGATTTACATCTTACAAGAATAGCGGAAACGATACATAACTTAAAACAAATTTAAGTTACAATCAGATACAAAGATACAATGGAAAAACCATAAATAGAGCTAGAAGAACTACGTCTTCAATTTCTCCTCGTGCACGCCATCTACTCGGGCCGTAAAGGAACTTCTTTCCCTGTTTCTCTGTAAAAACAACAACATTTGTAGGGTGAGATAACAAATCTCGGTGAGTCTTACTGTGACCCTCACCTATCACTCGGTCCATTTATAAAACACTTATCCTTTCAAATAGATTATTTATGATGCACCCAATCCCTCGCCGAATTGGTCAATAGCGTTGGAAGTTTCTTCTCAACCTAAGTGCGCTGACGCACTCCAATTCCTTGCCGAATTGGTCAATAGCATTGAGAATTTCATTCCAACCTAAGTACACCCATTTATTAGTAATTCAATATGAATTACAATACACAATCAATCAATGGTAATCCGGTAAATAAATTACATTAGAGTTCATAACCCAATTCTTGATGGCTATGTACAATTTAAATTACTTATCTATAGTTCATAGCCCAATTCTTGATGGCTATGTACAATTTAAATTACTTATCTATAGTTCATAGCCCAATTCTTGATGGCTATGCACTATCCTCTTTATTAATCTAGTACAACACCTTAAACCATTTTTCTTTTCTTCGGTTTGCGGTGAACCCAATCCACTCACAAAGGAACAACCTCCTCATATGGGCCTAGCTCGAGGGCTCATGACTTCCTCTCCCTAGTGTACTATCCTCTTGGGTCGTCACCCATAAACGATATATTTCAATATCATACCCGCATTGGGCCGTCTCCTATACACAATATAATTTAGACATCATACACGCATTGAGCCATTTTCTATATTCGATATAATTCATATACCGAAAACATAATTACATCTATGATATGTTATTATACCATACTAGAACAATCAAGAACCTATATCACGGTCCAATCATCACTTTATATTCAAAAGTTTGATTCTCACACGTATACTATGTTTTACTGAAATATTCGTGACATTAACCGCTTTAATTCAAAACCACTTTGAGTTACGTATAAAAATTTCTAACGAAAATTCGGCAGAGTTTCCTCTGTAATACTGGACATCCCAAAATAATATTTACGAAAAACCAGTCCAGGACATCATTTTATTCCAAAATCATTAATTTCAGTATATATACAAAATTCTACGGTTTTCCAATAGATTTGAAAATTCAACCGATTCACACCCAACTCTAAAACACATCCAAACAAACAATATTCCACATAATCCACCCAAACATATCAATTCAAAAATCAAAGCATTATGGTTTCGTTTTAAATTTTCAAACACGCGTCATTTTCGTAAAATAGCGTTTTTGACTCTAAAATCCTCGAAACTTGAAATTTGAAAATCATTCAAACATAGTTCAAAAACGATGTTTAAAATTCCCTAAGCGAGTAAAACTCACCTCGTGTGATGAAAATCACACAAAACCGGCTCTCTCAGCTCTCCGAAGCTCCTGGTTCGAAACTTCACGACTCGCTCCAACCCGCTCCAAAACCGGAACCAGAACACTCCACGTCGGTTGTTGAGCTTCCAATCCTCAATACCAAGCTTCAATTTCTCCCAAACCTCCAATTTTGGAGTTTGAAACCTCAAAATCCATCAATGGTGATTTGCAAAAGAGGAAGAATTAGGGTATGAAATTAGTATCATCGGAAAGAGGATGAAAAATGGAAGAGAATCGGTATAAGAAGCCCCTTACCGGTGCTACGTGGAGGAGATCCGCCCCTTTTTCCCTTCTCCTCCTCCTCCGTTTCTTCACTCTCTCTCTCACGGCTTCTCTTTTCTCTCTCTGTCGCTGGCTCTTCACGTTTTCTTCTTCTTTTTATTCCTTTCTTATTCTTCTTTTCTTTTATTCCCTCCCTTCTTTCACTTATTTCTTTCTTAATTCTTTTTCTTATTTCAACACAAGTGGGGTATTAGGGAGTATTTGGATATTTTGATGTCTCGAGAGATCATTTACTAAGTGGTATAAATCTTAAAATACCCTTAGAGTACTAATTTCCACTCGATTATGCATTTAAATTATTTTCTCTGGCAATTAAATTGCTTTCGTAATGTGACTCTCTTATCCGAAACTTGATTTATTATTTATTCGGATAATAAATCACTCGTTAATTTCTTAATTTGAAATTAACGAAATTAGGGATGTTACAAATAACCTTAGGCATAGTTTTATAAAGGTGGTAAAATTTATTTAATTTTCATTTTTTTGGCTCGTAATTAAATAGAAGTTGCTTGTTCGATTTGGATTGTAGTATTAAATTTTAGCATACTTTAGATTTAGTTCGCTCAAAAAAAAAATTGAGTCATAATCGAAATTAACTTACACACAATATTTATGGCTAATATTTAGATAAAAAAATATTTGTTGAAATCATGATTATTTTAGTGTTGCTCATTTTTACAAAACAGATAAGTTTCTAAACTAAAAGAGAAAATCTTCTAATATTTTTATTAATTAAATAATATAAAATTATTACTCTATTACAGTAATCAAATTCAACTCTTCGATTATTTAAATAAATTTATTGTTTGATTCAATTAAACTAATATTTTCCTTTGACCAGTTAATCACCCTTAAAGTTGAAGCATATGTACAATGAGGTGATTTTTTCAATGATTTTATTTTTCATTATTTTTATTGGGTTATTAGTGGAACACCTTAAAAATAACATTCTTTTCTCTGTCTTATTTTCAAAAGGGCGTGATTCTAAAAGGTGGTGAGACCTACACCTTTTCTGTCTCTCTTCTATGTTTTTATGAAACCTAGCTAAACAGAAATAGTTATTTCTCTCTCCTCCCTCCTCCTTAACACTTTTATGGATACAACCAGACTATTAAATTTTAAATAAACAAAAATTTTGGATCCAAAATTAACCAAAAACAAAAGAACTCAAAGGATATAAGGTCAAATTAAGATCACTTATAACTAAAACCAGATTGGGCTAACCTAAAGTTTAAGCTAAGAAAAATGTAGCATGTTCATGTGTATTATCACAAAACAAAATAGTTCAAGTGGTTAGTAAATATTGATTTATATTATATGATTTTCTTGTCAATTAACTTTAAATAGTTAATTTAACTTAAACACAAAATTCTATCGTATACAAAGTGATATATTATATAAGGAATTAATAATTTTATACGGAAAACACTATTAATTTATATTATATGATTTTCTTGTCAATTAACGTTATATGGTTTTATTGTCGATTAACTTTAAATAGTTAATTTAACGTAAATGAGAAAATTCAATCTCACACAAAGTAACATATCATATAAGGAATAAATAATTTGAGACGGCAACACACTACTATTTTTCCTTTCTCCAAAATTGATTTTTTCCATAAACATATAAATTTTTTCTATATAGTTTTCGTATTTTTGTTGAAATTAATACTAATTAATACATTCTATCTCTTTTTGAGGAATTAAAATCTTTATTACTATTTTTTGGTTGAAATAGTTATCATGAAATCACTAAAAATAATATAATTATCTATTCAAAAACTTATAGTAAAAGATATTTTTCAAGATAAAACTAATCTAATGAAATAAATTTTGGAGACGTTTTTATTCATTCAATTCAATAAAATTACATTGAAAATTTTTACAATGAAACTTACATTTGATGGAAATAAAATTAGATTTAACTTACAAGGAAATCAATGAAAGTAAATTTAAAATTATATCAAACGATTAATAAATTAAAAATATATTATTACTGAATTCTGATAGATTTAATATATAAAAATAAAAATTTAGTTTACTTACAAATTAATTTTTTTTTACTTTTTTTACCAATATATAAAATATTTATACATGTGGAAGACTACTTTTTTCTTACTACACTTGGAGAAGGTACGCTTTAAAAAAACATCGAAGACACGTTAATTAATCTATATCTAACATAAAACATGAATTCTAAAGTCTATATAAGTTGAAAGAATTACTTGACATAATTATATTGCTCTTTCTTTTTTTATCATCATCGTTAATTAGTATCTATTATGTTAAAAAATAAATTAGTAACAATGTTTTGTAGAAATAGTAAATTAAAAATATATCAGAATATAAGTGATCTCTCATATTAGACTATATTCCTCTTTAAATTTTGGACATTTAGTAAATCAATTTGATCCTAAAATATTTAATTTCATAACTTTTATTGATAAACACATTTTAATTCTCTGGATACAGTTTCCTTTTATATAATCTAAAATTCATTTTATGTATTGTCCACATATACTATTACCTATTCTCTTTCTTTTACTAGTAAAGTAAATATCACGTTGCACAAAAACTTGTATGCAACGTCGGACGTGTATTTTTTAAGTAGTGAAAACATGCCTAACATGCATTATTCGATGCTTATAAATTGAGATTGTTTATTCAAATAGAGGTCGATCACCTTAAGTTTAACATATACTAAGCGATACTCGATATTTACTTAGAGAAGAGTTATGGCAAAGGGTGAGATGAAAAATACTTTTATTGTGTTTATGGTATTGATTATGTTAGTGTTTGCACAAGCTAGTGATTCTCACCTACTATCTGCAGCTAGTGTAATCCGTTGTGTTGGCGGGTGTGGCTTAAAATGTAGACCGCTACTTGAAATGGTAGAATTGTATGCACTGTGTGTTGCTTTATGTGGAGTGAAATGTCGTAAGCAACCATCGAAAAGTCGCATATGCTTGTACTACTAGTTGTGCCTCTGTCCATGTCCATTGATGCCAACAACTGGTATATATTCTTATTTAGTTTTCGATTCTTTATCATTTGTTATTTGTATCAAGCTATAATCTTATCAATCATGGTTGAGTTAAACACTCGTATAGTAACAATTTTTTTTAATTTACTCACGGATGTTCGTGGTATCGATGCCTCACGTGGGTTCGTGCTTGGAAGCTTGTAAGAACAAATAGCTTGTTTCATGTGAAATCAACGTTTTGAGAAGATCTTGAAAGAGAAATTGTATTTATTTATTTATGTTGCAACAAAGGAACCTTAGAGGAAGTGTCTACAAAATAAATAAATAAAACTTTTTGTAGATACTTTTTCTTATTAATTAATGTGATAAAATTAGATTCATTAAACAAAGTAGTTCCATTTTCTATTAGTATTTTTTAGTGAACTTTATTTCATTAGTAATGTGTGTGACATTCTACGTAATACTAGCGATCTATGTTTGCGATTTATGTTGCGAAACAAAACAAATAACCTTAGGCATAGTTTTATAAAGGTGGTAAAATTTATTTAATTTTCATTTTTTTGGCTCGTAATTAAATAGAAGTTGCTTGTTCGATTTGGATTGTAGTATTAAATTTTAGCATACTTTAGATTTAGTTCGCTCAAAAAAAAAATTGAGTCATAATCGAAATTAACTTACACACAATATTTATGGCTAATATTTAGATAAAAAATATTTGTTGAAATCATGATTATTTTAGTGTTGCTCATTTTTACAAAACAGATAAGTTTCTAAACTAAAAGAGAAAATCTTCTAATATTTTTATTAATTAAATAATATAAAATTATTACTCTATTACAGTAATCAAATTCAACTCTTCGATTATTTAAATAAATTTATTGTTCGATTCAATTAAACTAATTTTTTCCTTTGACCTGTTAATCACCCTTAAAGTTGAAGCATATGTACAATGAGGTGATTTTTTTCAATGATTTTATTTTTCATTATTTTTATTGGGTTATTAGTGGAACACCTTAAAAATAACATTCTTTTTCTCTGTCTTATTTTCAAAAGGGCGTGATTCTAAAAGGTGGTGAGACCTACACCTTTTCTGTCTCTCTTCTATGTTTTTATGAAACCTAGCTAAACAGAAATAGTTATTTCTCTCTCCCTCCCTCCCTCCTTAACACTTTTATGGATACAACCAGACTATTAAATTTTAAATAAACAAAAATTTTGGATCCAAAATTAACCAAAAACCAAAGAACTCAAAGGATATAAGGTCAAATTAAGATCAGCTATAACTAAAACCAGATTGGGCTAACCTAAAGTTTAAGCTAAGAAAAATGTAGCATGTTCATGTGTATTATCACAAAACAAAATAGTTCAAGTGGTTAGTAAATATTGATTTATATTATATGATTTTCTTGTCAATTAACTTTAAATAGTTAATTTAACTTAAACACAAAATTCTATCGTATACAAAGTGATATATTATATAAGGAATTAATAATTTTATACGGGAAAACACTATTAATTTATATTATATGATTTTCTTGTCAATTAACGTTATATGGTTTTATTGTCAGTTAACTTTAAATAGTTAATTTAACGTAAACAGAAAATTCAATCTCACACAAAGTAACATATCATATAAGGAATAAATAATTTGAGACGGCAACACACTACTATTTTTCCTTTCTCCAAAATTGATTTTTTCCATAAACATATAATTTTTTTCTATATAGTTTTCGTATTTTTGTTGAAATTAATACTAATTAATACATTCTATCTCTTTTTGAGGAATTAAAATCTTTATTACTATTTTTTGGTTGAAATAGTTATCATGAAATCACTAAAAATAATATAATTATCTATTCAAAAACTTATAGTAAAAGATATTTTTCAAGATAAAACTAATCTAATGAAATAAATTTTGGAGACGTTTTTATTCATTCAATTCAATAAAATTACAATGAAAATTTTTACAATGAAACTTACATTTGATGGAAATAAAATTAGATTTAACTTACAAGGAAATCAATGAAAGTAAATTTAAAATTATATCAAACAGTGTAAATTAAAAATATATTATTACTGAATTCTGATAGATTTAATATATAAAAATAAAAATTTAGTTTACTTACAAATTAATTTTTTTTTTACTTTTTTTTACCAATATATAAAATATTTATACATGTGGAAGACTACTTTTTTTCTTACTACACTTGGAGAAGGTACGTTTTTAAAAAAAAACATCGAAGACACGTTAATTAATCTATATCTAACATAAAACATGAATTCTAAAGTCTATATAAGTTGAAAGAATTACTTGACATAATTATATTGCTCTTTCTTTTTTTATCATCATCGTTAATTAGTATCTATTATGTTAAAAAATAAATTAGTAACAATGTTTTGTAGAAATAGTAAATTAAAAATATATCAGAATATAAGTGATCTCTCATATTAGACTATATTCCTCTTTAATTTTTGGACATTTAGTAAATCAATTTGATCCTAAAATATTTAATTTCATAACTTTTATTGATAAACACATTTTAATTCTCTGATACGCTTCCTTTTATATAATCTAAAATTCATTTTATGTATTGTCCACATATACTATTACCTATTCTCTTTCTTTTACTAGTAAAGTAAATATCACGTTGCACAAAAACTTGTACGCTCGTCTGCGTGTATTTTTTAAGTAGTGAAAACATGCCTAACATGCATTATTCGATGCTTATAAATTGAGATTGTTTATTCAAATAGAGGTCGATCACCTTAAGTTTAACATATACTAAGCGATACTCGATATTTACTTAGAGAAGAGTTATGGCAAAGGGTGAGATGAAAAATACTTTTATTGTGTTTATGGTATTGATTATGTTAGTGTTTGCACAAGCTAGTGATTCTCACCAACTATCTGCAGCTAGTGTAATCCGTTGTGTTGGCGGGTGTGGCTTAAAATGTAGACCGCTACTTGAAATGGTAGAATTGTATGCAGCTGTGTTGCTTTATGTGGAGTGAAATGTCGTAAGCAACCATCGAAAGTCTTGCATATGCTTGTACTACTAGTTGTGCCCTGTCCATGTCCATTGATGCCAACACTGGTATATATTCTTATTTAGTTTTCGATTCTTTATCATTTGTTATTTGTATCAAGCTATAATCTTATCAATCATGGTTGAGTTAAACACTCGTATAGTAACAATTTTTTTAATTTACTCATCGGATGTTCGTGGTATCGATGCCTCACGTGGGTTCGTGCTTGGAAGCTTGTAAGAACAAATAGCATGTTTCATGTGAAATCAACGTTTTGAGAAGATCTTGAAAGAGAAATTGTATTTATTTATTTATGTTGCAACAAAGGAACCTTAGAGGAAGTGTCTACAAAATAAATAAATAAAACTTTTTGTAGATACTTTTTCTTATTAATTAATGTGATAAAATTAGATTCATTAAACAAAGTAGTTCCATTTTCTATTAGTATTTTTTAGTGAACTTTATTTCAGATTAGTAATGTGTGTGACATTCTACGTAATACTAGCGATCTATGTTTGCGATTTATGTTGCGAGAACAAAACAAATAACCTTAGGCATAGTTTTATAAAGGTGGTAAAATTTATTTAATTTTCAATTTTTGGCTCAAGTAATTAAATAGAAGTTGCTTGTTCGATTTGGATTGTAGTATTAAATTTTAGCATACTTTAGATTTAGTTCGCTCAAAAAAAATTGAGTCATAATCGAAATTAACTTACACACAATATTTATGGCTAATATTTAGATAAAAATATTTGTTGAAATCATGATTATTTTAGTGTTGCTCATTTTTATAAAACAGATAAGTTTCTAAACTAAAAGAGAAAATCTTCTAATATTTTTATTAATTAAATAATATAAAATTATTACTCTATTACAATAATCAAATTCAACTCTTCGATTATTTAAATAAATTTATTGTTTGATTCAATTAAACTAATTTTTTCCTTTGACTCGTTAATCACCCTTAAAGTTGAAGCATATGTACAATGAGGTGATTTTTTCAATGATTTTATTTTTCATTATTTTTATTGGGTTATTAGTGGAACACCTTAAAAATAACATTCTTTTCTCTGTCTTATTTTCAAAAGGCGTGATTCTAAAAGGTGGTGAGACCTACACCTTTTATGTCTCTCTTCTATGTTTTTATGAAACCTAGCTAAACAGAAATAGTTATTTCTCTCTCCCTCCCTCCTCCTCCTTAACACTTTTATGGATACAACTGACTATTAAATTTTAAATAAACAAAAATTTTGGATCCAAAATTAACCAAAAACCAAAGAACTCAAAGGATATAAGGTCAAATTAAGATCACTATAACTAAAACTAGATTGGGCTAACCTAAAGTTTAAGCTAAGAAAAATGTAGCATGTTCATGTGTATTATCACAAAACAAAATAGTTCAAGTGGTTAGTAAATATTGATTTATATTATATGATTTTCTTGTCAATTAACTTTAAATAGTTAATTTAACTTAAACACAAAATTCTATCGTATACAAAGTGATATATTATATAAGGAATTAATAATTTTATACGGAAAATACTATTAATTTATATTATATGATTTTCTTGTCAATTAACGTTATATGGTTTTATTGTCGATTAACTTTAAATAGTTAATTTAACGTAAATGTGAAAATTCAATCTCACACAAAGTAACATATCATATAAGGAATAAATAATTTGAGACGGCAACACACTACTATTTTTCCTTTCTCCAAAATTGATTTTTTCCATAAACATATAATTTTTTTCTATATAGTTTTCGTATTTTTGTTGAAATTAATACTAATTAATACATTCTATCTCTTTTTGAGGAATTAAAATCTTTATTACTATTTTTTGGTTGAAATAGTTATCATTAAATCACTAAAAATAATATAATTATCTATTCAAAAACTTATAGTAAAAGATATTTTTCAAGATAAAACTAATCTAATGAAATAAATTTTGGAGACGTTTTTATTCATTCAATTCAATAAAATTACATTGAAAATTTTTACAATGAAACTTACATTTGATGGAAATAAAATTAGATTTAACTTACAAGGAAATCAATGAAAGTAAATTTAAAATTATATCAAACAGTGTAAATTAAAAATATATTATTACTGAATTCTGATAGATTTAATATATAAAAATAAAAATTTAGTTTACTTACAAATTAATTTTTTTTTTTACTTTTTTTTACCAATATATAAAATATTTATACATGTGGAAGACTACTTTTTTTCTTACTACACTTGGAGAAGGTACGTTTTTAAAAAAAAACATCGAAGACACGTTAATTAATCTATATCTAACATAAAACATGAATTCTAAAGTCTATATAAGTTGAAAGAATTACTTGACATAATTATATTGCTCTTTCTTTTTTTATCATCATCGTTAATTAGTATCTATTATGTTAAAAAATAAATTAGTAACAATGTTTTGTAGAAATAGTAAATTAAAAATATATCAGAATATAAGTGATCTCTCATATTAGACTATATTCCTCTTTAATTTTTGGACATTTAGTAAATCAATTTGATCCTAAAATATTTAATTTCATAACTTTTATTGATAAACACATTTTAATTCTCTGGATACAGTTTCCTTTTATATAATCTAAAATTCATTTTATGTATTGTCCACATATACTATTACCTATTCTCTTTCTTTTACTAGTAAAGTAAATATCACGTTGCACAAAAACTTGTACGCGTCTGACGTGTATTTTTTTAAGTAGTGAAAACATGCCTAACATGCATTATTCGATGCTTATAAATTGAGATTGTTTATTCAAATAGAGGTCGATCACCTTAAGTTTAACATATACTAAGCGATACTCGATATTTACTTAGAGAAGAGTTATGGCAAAGGGTGAGATGAAAAATACTTTTATTGTGTTTATGGTATTGATTATGTTAGTGTTTGCACAAGCTAGTGATTCTCACCAACTATCTGCAATAGTGTAATCCGTTGTGTTGGCGGGTGTGGCTTAAAATGTAGACCGCTACTTGAAATGGTAGAATTGTATGCAGCCCGTGTGTTGCTTTATGTGGAGTGAAATGTCGTAAGCAACCATCGAAAAGTCGCATATGCTTGTACTACTAGTTGTGCCCTGTCCCATGTCCATTGATGCCAACACTGGTATATATTCTTATTTAGTTTTCGATTCTTTATCATTTGTTATTTGTATCAAGCTATAATCTTATCAATCATGGTTGAGTTAAACACTCGTATAGTAACAATTTTTTTTAATTTACTCTGTCAGATGTTCGTGGTATCGATGCCTACGTGGGTTCGTGCTTGGAAGCTTGTAAGAACAAATAGCATGTTTCATGTGAAATCAACGTTTTGAGAAGATCTTGAAAGAGAAATTGTATTTATTTATTTATGTTGCAACAAAGGAACCTTAGAGGAAGTGTCTACAAAATAAATAAATAAAACTTTTTTGTAGATACTTTTTCTTATTAATTAATGTGATAAAATTAGATTCATTAAACAAAGTAGTTCCATTTTCTATTAGTATTTTTTTAGTGAACTTTATTTCAGTTAGTAATGTGTGTGACATTCTACGTAATACTAGCAGTCTATGTTTGCGATTTATGTTGCCAGAACAAAACAAATAACCTTAGGCATAGTTTTATAAAGGTGGTAAAATTTATTTAATTTTCAATTTTTTGGCTCGTAATTAAATAGAAGTTGCTTGTTCGATTTGGATTGTAGTATTAAATTTTAGCATACTTTAGATTTAGTTCGCTCAAAAAAAAATTGAGTCATAATCGAAATTAACTTACACACAATATTTATGGCTAATATTTAGATAAAAAATATTTGTTGAAATCATGATTATTTTAGTGTTGCTCATTTTTATAAAACAGATAAGTTTCTAAACTAAAAGAGAAAATCTTCTAATATTTTTATTAATTAAATAATATAAAATTATTACTCTATTACAGTAATCAAATTCAACTCTTCGATTATTTAAATAAATTTATTGTTTGATTCAATTAAACTAATTTTTTCCTTTGACCTGTTAATCACCCTTAAAGTTGAAGCATATGTACAATGAGGTGATTTTTTTCAATGATTTTATTTTTCATTATTTTTATTGGGTTATTAGTGGAACACCTTAAAAATAACATTCTTTTTCTCTGTCTTATTTTCAAAAGGGCGTGATTCTAAAAGGTGGTGAGACCTACACCTTTTATGTCTCTCTTCTATGTTTTTATGAAACCTAGCTAAACAGAAATAGTTATTTCTCTCTCCCTCCCTCCCTCCTTAACACTTTTATGGATACAACCTGGACTATTAAATTTTAAATAAACAAAAATTTTGGATCCAAAATTAACCAAAAACCAAAGAACTCAAAGGATATAAGGTCAAATTAAGATCACTATAACTAAAACTGATTGGGCTAACCTAAAGTTTAAGCTAAGAAAAATGTAGCATGTTCATGTGTATTATCACAAAACAAAATAGTTCAAGTGGTTAGTAAATATTGATTTATATTATATGATTTTCTTGTCAATTAACTTTAAATAGTTAATTTAACTTAAACACAAAATTCTATAAGTATACAAAGTGATATATTATATAAGGAATTAATAATTTTATACGGGAAAATACTATTAATTTATATTATATGATTTTCTTGTCAATTAACGTTATATGGTTTTATTGTCAGTTAACTTTAAATAGTTAATTTAACGTAAACAGAAAATTCAATCTCACACAAAGTAACATATCATATAAGGAATAAATAATTTGAGACGGCAACACACTACTATTTTTCCTTTCTCCAAAATTGATTTTTTCCATAAACATATAATTTTTTTCTATATAGTTTTCGTATTTTTGTTGAAATTAATACTAATTAATACATTCTATCTCTTTTTGAGGAATTAAAATCTTTATTACTATTTTTTGGTTGAAATAGTTATCATTAAATCACTAAAAATAATATAATTATCTATTCAAAAACTTATAGTAAAAGATATTTTTCAAGATAAAACTAATCTAATGAAATAAATTTTGGAGACGTTTTTATTCATTCAATTCAATAAAATTACATTGAAAATTTTTACAATGAAACTTACATTTGATGGAAATAAAATTAGATTTAACTTACAAGGAAATCAATGAAAGTAAATTTAAAATTATATCAAACGAAATGTAAATTAAAAATATATTATTACCGAATTCGATAGATTTAATATATAAAAATAAAAATTTAGTTTACTTACAAATTAATTTTTTTTTTACTTTTTTTTACCAATATATAAAATATTTATACATGTGGAAGACTACTTTTTTTCTTACTACACTTGGAGAAGGTACGTTTTTAAAAAAACATCGAAGACACGTTAATTAATCTATATCTAACATAAAACATGAATTCTAAAGTCTATATAAGTTGAAAGAATTACTTGACATAATTATATTGCTCTTTCTTTTTTATCATCATCGTTAATTAGTATCTATTATGTTAAAAATAAATTAGTAACAATGTTTTGTAGAAATAGTAAATTAAAAATATATCGTAATATAAGTGATCTCTCATATTAGACTATATTCCTCTTTAAATTTTGGACATTTAGTAAATCAATTTGATCCTAAAATATTTAATTTCATAACTTTTATTGATAAACACATTTTAATTCTCTGATACAGTTTCCTTTTATATAATCTAAAATTCATTTTATGTATTGTCCACATATACTATTACCTATTCTCTTTCTTTTACTAGTAAAGTAAATATCACGTTGCACAAAAACTTGTACGCGTCTGACGTGTATTTTTTTAAGTAGTGAAAACATGCCTAACATGCATTATTCGATGCTTATAAATTGAGATTGTTTATTCAAAGAGGTCGATCACCTTAAGTTTAACATATACTAAGCGATACTCGATATTTACTTAGAGAAGAGTTATGGCAAAGGGTGAGATGAAAAATACTTTTATTGTGTTTATGGTATTGATTATGTTAGTGTTTGCACAAGCTAGTGATTCTCACCTACTATCTGCAGCTAGTGTAATCCGTTGTGTTGGCGGGTGTGGCTTAAAATGTAGACCGCTACTTGAAATGGTAGAATTGTATGCAGCCTGTGTTGCTTTATGTGGAGTGAAATGTCGTAAGCAACCATCGAAAAGTCTGCATATGCTTGTACTACTAGTTGTGCCTGTCCCATGTCCATTGATGCCAACATCGTATATATTCTTATTTAGTTTTCGATTCTTTATCATTTGTTATTTGTATCAAGCTATAATCTTATCAATCATGGTTGAGTTAAACACTCGTATAGTAACAATTTTTTTTAATTTACTCTGTCAGATGTTCGTGGTATCGATGCCTACGTGGGTTCGTGCTTGGAAGCTTGTAAGAACAAATAGCATGTGAAATCAACGTTTTGAGAAGATCTTGAAAGAGAAATTGTATTTATTTATTTATGTTGCAACAAAGGAACCTTAGAGGAAGTGTCTACAAAATAAATAAATAAAACTTTTTTGTAGATACTTTTTCTTATTAATTAATGTGATAAAATTAGATTCATTAAACAAAGTAGTTCCATTTTCTATTAGTATTTTTTTAGTGAACTTTATTTCAGTTAGTAATGTGTGTGACATTCTACGTAATACTAGCAGTCTATGTTTGCGATTTATGTTGCCAGAACAAAACAAATAACCTTAGGCATAGTTTTATAAAGGTGGTAAAATTTATTTAATTTTCATTTTTTTGGCTCGTAATTAAATAGAAGTTGCTTGTTCGATTTGGATTGTAGTATTAAATTTTAGCATACTTTAGATTTAGTTCGCTCAAAAAAAAAATTGAGTCATAATCGAAATTAACTTACACACAATATTTATGGCTAATATTTAGATAAAAAAATATTTGTTGAAATCATGATTATTTTAGTGTTGCTCATTTTTACAAAACAGATAAGTTTCTAAACTAAAAGAGAAAATATTCTAATATTTTTATTAATTAAATAATATAAAATTATTACTCTATTACAGTAATCAAATTCAACTCTTCGATTATTTAAATAAATTTATTGTTTGATTCAATTAAACTAATTTTTTCCTTTGACCTGTTAATCACCCTTAAAGTTGAAGCATATGTACAATGAGGTGATTTTTTTCAATGATTTTATTTTTCATTATTTTTATTGGGTTATTAGTGGAACACCTTAAAAATAACATTCTTTTTCTCTGTCTTATTTTCAAAAGGGCGTGATTCTAAAAGGTGGTGAGACCTACACCTTTTCTGTCTCTCTTCTATGTTTTTATGAAACCTAGCTAAACAGAAATAGTTATTTCTCTCTCCCTCCCTCCCTCCTTAACACTTTTATGGATACAACCAGACTATTAAATTTTAAATAAACAAAAATTTTGGATCCAAAATTAACCAAAAACCAAAGAACTCAAAGGATATAAGGTCAAATTAAGATCAGCTATAACTAAAACCAGATTGGGCTAACCTAAAGTTTAAGCTAAGAAAAATGTAGCATGTTCATGTGTATTATCACAAAACAAAATAGTTCAAGTGGTTAGTAAATATTGATTTATATTATATGATTTTCTTGTCAATTAACTTTAAATAGTTAATTTAACTTAAACACAAAATTCTATCGTATACAAAGTGATATATTATATAAGGAATTAATAATTTTATACGGAAAACACTATTAATTTATATTATATGATTTTCTTGTCAATTAACGTTATATGGTTTTATTGTCGCTAACTTTAAATAGTTAATTTAACGTAAATGAAAAATTCAATCTCACACAAAGTAACATATCATATAAGGAATAAATAATTTGAGACGGCAACACACTACTATTTTTCCTTTCTCCAAAATTGATTTTTTCCATAAACATATAATTTTTTTCTATATAGTTTTCGTATTTTTGTTGAAATTAATACTAATTAATACATTCTATCTCTTTTTGAGGAATTAAAATCTTTATTACTATTTTTTGGTTGAAATAGTTATCATGAAATCACTAAAAATAATATAATTATCTATTCAAAAACTTATAGTAAAAGATATTTTTCAAGATAAAACTAATCTAATGAAATAAATTTTGGAGACGTTTTTATTCATTCAATTCAATAAAATTACATTGAAAATTTTTACAATGAAACTTACATTTGATGGAAATAAAATTAGATTTAACTTACAAGGAAATCAATGAAAGTAAATTTAAAATTATATCAAACAGTGTAAATTAAAAATATATTATTACTGAATTCTGATAGATTTAATATATAAAAATAAAAATTTAGTTTACTTACAAATTAATTTTTATTTAACTTTTTTTTACCAATATATAAAATATTTATACATGTGGAAGACTACTTTTTTTCTTACTACACTTGGAGAAGGTACGTTTTTAAAAAAAAAAACATCGAAGACACGTTAATTAATCTATATCTAACATAAAACATGAATTCTAAAGTCTATATAAGTTGAAAGAATTACTTGACATAATTATATTGCTCTTTCTTTTTTTATCATCATCGTTAATTAGTATCTATTATGTTAAAAAATAAATTAGTAACAATGTTTTGTAGAAATAGTAAATTAAAAATATATCAGAATATAAGTGATCTCTCATATTAGACTATATTCCTCTTTAATTTTTGGACATTTAGTAAATCAATTTGATCCTAAAATATTTAATTTCATAACTTTTATTGATAAACACATTTTAATTCTCTGGATACAGTTTCCTTTTATATAATCTAAAATTCATTTTATGTATTGTCCACATATACTATTACCTATTCTCTTTCTTTTACTAGTAAAGTAAATATCACGTTGCACAAAAACTTGTACGCGTCTGACGTGTATTTTTTTAAGTAGTGAAAACATGCCTAACATGCATTATTCGATGCTTATAAATTGAGATTGTTTATTCAGCGTAGGTCGATCACCTTAAGTTTAACATATACTAAGCGATACTCGATATTTACTTAGAGAAGAGTTATGGCAAAGGGTGAGATGAAAAATACTTTTATTGTGTTTATGGTATTGATTATGTTAGTGTTTGCACAAGCTAGTGATTCTCACCAACTATCTGCAGCTAGTGTAATCCGTTGTGTTGGCGGGTGTGGCTTAAAATGTAGACCGCTACTTGAAATGGTAGAATTGTATGCAGCTGTGTTGCTTTATGTGGAGTGAAATGTCGTAAGCAACCATCGAAAGTCGCATATGCTTGTACTACTAGTTGTGCCCCTCGTCCATGTCCATTGATGCCAACAACGTATATATTCTTATTTAGTTTTCGATTCTTTATCATTTGTTATTTGTATCAAGCTATAATCTTATCAATCATGGTTGAGTTAAACACTCGTATAGTAACAATTTTTTTAATTTACTCACGATGTTCGTGGTATCGATGCCTCGTGGGTTCGTGCTTGGAAGCTTGTAAGAACAAATAGCATGTTTCATGTGAAATCAACGTTTTGAGAAGATCTTGAAAGAGAAATTGTATTTATTTATTTATGTTGCAACAAAGGAACCATAGAGGAAGTGTCTACAAAATAAATAAATAAAACTTTTTTGTAGATACTTTTTCTTATTAATTAATGTGATAAAATTAGATTCATTAAACAAAGTAGTTCCATTTTCTATTAGTATTTTTTTAGTGAACTTTATTTCAGTTAGTAATGTGTGTGACATTCTACGTAATACTAGCAGTCTATTTTTTTTTAAAAACTTAGGGCCCAACTCCATTGTGGATCATGATCAGCATCTCCACATTGTTCTGAATGTACTCCGAGAGAAGAAGTGGTATGCTAAACCTTTGAAGTGTGATATTTGGATGTATGTAATGAAGTATCTGGGACTTGTGATATCCTAGTCAGGAGTGGCAGTAGTTCTTTCACTCATTCAATTAAATTGTACAGGACTGTCATTTGGAAGAGATTTCGATTAAGAAGAATGTTTCCTCTAGAGTTGTAAAAGAGATTGACTTCTGTTCTCATCCAAATTCTTCCGGAACCGTCTCTGGGATTTCAAATATACAGTGACACCTTAGGAAGGTTTAGGATGTGTTATGATGTTGCATCAGCAAGAGGTAGCCGATGCATCCATGTATGAGAAGCCTCATGAGGAGAATTATCCAACTCATGATTAGGAATTAACAACTATGGTGTATATAGTGAGACTTGGTGATAGCTTAGGGTCAGCAAAAAGGGATTATGCTGGCCTAAGGAGAAGATCATTAGGATGTGAATCGGTGATCTTGTATTTTAAGAGTTTCAAAGAACCATTAGTACCATTAGAGAGCATTGCTTGGTGAAGAAAACTCACCCTTGGTATATTGGATCTCTTCAAATTATCGAGTGTATTGGGCTAGTAATTTCATGTATATAGCTTTACCTCGGCATTGTCCAATTTACATGAAGTGTTTCTTGTATCCTAATTGAGGAAGTACCTTTTTAATCCAAGTCGACCGTTGAGTTAGAAACAATTGATCTTTGACTGGACTGGTCATTACAACCATATCCAAGTTATATCATAGAACATAGAGAGAAAACGTTTCGGACGAGAACGGTTCCAATTGTTAAAGTGGTGTGTGGGAATGAGAGGACGATATGCGGACTAGATATTCGTATTTGTTCTCTTGAGGTATGTTTGTTCAATTTTGAGGACAAAATTCCCAAGTTGGGGTGATTGTAACATCCCTAATTTCGTTAATTTCGAATTAAGAAATTAACGAGTGATTTATTACTCGAGTAGGTAATAAATCAAGTCACGAATATTAGGTTGTCACGAAAGCAATTTATAATTGCTAGAGTAGATAATTTAAATGCATTATTGAGTGGAAATTAGAACACTAAGGGTATTTTAGTCGTTATACCACTCACACTAAATGAGCTACAAGACCCAAAATTATCCAAGTACTCTCTCATTCCTCACTTGTGTGAAATAAAGTAAGAGAGATGAATTGAGAGAGAGGGAGAGAGAACACGGATAAGAGAAGGAAAGAAAGGTAAAGTAGGAGAGAAAAAAGAAAGATAGAAAGGAAGGAAAAGAAACAGAGAGAGAGGAAGAGAAACCGTGAGAGAAAGGAAGGGAGGAGGTGAAGAAGAAGTAGAAGAGGAGAAGATCTCTCCATGGATTCTCCATAAAGGTGAGATGTTTTGCTTCCATTCTTCTCCATTTCTCAAGCTCTACCTATTGATACTAATTTTATACCCTATTGCTTCATCTTTCTCAATCCACCATTGTTGACCATTGGAGCTCAAAATGGAGAAGATGAAAGTTTGCTCATAGTGTGGAAGCTAGCTTAAGATTTGGGAAGCTCAAGTTAGGGTTTTGAATGCTTGAGTTTCGGAATTGGAAACTTAGGAGTGTTTCCCCTTGCTGTTTGGTTCGTGGAACTGAAGGAGGAGAGGGTTAAACTGCTGGTTTTTCAATTGGGAGCTGTTTGGGAGCTTTTGGAACGGTTCGGTTTGAGTTCGTGAAGTTTCGGAATCGTTAGCTTCGTACAGTTTCGGTTTTTCGTGATTTTCATCACGATAGGTGAGTTTTACTCGCTTAGGGTTTTTGTTTTATGTTGTGTTGACTGATTGATTTCTGTTGTCGTCGAAATTGCTCGCGTTTCGTAAATTTTGAGTCGCGAAAAACACAATTTGGTCTCGAACTCGCTGTTTTAGAAAATCTGGACACAGCTTCGGTTTCTGTAGAACTGGGACTGTTCGGTTTGTCCAAAAATTATGTTTCTGACTGTTTTTGAAAATAGACTTAACGCCGGTCGTTTTGGCACTGGTTTCGTTAAATTTGGAGTTGTGTAGCTCAAGTTATGAGTGTCTCAAGTTATGTCAAATTTCTGAAACCAAACTGTGTATAGGTTCAGTTTTTCAGGTCTTGAGTTCTCAATTGAACTCCGTTTTAGATAATTCTTGTTTCGTTGGAAAGTAGACTAAATTCCCTACTGAAGTAGGCACTGGTTTCATCAAGTTTCATTAAGAAATGAGAAAGAAAATTGAGTCGCAAGTTGGGAAAAAGTTCTGTCTGATTTTTGTACAGCAGTGTAGTATTTTTAAAAACTGTATCAACTAGAGCCTTGTTTTGAAAAATGGATATATCATGTAGAAACTACACTCAGAGAGCTTTTCAATGAGTGTTCGTTTGTTGAAATCCGATGTCGTTTGATATTTTAAATCATTGGTCAAAGTAGGTGCACTGCTGTAAGAAATTCTGCACTTATGTGTGTGCGAAAATGTCGGTGTGTGTTATTCCAAATCTTGAAACGAATTACTTGAAGAAATTGCTTGTGATTGCTGTGGTCTGCTCGGAATTGGGGTATATGTTGGCTGTTGTGGTTGAATTTGGATTGAAACATAGTTTGGGTTCGATCGGAGAACGCGAACGGAATTGGGCACTAAGTTGAGAAGTTCCTATGTCCCCAATATCCAATGTTTCGTTTCAACGCTCCGTTCGGCTTCGAACTTCTTTTAAATCCTTTTCCTAACCACCCATAACTTATATGGCTGATATTGTGTTTTGTATGTGGTTGTAAATTGTCTGGACTGGTTATACAGGTAAGTATTTTTTTTGGGAAGTCCATATTTCAGAGGAAACTCTGCGAATTTTCGTTAGAAATTTTGATACATGTTCAAAGTGGTTTTGAATTAAACGGTTAATGTTACGAATATTTCGTAAAACTTAGAGTATCGTGTGGGAACAACTGTTTTAAGAACAAAAATTGGTTTCTGGATCAAGTTATCCGTGTTCATAAGAAGAACCGTATGATATGGATTTATAGCATAGAGTAAAATTATATCCGATATATATATATATATATATATATATATATATATATATATATATATATATATATTATGTATAGTCTGGGTGACGACCCACCGGTTAGCATACTAGGAGGGGGAGGTCATGGGCCCCTAAACCTAGGCCTTCAAATGATAGGGTTCACCGGATTAGCAGATGTGCGATCGGTGTTATGCTAAAGAGAATTAATGTACTCGTCTCGGGATTAATAGATGTGCAGTCGGTATGGTACAATTGTTTTGACGTTATGAATGCACTGTTTACCGGGATTAGAAGATGTGCAGTCGGTATTGTGCAGTTAGTAACGTGCATGGTTTATTTACTAAATCAAGAAATTAATTAATGTTTTATAAATGGACCGAGTGATAGGTAAGGGGTCACGGTAAGACTCACTAAGATTTGTTATCTCACCCTACAAATGTTGTTGTTTTTCAGAGAAACAGGGGAAGAAGATCCTTTATTGCACGAGTGGATGGTGTGCTCGAGAAGGAAATGGAAGACGTAGTTCTTCTATTATTAGATTATGGTTTTCCCTTGTATCTTTGTTTTCGATTTATAACTTGAATTTATTCTAAGTTATGTATCGTTTCCGCTATTCTTGTAAAGAAGTAAATCTAAGCAGGAAATGTATCTCTGATGTATGCTAAAAAGGTACACTTTAGTATTTCTACTAGATAGAAATATGAGGGTGTTACATTTTGGTATCAGAGCGGTTCGACCTCGTCGGACGTAGAGACCTTGTGGTCAAAAGGTTAGATTGAGTCAGCTTAGGGACTTAGACAATTAAATGTCAGAACCTTTCAGTATATTATGTGAAGTATTGAGTCAGGATCCACTCAATGTTTCATGTGAGTTACTGAGAATGATGACAATTATTTGCCTCAGCCCCGAAAATGTTCAAACCCTAAACCATAGGAATTCTGGCCTTCTCGGTTTATCAGAGCACGTAGCGGAAGTAGAGGGCTACAGAAGGTGTTCTGAAGCAAGCAATGGGCAGCCAAGTTGGTTCGAGGAAATTAAGGGCGACTGTTCAGTCAATGAACTCGGTGCAATTGTAGAATTGCAGTGGAAGCTATTGTAGGTTCTACAGGGAACTACAATTAAGCAAAGCCTTTGGGCGATAATAAAGCCAAGATATCGTAAGATCTCATAAGATTAATTGAAACCCCAAATCCGACCATTGATTAGTTAGTCTATCGATTCGAAATACGGTTTTACGATAACCTTACCTTATGGTTAAAGTAAACCCGACTTATGTCGCAGATTAGAGATATTCTTTCAGATAACTGCAAGTATTGATCAGGTTCTTTTCCTCCAAGCCACATTTCGAAATGCCATGAATCCGATCTAGTAAGATGTAGTGCAATTTCAGTATTGACTATAGAACCAAACGTTGATGGAGTCAGTTCCCGATTACGGTTTCTGAACCAAGTTCCATTCAAGATGAGATTAGTAGGTTATGGTAACCGAAATAACCTTAATATTACCCTTGGGATTATGAGCAAGCCAGTCTTGGTCTGTGAGAAATTTTCGTCAGTTCTCCGACTTGTTTTATTTATAACTTTTAATTCGGAACTCCGATTTGTATGTTCCGAGATGCGTTGGAAAGCTAACTAAAATGTCTACACATTTAAGTAGTTTGTGAACCTTGTTTCCAGTTGTATGATGAAATGTACTTCTACCTTACCCTAAGTGGTTGTAGGCCATAACTTCAATTGAGGCCTGGGAAGTAGAAGGAGAACTTCCAGTCGTTAAGATTAGATACCTAAACACCGGTTTATGATGATAATCATTGTAGTTTCCAAGAGATTTATTTCTCAGAAATGGTCAGAAATATCTATACCCTCAGCAGTCAGTGGAGTTTTCAAAAGCCAACAACAATGAGGCATTTTACTAGTATACTACAAGAGTAGAACTTTCAATTACTTAAAGTATTGAAAGTGTTGTTGTCCTATAGGAAGACCAAATCAACTAAGTGTTAAACACCTGACTTCTTGTTAGGCAAGACACGTACCTTACCAAATGGTTACTCTAGGAGTTACGGTTATGTTTGGAGAGTTGTGGAGTTTGGAGGGTTGTGGGACCAAAGGAATGAGTAGAATAATGAGAATTGTTCTCGGAATCAACGCTGGAAACATTATCTTGTGCCCGTTTGATTCCGTGGAAGAATCCTTCTATTTTGATTATTTCTTTGATGTTATAATAATTAGCTCAACTCCGTGATTAATCCAAATATGCACGTTCCGCCTAGAGTAGCCAACAAAACAACATGATGGAACAAAGTTTAGAATTTTCTAGTAAGTCTTACTTAACTAGGAAAGCTGTTATGTAACAAGCGGGAGATCTTTATTGTTTAGATCTTCTCATACTTAAGTGAATGAATAGTAGACTCAGTTCAAGAGAATAGTCGGTTGACGTAGAGGTTCGGAAAAGCCATACATCTGCGTGAGACCATCCGAATTTAGTAATTGAATTCAAAGACTGAGTCGCGAGGTGAAGATACGTCTTATTACTATTTCGAGAAACTTTTACGTAACCTTTATCCATTTGTGAGTCAGTTACGAACACTGTAGTGACAGAGTTTAACCCGGAGTTCTATTAGTACTGTACCCAATAAAAACCGAAAGGTGATGTTCCCCAGTTTACTACAAGTTGGGGTGCTCCTGTGTTACTGGTTGGAAAGAAAAGCGGGAGCAGGAGGTCGTGTATGGATTACCTCCAGTTGAACAAAGTTACTATTAGGAATAAGTATCCTTTCCAAGAATAAGTGATTGGCTTAATCAGCTTCGAGGTGCAGGAGTGTTTTCAAAGATTGGTCTAAGGTCGGGTTATCTTTAAATTCAAGGTTAGGGCTTTAGTTATTCTGAAGACAGCTTTCCATACTAGATGTGGACATTACAGGCGATTAGTGATGCCCTTTGGCCTAACTAACGCTCCTACGGTATTCATGGATTACATGAACCGCGTGTTCCACCCGTACTTAGACTAGTTGTTGAAATTTTCACTGATAACATCTTGGTGTACACTAAGACCATTGTGGATCATGATCAGCATCTCCACATTGTTCTGAATGTACTCCGAGAGAAGAAGTGGTATGCTAAACCTTTGAAGTGTGATATTTGGATGTATGTAATGAAGTATCTGGGACTTGTGATATCCTAGTCAGGAGTGGCAGTAGTTCTTTCACTCATTCAATTAAATTGTACAGGACTGTCATTTGGAAGAGATTTCGATTAAGAAGAATGTTTCCTCTAGAGTTGTAAAAGAGATTGACTTCTGTTCTCATCCAAATTCTTCCGGAACCGTCTCTGGGATTTCAAATATACAGTGACACCTTAGGAAGGTTTAGGATGTGTTATGATGTTGCATCAGCAAGAGGTAGCCGATGCATCCATGTATGAGAAGCCTCATGAGGAGAATTATCCAACTCATGATTAGGAATTAACAACTATGGTGTATATAGTGAGACTTGGTGATAGCTTAGGGTCAGCAAAAAGGGATTATGCTGGCCTAAGGAGAAGATCATTAGGATGTGAATCTGGTGATCTTGTATTTTAAGAGTTTCAGCAACCATTAGTACCAGTAGAGCATTGCCGGTGAAGAAAACTCAGTCCTTGGTATATTGGATCTCTTCAAATTATCGAGTGTATTGGGCTAGTAATTTACCGTATAGCTTTACCTCAGGCATTGTCCAATTTACATGAAGTGTTTCTTGTATCCTAATTGAGGAAGTACCTTTTTAATCCAAGTCGACCGTTGAGTTAGAAACAATTGATCTTTGACTGGACTGGTCATTACAACCATATCCAAGTTATATCATAGAACATAGAGAGAAAACGTTTCGGACGAGAACGGTTCCAATTGTTAAAGTGGTGTGTGGGAATGAGAGGACGATATGCGGACTAGATATTCGTATTTGTTCTCTTGAGGTATGTTTGTTCAATTTTGAGGACAAAATTCCCAAGTTGGGGTGATTGTAACATCCCTAATTTCGTTAATTTCGAATTAAGAAATTAACGAGTGATTTATTACTCGAGTAGGTAATAAATCAAGTCACGAATATTAGGTTGTCACGAAAGCAATTTATAATTGCTAGAGTAGATAATTTAAATGCATTATTGAGTGGAAATTAGAACACTAAGGGTATTTTAGTCGTTATACCACTCACACTAAATGAGCTACAAGACCCAAAATTATCCAAGTACTCTCTCATTCCTCACTTGTGTGAAATAAAGTAAGAGAGATGAATTGAGAGAGGGAGAGAGAGAAACACGGATAAGAGAAGGAAAGAAAGGTAAAGTAGGAGAGAAAAAGAAAGATAGAAAGGAAGGAAAAGAAACAGAGAGAGAGGAAGAGAAACCGTGAGAGAAAAAGAAGGGAGGAGGTGAAGAAGAAGTAGAAGAGGAGAAGATCTCTCCATGGATTCTCCATAAAGGTGAGATGTTTTGCTTCCATTCTTCTCCATTTCTCAAGCTCTACCTATTGATACTAATTTTATACCCTATTGCTTCATCTTTCTCCATCCACCATTGTTGACCATTGGAGCTCAAAATGGAGAAGATGAAAGTTTGCTCATAGTGGAAGCTAGCTTAAGGTTTGGGAAGCTCAAGTTAGGGTTTTGAATGCTTGAGTTTCGGAATTGGAAGCTTAGGAGTGTTTCCCCTTGCTGTTTGGTTCGTGGAACCAAGGAGGAGAGGGTTAAACCTGCTTGGTTTTTCAATTGGGAGCTGTTTGGGAGCTTTTGGAACGGTTCGGTTTGAGTTCGTGAAGTTTCGAATCGTTAGCTTCAGCATGCTTCGGTTTTTCGTGATTTTCATCACGATAGGTGAGTTTTACTCGCTTAGGGTTTTTGTTTTATGTTGTGTTGACTGATTGATTTCTGTTGTCGTCGAAATTGCTCGCGTTTCGTAAATTTTGAGTCGCGAAAAACACAATTTGGTCTCGAACTCGCTGTTTTAGAAAATCTGGACACAGCTTCGGTTTCTGTAGAACTGGGACTGTTCGGTTTGTCCAAAAATTATGTTTCTGACTGTTTTTGAAAATAGACTTAACGCCGGTCGTTTTGGCACTGGTTTCGTTAAATTTGGAGTTGTGTAGCTCAAGTTATGAGTGTCTCAAGTTATGTCAAATTTCTGAAACCAAACTGTGTATAGGTTCAGTTTTTCAGGTCTTGAGTTCTCAATTGAACTCCGTTTTAGATAATTCTTGTTTCGTTGGAAAGTAGACTAAATTCCCTACGAAGTAGGCACTGGTTTCATCAAGTTTCATTAAGAAATGAGAAAGAAAATTGAGTCGCAAGTTGGGAAAAAAGTTCTGTCTGATTTTTGTACAGCAGTGTAGTATTTTTAAAAACTGTATCAACTAGAGCCTTGTTTTGAAAAATGGATATATCATGTAGAAACTACACTCAGAGAGCTTTTCAATGAGTGTTCGTTTGTTGAAATCCGATGTCGTTTGATATTTTAAATCATTGGTCAAAGTAGGTGCACTGCTGTAAGAAATTCTGCACTTATGTGTGTGCGAAAATGTCGGTGTGTGTTATTCCAAATCTTGAAACGAATTACTTGAAGAAATTGCTTGTGATTGCTGTGGTCTGTTCTGGAATTGGGGTATATGTTGGCTGTTGTGGTTGAATTTGGATTGAAACATAGTTTGGGTTCGATCGGAGAACGGAACGGAATTGGGCACTAAGTTGAGAAGTTCCTATGTCCCCAATATCCAATGTTTCGTTTCAACGCTCCGTTCGGCTTCGAACTTCTTTTAAATCCTTTTCCTAACCACCCATAACTTATATGGCTGATATTGTTTGTTTTGTATGTGGTTGTAAATTGTCTGGACTGGTTATACAGGTAAGTATTTTTTTTGGGATGTCCATATTTCAGAGGAAACTCTCCCGAATTTTCGTTAGAAATTTTGATACATGTTCAAAGTGGTTTTGAATTAAACGGTTAATGTTACGAATATTTCGTAAAACTTAGAGTATCGTGTGGGAACAACTGTTTTAAGAACAAAAATTGGTTTCTGGACTGGTTATCCAGGTTCATAAGAAGAACCGTATGATATGGATTTATAGCATAGAGTAAAATTATGTTCGATATATATATATATATATATATATATATATATATATATATATATATATATATATATATATATATTATGTATAGTCTGGGTGACGACCCACCGGTTAGCATACTAGGAGGGGAGGTCATGGGCCCCTAAACCTAGGCCTTCAAATGATAGGGTTCACCGGGATTAGCAGATGTGCAGTCGGTGTTATTCTAAAGAGAATTAATGTACTGTGCCGGGATTAGCAGATGTGCAGTCGGTATGGTACAATTGTTTTGACGTTATGAATGCACTGTTTACCGGGATTAGCAGATGTGCATTCGGTATTATGCAGTTAGTAACGTGCATGGTTTATTTATTAAATCAAGAAATTAATTAATGTTTTTTAAATGGACCGAGTGATAGGTAAGGGGTCACGGTAAGACTCACTGAGATTTGTTATCTCACCCTACAAATGTTGTTGTTTTTCAGAGAAACAGGGAAGAAGATCCTTTATGGCACGAGTGGATGGTGTGCTCGAGAAGGAAATGGAAGACGTAGTTCTTCTATTATTAGATTATGGTTTTCCCTTGTATCTTTGTTTTCGATTTATAACTTGAATTTATTCTAAGTTATGTATCGTTTCCGCTATTCTTGTAAAGAAGTAAATCTAAGCAGGAAATGTATCTCTGATGTATGCTAAAAAGGTACACTTTAGTATTTCTACTAGATAGAAATATGAGGGTGTTACATAAGCTAAGAAAAATTGTAGCATGTTCATGTGTATTAACACAAAACAAAATAGTTCAAGTGGTTAGTAAATATTGATTTATATTATATGATTTTCTTGTCAATTAACTTTAAATAGTTAATTTAACTTAAACACAAAATTCTATCGTATACAAAGTGATATATTATATAAGGAATTAATAATTTTATACGGAAAACACTATTGATTTATATTATATGATTTTCTTGTCAATTAACGTTATATGGTTTTATTGTCAGTTAACTTTAAATAGTTAATTTAACGTAAACAGAAAATTCAATCTCACACAAAGTAACATATCATTTAAGGAATAAATAATTTGAGACGGCAACACACTACTATTTTTCCATTCTCCAAAATTGATTTTTTCCATAAACATATAATTATGGAATTAAAATCTTTATTGTAATTAATACTAATTAATACATTCTATCTATTTTTGAGGAATTAAAATCTTTATTACTATTTTTTGGTTGAAACAGTTATCATGAAATCACTAAAAAGAATATAATTATGTATTCAAAAACTTATAGTAAAAGATATTTTTCAAGAGAAAACTAATGTAATGAAATAAATTTTGGAGACGTTTTTATTCATTCAATTCAATAAAATTACATTGAAAATTTTTACAATGAAAGTTACATTTGATGGAAATAAAATTAGATTTAACTTACAAGGAAATCAATGAAAGTAAATTTAAAATTATATCAAACAGTGTAAATTAAAAATATATTATTACTGAATTCTGATAGATTTAATATATAAAAATTAAAATTTAGTTTACTTTAAAATTAATTTTTTTTTTAACTTTTTTTTACCAATATATAAAATATTTATACATGTGGAAGACTACTTTTTTTCTTACTACACTTGGAGAATGTACGTTTTTTAAAAAAAAAATATCGAAGACACGTTAATTAATCTATATCTAACATAAAACATGAATTCTAAAGTCTATATAAGTTGAAAGAATTATTTGACATAATTATATTGCTCTTTCTTTTTTTATCATCATCGTTAATTAGTATCTATTATGTTAAAAAATAAATTAGTAACAATCTTTTGTACAAATAGTAAATTAAAAATTTATAAGAATATAAGTGATCTCTCATATTAGACTATATTCCTCTTTAATTTTTGGACATTTAGTAAATCAATTTGATCCTAAATAATTTAGTTTCTTAACTTTTATTGATAAACACATTTTAATTCTCTGGATACAGTTTCCTTTTATATAATCTAAAATTCATTTTATGTATTGTCCACATATACTTTTACCTATTCTCTTTGTTTGTTACTAGTAAAGTAAATATCACGTTGCACAAAAACTTGTACGCGTCTGACGTGTATTTTTTTTAAGTAGTGAAAACATGCCTAACATGCATTATTCGATGCTTATAAATTGAGATTGTTTATTCAGCGTAGGTCGATCACCTTAAGTTTAACATATACTAAGCGATACTAGATATTTACTTAGAGAAGAGTTATGGAAAAGGGTGAGATGAAAAATACTTTTATTGTGTTTATGGTATTGATTATGTTAGTGTTTGCACAAGCTAGTGATTCTCACCAACTATCTGCAGCTAGTGTAATCCGTTGTGTTGGCGGGTGTGGCTTAAAATGTAGACCGCTACTTGAAATGGTAGAATTGTATGCAGCCTGTGTTGCTTTATGTGGAGTGAAATGTCGTAAGCAACCATCGAAAGCTGCATATGCTTGTACTACTAGTTGTGCCCTGTCCATGTCCATTGATGCCAACACTGGTATATATTCTTAATTATTTTAGTTTTCGATTCTTTATCATTTGTTATTTGTATCAAGCTATAATCTTATCAATCATGGTTGAGTTAAACACTCGTATAGTAACAATTTTTTTTAATTTACTCTGTCAGATGTTCGTGGTATCGATGCCTACATGGGTTCGTGCTTGGAAGCTTGTAAGAACAAATAACATGTTTCATGTGAAATCAACGTTCTGAGAAGATCTTGAAAGAGAAATTATATTTATTTATTTATGTTGCAACAAAGGAACCTTAGAGGAAGTGTCTACAAAATAAATAAATAAAACTTTTTTGTAGATACTTTTTCTTATTAATTAATGTAATAAAATTAGATTCATTAAACAAAGTAGTTCCATTTTCTATTAGTATTTTTTTAATGAACTTTATTTCAGTTAGTAATGTGTGTGACATTCTACGTAATACTAGCAGTCTATGTTTGCGATTTATGTTGCCAGAACAAAACAAATAACCTTAGGCATAGTTTTATAAAGGTGGTAAAATTTATTTAATTTTCATTTTTTGGCTCGTAATTAAATAGAAGTTGCTTGTTCAATTTGGATTGTAGTATTAAATTTTAGCATACTTTAGATTTAGTTCGCTCAAAAAAAAATTGAGTCATAATCGAAACTTACACACAATATTTATGGCTAATATTTAGATAAAAAATATTTGTTGAAATCATGATTATTTTTGTGTTGCTCATTTTTATAAAACAGATAAGTTTCTAAACTAAAAGAGAAAATCTTCTAATATTTTTATTAATTAAATAATATAAAATTATTACTCTATTACAGTAATCAAATTCAACTCTTCGATTATTTAAATAAATTTATTGTTTGATTCAATTAAACTAATTTTTTCCTTTGACCTGTTAATCGCCCTTTAAAGTTGAAACATGTACAGTGAGGTGATTTTGTTCAATGATTTTCTTTTTCATTATTTTTATTGGGGTATTAGTGGAACATCTTAAAAAAAACATTCTTTTTCTTTGTCTTAATTTCAAAAGGGCGTCATTCTAAAAGGTGGTGAGACCTACACCTTTTCTGTCTCTCTTCTATGTTTTTATGAAAACTAGCTAAACAAAATTAGTTATTTCTGTAATATCCCTAGTTTCTTTAATTCCGAATTAAGAAATTAACAAGAGAATTATTATTCGATTAAATAATAAGTCACGTCTCGGATACGAGTTTGTCGTGAAAGAAATGAGTAATTGCTAAATTATAGGACTTAATTGCATTATTGTTTGAACTATGTGAATGTTTTGGGTAAAAATAGATTTAGGTGAGAATTAGAGCACCAACGGCAATTTAGTCTTTTCTATCAAGTGAGACAATACCTTCAGCTCATTACTAAACCACAACACATTACACACTTCCACACAAAACATATTTTCTGAAATTTAGTGAGAGAGAGAGAAGGGGGTAGAAAGAGAGGAAAACGAGGAGGAGGGGGAGAGGAGGAAGAAAGGAGATCACCATCATCTTCCATCGCAGGTAAGTAATGCTTGTACCATTCTCTTCCATTTCTTCTTTTCTTCACAATGATACCACTTGTGAAAGCTCAATCTTCTTCCTCATGATTTTACCATTTTTGGGTTTTAGAGCTTCAACTTGACCAAAGTGAGAAATGTTGACTTGGATGCTCAAGTTGGAGGTAGAGTGGCATGTGGCTGTGATTGCCTTGTGATTGGAGTAGCTTTTGGAAGTGTTCAGCTACTGGGGTCGTGATTGGAGTGTTGAGAAATATTAGGGTGTTACATTTTGGTATCAGAGCAGTTCGACCTTGTCGGACTTAGAGACCTTATGGTCAAGAAGAGGTTAGATCGAGTCAGCTAGGGACTTAGACAATTAAATGTCAGAACCTTTCAGTATATTATGTGAAGTATTGGGTCAGGATCCACTCAATGTTCATGTGAATTACTGAGAATTATGACAATTAGTTGCTTCAGCCCCAAAAATGTCCAAACCCTAAACCATAGGAATTCTAGCCTTCTCGGTTTATCAGAGCACGGAGCAGAAGGCTACATATGGTGTTTTGAAGCAAACAATGGGCAGCCAAGTTTGTTCGAGAAAACTGTGGGCGACTGTTCAGTCAATGAACTCGGTGCAATTGTAGTGTTGAAGTGGAAATCGTTGTAGATAGTCTAGAGGGTTGCGAGTTAAGCAAAGCCTTTAGGCAGTAATAGTGGCAGTATCTTCTGATCTGTTAGGATTAGCGGACACCAAACCCGATCGTCCCCGTGAGTCGACTATCGATCACCATCGACATTTGTTTCACGCTTAACCTTACCTTAAGGTTAGAATAAAACCCCAGCTTAGATCGCAGTTAGAGACATCTTTTCGGATAGCTGTGAGTCTTGATCATGTTCCTTTTTCTCAAAGCCATATTACGAAATACTATGAAGCTGACCTAGTAAGTTGTAGTGCAATCTCAGTATCGACAAGCAGAATCACCCAATGCTGATCGAATTAGTTCCGATCACAATTCTTGAACCAAGTCCCATTCAAGATGAGATCAGTAGGTGATGGTAACTGAAATAACCTTATTATTACCCTCGAGATTATGAGCAAGTCAGTCTCGGTCTGTGACAAAATTTTCACTAGTTCTCCAATTTGTTTTATTCATAATTTCTAATCCGGAACTCCGATTTTTATGTTTTGAGATGCGTTGGAGACCTAACGAAAATTTCTACACATCTAAGTAGGTTTTAAACCCTGTTTCCAGTTGTATTCTGAAATGTAATTCTACCTTTCCCTAAGTGGTTTTAGGCCATAACTTCAACTAAGGCTTGGGAAGTTGAAAGAGGAATTCTAGTCACTAAGATTAGATTCCTAGACACTGGTTTAGAATGATAACCATTATAGTTTCCTAATGGACCTACTTCTTGGAAATGGTTATTAGTAGTTGTAGCCTTTCAGCAGTCAGTAGAGTTTTCAAAGCCAGTAACAATGAACCATTTCATCATTATGCCACAAGAGTAAAACTTTCAATTAGTTAAAGTATGGGAAGTGGTGTTGTCCTATAGAAAGGTTGAATCAACTACGTGTTAAGCACCTGACTTCTTGTTAGGCAAGACACGTTCCTTTCTAAATGGACACTCTAGGAGTTATGGTTATGTTTGGATGTTGTGAAGTTCGGAGAGATGTAGGATCAAAGGAATGCGTAAAATAGTGAGAATTGTTCTCTGAATCAACGCTAGAAGCATTGTCTTGTGCCCGTTGATTCTGCGAAAGAATCCTTCTATTTTGATTATTTCTCTGATGCTACAACTAACCCAACTCTGTGTTTAATCCAAATATGAACATTTAGCCTAGAGTAGTCAACAATGCAGTATGATAGAAAGAACTTCAATTTTTTTTTAGTAAGTCCTACTTAGCTAGGAAAGCTGTTATGTATCAAGCGAGAGATCTTTATTGTTTAGTTCTTCTCATACTTATGTGGCTGAATAGTAGACTCGTTCAAGAGAATGGTTGGTTTCGGAATAGTCGTTTGACTTATAGGTTCTGAAAAGCCGTGCACCCGTGTGAGGCCATCCGTATTTAGGAATTGAGTTTCAAAGACCGCGTCATGAGGTTAGAAGATATACCTTGTTAGTTGGTGTGAGGAAATTATATGCAAGTATACATAGTCACACAAGTAATAAAGTGATAAGAAAGGTCGAACCCAGAGGGATTATGTATTGTAAATTTTTGTATATTAGAGTGTACACTTAGTGTGTCTACACTATGCACTATTTTGGTTTGGAGTTTTTCAAAGTAAAAACAATATAAACAGTAAAGAGTGTAAGGAGTCAGTTAGATAAAGTAGTTGAGATGTTTTCACTAAGTAATTTACTCTAAGTGTTATAGTGGAGTATGTAGTGTTTCCACACTGGATGCAGCTGCATCAGTATGTGCCTGTCAGCACTTTCTTCAGAGTTTTATTACAAGCTCTTATGATCTTTGTTTTCTACAGTAAAGAAAGGAGTATCAATACCTCTCTTGCCTCCTAGGAACTATGTTATCCTATGTCTAGGACTTAACATGGTTTTAACAATCAAATCTTTATTAAAACTAGTTCAATAAAGAAGTTGTTATAAACTCTTATTCCTATTAATTCTTGAGTTCATAAATGTGACCCATGTCTGCTGTCACAAGTTTAACCTATTCCAAAGTGATCAAATCCAGAATAAGTGTTGAAAAAAGTATCACACAAGAATTAAAATGCATACACTACATAAATCATAATAACATACTTAGAAGTTCATTACAAAGTTATAACATCTCAACTTAAGGGAATTTAGCTCATGTTACTCATTATATAATAGAGAAAATCTGCAAAGAGCATAATCAAATGAGTATATAGCAAAAGAACTTAAAAGGAGAGAGATTACTCGAATAGAAGATCTTTTGCATGAGTTTCCCAAGTTGAAGTACAATATGAGTTCCTTACACAAGTTTCCTTCAAGTAGAAGTGAAGGGAGTGGTTGTCAAGCACCTCCTTACCTTCCTTCTCTTTAGAAACGTAAAGAAAAACTAAAACTAAACTAAACTAAACTAAAACTAAGTGATCCTTTCAGAAACAAATGAAGAAATACAATTGAAGAATTCAGGATTGTTTGTAGGTGAAGATATGGCTTCTATTTATAGGCTTGGAAACTTTCCTCCCTTGAGGGGTTTCCTTAGGCGCGTATGATTCAACTGAGGGGACCAACCTTGGATAAAATCAGACAACCAATGAAGCAAATTGTAACACCCTAAATGATTTAATTAAGTAATTGATTAAATTATTTAAAGTGTTGCACTATTTTTTTAATTATATTAAATTATAAGGTAATATTTTATTTTAATTGAAGGGAGTGGTATTGGAAACAACGGGACTGCAAATATTGTCCCAAGAGCCCAAGCCCAATGACTTAGGCTCCTAGGGCTAGTGCATTTCGCACCAAAGGGAGAAAAGAAAGAAAAAACGAAAGAAAGGAGAAAAGAAAGAGGAGAACGGCGCACCAAGAGAGGAGAAGAGAGAGAGCTTGATCGCAAGGGAGAAAGGAGAAGAGGAAAGCTCCATTGTTGCTGTGGTTTTGGTGGTGACTCAGTAAAGAAGGTTTTCTACGGTTTAATTTAAGGTAAGGGGAGTCTCACTCTATAATAGAGAGTATAATAGGGTGTAGGTCGATTATAGAGTCTCTAGTGTTGTCAATTGAGATTGAATTTGACTATTTATGTTTGATTTTGATGGATTGAATTGAATTGAGTGTGAAAATCGATTTAGGGCTTCAATTTGGGGTTTTTATGTTTTTGATTGGCTATGATGTATGATTGAGTGTTATAAAATGAAATTGAATGTGTTGGCATGATTATAACGTGTATTTGATTGGTATATGATAATTAGAATTGAAAGAATTTGGGAATTTGGGATTTTTGGGGATCCTAGGGGCACGGGGCGCCAAATGGCTAGGATTCTGGCGCCCTGTGTACTGTAGCAGTGAGTGGGTGTGAGTGTGTCACTGCCAGGGCGCCACATTGCTGGGAAAATGGCGCCACAATATGCTATCGCTCACGTGGCCGGAAATGTGTTGCGCCGGGTTGTCATTTGTCGGGCGCCACATTGCCGGAAATCGCGCCCGGCACCTTTGTTCATGTCTTTGGGTTGTGTTTTCTGTAGGAATGTTATTGCTCGCGCGCAAGTTCTTTGGGGAAAATGGCGCCAGGCACTATTGGTGAGTTCTCGAGCATATTTTACCGTGCCATCTTTTGCAGTAGCCTGCCCAAAATCAATTTTAAACATTTTGGCTCGAGTAGTTTTATTTTAGCATGTGTCATTTGAGAGATGTCCTGGTGGGTATTGCTGTGGCGCCATATGTGTGCACCTATGGGGTGGTTTGAGTGAAACTTAGAGTTCGAGCATATTTTACTGCGCCATCTTTTGCGTGCTTTGCCCAAAATCAATTTTAAACATTTTGGCTCGAGTGGTTTTCTTTTGCATGTCTTGTGTGTCTTTGGTCAAGTGCGTGGCGCCAAAAGTCTTGCCAGGCGCCAGATTGTGCTCGTGTTCGAGACTCGTGTCTCGGTTTGTGTCTAAGTTTGTGTCTGGTCAGTGCATGCCTGCGGGCGCGCCAGACAGCAAGGAAAATGGCGCCCAGTGGTCAGTGTTGCCACGGGCGCCAAGTTGCCGAAGTTTTTGGCGCTAGTGTTGTGTTGCATGCGGGGCGCCGGGCCAGGGGAAAATGGCGCCCAGTGTTGCCTTGTGTCTAAGTGTGTGCTGTTTTGGTCCCTAGGTGACAGTTTAGTCCTAAGGGTGTGGTTTTGGTCCCTAGGTGTTGTCTTGGTCCCTAGGTGCCAGTTAGGTCCAAAAGGTGTCAATTTGGTCCCTCAGTGTTGAATTGGTCCTAAAGGGTGGTTTAGGTCCCTGGGTGAGGATTTAGTCCTCTGGTTGTGTTTAGTCCTTGGGACATGAATAGTGATGAGCTAGTAAATAAATGTAATAATGATGATGCCATGGGGCATGTAACACCCCCTTCTCTTAATCAATTCGGTCTACTAAATTAAAATCAGAGTTTCAAAATTCCACTCAAGGAGTGCTACATTTGGTGATTAAAAGGAAAACAGAAAATCAATTAAGTTCAAAACAGGCTTTCACAGATTATACAAGCATGCGGTCATGCGCATCACCACTAAAAAGTGGTCTCAAATTTCATCATATAAGGCACCTCGCCAAGAATACAACAAGTCATATTACATAGTAATAGTTACACAAATATGATAGTTTTAGTTCCAAAAGACTATCTAGCAAAATATACACAAGATCGTGATAAAGAGTACAAAATAATCTACTCGGCCCCAACCCGGTGTTACACGACCACCAGAGCGCACTCAACCAACATCAACTAGGCACAACTATCACTCGCGAGTACCAAGAAGTTGCCACGAGCGAGCAACAATAAGCGACTAGGGTGAGTCTCTTAACACAAGTAATATAATGTGAAGAAAGCTTAAGGATAGAAATAGCACTAAAAACACCTCGGTTCAAAGAATTACAATCACTCACCGATAGTCCACATAAACACAACAATTATCAACCAGCTCAAACACAACAATTCATGTAATGTATGCATGTATGCAACCCATCCACGGGGCATTATGCAATGAGGTACCTCCCACCGCCGTTATTTAGCCCGCTTCGGCATCTCCGCTGTTAACTCCGCGTTATTTGATATGGAGACCAAGTCCTACCATATCCGAGGCCGAGACCTCCTCCGTCGTAATATGCACATGAACATGTGACTTCATGACAAATACAATCACACACAAATCAATCATAACGTATGTGAATGTTTACACCGTCGTTCACCGTCGTTACTCTGTCGTTCTACTCCGTCGCTCACACTGACGTCGACACCACCTAGACATCATCAAAGTGCTAAGGTCGACCCTACAACACCGGTAGAATCACCTTAGGACCTACAACCGACTTCTCAGTCACCTCGGCAATCCATGGTGGACTACTTGTCACACCGAGGACCACAACGACACTTAGGGACCAAAATGTCACCTAAGGACCAAAATGGACTTAATCGCTCCCTTACTTATGCACATTGGTGCTAAAGTAGCACTCCCAGTAGCGTCCCACAATGTGTTAGATAACATTGGCGCCTAACCTCACCTCGGCACACTATATGTGTACCTCGGCTAACCACGCAACATCACCTCGGCACACTATGTGTGTACCTCGGCTAACCACACCTAAACCCTCAGCTCGGTAACGCGCTCACAGTTACGCACTCCTTACACCAAAATCATCTAAGTCATGGGAATTTCACTCCTCAGTATCCCATGGTTCAGTTCACCTACTCTTAGGCACTTGGGCGTTCACCTCGATGACGCTACCTCGGCCTGAGGACCTCTACACCTCGGTAACCTAAGGCGAGACGCCTACACTTCCGGCTTTATGCGTCCCTACCCTCGTTAATGGTGTTTAGACACATACTCTCCCTCAAACTCACCAACAGACCCTCAACACTAAGACACTCTAAGCGTTGACTTCCCTCAAGCTCGGTTTCTCTCACTCTAAGCTTAAGGTATTTCGGTTTACGCGCGTAATAAGGCGCTTAACTCCCCTTTTTACTTCTTTTACTCTGTTTCTTCACTTAAACTCAACATGCAAGCTCATTTCCACTCACTTCACGCATGCTCACTCGGATACTCACTCCATTTGCTCCGATCCTCTCCTTAACTCTACATGCAAGCTCATTTCTTCACACTACACCGATTTACACTTTGATGCCTCACCATGCAAAGCTCACTGCAGACCACACGCAATGCAGAGAGTTACACTCCTCTCTCTTTCCCAACCGATCACCGTCAGATCTCACCACAAATCTCAAAGAAGGAGCAAAACACAAAGAAAGATACATCATGAACAACACATAAAACACACATGCAAGGTGATCAAAAACACTGCAAACACAGAATATTACAAGGATTAAAAGACCCCTAACCTTAATGATTCGAGAAGAGATGAGAAACCTTCACTCTCCAACAAACCACACAGAACAAGCTCTCTCTCTCCTCTCCTAGCTTGAACTCTCCACGCTCAAGTTCTCTTCCTTCTCTCTCTTCTTCTCACTTCTCTCTACTTCCCTCAATTTAGAAACTTAACTATATTTTTGAACCGAATGGGATGTCTCCTTCAAGGTACCATTTAATATGTCCCAATGGACTTAAATGGGCCTTGGCTTATTTAGGCCGTGGGCTTGCTATTACCCACACCCTTTACCTACTTTGACATTTCCTAAAATAGTAACACATGCTTAGCTTTTACTTAATGAATTACTTGACTTAAGAGTAAAATGTTGCAAACCCTTAATAACTCAACTAAGTTAATTAATTGAATTATTTTGGGGTGTTACAACTCTCCCTACTTAGGAGATTACGTCCTCGGAATCTTACCTTAATCAAACAAATTTCGGAATAGGCCTCCTTCATCTTGCTCTCTAGCTCCCAAGTAGCATGCTCACCAAAGACTCCTACCCAAACCACCTTCACTAACTTGATTTCCTTTCCCAAGAGTCTTTACTTCTGGGTCTTCAATTCGATTGGCATTGTCTCCACAAAGGAGGTCGTCTCTCACTTGCACATCATCCATTTGAATGACATGGGACTCGGTCAGAACATACTTCCTCACCGAGATACATGGAACACATCGTGCAAATTTGATGATTGGGTGGCAATGCAATTCGGTATGCCACCTTCCCAACTCTCTCCAAGATTTGATAGGGTCCAATGAAACGAGGTGATAATTTCTTGGACCTCGAGCTCGTCCAACTCCGATCCACAGGGGTGACTCTAAGGAATACATGGTCGTCGGCTTGAAATTCTAAATCCTTCCTTCTCTTGTCATGGTAACTCTTCCATGCGCTTTGTGACGCCTCATCTTCTCTCTCGATCATCTTAACCTTCTCGGTAGTCTCTAACCAACCAACTCGGGTCCCAACACAACCCTCTCTCCTGCTTCATGCCAACATAGTGAGTCCTACACCTACGGCCATACAATGCTTCAAATGGTGCCATTCCAATACTTGAATGATGACCATTGTTGTAAGTGAATTCTATCGATGGTAGATACGTATCCCACGCACCTCCTTGCTCAAGCACACAAGCTCTCAATAAGTCTTCTAAGGATTGGATAGTCCTTCAATAACTCCAACCATCTCCTCTGCCTCATATTCAGTTCCTTCTGATCAAACAAGTACTGCAAACTCTTGTGATCACTAAACACCTCGAACCTTGATCCATAAAGGTAATGCCTCCATATCTTCAATGCAAACACTACTAAGCTAGCTCTAAATCATGAGTGGGGTAATTCTTCTCATGAGTCTTCATTGCCTCAAAGCATACGCCGCTACTTTACCTTCTTGCATCAAACACACACCCAAACCTAACTTAGATGCATCACAATAAATCACAAAAGGATCCTCCGGATTAGGCAACGCGTCAAGATTGGCGACGTTGTCAATCTCCTCTTCAACTCTTGGAAGCTCTCTTCACATCGGCCATCCCATACGAAAGCCCTATCTTTACATGTCAATTGGGTTAATGGCAACGCCAATTTGGAGAAACCTCAATGAATCTTACAGAGTAACCGGCTAGCCCCAAGAAGCTCCTCACTTGGTGGGCCGACTTGGGTGCTTCCCACTTCAACACACGCCTTCAATCTTTGAAGGGTCCACCGCAATCCCTTGCTGGAAATCACATGGCCTAGGAAACTCACTTCCTCAACCAAAACTCACACTTGGATAGCTTCGCATATAACTTCTTCTCCTTCCTTCGTAACCTCCAAAGACTATCCTTAAGTGCTCGGCATGCTCTTCTGCCGACTTGGAGTAGACCAAAATATCGCCTATGAACACTACCACAAACCGATCTAAGTACTCATGGAAGATACGATTCATATACTCCATGAATACTCCCGAGCGTTAGTGACACCGAATGGCATTACTAAGTACTCGTAGTGTCCATACCGAGTTCTAAAAGCCGCCTTTGGTACGCTCTTCGTCCTTCACTTTGATTTGATGGTAGCCCGACCTCAAATCAATCTTTGAAAATACTTGAGCACCCACTAATTGATCCATCAAATCGTCAATTCTTGGTAGTGGATACTTGTTCTTAATTGTAACCTTATTCAATCATGCACGTGTAGTCCACGCACAACCTCATGCTTCCATCTTTCTTCTTCACGAGCAACACAGTGCTCCCACTACGGTGACACGCTTGGTCTCACGAATTTCCTTTCTAGCAATTCTTCCAACTGTTTCTTCATTTCGGACTGATTCGGATGCAGACATCCTATAAGGTGCCATAGACACCTGGCCTTGTTCCAAGAATCAATTCTATAGTGAACTCAATCTCTCTCTCGGTGGCACGTCGGTATTTCTTCCGGAAACACCTCGGCAAACTCTCTAACCACTGCACATCTTCAATCTTGACTTGATTCTCTCACAAATGACGCCCATAATGCAAACAGAGTAACCCCTTCTCCCAACAACTTGCGCACTTGCCTAGCGGGAAGTAGAGCCGATTCCATCACCTCGGTAGCGGTGAAAACTAACCGATCTCTCAACAAGAATGGATATGAACATGGTTGTCTACTAACCACCCATACCAAGGATGACGTCCATTCCCTACAGTGGTAAACAAATTAAATTAACAGAGAAGTCTCTCACCGAATACGATCGATGGGCACTTCAACATACCGAGAGGTAGTCACAGAACCCATGGCCGGAGTGTCAATGACCATCTCCTTCCCAATGAAGACAACACTAAATTCGGTCTATTAGCACACATGGCAAAAATGAATGAATGAGTTGCACCAAAGATCTATAATTGCAACTAGAGGAACACCGCTGATATAACACGTACCTTTGATTTCGTTCACCACCTCGGACCCAAAATTAGTGCAAACACTTTCCCACGCCTTTCTCTTGCTTTGGCTTAGGACACTTGGGGCCGATATGCCCCATCTCTCCACAATTGAAACAGACTATCTCCTTTCTCCCACACTCGGCAGATAGGTGGCCCTCCTTGCCACATCTATAACACCTCTTCACCTCACCCTTGCACTCCTTCGCCTTGTGCCTGTGCAATCCACACTTGTAACAAGTCGAGAATAGCGGAGCGTCTCCCTACTAGGCTTTCCTCTCCCTGCAGAGTTCCCTTTTCCTCTACCACGTAATGGTCATAAGGCTTCCAACGGTTCGAGGTTGGAAGGTCTTCTTATCCTTCCCAAATTTCTACTAGTAGCCATACTATCTTCTTCATAAATTCTCGCAGCACCACCAACTCGAATCACGCCCTTATCCTTTGATACCCAATGGCCTGCTTGATCTCAGGCTTCAAACCGTTCTCAAACTTGATACACTTGGAGAACTCAGCAGTAGCTCTAGTGTAATGGGGATAGAACTTCGCCATCTCGGAAAACTTGGCAGCATACTCCGACACGGTCATGTTACCTTGTTTGAGCTCCAAGAATTCCATCTCCTTCTTTCCTTTCACGTCTTCGGGGTAGTACTTCCTCATAAACTCCCTCTTGAAAATATCCCATGTGATCCCTTCCTCTGCAGCTTCCAACCTTTGAAGAGATTCAAGCCACCAGTCGTCGGCTTCCTCAGCGAGCATGTGAGTCCCAAACCTCACCTTTTGCTCATCGGTGCAATCCATCACTCAAAATTCTCTCTATCTCTTTCAACCATACTAGAGCCCCATCGGGATCATACCTCCCCTCAAGGTAGGAGGATTCTCCTCCGAAAGTAGCAAGTCTCACGAGCTCCAAAGATCCTCGGCATTCTCACGAGGTCGATTCCCATAGCATTTGCCATTGCCTCCAACGCAGCTAGCCTATAGCAAAGATCATTTCTTCCAACTTCCCCACCATTTCTACTTCACTTGGTCACACAATCAAGAATCGGTTTAGAACTAGCCTAAGACTCGAGGCTTAAGACACTTAGACTCAACTACGTGGTCGGACAAGACCGAACTTATGCTCGATACCAACAATGTAACACCCCTTCTCTTAATCAATTCGATTACTAAATTAAAATCGAGTTTCAAAATTCCACTCAAGGAGTGCTACATTTGGTGATTAAAAGGAAAACAGAAAATCAATTAAGTTCAAAATAGTTTCACAACATTATACAAGCATGCGATCATGCGCATCACCACTAAAAAGGGTCTCAAATTTCATCATATAAGGCACCTCGGCGGTAACACAACAAGTCATATTACATAGTAATAGTTACACAAATATGATAGTTTTAGTTCCAAAAGACTATCTAGCAAAATATACACAAGATCAAGATAAAGAGTACAAAATAATCTACTCGGCCCCAACCCAAAAGTGTTACACGACGGACAGCGCACTCAACCAACATCAACTAGGCACGGCTATCACTCATGAGTACTGCAAGTTGCCACGAGAGCAGCAACAATAAGCGACTAGCGTGAGTCTCTTAACACAAGTAATATAATGTGAAGAAAGCTTAAGGATAGAGATAGCACTAAAAACACCTCGGTTCAAAGAATTACAATCACTCACCGATAGTCCACATAAACACAACAATTATCAACCAGCTCAAACACAACAATTCATGTAATGTATGCATGTATGCAACCCATCCACGGGGCATTATGCAATGAGGTACCTCCACCGTCGTTATTTAGCCCGTCGGCATCTCCGTCGTTAACTCCGTCGTTATTTGATATGGAGACCGAAGTCCTACCATATTCGAGGCCGAGACCTCCTTTGTCGTAATATGCACATGAACATGTGACTTCATGACAAATACAATCACACACAAATCAATCATAACGTATGTGAATGTTTACACCGCCGCTCACCGTCGTTACTCGATCGCTCACACCGACGTCTACACCACCTGAGACATCATCACGGTGCTAAGGTCGACCCTACAACACCTAGAAATCACCTTAGGACCTACAACCGACTTCTCGGTCACCTCGGCAATCCATGGTGGACTACTTGTCACACCGAGGACCACAACGACACTTAGGGACCAAAATGTCACCTAAGGACCAAAATGGACTTAATCGCTCCCTTACTTATGCACATTGGTGCTAAAGTAGCACTCCCAGTAGCGTCCCACAATGTGTTAGATAACATTGGCGCCTAACCTCACCTCGGCACACTATATGTGTACCTCGGCTAACCACGCAACATCACCTCGGCACACTATGTGTGTACCTCGGCTAACCACACCTAAACCCTCAGCTCGGTAACGCGCTCACAGTTACGCACTCCTTACACCAAAATCATCTAAGTCATGGGAATTTCACTCCTCAGTATCCCATGGTTCAGTTCACATAAAACACACATGCAAGGTGATCAAAAAACACTGTCAAACACAGAATATTACAAGGATTAAAAGACCCCCTAACCTTAATGATTCGAGAAGAGATGAGAAACCTTCACTCTCCAACAAACCACAGCAACAAGCTCTCCTCTCCTCTCCTAGCTTGAACTCTCCACGCTCAAGTTCTCTTCCTTCTCTCTTCGGTTCTCACTTCTCTCTCTACTTCCCTCAATTTAGAAACTTAACTATATTTTTGAACTGAATGGGATGTCTCCTTCGAAGGTACCATTTAATATGTCCCAATGGACTTAAATGGGCCTTGGCCTTATTTAGGCCGTGGGCTTGCTATTACCCACACCCTTTACCTACTTTGACATTTCCCTAAATTCAGTCTAGTAGCCTGCCCAAAATCAATTTTAAACATTTTGGCTCGAGTGGTTTTCTTTTTGCATGTCTTTGTGTGTCTTTGGGTCAAGTGCGGGCGCGAGTGTGCTCAGGCTGTGCGAGATCGTGTCTCGGTTTGTGTCTAAGTTTGTGTCCAGGTGCATGCTTGCCCAGGCGCCAGTTGCTAGGAAAATGGCGCCCGATGGGTCATGTTTGCCACGGGCGCCAAGTTCTTTGAGTTTTTGGCGCTAGTCTTTGTGTTACCTGGGGGGCGCCATTTAGGGGAAAATGGCGCCATGTTGCCTTGTGTCTAAGTGTGTCTTTGTTTTGGTCCCTAGTGTGACAGCTTGGTCCCTAGGTGACAGCTTTAGTCCTAAGGGTGTGGTTTTGGTCCCTAGGTGTTGTCTTGGTCCCTAGGTGCCGCTTAGGTCCAAAAGGTGTCAATTTGGTCCTCGGTGTTGAATTGGTCCTAAAGGGTGGTTTAGGTCCCTGAGTGAGGATTTAGTCCTCTGGTTGTGTTTAGTCCTTGGGACATGAATAGTGATGAGCTAGTAAATAAATGTAATAATGATGATGCCATGGGGCATGGGCCATGGGGGCCAGGCCATGAGGCCAGAGTCATGGGGACTCAATTTATTGGTGAAAATGATGAATGGTGGGTCATGGGTCTTGGTGTACAAATGATTTTGATGATGTGTGTGTTCATGAGTCACATGCATACATTCGGCTGCTGGTCGCGACGATATATTGTAAAGGCTGCGGTGATGCAGTGTTTTATTTCTACCGCGGATCGTGAAGTATAATAAATAATGATGAGGTTTGCTGATGCGGTGATAATGGTAGCACATGCATCTTTGCATTGCATTGCATCCATTTTCATAAATGATATTGAACGGATTGTGATGGTTGTGATTGATTGACCTCTATAAATCTGATATACTGCTTATTATAGTTTCTATTATATAGTTCGAGACTCACCCTTTCTGTTGTTGTTTACTACAGGTAGTCATGAGTGAGGGTTTGCTACCTTCACTGTTCCCCGAGTCGGTCTGCTCTGATACGTAGCACCTAGGGGATGGGGTTTAGACTTCTATTGCTTTGTTTTGCTCACTGTTGAGCTTTTTATGTGATACTCTATGTATTATTTGAGACTGCTGATTACACTTGAGATGTAACTTTATTTTCCGCTGCGTGTTATGAGATTATTTCCCACGTGTTTATGTTGTTACGTATTGATATACAATTATGAGCTGAACTGGCTGTTTGAGTTATTTTGAAGTGATAAGTGTAGCATCCCGTTGGATGAGTTCAATTTCGAAAAATAAATTTTATACTCTGATTTTTATTATAAATGCACGGGTAGAAATGGGGTGTTACATTAGTGGTATCAGAGCAAAAGTTCGGTCTGTCCGGCCAAGTGTGTCTGTTTGTCATATTGTGTATGACAATTAGGTGTTTTGAATTAGTTCTTAATGGTTGTTTATGTTGCAGTGCTAGGTTGATATGGCCAGGAGAGTTGATGCTGCCATTGTTGAGGCTTTGCAAGCCATAGCGCAGGTTATGGGGAACCAGCAGAATGTTGGTGAGAATGCTGGGACCCGTAGCCTGGCTACCTTTCAGAGGGAGAACCCTCCTACCTTCAAGGGGAGGTACAATCCAGATGGTGCTTTGGCATGGCTGAAGGAGATTGAGAGAATCTTCAGAGTGATGGACTGCAATGATGAGCAGAAAGTCAGGTATGGTACTCACACTCTAGCTGAGGAGGCTGATGACTGGTGGTTGGAGACCAGTGAGAGGTTAGGGGCTGCGCATGAGGAGGTTACTTGGGCTGTGTTCCGAAGGGAGTTCCTGAGGAAGTATTTTCCAGAGGATGTCAGGGGGAAGAAAGAGATGGAGTTCCTTGAGCTGAGGCAGGGGAGTATGTCTGTTACAGAGTATGCTGCTAAGTTCACGGAGCTGGCCAAGTTCTATCCACATTATTCTGAGGCTGGTTCCGAATTCTCAAAGTGCATTAAATTTGAGAATGGGTTGAGAGCTGATATCAAGCAAGCCATTGGGTATCGTAAAATCGGTGTTGTTCACGATTTGGTTGGCTCAGAGGATCTATGAGGAGGACAAAGAATGCCCGCTCTAGAGTCATGAGGACCGAGGGGTAAGTTCCAAAACAGAAGTAAGCCATATGAGACATCTGCTGACAGGGGTAAACAGAGGTACACTGGTGGTAGTAGGTCCGCTGACGGTAAGAGGTCTGCTGAGGGTAAGAAGCCAAGTGGGGGAGATGCTCCTACTGACATTGTGTGCTTCAAGTGTGGCAAGTCGGGTCACAAGAGTTTTGAGTGCAAGACTGGGGTAAAAGCGTGTTTCCGTTGCGGGAAGGATGGTCACATGGCAGCTGATTGTGACCGCAAGGAAGCAGTGTGTTACAATTGTGGTGAAGCTGGTCATTTTAGTTCCAAATGCCCTAAGCCAAAGAAGGAGAGGTCCACTGGGAGAGTTTTTGCACTAGCGGGTTCAGAGGGACCTAATGAGATTAGAGGTACTTGCTTTATTTATGGTACACCTTTAGTTGCTATTGTTGACACGGGTGCTACGCACTCTTTTATTGCTTCTGTCTGTGCTGAAAAGTTGAATTTAGTATTGTCTACTATGGAGAGAGGGATGGTTATCGACACTCCAGCTAAGGGTTCGGTAACTACTTCTCTGATGTGTGCTAGGTGTCCTCTGTCAGTCTTCGGCAGAGATTTTCTGGTTGACCTTATCTGTTTACCATTGGGTGGGTTGGATGTGATTATGGGTATGGACTGGTTAGTAGATAACCACGTGCACATCAACTGTTTCAACAAGTCTGTTAGTTTCCTTCCTCCAGCAGAGGAAGAATCTGTTTTGTTATCTGCCGGTCAATTGCGTGAAGTAATGAAAGAGGGTGGTCAGTTGTTTACTTTGATGGCGTCTATGTCTGCTAAGAACCAGGCTGTAGTTGATGGGTTGCAGGTGGTGTGTGAGTTCCCTGAAGTGTTTCCTGATGAGATTCCTAGTGTGCCACCAGAGAGGGAGGTTGAGTTTGGGATTGAGCTTATGCCTGGTACTAGGCATGTGTCCATGGCACCGTACCGGATGTCAGCTTCTGAGTTGTCTGAACTAAAGAAGCAGTTGGAAGAGTTACTTGAGAAGAAGTTTGTGAGGCCTAGTGTATCACCATGGGGAGCCCCAGTTCTGTTAGTGAAGAAGAAGGATGGGAGTATGCGTCATGTGTGGATTACAGAACCAATCAAACAAGGTAACTATCAAGAATAAGTATCCTCTCCCGAGGATTGATGATTTGATGGACCAACTGGTGGGTGCTAAGGTTTTTAGCAAGATTGACTTGAGGTCGGGTTACCATCAGATAAAGTTAAAAGATGAGGACATCCAGAAGACAGCGTTCAGAACGAGGTATGGGCATTATGAGTACTCTGTAATGCCTTTTGGTGTCACTAATGCACCAGGGATGTTTATGGAGTACATGAACCGAATATTCCACAGCTACTTGGATCGGTTTGTGGTGATTTTTATTGATGATATTCTGGTGTACTCCAAGTCTGAGGAGGAGCATGCAGAGCACTTGAGGTTGGTGCTAGAAGTCCTGAAAGAGAAGAAGCTTTATGCTAAGTTGTCCAAATGTGAGTTCTGGCTGCGTGAGGTAAGCTTCTTGGGTCACATTATCTCTGGTGATGGTATAGCTGTAGACCCAGCCAAGGTTGATGCAGTGTTGCAGTGGGAGAGCCCAAAGTCTGTGACTGAGATCAGAAGTTTCTTGGGGTTGGCTGGTTACTACAGGAGGTTTATTGAGGGGTTCTCTAAGCTGGCCCTTCCGTTGACCCAATTGACTTGTAAGGGAATAGCTTTTGTGTGGGATGCAAAGTGTGAAGAGAGTTTCCAAGAGTTGAAGAGGAGGTTGACAACATCTCCAGTGTTGGTGTTGCCTGTGTCGGATCAGCCGTTTGTGGTATATTGTGATGCTTCCAAGATGGGTTTGGGAGGTGTTTTGATGCAGGATGGGAAGGTAGTTGCTTATGCGTCCAGACAGTTGAGGACACATGAGAAGAACTACCCTACTCATGATTTGGAGCTAGCTGCTATTGTTTTTGTGTTGAAGATTTGGAGACACTACTTGTATGGCACTAGATTTGAGGTATTCAGTGACCACAAGAGTTTGAGATACTTGTTTGATCAGAAGGAGCTGAATATGAGGCAGAGGCGTTGGTTAGAGTCAAAGGACTATGATTTCGGCTTGAACTATCACCCCGGCAAAGCTAATGTCGTGGCTGATGCTTTAAGTCGGAAAACTTTACATATGTCAGCTATGATGGTGAAGGAATTGGAGTTGATTGAGCAATTCCGGGATTTGAGTCTGGTTTGTGAGGTGACACCCCAGAGTGTCAGACTGGGTATGCTGAGGATTGGGAATGACTTATTGGTTAGTATCAGAGACGCCCAGAAGTTGGATGTGAAACTGGTTGATTTGCTGGTTGTTGGTGAGCAAACTGTGGATGGTGACTTCAGATTGGATTCTAAGGGTGTGTTGAGGTTCAGGGACAGGATTTGTGTTCCTGATGATGCTGAGTTGAAGAAAATGATACTTGAGGAGAGCCATAGGAGCAAGTTGAGCATTCATCCAGGTGCTACGAAAATGTATCACGACCTGAAGAAACTGTTTTGGTGGCCGGGTATGAAGAAGGATGTTGCGCAGTTTGTTTATGCTTGTTTGACTTGCCAGAAGTCAAAGATTGAGCACCGAGAAGCTGCGGGTCGATGCAACCTTTAGAGATTCCGGAATGGAAGTGGGACAAAGATTTCCATGGACTTTGTGGACGGGGTTGCCGAATACTGTGAGAGGGTTTGACTCTATATGGGTGATTGTGGATAGGTTGACCAAGTCTGCTCATTTTATTCCTATCAACATCACCTATCCTGTGCCTAGATTGGCTAAGATTTACATTCAGGTGATTGTGAAGCTGCATGGGGTCCCGAAGAGCATTGTGTCAGATAGAGACCCGAGATTTACATCTGAGTTTTGGGGGAGCTTGCAGGAGGCATTGGGGTCTAAATTGAGGTTGAGTTCAGCGTATCATCCTCAGACTGATGGCCAGACGGAGAGAACCATCCAGTCCTTGGAGGATCTTCTGAGAGCTTGTGTGCTAGAGCAGGGAGGTGTGTGGGATACACATCTTCCACTAATTGAGTTCACTTACAATAACAGCTACCATTCGAGTATTGGGATGGCTCCTTTTGAGGCATTGTATGGTCGGAGGTGTAGGACTCCTTTGTGTTGGCATGAGTCCGGTGAGAGTGTTGTGCTTGGACCGGAATTGGTTAGGGAGACTAGAGAGAAGGTGAAGATGATCAGAGAGAAAATGAAAGAGTCCCAGAGTCGGCAGAAAAGTTACCATGATAGGAGGAGAAAGGACTTGGAGTTTCAGGCTGGTGAGCATGTTTTCTTGAGGGTCACGCCTATGACTGGTGTTGGACGTGCCCTGAAAGCAAAGAAGTTAACTCCGAGATTTATTGGACCGTACCAAATCACCGAGAGGGTTGGAAAGGTTGCTTATAGGGTGGCCCTGCCACCTAATCTTTCGAACTTGCACGATGTGTTCCACGTGTCACAGCTTCGAAAGTATATTCCAGACCCGTCTCATGTGATTCACATGGATGATGTGGAGGTGCGTGAGAACCTCACTGTGGAGACTATGCCAGTGAGGATTGATGATAGAGAAGTGAAGGTGCTGAGAGGAGAAGACATTGCCTTAGTCAAGGTAGTGTGGTTGGGAGCTACGGGTGAGAGCATGACTTGGGAGCTGGAGAGCAGGATGCGGGAGTCTTATCCAGAGCTCTTTGACTCAGGTATGAATTTCGAGGATGAAATTTCCTAAGTGGGGGAGAGTTGTAACACCCTAAATGATTTAATTAAGTAATTGATTAAATTATTTAAAGTGTTGCACTATTTTTTTAATTATATTAAATTATAAGGTAATATTTTATTTTAATTGAAGGGAGTGGTATTGGAAACACCGGGACTGCAAATATTGGCCCAAGAGCCCAAGCCCAATGACTTAGGCTCCTAGGGCTAGTGCATTTCGCACCAAAGGGAGAAAAGAAAGAAAAAACTAAAGAAAGGAGAAAAGAAAGAGGAGAACGGCGCACCAAGAGAGGAGAAGAGAGAGAGCTTGATCGCAAGGGAGAAAGGAGAAGAGGAAAGCTCCATTGTTGCTGTGGTTTTGGTGGTGACTCAGTAAAGAAGGTTTTCTACGGTTTAATTTAAGGTAAGGGGAGTCTCACTCTATAATAGAGAGTATAATAGGGTGTAGGTCGATTATAGAGTCTCTAGTGTTGTCAATTGAGATTGAATTTGACTATTTTATGTTTGATTTTGATGGATTGAATTGAATTGAGTGTGAAAATCGATTTAGGGCTTCAATTTGGGGTTTTTATGTTTTTGATTGGCTATGATGTATGATTGAGTGTTATAATATGAAATTGAATGTGTTGGCATGATTATAACGTGTATTTGATTGGTATATGATGACTAGAATTGAAAGAATTTGGGAATTTGGGATTTTTGGGGATCCTAGGGGCATGGGGCGCCAAATGGCTAGGATTCTGGCGCCACAATGTCTTATGTGAGTGGGTGTGAGTGTGTCATCGCTTGGGCGCCACATTCTTTGGGAAAATGGCGCCACGTAATCGCTTCACGTCTTTGGAAATGTGTTGGTCTTTGGGTTGTCACCGCCGGCGCGCCACATTGTTGGGAAAATGGCGCCACGGGCACTTTGCTCATGTCTTGGGTTGTGTTTTGTGTAGGAATGTTCTTGCTCAGGCGCCAAGTTCTTTGGGAAAATGGCGCCAAAGCACTATTGGTGAGTTCTCGAGCATATTTTACCGTGCCATCTTTTGCGCGAGCTCACTTAAAATCAATTTTAAACATTTTGGCTCGAGTAGTTTTATTTTAGCATGTGTCATTTGAGAGATGTCCTGGTGGGTATTCCTGTGGCGCCATATGTGTGCGCCTATGGGGTGGTTTGAGTGAACCTTAGAGTTCGAGCATATTTTACCGTGCCATCTTTTGCGAGCTCGCCCAAAATCAATTTTAAACATTTTGGCTCGAGTGGTTTTCTTTTTGCATGTCTTTGTGTGTCTTGGGTCAAGTGCGTGGCGCCAAAAGTCTTGCCTAGGCGCCAGAATGTGCACGTGTCCGAGATCGTGTCTCGCCAGTGTCTAAGTTTGTGTCCGGTCTGTCTTTGCCTGAGGGCGCCGGTTGCTAGGAAAATGGCGCCCGCTGGTCAGTGTTGCCACGGCGCGCAAGTTGCCGAAGTTTTTGGCGCTAGTCTTTGTGTTACCTGGGCGCTGATTTGTGGGGAAAATGGCGCCCAAGGTTGCCTTGTGTCTAAGTGTGTCTTGCTTTTGGTCCCTAGGTGACAGCTGGTCCCTAGGTGACAGCTTTAGTCCTAAGGGTGTGGTTTTGGTCCCTAGGTGTTGTCTTGGTCCCTAGGTGCCGCTAGGTCCAAAAGGTGTCAATTTGGTCCTCGGTGTTGAATTGGTCCTAAAGGGTGGTTTAGGTCCCCGAGTGAGGATTTAGTCCTCTGCAGTTTGTGTTTAGTCCTTGGGACATGAATAGTGATGAGCTAGTAAATAAATGTAATAATGATGATGCCATGGGGCATGGGCCATGGGGGCCAGGCCATGAGGCCAGAGTCATGGGGACTCAATTTATTGGTGAAAATGATGAATGGTGGGTTGCGGTCTTGGTGTACAAATGATTTTGATGATGTGTGTGTTCATGAGTCACATGCATACATTCGGCTGCGGTCGCGACGATATATTGTAAAGGCTGCGGTCTGGTGTTTTATTTCGGCTGCGGTCGTGAAGTATAATAAATAATGATGAGGCTGCGGTCTGGTGATAATGGTAGCACATGCATCTTTGCATTGCATTGCATCCATTTTCATAAATGATATTGAACGGATTGTGATGGTTGTGATTGATTGACCTCTATAAATCTGATATACTGCTTATTATAGTTTCTATTATATAGTTCGAGACTCACCCTTTCTGTTGTTGTTTACTACAGTAGTCATGAGTGAGGGTTTGCTACCTTCACCTGTTCCCCCAGTCGGTTCTGCTCTGGATACGTAGCACCTGGGGATGGGGTTTAGACTTCTATTGCTTTGTTTTGCTCACTGTTGAGCTTTTTATGTGATACTCTATGTATTATTTGAGACTGCTGATTACACTTGAGATGTAACTTTATTTTCCGCTGCGTGTTATGAGATTATTTCCCACGTGTTTATGGTGTTACGTATTGATATACAATTATGAGCTGAACTGGCTGTTTGAGTTATTTTGAAGTAATAAGTGTAGCATCCCGTTGGATGAGTTCAATTTCGAAAAATAAATTTTATACTCTGATTTTTATTATAAATGCACGGGTAGAAATGGGGTGTTACACAAATAGCTCAGTTGTGGTCGCTTGCATGCATAACATAAGGTGTGGTCCATTGGAGAAGTGCCACATGTCTCTTTAGATAGAAGAGCCTTGCAACTTGATTTTTATGTTTATCGCCGACTTCTGCAAGTGGCTCTGCTCCAGGTGACTAGGCATGACGACACAATTCAAGTGTGGAAGCATCAAAATGGTCATTTGGATGTTTTGGCGCAAAAACGCTAGATTCTCGCAGTGTAGGCGGTGTTTCCACTCCTAGAGTTGGCAGTGTTTCCACTCCTGGTGTTGGCAGTGTTTCCACTCCTGCAGTTGCTGCACTGAACAAAAACATCAAACCTAACAAGAAATGTGTATTTATGCCTAGATATTTGTCCTAATCATTTGGATCTCTAAAATGTTGTTTCTTAATAAATAAACTATATTTATATATTAATGTACTTGAAAATAAACAATAACCTAAGTAAAAATAGATGAATAACTCTATATAAAATAGAGTTATCACACCCCCAAACTTAACTTGTTGCTTGTCCTCAAGTAACAACACAAGAAATAAAAACAAGAAATAAACACAAGACTTCCATGATTATGAAATCACCTCAACTCATGATTTCTAAATTTTTTGCTTAAAGTGCGTATCTTGGATGAGTTTTAATTTTTAGGATTTTTCTAAACCTTTGTTTTCTTTGAAACATTCAAAGCTATAAAAACTCATTTGTGTGAGTGTGTGTCCCATTGAGTTTCAATTGGTTCCATAACTAGATAAAGATTTTTTCTTTGGCTTTTGAAAATATGTGGAACTCTTTTGGTCAACTTTAGAAAAAAATTCAAAATATGGATGAGACTAACAATTTCTTCAAGATTTAGGGGACTTTTTAAGCACAACAAAGGGCTTTTGGTGTTTCAACTTGTTGAGTCAATTGCCTTATTTAGGCTTTTGGTGTTTTTGTTGATGTAATGCAATGAGTGCAAAAACATCATTTTGATGTAGGTGTTTATAGGTACACTTTGTGTAGCTATTTTGATAACTCTTGAGTATTTTGTAGCATATACTGCCCTCCTCACTGACCTCCACATGCATTTTCTCTTTCTTTTTTTTGAACTTTGTTCATTTTTCAAACCAATTGCACTTAAGGGACAGGTTCAGTTTATATGACTCAGGCAAGTGTAGCTTTTTGATCTTTGTGACACCTTTGAGAGTTTTGACACCTTTGGTGTAACACCCCCTTACTTCTAATACTACTTAGCAATTAAATCAGAGTTTTCAAAAACCACTCAAGGAGTGCTACATTTTTCTACATGAACTTAACCAAGCAAAACAATAAAACATTTGCGCAGCTAAAACAGTGGTAGTGTAATGCACATACGTCACCTCGGCCTAGAAGGAACCGAGCTCATCAAGTAACAAGATATTAGTTACAACTTAGTCAAAATAATACAAATTCCAAAAGACATAGGTTTACAACACAAAATAACCTACATACAGACTACAACACTACTCGGCCCCCAGTGTTACACTACCAGAGCAAAATGACGACGCCAACGACACTGAGCGAGAACTGACCTCTACTCAGGGATACCTGCAAGTTGCCACATGAGAGCAACATAAAAGCAGTAGGGTGAGTCTCTAAACACATATAATAAGGTTGATGACAAGTATCATGCTAAGCAAACACATATAAACACCTCGGCACAGCACACAAATAACACAATTATTTAGTGCATGAGTTATATGAATGATGCAGACCCATACTTCCAGGGCATATGCATGATGGATCCATTAAGACCGAAGTCTTCTGCTATCACCTTATGCTTATGATTTATGCGACGCCATGAACAATGCATAACACACAACATATACATTATTCAATTAAGTCATAACACCATTCCAAGAAACTCACCAATTAGACCATGACCTTTTATTCATAATAGGACCAAGTCCTCTCGCTCACCTCTCTAGGACCAAGTCCTCTGCATCCACCATTTTCATTTATTCAATGCCCCTCAGGGACTTCAACGTTTATTTAATTCTCTACTCGTAGCCCTACGGCCCAAAACAACTCTCATACATCATTACGGCACTAAGGCCGACGCCTCTTCATCGGCCTTACATACATGGCCCAGTCATGCCGCCTCAGCTCATCAACCACCTCGGCGCCTAGTAGTGGACCAAATAGTCACTACGAGGACTACCATGTTACATAGGACTAAAACGTCTATTAGGGACTAAAATGACTACACATTTAACCCCTCACGCACTTGGCACTTCAAAACGACTCTCACAGTCGCGCCCAGCAACAACCTTCGCGACGCTAGCGTTAAAACCACACCTCGGCACCTATAGCGCCTCAGCACACTCGGCACCTCGGCATGCCTACGCTCTGCTCCACTCATAGTCACTCTACTTCACACTAAACGTACATCACACCTCGTCAAGTGCACCTAGGTATGATACACTCTACGCCTCGGCCATAACACCTCGGTTACTTCACGTTACACGTTGTCATCGACTTCAAAGAGCCTAAGTCTAGGTACTTTACCTCGGCCTAAGCATCTCGGCTACTACTACTCTCCTCCGGCAAGCCCAAACCGATCCTCGTACCTAGTCCTATGTACTCGTACACTTAGTTACTTGTGCTATATCACTCACCTCGGCTTCTATGACCTCGTTACTACGTTTTGACTTACGATCATCACTTAAGCTTCGTTACACTAGTGGTAGGTAGATACACCTCTACAACCCCAAGTCAACCCCTTCGCTTAAGCTCAGACACACGTTCTCTTGTTATGAACACTTAACTCCAAATCTACACCTCGGTAGTCTAGCGTTCTACTCCATAAAAGCCTTACACTCTCACGTCTCACACTTTAGCTCTCACTCTAGCTCACTGGGACTGAGAGTTTCCTCAGCTCCCATTTCACTCAGTAGCCTCTCGTGACCAACACCTCAACCTCTCCACACAATCTCACTGAAAACGAGCTACACACAACATTTAGCAGAATCAGAAACACACAACATGCAACACAGCTCAAAGAAGGAACAAATACAACTACTCACACATAACACTCATCATACTACAGTATTATACGTGAGAAGAGAGCCCCCTAACCTTGACCAGTTGAGTAAACGACCCTCTCTTCACCGATTCCTCCAGTTAACACTCGCAGCAACTCTTCTCCCTTGAGCTTGAGCTTCTTCCACGCCAAAAGCTCTCCCTTCTCTCTAGAAACCGATCTCACCTACCAACTTCTCTCTCTTACTTCTCCTTGACTTTTCTTAGATCCCTTTGTGGCAAAACATGCTTCCTTTCCTTCGACACTCACTTAAAGCACACACTTGGGCTTCTAATGGCTCATGGGCCTCCAATGGCTCATGGGCCTCTACGCCCACCTTCTCCATTCACATAAGCATCTCCTAAATGAAATAAACTCCTAATTTAAGTCAATTGCCCTATTATCCTTTTAATATGACCAACCAAAATACCTCCTAATACCATAAGAATCTCACATTAATCTTATGACCTAATAAAATGTTGCAAGCTTTTAAATAACCCAATTGAATAAATAATTGACTATTTTTGGGGTGTTACATTTGGCATTAACCTTTCAAGTTTCCACACTTTTGCCTTTGTATTCATTTGAATTTCCCCCAAACTTATTTCTTTATGCTCTTCTTTATTTTTAGTAAAAATCTAAATTTGACCTTAGTTTTCCAAAAATTCCTTGGCTTTAGATAGCTTTTCTACCTAGCATGGTTCTTTTCAAAAACTCAATTTTGTTGTGTCAAAGAAATTATAACATTGATCATTTCTAAAAAAACAAGGCTTTTCTTTTCCTTTTAAAATTTTGCTCATTTGATACACTTACAGAAATTTTTAGAAAAGCAATATGAATTGATCATGCTTCATAATCATTTAAGTCTAAGACACATGATGTACTTAATTTTTCTATTTTTTTGAAAATAATTTTATCATGCTATTTAAAGCTTTGTTAAGTACATCTAAAAGTACTAAAACATACTAATATTGCATATTTACATACTACTATTCTATAACTACTAAAACACACATAACATATATTAATATTCACATAGTGCATACTTAATTCAAAAGACATACTATTCTCCACTCTCCCCCCCAACTTAAATATGAGTAGTGTCCTCACTGCTCTAAGTTGAGTATTTAAGGGATCCAAACATGGGAGATATAATTCAAAAGTATTCAAAACATCACACATAGTATTTGCACACATATTATAGGTAGACAGACATATTATAGTATTGAAACAACTTTAAAAAGTATCCTTTTACTCTTTTCTCCTGATTCTGGGACTGGTTCTGATAGGGACATGTTTGGCTCTCATCTTCTTTGGATTGGCCTTAGCAGCAGTGGCATCAACAATAGGCACACCAAGATCCTCTACACTTGCTTCAGGTACTTCTGCAGGTGTAGGCACATCTGGTGTAGCCAATGTGGGAACTTCAGGTGTTGCCAGTGCAGGAACTTCAGGTGTTGAGACACTAAACTACACTGGTGTTTGTTGAGCTTCTTGTTCAGGTTCCTCCTGTTGTTCTTCTGCTGCCTCAGTAGCTTTGTCACCTTCAGTGGTAGGTTCCTTCTCAGTTCTCTCCTTTTCTCCAGAAATTGCTCCTTCACCCTGCACACCATAGAGGGAACTCATTGTCCACATCTTCTTTGTTGGAGTTGGCTTCATTTTCTTCCTTTTGTAGCCAAGCAACTCCTTATTCTTGTTTAAAGCCTTCAGAACTTCATGAATTGTTGCCTCTGGACTGGTCTCCATCACCTTTGTTTTCAGTGTTTTTGCACTTGGTGTGGGAACTTCAGCTGCTTTGGTGACATTTTGTTGTTGCTCTTCCATGACAGAATATTTTTGGCCTTCTTCTTTCTCAGGCTCATCAGTGAGTACCTGCATATTTTCTTTCTCAAAATTAATGTTAGTTGGCTCAATTGGTTCTGTTGGAAGGGTGTGAGATTTCTGGGTTGGGGTTGGTTCAATTTCTTCTGTGACTTGTTTGGATTTTCAAATTGAGGAGCATTTTCTGATGGAGGGTGGGTGATTTTTGTGGTGAATGGTGGGTGGTTGGGGATGGAATGTTGGTTTGTGATGGTGGTGATAGTGTTTGTGGTTCATTTGTGGATTTCCTTCTTATCTCATACTTCTTCCTAGCACTAGCCTCCATGTTGTTACTGCCATCACTTTCAGTTACCTCCAAGGATTCTGACTCATCCTCCTCTACATCCTTTTCAATATCCTTCACAACCTGCTCTGCTTTTTCATCAATCTCAGTATCCTCCTCACTCCCTATTTCTTGTTCTTCCTCCACTCTTTGTTTCTTTCCCTTCTTGGCTTTCTCAGCTTCTCTCTTTCTCTTCACTTTCTTTTCTTTCTCAACTTTTACCTCTTCCTCTTCTTCTTCATCAATAATCCATTCAGCGAATATTGGGGCTTCTACTTCTTCCTCGGAGTCATTCAACTTCACTGTCAACCAACTATGCTACTCTTTCTGAAATTTCCAGACTGCTTGGAGTTTCTGCATCAGGTGTTCCAACACTTCCTGCTCTGCAGTATTCTTAACTCTAGCAATTCTTAATCTTTCTCTTACCTCTGCTGGTAAACCACTAGGGGGTGTTTTCTTATAGACTTTCTCTAACTCAGTAGCTACTACCCCTTGTTTTTGACATAATTCAGTAATTAAGCAAGGAAAATACAAAAAGCCAGAAGTTTTGGTTTGACATTCTAAAACTTCATTGGTGATCAACTTTCCTATATCCACATTATCTTCAGTCAAGATTGAATCTATGAGAATCAATCTATCCTTGGACAATGTAGATGTGTGTGAAGTAGGGAGAATAGATGTAGCAATAAAAAGGTTCCAATTACCTAACTCAGGAACTAAATCACTAGTTTTAAGCTTAAATTTTGTGTTTGAGAATTTCTCCCATTGAGACCCTTCTACTGTGATTCTCTCCTTAATCCTAGTCATCTGTTTCTTACCATAAGTTTCTAATTTCTCCTCAAACTTGTCACCATGGTAGTTCAGATCATAATGCTTATTGATTCTAGTAGGATCAAAGAAGACTTTCTTACCTCTCACTTTGGAATAGAAGATTGTGCCTCCTCTTGTGTTCTGAATTCCAAAATAGAATTCTCGAACTAATGGCTCCAAGTAGTATGCTCTGGTTTGCACAAATCTCTCCCAATGTAGATTGTTGACTGTGGAGAGGAATGAGTGATGGGCTTTTGCAAGAAGCCTCTTTCTGGTAGAAACTTCATATTCCAGAAATGTTCGCATCTTGGGATCATATCCATTGTTGCATGTGATTTTGGCTTCCTTGATGCTGCAGGAGTTCCTGCACTTGATGCTTTCTTCGAAGATTTTGAAGCCGATTGTTTCTTCACCATGATGCTCGATTGATGATTTTGGGATTCTTGAAATGTGATTGAAGATGAAGTTGGTGTTTGAGAAAATAGGAATGATCGGTTTCGCAAGAGAAACAGAGAGTTGATTTTGTGAGAATGTGAGCGGTTAGTGGAATGAGATGGTAGTTGGAAACTAGTCGTTAGGGTTATGTGGATGCCATGCAAGCCAACACGTGTTAAGCTTAGCCCTAACAGCACATTACCATTTCATTTAAGCTTAATTCCGCACTAACTTGATGAGTTGGCAAGTGGATATTGTCATTCAAGCCTTTCTTCATTTTGCTAAGATATGAACCACAGAGTGGGAAGTGTGTCAACATTAGGTGTGGAAACACTAGCAACTCTGTTGTCCTGTTTTTCTACAAAACATACAAAACATTAAATTGCACAAAATAATAATATTAACTACTTATGATGATGGAATGCCTCCCTCAAGTGCTTGTTTTAAGAGTCTTACAGCCTGACTATCTCCTTGTTGTTTAGAGATTTTCAAAATGAGTGGTGATCTTATCTCTTTCTACATGGGCTCGATAATACATTTTTACTCTTTGGCCACTGACTTTGAAAGTGGTATTAGTGACTACATCATATAAATCAACTGCACCATGGGGGTAAATTTTGACTAGTTGGAATGGTCCTGACCATCTTGATCTTAATTTTCCAGGGAACAATTTCAACCTAGAATTATATAACAGAACCATTCCTCCTTCTTTAAGATCTCTTCTTTGGATTTTTTTATCATGCCACTCTGGTTTTGGCTTTATAAATTTCTGTATTCTCATAAGAGAAATGCCTAAATTCTTCTAATTCATTAAGCTCAAAAAACCTTTGCTCACCTGCCTTTTTGAGATCAAAATTTAACTTTTTGATAGCCCAATATGACTTGTTCTCTAGTTCAACAGGGAGATGACATGCTTTGCCATAAACTAACCTATAGGGGGACATACCTAATGGAGTTTTAAATGCAGTTCTATATGCAAGAAGATTTTGCAAGAAGATTTTCAATGAGTTTATTGCAAAAATGTGACCCTTCATCATTGATGATTGCTCTTGGAGTGCCAAACCTTGAAAAAATATTTCTTTGCAGAAATTTACTATCTGATTTGGCATCATTATTTGGTAATGCTACAACCTCAACGCATTTGGACACATAGTCTACAGCTACTAAGATATACTCATTGCCAAAAGAAGGTGGAAAAGGACCCATGAAATCCATGCCCCAAACATCAAATAGTTCTATTTCTAGAATGTTAGTCCTAGGCATTTCATGTCTATTAGATATATTACCACTCCTTTGACATTTATCACAGGTTTTGACCATATAATATGAATCTTTAAATAGAGTAGGCCAGAAATAACCTGATCGAAGTACCTTTGCTACTGTTATTTGACTTCCAAAGTGACCTCCATATGGTGCAGCATGACAATGCAGAAGCACTGCTTGATGTTCTTCTTCAGGAATGCACTTTCTCATGATTTGATCTGGACACATCTTGAATAGGTGAGGATCATCCCAATACTATTGCTTTACTATGTGGAAGAACCTTCTTCTTTGTTGATAGCTCATTTCACTTGGTACAACTTTACTTACAAGGAAGTTTACTATTTCTGCATACCATGGTGTTGAAGCATGAGGTGTGGCCACACTGAGTGTAGAAACACTGGTTGCATTCATGGTAATTGCTAGTAATTTCTCATCAGGGAAACTTTCCTTGATTTCTTCATTTGTACCTGCATTCTCACTTTCAAGTCTAGAGAGATGATCAGCCACTTGGTTCTCTACTCCTTTCTTATCTCTAATCTCAAGATCAAATTCTTGAAGGAGGAGAACCCATCTAATTAACCTTGGTTTTGCATCTTTTTTGGAAATTAGATACTTGATGGCAAAATGATCAGTGTACACAATTACTTTGGTGCCAACCAAATAGGATCTAAATTTCTCAAAAGCAAAAACCACTGCTAATAGCTCTTTCTCTGTTACAGTGTAGTTCAGTTGAGCCTCAATGAGTGTTTTGCTAGCATAATATACAGTATGGAATACTTTGTTATGTCTTTGCCCTAGAACTGCTCCTACTGCAAAGTCACTAGCATCACACATGAGCTCAAAAGGCTTACTCCAGTCTGGAGTCACTACAATTGGTGCTGTCACCAATGCCTTTTTAAGTTTTTTAAAGGCTTCCATACAAGATTCATCAAAGTTGAAATGCACATCATGTTGCAAAAGCATACACAATGGTTTTGAGATTTTTGAAAAATCTTTGATAAATCTCCTATAGAACCCTGCATGTCCTAAAAAACTTCTAATCCCTTTGATTGTTGATGGAGGTGGTAATTTCTCAATTACCTCAATCTTTGCCCTATCCACTTCAAGACCTTTTTTAGATATTTTATGACCAAGCACAATGCCTTTTTTAACCATGAAATGACATTTTTCCCAATTAAGTACTAAGTTAGCGTCTTCACACCTTTGAAGAATTTTTTCTAAGTTTGAAAGACACAAGGAGTATGTTTCTCCAAATACAGAAAAGTCATCCATGAAGACTTCCATTGATTGCTCAATGAAGTCAGAGAAAATTGACATCATGCATCTTTGAAAGGTAGCAGGTGCATTACAAAGTCCAAAAGGCATCCTTCTAAAGGAGAAAGTGCCATAGGGACAAGTAAAGGTGGTTTTCTGCTGATCCTTAGGTTCAATTGCTATTTGATTATATCCTGAATAACCATCTAAGAAACAATAGAATTGCTTTCCTGCTAACCTATCTAACATTTGATCTATAAAGGGTAAGGTAAAATGATCCTTCTTGGTGGCCTTATTGAGTTTTCTGTAGTCCATACAGATTCTCCACCCTGTTACAGTTCTTGTGGGAATTAGTTCATTATTCTCATTGGCTATTACTGTTACTCCACCCGTCTTAGGAACACATTGCACAGGACTAACCCATGCACTATCTGAAATGGGGTAGATAATACCAGCATCTAGCCATTTTATGATTTCTTTCTTAACAACCTCTTTCATGATGGGATTTAATCTTCTCTGCCCTTCTATGCTATTTTTAGAATTTTCTTCTAAAATTATCCTATGCATGCATATGGAGGGGCTAATCCCTTTAATCAGACATTTGCCAACCTATAGCTTTTCTTTGTCTTTTCAAGGTGTCAATTAAATCTAGCTCTTGTTCTAAAGATAGATCAGAAGCTATGATTACAGGAAGTGTATTAGTTTCACCTAGAAAAACATATTTTAAATGCTTTGGCAATTCTTTCAAATCTAGCTTAGGAGGTTGTTCTACAGAAGGTAAATTTTCTTTAAGGTTGGGATCTTCTAAATTAAGAGATTCATAAGTTCTAGCCCATACCTTAGGTGTAGCTTGTTCCTTGGGCAATATGCTTTCTTCAACAGACTCCTCTTCTGGCAATGCAGAAACTTCAGGTGTTAGTGCATTGGCAAGGTGATCATACTGCTTGTGGAATTGCTTTTCTACCAAATGATCAAGAGACATTAATGAATACTCTTCACTCTCCTCTGCAGGATACTTTAAAGCATTCAAGACATTGAACTTCACTTCTTGATCATTCACTCTCATGGTTAGCTCTCCTCTTTGCACATCTATCAGTGTTTTTCCTGTTGCCAAGAATGGTCTTCCCAGTATGACTGGTACTTCTTCATCTGCAATAAAATCAAGTATAACAAAATCTGCAGGAAATACAAATTTGTCAACTTGCACTAATATATCCTCAATAATTCCTTCTGGATAGGCTATTGATCTATCTGCTAAAGATAGTGTTAATGTGGTAGGCTTAGCACTTCCAATCTCTAGCTTTGTGAAAATAGATTTAGGCATCAAATTGATGCTTGCACCTAAATCACACAATGCTCTTCCTGTATAGAACTTACCTATTGAGAAAGGAATTGTAAAGCTACCTGGATTTGTTTTGCAAAATCAGACTACATTCTTTTGACATAACAACAGTTTCAAATGCCCCTAGTCTTTTTCTTTTAGAAAGCACATCCTTTGAGGGGTTGAAGCTTCTGTGTTTGATGGCAAAGTACCTATTGGTATTTGCTGCAAAGCAGTTGCTAATTGCCCTACTTGATTCTCTAGATTATTAATTGATACATCATGAGCTTGCCTAGCAGTTCTAAGCAATCCTTCTAGAGAATTGTCATTGGCTGGTGGGTTTGGTCTTGGATTTTGAGATTGGAATCCAGAAGGAGTACTTAGTGCAGGTGCACTTTGTGCAGGTGCATTGGAATTGTTCCACCTAAAATTTGAGTGGTTCTTCCATACTGGATTATAGGTATTAGAGTAAGGGTTATTATTTTTGTTGTAACCTACATAATTGACAGAGAAAGGGTTGATAGGACACTCTTCATATAGATGGCCTCCCCCACAATAGACACAACTTGTAGTTCCTGGAGGGCATGCTCTATAGCTGCTGCAGTGTTTTCTTTAGGTGTGGCTACACTTGATGTAGGAGCACTAGTGCACTGTTTGATCAAGTTGGTTAAGGAGGCTACACTTGATGTAGGAGCAGACAGGGCTGATATGTCATTAATTTCATGTACCCCAGAAGTTCTCTTTTGGGCACTCACCCTCTCAGTAGGCCAACTAGAACCATTTGTAGCTATTTTATCTATAAGATCACATGCTTCATTATAAGATTGTTGTATATGCGGCACTTCTAGTGGATAGCTCTCACCTGAGGTGGATCCTACGTGGCAATACAGAGTAAATATCAGCACACCAGAATCAACTTCCTCATGTTAGTTACTTTCGGTTTTAAAAGTTAGTTAGTTGGTTACTTGCATTGTAAGTTAGGCGCCAAAACTTGTAATGCTTTAAATAGCTAGCTTTGTATGATTGTAATGATATGAGCAATTGGGGTGTGTGGAGAGATTGGGAAGCGTGGGAAATGCGGTAGTGAGGGGAAAACACCATTGGGAGGTTCTTCACAATTGTGTAATCTTGATACTTTGATTCAATGCAAATGGACAAGCAATTTGGCTTGGTCCCCCAGATGTAGGCATCACACTGATGCTGAACTGGGTAAACACGTTCCCTGTGTCCTTTAATTTCACTGCAATTCGTTCAATTTTGGTTTTAGGGTTCTTAATTGGATTTTAGGGTTCATCGGCTTGAAATTGGGGATTTAAGATCAATTTCACAATCCGAGTGAAATTGACCTTCAAATCTTTGTGCGTTTTACTCGTTGGATGATATAGGATTGATCTTGATCGAAAGCACGAATCTGTAACATTGTTTAATCAAGATTGAATCGTTTCTGGTTTTTGGGCTGCAAGCAGTGCACTGTTACATTGCTTTGCAGGTTATTCTGCTGCGTAAATTCCTAACAATAAGACATATTCAAAAGAACACCACCAGCTGATGCATCAAGCATCACTCTGGTTTGGGGTCTAGACCATTGTAAAAAGTTTCCATTTGTATAATGACACTTTCTTAAAAGTTCCTTCCATCTTTCCCAAGCTTCAAACAATGATTCAAATTCTTTTTTCCTAAAAGATGTAATATCATGTCTCATCCTAGCATTTTTAACTAGAGGAAAATATTTACTTAAGAATTTTTCAGCTAGCTCATTCCATGTATGAATAGAGTTGGGCTCCATAGAGTTTAGCCATGATTTAGCCCTATCTTTCAATGAATATGGAAATAACTTAAGTCTAAATGCATCCTCACTAATACCAGGTATGATAAAGTTACTACATACTTCTATGAATTGCTTTAAATAACTTAAGTCTAAATGCATCCTCACTATTAAATTTTAAATAAACCAAAATTTTGGATCCAAAATTAACCAAAAACCAAAGAACTCAATAAGGTCTATTTAAGATCGGCTATAACTAAAACCAGATTGGGCTAACCTAAAGTTTAAGCTAAGAAAAATTGTAGCATGTTCATGTGTATTAACACAAAACAAAATAGTTCAAGTGGTTAGTAAATATTGATTTATATTATATTATTTTCTTGTCAATTAACTTTAAATTGTTAATTTAACTTAAACACAAAATTCTATCCTATACAAAGTGATATATTATATAAGGAATTAATAATTTTATACGGGAAAACACTATTATTTTTATTTCGTTTAAAATTAATTTTTACCATAAACCTATATATCTTTTCTATATAGAATTTTCTTGTTTTGTTGAGATTATATTAATTAATACATTATAAACATTTACACAGTCAAACACTTTTAATCGCAATTTTTTTAGAATTGGTCATGAAAATATCAACATAGAGGGTAAAACAATCAGATAATTACTATCATGGTGAAAGGATATGTATGTTTTATTCTATAATATGGTACGCGATTTATACAGTCGTGTATATTTTTGAAGTACTTTCATGTATCAATCCAGTGACTATAAGATGATAATAAGTATATATCTCATATGCAATATTAAAAAATTTAATTTATTAATTTACGTTATATGGTTTTATTGTCAGTTAACGTTAACTTTAAATAGTTAAATTAACTTAAACAGAAAATTCAATCTAACACAAAGTAACATATCATATAAGGAATAAATAATTTGAGACGGCAACACACTACTATTTTTCCTTTCTCCAAAATTGATTTTTTCGATAAACATATAATTTTTTCCTATATAGTTTCGTATTTTTGTTGATATTAATATTAATTAATACATTCTATCTATTTTTGAGTAATTAAAATCTTTATTACTATTTTTTGGTTGAAATAGTTATCAAGAAATCACTAAAAATAATATAAATATCTATTCAAAAACTTATAGTAAAAGATATTTTTCAAGAGAAAACTAATCTAATGAAATAAATTTTGGAGATGTTTTTATTCATTCAATTCAATAAAATTACATTGAAAATTTTTACAAAGAAACTTACATTTGATGGAAATAAAATTAGATTTAACTTACAAGGAAATCAAAGAAAGTAAATTTAAAATTATATCAAACAGTGTAAATTAAAAATATATTGTTACTGAATTCTGATAGATTTAATACATAAAAATAAAAATTTAGTTTACTTAAAATTAAATTTTTTTTAAACTTTTTTTTACCAAAATATAAAATATTTATACATGTGGAAGAGTACTTTTTTTCTTACTGCACTTGGAGAAGGTACGTTTTTTAAAAAAAAAACATCGAAGACACGTTAATTAATCTATATCTAACATAAAACATGAATTCTAAAGTCTATATAAGTTGAAAGAATTATTTGACATAATTTAATTGCTCTTTCGTTTTTAATCATCATCATTAATTAGTATCTATTATGTTAAAAAATAAATTAGTAACAATCTTTTGTACAAATAGTAAATTAAAAATTTATCAGAATATAAGTAATCTCTCATATTAGACTATATTTTAATTTTTGGACATTTTGTAAATCAATTGGATCCTAAATAATTTAATTTCTTAACTTTTATTGATAAACACATTTTAATTCTCTAGATACAGTTTCCTTTTATATAATCTAAAATTCATTTTCTGTATTGTCCACATATACTATTACCTATTCTCTTTCTTTGTTACTAGTAAACTAAATATCACGTTGCACAAAAACTTGTACGCGTCTGACGTGTATTTTTTTTTAAGTAGTGAAAACATGCCTAACATGCATTATTCGATGCTTATAAATTGAGATTGTTTATTCAGCGTAGGTCGATCACCTTAATTTTAACATATTGTAATACCCTCATATTTCTATCTAGTAGAAATACTAAAGTGTACCTAGTGGCATACATCAGAGTATAAAAATTCCTGTCTCAGATATTGATTTGACCAAAAACTCTCGAATCCAAATCAAAGAGTTGTAACATAATATAGTCAGAAGTTCAATATCCCAAAACAAGACAACAGCGGAAACGATTACATAACTCAAATACAAGTTCAAGTTATAAATCGAATACAAAGATACAAGGGAAAAATCATAACTAATAATAGAAGAACTACGTCTTCAATATCCTTCTCGAGCACGCCATCCACCCGTGCCATAAAGGATCTTCTTTCCCTATTTCTCTGAAAAACAACAACATTTGTAGGGTGAGACAACTTGTCTCAGTGAGTCTTACCGTGACCCCTTACCTATCACTCGGTCCATTTATAAAACCATAATTAGTAATTAAAAAAGAATTACAATATATAAACAATCATGTGTAATCCGATAAATGAATTACATATGAGTCCATAGTCCGATTCTTGATGACTATGTACTATCCTCTTTATTAATCACTTGTGACATGTCACCAACAACCTAAAGAAGCTTGAGTGACAAAATCACAATATACGCATTTTAAAGTTTTATCAATTCTAGCACATCACCAACAACCTAAAGAAGCATGGGTGAACCCCAACATAGCCAATAAGTGTACAACTCTTAAAGGCGGATAGCTTTAATTTTAACATGGGGGCCTAGGACCAGTGCGCATGACTTCCCTCTCCTAGTGTACTAAACGCATGGAGGTCGTCACCTCAATTCGATATTTCTTATATATCGTGAAACGTGGACCGGTTTAGATGAACATATTCATCCCGAGTCAATTTATAATTTAAGAAATGGAACATTTTGTTCAATTCACTTTCCATATATACAACCATAACTCATTCTATGATAAGTTATAATATCAATGAATTCATGAAATCAATCCAATCAACATTTAAGTTATAAAACATTTGGTTCCCACACGTACTCTAGGTTTTACGATTTTTCGAAATATTCATAACATTAACCGCTTAATTCAAAACCACTTTGGATATGTATCAAAAGTTCTAACCAAAATTCGGCAGAGTTTCCTCTGAAATATGGACATCCCAAAAAAATACTTTTACCTGTATAACCAGTCCAGGACATCAATTTTAAAACCATTGAAGGGTTCTCACTCGATACTCGACATTACAATCAACCAACAAATTCATTATAACATTCATACATTTCAATACACAATATAGGTGCAGTAAATTTTCAGCAGTGGTACGTAAACTTCGACAATTTCTTTAACATAGCAAACGTTATCGGAATTAAACAAACAAATATTGATTGGAAACCTTAGAGTGTCTAGTTTCTGGATATAATTTTTGTCTATTTGTTTATGTAGCCAAAAAGTACAGTTTTCAAAACAAAGCATAGTGGTCCAGAAACAGGACAGCAACTGTCGCCCAACTTGTAACTCGGTTTTCTTATTGAATTCTCAATCAAATGAAGCAAAACAAATGTTCAAATTGAAGAAAAACGAGTCTAGTTTCCAATGAAACAGAAATCATTTCAAACGGAGACCTACCTAAGTCGCTACAAGTAAAACACTGAACCTATGTCAAACAGTCCCCAAACAGAGCTTCGCTTCCCGATCACTCGTGTCGAGTCCGAATCGAAACTAAACCCACTTCCAAAGAATCCAAATCATTCAAACAGATATTCTAACACATGTTTTACATACAATTAAGGCATAATTTCACCTATTCACTCAAGCACAATCGAGTTACAAAATCACAAACCAAAACATGCTCAAAAACCGTAAAATTTTCAATTTCGTGAAATTTGCACTTTCTCCATAACTAAACTTTCCATCACAAGAAAATAAACACATGACAACACATAAACACACAAACACATTTTAAAATTCCCTAAACGTGAGTAAAACTCACCTTGTGTGATGAAAATCACACAAAACCGAAACTTCTCGAAATCCAATCGCTCCAAAACGCTTGAACTCAACACAAATTTAGCTCCAACCGCTTCCAATCAAAACCCATCAACTGCAACTCCTCAAAATCAGTCCCAATCCATGGCCCAAGCCTTCCAAAGCCTTAATCTTGCTTCCCTTAGGTTCAAAGCTTCATCTTCTCCATTTTGAGCTCCAAGCTTCATCAATGGCAAAACAAAACGGGTAGGAATTAGGGGATGAAACTTGTATCATTGGAAAGAGGAGGAAAAATGAGAGAGATTAGTACCAAAAGCCCCTTACCTAGGGTTGAATTGGAAGAGATCTTGTTGCTTCTTTCCTCTCTTCTTCGCCTCCTTTCTTCTCCTCTCCCTCGGTTTCTCTTCTTTCTTTCTTCCATCAGTGCTCTCTCTCTCTCTCTCTTTTTATTTCTTTTCTTCTCTTTATTTATTCACTCAAGTGTGGAATGAGAGAGCATTTGGATAGTTTTGGTGTTTAGATCTCATTTAACATGAGTGGTATAAATACTAAAATACCCCTAGTGTTCTAATTTCCACTCAATTATGTATTTAAATTATCTACTCTAGCAATTATAAATTGCTTTCGTGACAACCTAATATCCGTGACTTGATTTATTACCTACTCGAGTAATAAATCACTCGTTAATTTCTTAATTTGAAATTAACGAAATTAGGGATGTTACACATATACTAAGCGATACTCGATATTTACTTAGAGGAGAGTTATGGCAAAGGGTGAGATGAAAAATACTTTTATTGTGTTTATGGTATTGATTATGTTAGTGTTTGCACAAGCTAGTGATTCTCACCAACTATCTGCAGCTAGCAATGTTATTAAAATCGAACCGGAGGTCGACCCGAGCAAGTCACTGGGTCACTGGGTCAATGGGCGGACCGAGGGGTTAGTAGTTGACCCACATGACCTGTGACACTACTAAAACCTGTTAAAATTAGGCATGTTGTATATTCACATATCGCACCAAAGACAAATGCCAAGGTAAAACCTCCCTAAGGATGTAATAATTTCTAAACAATAAAATTAAATGTAATCCCCGGCAACGGCGCCAAAAACTTGTTGTGCGAAAAGGTGATGTGCAAGTGTACACAATCGCAACAAGTAATATATTGATAAGTAAAGTTCGTCTCCACAGGGATTGGTATTAATTTTAGAGTTTAAAAAGGAATTACACTTAGAGGAACAAGTAACACGTAATTGAGTAGCAAAGTTCAGTTGAACAGAGATTGGTTAAAGTAACAAGTTAAAAAGTAATTTAAGATATGAGAGAAGTAAGTTGGATTGCTTTCACTAAGTAAATTCCCAGAAATAAGACGCTATAACGTCACACGCTATAGCGTTAAGCGCTGTTGCAAATGTTTTGTGCCTTTCAGTCACTAACGCCAGGGTTTCATTACAAGATGCCTATGTCTAGGTTCTAAATAAGTTCACCCCTGTATAATCAAGATCCCACAGCTTAAGCTTTATAAACTATTGCAACTTCTATGTCTGGAGGAAGCAAAAATTGGTTAAATGTCTTTAACCAACCTTATCGCTCATATTAATCCTTGAAGTCTTTCCATGGTTCATGTCCGAATCCACAGAGGTACTTGTTCTCGTGGCCAAATATAAAACAGTTTGGAAGAATTATAACACAAGGATTAAAACACAAACGTGAGAAATTATATACGTAATATTAAAGGTTCATTACAAGTTCTAGCAACCCAACTCAAGGAGTTTAGCTCATGTTGAGCATCATCAAAATAACACAAACAAACATACTTGCATTACCGTAGGTAAGAAGGGAATTACAAGTGCAAAAGATACAATCTTGAAGTCTCCTAATCATCCACGCAAAGATGGTACATCATCAGCTTCACACCATGAGAAAAAGCAGAAAATTACAAAAGAAGAGAAAATAAAATCTAAAAGCTTCAAGTGTTTCAATGGAGAAGAAAATGTATCAAGTTCTATCTCTCTCTAAAACTCTCTCTAACTCTCGGTCACTCCCAGGAAAAAGGGGAGAAGGAAGATGATGTAGTCCCCTAGCATGTGGTGCATGTCTTCTCAAAAGTCAATAAAGTTGATGTTTGCTTTTCACCAACTCCACTATTCTTCACTCATGCGATGCCAATTGTCCACAAAGATCCAATAAAATCCGGGCATGTCAGCAAGTATAGTGGACACAAGATATGGAGCTTGGATTAATGAGCTTGGCGCCAAAATTGCACTTTTACTTTAGATGCTCAGCTGATCTACCTTCTAGACGCTATAGCGTTAGACGCTATAGCGCTAAACACTGCAATACTCACAAAATACATCAAAACCTTCACAAGGGCACCAAATGTGCCAATTTCATATAAAAGCGATATTTAGCCCTTTCTTTCCTAATATTAATGAAATGCAATAAATACTATACTATTATTACTTGAGAACTTACTTAATTTAATGATTAAAGGTATAAATAACTCATATAAATATGAGTTATCACACCCCCAAACTTAAACCATTGCTTGTCCTCAAGTAATGACACTTGCAAAGACAAAACATCACGACACTTATTCACATAACATAACACATGACCTGATCAGTTCTTCATTTCTAGGCACACTCATTCAAATATATTGTCAATGGCTTAGTAATTCAGATTCACACTCACACCAACACACCAATGCATTTTAATCAACTTCTAAGCTTATTACTGCTCAATAGTGTGTGTGTGTGTGATCTCTGACTCATCTCAATTCCTAGCTAGATTCAGATTTTTCTTAGCCTTGGGAAGAGTGGCCTTCTTTTGGTGACACCAAAATTTCTTTCAAAACAATGACTAGACTAACATTTTCACACAGACTTGAGGGATTTCAGACATGACAAAGGGCTTGATTAGATACTTCAGGCCTGTGGCTAGTGTTCCTAACCTAATGACTACACAGAGACGCTATAGCGTTTGATGCTATAGCGGCTGAACAAAAATTGACAACTTTGCAGACTGAAGCCCCCTCATTACTGAGTTCCTTTGGCACTTTTTTTTTTTTTTAACAATGTGGCCTTTTTGGAACAACCCAGCTTTTGTTTCAGGTAGCTTCAGCCTTTTACATATATATATATACTTTATTTACAGTGACTTTCTTCGTCACTAGCCACCCTAAGACCTTTGTACCTAGCCTTTATGCAATCCAAGTACCCCCAAACTTAGCTTCTAAAGCTCTTCAAGTTTTTAGTCAAGTTTTGATGTCACCTTGGTTAACCAGGACTAACCTAAGCATCAGATAGTCCTAGGCTAACTAAGTTTTTCCTTAAGCACAGAGATTTTTATGTGTAGGAGCACTAATAAACACAGATTTTATTTAAAAGCATGGCTCTCTTTACTCACTCACACAATCATCACTAAAACTAGCCCAAAGAGAATACATTCAATGATTATAGTTAAAATGAAACACTGATAACTTTAAAAACACTAATAACTTTAGGTCCTCCCCACAACAAAAGTGAGCGGTGTCCTCACCGCTTCTAATGGACTAGGAAGAGGCCTAAGACAAACACAATCAACAAAATCAAAACAAGTCTTTTAACATCTGTGAAGCGCAAGACAGACGCTATAGCGCTTCACCATTTATTGAAAAAAACACATAACAACTAAAACTACTCTAACAAGATATTAAACTTATTTCTTGATTAGACCAGACCTGGTCCTTGAACTGACACGACTTGGCTAAGTAGGCTTTGCAACCTTTTTCTTCTTTTTCTTCTTCTTTACGCCTTGATCGCGCGCTATAGCATCGAGGCGCTATAGCGCTACCACTGTGGCTTCCATCTCTTTTGAGGCCTTCATTTCTCGCTAACTTGCTAGCGCCTTCTTTCTCCGCTCGAATCGCCCTTGCGGATCCTTGTGCTCCCACGCACACTTTCTTGCTCATCTTCCTCAATCACAGCAAGCTTGCCACCTGGGCTCCTTCTTGCAGATGCATATGTTGGCCTCTTTATGGCAACATGCTTCTCCTTCAGACTACGGCTTGGTGTGCCAGATGGCAATGGGTCTTGAACTACCTCCTTGGGAGGGCTATCACCCATAGCCTGAGCTTCTTCTTCTGAACCTGCAATAATGTTAGTTTTTGATTGTGGGCTCCTTTGGGCTTTTTGCTTAAGCCTAGGAGATTTGGTTTCACTTGACACAGATGAGGTTGGGCTTCTCTGAGTTGCAGGCGCTATAGCATCAAACGCTATAGCGCAAGCAGGGTCAACAGTAGGATTTTGGGGAATAGGTTGTTGTGGTGATGCTGGTGGTAGACTTGGTTCTTTTCTGAGAATGGGGGATTGGACAAGTGGTTCTGTTTGTGCTGGCTCAGGTGGAGTTGGTGTTTGTTGTGTTGTTGGGGGTGATTTTTCTTTGGTTGGGATGGGTGGAGGGATGGTGGTTTCATATTGGGGGGTTTCAGGAATGACTTGGTCTTGGGCTTGTGGGGAAGGCATTTGTGGTGAGGGCGGTCTGGTAGGGCTAGGTGTGGGGTCAGCATGTACTTCCTCATATTCTTCACTCTCTGATCCTTCCTCTTTTTTTACGGCTCTCTCACCGATTTCACCTCGACTCAGTTCTTCCTCCTCCTCGTAATCATTAACTTCCTTCATCGACCTCCTTGTTTCCTCTTCATCTTCCTCACTTTGAGTTCCTCCAAATCTTCAGTATTCTTCAGAGATTTCTCACTGCTCACCTTTGTCTTTTTCTTAGCAGGACTCTTCACTTTCTTCAGGGCAGGGCTCCTTGCTCTCTTCTTGAGTGCATCTGCAGAGGCCTTTTTAGTGACCCTTTCTTTTTCTTGAGGTGGCTCCTGCACACCCTCTTCCTCAATCAACCATTCAGGGAACACAGGGGGTTCCATCAATTCTTTTCCCCTGGACAACTTCTCCATCACAGCTTTCTCCCACTCAAATTTGGCCTTTACAAACTTGCATAGTGCTTGCTGGTTCTTTTTCAATTGATTAAGCGCTATAGCATCAGACGCTATAGCGCTAGAACTTCTTTGCCTGGGCTTAAACACAGCAGGGATGTCTCCTTGAGGAGTTCTTCTTTCATCACGAATCTCAATTTCCACTTCAGCCTGCTTACACAATTCAGTAATTAAACAAGGGAAATAGAGATTACCATCAGTTTTCAGTCTACTTTTCTCAATCTCCCTTGCAATAATCTTTCCCACGTCAATGCTTTCCCCCTCCAAGATAGCATCCAACACAATTAATCTGTCCTTCTCCACATTGGTTGTGTGAGAAGTGGGCATGAGTGAGTGCCTGATAAAAGTGAACCACATAGCAGCCTCATCCACCAGGAATGCCTTCTTCACCTTGAATTCTGACCCAAATCTTTCCCAAGTTGCTTCTTCCACACAGATTCTCTTCTTTACCTCCTCCATTTCATCACAGCCCCAAGTATCAAGCTTTTTCTCCAACGCCTTTCCAGAATAGCCTAACTTGAAGTGCTCATTGATTGCACTTGGACTGAAATCAACCATCTCACCCCTAACCATGGAATAGGTTTGGGGCTTTCCCCACACGGAGGAGGAATACCCTTGTAAAATTCCCTTACCAATGGCACCACAAATTCTCCTCGGTGCTTGATGAATTTCTGCCATCCTAACGCTGTAACGGTAGATGTGAACACATCAGGGGCTTTTTCTGTTTTGAAACCCCTCTCCGCTATGAAATTCATTTTCCAGTAACGCGCGGGATCATCCTTTAGGTCCAGAGGCTTCGATGGACTTGGTTCTGATGCTTTGGTTTTTCTAGGGGGTTTTGAAACTGAGTGTTTCTTCACCATTTTAGGGATTATTTTGATAGAATGAAAAGGATTTGTGAAGGAACTGAAAATTAGTTGCAGAGAGAGAAGGAATAGGAGTTATGGAACGATGGGGGTTAGAGAAGAAGAAGAAACAATGGTTAGAAAGAAAGAAAGGGAAGGGAGTGGTTGAGTGAGAGGTTATTGGGAATTGAATGAAGTGACCGTTGTTGATGGGGCGGAGTGACTGAAGTGATTGGGGGTTGTCACACGTGGGTGCATAGGGTGAAGCAGTTGAAGTGAACAGAGCGCGCACGCCACGTCATTGATAACCTTCCCAATCTTTGAAATAAAAAAAAATGTTTCCTGATGCCAGCTACCACATCTTGACGCTATAGCGTCAATATCACACACTAGATTTTCAAGTTTTCAACTTCCTCAACACAATAATTTTCCCTCCTGCACAATAAAATAAAAATAAAAGAAATGTTGATTAGTGAAACCTTTGGGGTGCCTCCCAAGAGCGCTTGCTTTAAGAGTCTTCAGCCAGACTTCTTCTTTTGATGTTAGGAATCTTGAAGATCAATTGAGGTCTTGTTCCTCATCACATTATCACCATGGTACTGCTTGACTCTTTGACCATTCACTTTGAAAGTAGTGTTGGTTGTTTGATCATATAAATCCACAGCACCATGAGGGTAGACCTTGACCAATTTGAAAGGTCCGACCATCCGGACTTAAGCTTGCCAGAAACAATTTTAACCTTGAATTAAAAAGAAGCACTGCCTCCTCAATCGATTCTCTATTCTCGAATCTTCTTGTCATGCCACACCTTGGTCTTCTCCTTGTAGATAGCGGAACTTTCATAGGCAGGCATGCCTAATCTCTTCAAGCTCATTCAAGCTCAAGCGACGCCTTTCCTACCAAAATTTATCATAATCAAAGTTGAGCTTTTGATGGCCCAATGAGCTTTGTGTTGTAATTCAATAGGGAGGTGGCAAGCTTTTCCAAACACAAGTCTATAGGGAGACATTCCCAAAGGTGTTTTGAAGGCTGTCCTGTAAGCCCATAATGCATCATCCAAATGGATTGACCAATCCTTTCTTGAAGGTCCCACCATCTTTTCAAGCATCCTCTTGATCTCTCTATTGGACAATTCCGCTTGCCCATTTGTTTGTGGGTGATAAGCAGTGGCAATTTTATGCCTCACACCATATTTTCCCAAGAGAGACTCAATCAACTTGTTGCAGAAGTGAGAACCCTCATCACTGATGATTGCTCTGAGTGTCCCATATCCGTGAATATGTTCTTACGAAGGAACTTGCTAACGACTTGGCATCATTATTGGGAGAGCCACGGCTTCAACCCATTTTGAAACATAATCCACAGCCACCAATATGTACAAATTCCCATGAGAAGGAGGAAAGGGACCCATGAAATCCATGCCACACACATCAAAGAGTTCAATCTCTAGAATGTTGGTTAAGGGCATTTCATGCTTGTTTGAGATGTTCCCAGTCCTTTGACACTTTGCACAGCTCTTCACCAATTCCTGAGCATCTTTGAATAATGTATGCCAGTAATATCCACATTGCAGCACCTTTGCAGCTGTTCTAGTTCCTCCAAAGTGTCCACCACATGGTGATGCATGACAATGCTCTAACACTTGAGGTTGTTCTTCTTCTGCAAGGCATCTTCTTATCACTTGATCTTGACATTTTTTGTAAAGAAAAGGTTCATCCCAATAATAGTCCTTTACTATATGGAAAAACCTTTTTCTCTGGATAGTTTAGATCTGCAGGCACAATTCTGCTCACCAAGTTATTCACAATGTCTGCAAACCAAGGAGCAGTATCATCAGACGCTATAGCGTCTTGCGTTATAGCGGCAGCCGCTATAGTGTTACACTTTTGCAGAGATACTGTTAACAATTTCTCATCTGGGAAGATTTCTTTAATTTCACCCTATGATGTACCTGCACCTTCAAGCCTAGATAAATGATCAACAACCTGGTTCTCCACCCCCTTCTTATCACGAATTTCCAAGTCAAATTCTTGGAGGAGGAGAACCCATCTAATTAGCCTTGGTTTTGCATCTTTCTTAGAGATCAAGTACTTGATGGCTGAGTGATCTGTGAAAACAATAACTTTTGTGCCCACCAAGTACGATCTGAATTTGTCAAATGCAAACACCACAGCCAATAGCTCTTTTTCTGTGACAGTGTAATTTAATTGTGCCTCTACAAGTGTTTTGCTTGCATAATATATAGAATGAAAGATTTTGTCATACCTTTGGCCAAGCACAGCTCCCACAGCATAGTCACTTGCATCACACATTAACTCAAAAGGTTAACTCCAATCAGGAGTGACAATAACAGGTGCAGTGACTAATGCTATCTTTAATTTCTGAAATGCTTCAAGCGAGCTTCATCAAAATTGAATGTGGTATCATGTTGAAGGAGTTGACATAGAGGCTTTGAGATCTTTGAGAAATCTTTAATGAATCTCCTGTAGAAACCAAAGATGCCCAAGGAAACTTCTTATACCTTTGACACTTGAGGGGTGGCAATTTCTCAATAACTTCAATCTTGGCCCTATCCACCTCTAAGCCTTTCTTGGAAATCCTATGCCCTAGTACAATTCCTCTTGCACCATGAAGTGACACTTCTCCCGATTAAGCACAAGGTTTGTTTCTTCACACCTTATCGATATTTCTTCCAAGTTGTCCAAACACATCCAAAACTATCCCCAAACACGGAGAAATCATCCATAAAAACCTCCATAGATTTTTCAATGAAATCAGAGAATATGGACATCATGCATCTCTGGAAAGTTGTAGGGGCATTGCACAGTCCAAAGGGCATTCTCCTAAAAGAAAATGTGCCATAAGGACACGTGAATGTGGTCTTTTGTTGGTCTTCAGGGACAATTGCTATTTGATTATAGCCAGAGTAGCCATTAAGAAAACAGTAATAGTCCTTACCAGCAAGTCTATCTAGCATTTGATCAATAAAAGGGAGAGGGAAATGGTCCTTCTTTGTGGCCTTGTTCAATTTCCTATAGTCCATGCAAATCCTCCAACCAGTCACGGTTCTTGTGGGAATTAATTCATTTTTGTCATTTGTGATTACAGTTACACCACCTTTCTTGGGAACACACTGTACAGGGCTCACCCATGCACTGTCAGAAATAGGATATACAATTCCTGCATCTAACCACTTGAGGATTTCCTTCTTTACTACCTCCTTCATTATGGGATTAACCCTTCTTTGTCCTTCAATGCTATGTTTGGCATTCTCCTCCAACACAATCCTATGCATGCATATTGTAGGACTTATCCCATGTATGTCAGACATTTGCCAACCTATTGCCTTCTTGTGTCTTTTTAGAGTTGAAATGAGCTCCACCTCTTGGTTTTGATCCAAACTAGCGTAAATGATGACAGGTAAAGTCTCATTCTCCCCAAATATGCATACTTGGATGATTGGGCAATTCCTTCACTCTCTAGATCGTGGTTGACTAATGGAAGGTACACTCTTCTTTAGGTTTGAGTTCTCTTGCTCTAGTGACTCATATCTCCTAGCCCAAACCTCATTCACAGCTTGCTTTTCTTCTTGAAATTCCTCTTCTTTCAACAATTCATGTTCATCAGTATTGTTAAGTATCTTTCCCAAGTGGTTGTTGGTTTTTTGAAAATGTTTTTGCACCACTTGGTCAAGAGAAACCATAAAGGAGCACTCTTCAGTATTGACATCCGGGAAGCTTTAATGCATTCAAAACATTGATCTTAACTTCTTGATCATTAACTCTCATTGTCAATTCTCCTTTTTGTACATCAATTAGTGTCTTTCCTGTAGCCAAAAAGGGTCTACCTAGAATGATAGGCACCTCTCAGCATCCGCTTCAAAATCTAAAATAACAAAGTCAACAGAAAAACAAATTTATCTACTTTAATTAAAACATCCTCCAAGTATTCCTCGGGATAGGCAAGTGACCTATCACTAACCGAGGCTTACGAGAAATAGGCACAGCAATTCCTATACCCAATCAGTGTAAATGGACTTAGGCATTAAGTTAATACTAGCCCCTAAGTCACATAAAGCACGACCAGAATAAAAATTTCCTATGGAGCAGGGTATTGTGAAACTACCAGGGTCCTTTAATTTTCTGGGGAGTTTATTTTGCATCAACATGCTACATTCCCCAGTCATTGCCACAGTTTCAAATTCTCCCAACCTTCTTTTCTTTATTAAAACATCTTTCATGAATTTGGCATAGTTGGGCATTTGTTGTAATGCCTCAACTAGAGGAACATTAATGTGCAATTGTTTTAACACCTCAAGGAATTTATTGAATTGTTTGTCCTCATGTGCCTTTTTTAATCTTTGAGGGTAGGGTGGAGCAGGATATTCAGGCACCAATTTAGGCTCAGGTGTTCTGTTTGCATTTGACGCTATAACGTTAGGTGCTATAGCGTCAGGAAAATTCTTTTCATTTTCAGCAACACTTGACTCTAAATTCTTGGGTGCAGTACTTACCTCCTTACCACTTCTGGTGGTTATTGCTTTCACTTGCTCCTTGCCTGGCGCATGAGATGAAGAAGGTTCAGTAGTAGATGGGAGTCCACCATTTTGCCTTTGAGTGAGAGCAGATGCAATCTGTCCCACTTGATTCTCCAGAGTTTTGATGGATGCTTCATGAGTCTGCATAGTTGTTTTACAATCACTGATGAATGACCTTAGCAGAGACTCCATTGAATTGTCCATAGCAGGAGCAGGAGCAGTCTGTCTTGGAGGTTGTTGTTGTTGTTGCCTTGGAAAACCTGGGGGAATAGCAGGAGCATTTGTGCTTGTGTTAGCATTATTTCCCCACCGGTTAGGATGGTTCCTCCAACCAGGGTTGTATGTATTGGAATAAGGGTTGTTACCCCTGTTGTAACCCACATAATTGACAGAAGCAGGATTTGTTGTGCATTCTTCATAAAGATGAGCCCCTCCACAGTATACACAACTAGCTTCTCCAGGAGGAGCTTGTTCAATTGCAGCTACAGTTGACTCTTTAGGCGCTATAGCATCAGACGCTATAGCGTTGGCAGTATTTAATTCCTTTATCATGTTTGTCAGAGTTGCCACTTGGGCTGAGAGAGCAGAAACCTCACTCACTTCATGAACCCCAGCTACTTTCCTTGTAGAATTCAGCCTTTCAGTAGGCCATGAAGAACTGTTAATGGCAATGCGCTCTATGAGCTCACAAGCTTCATTATATGATGAGTTAAGAATTACACCCCCGGATGAGGCATCTAACATAGATCTAGTAGGTGCTTCCAGCCCATTGTAGAAAGTCTCCATCTGAATTACTATAGGAATTCCATGATGTGGACACTTCCTAAGCAATTCCTTCCATCTCTCCCAAGCCTCATGTAATGTCTCACCTTCTTTTTGCTTGAAGGATGTGATGTCATTCCTCATCCTAGCATTCTAGTTTGGTGGGAAATACTTCTCCAGAAACTTCTTTGTCATATCTTCCCAAGTGGTGATGGAGTTGGACTCCAAGGAATTCAACCAAGCCTTAGCTCTATCTTTTAGAGAATAAGGGAACAGTTTCAGCCTGAAAGCATCCTCACTCACCCCTGGGATAATGAAGTTACTGCACACTTCTAGAAAGTTTCTCAGATGAGCAAAAGGATCTTCTTGAGTGGAACCTCCAAATTGTCCAGTTGTTTGGAGCATTTGGAACATCATAGGCTTGAATTCGAAATGAGTAGCAGTCACAACAGGCCTAGTGATGCTTGTTTCCATGGAATGTGGATCAAACACAGCATAATCTCTCATTGGCCTGTCTCTGTCATTCACCATTTGATTAGGTCCTTGATTAATGAATCTGTCTCTGTACCAGTATTCTTCATCAGTTTCAGTATGGGTAAAAGGACCTTGCCTTCCACCTCTTTGACCTCTTCCTCCTATTTGTGAGGGCGTTCTTCCACCAATTGAGACTCTACCAGTATGATGAGAGTGCTCAGACATAGTTGGTCTGAGTTATTGTAGCCTTTGTTGGCGTCTTAGCCTTCTGAATCTTCTTTCGGGCTCTGGATCAAACTCACAAGTGGGTGGTTCTGATCTGGGCATACGCTATAACGTCAAACGCTATAGCACTTCCTGTAACACACCAAAGACAAATGCCAAGGTAAAACCTCCCTAAGGATGTAATAATTTCTAAACAATAAAAATTAAATGCAATCCCCGGCAACGGCGCCAAAAACTTGTTGTGCGAAAAGGTGATGTGCAAGTGTACACAATCGCAACAAGTAATATATTGATAAGTAAAGTTCGTCTCCACAGGGATTGGTATTAATTTTAGAGTTTAAAAAGGAATTACACTTAGAGGAACAAGTAACACGTAATTGAGTAGCAAAGTTCAGTTGAACAGAGATTGGTTAAAGTAACAAGTTAAAAAGTAATTTAAGATATGAGAGAAGTAAGTTGGATTGCTTTCACTAAGTAAATTCCCAGAAATAAGACGCTATAACGTCACACGCTATAGCGTTAAGCGCTGTTGCAAATGTTTTGTGCCTTTCAGTCACTAACGCCAGGGTTTCATTACAAGATGCCTATGTCTAGGTTCTAAATAAGTTCACCCCTGTATAATCAAGATCCCACAGCTTAAGCTTTATAAACTATTGCAACTTCTATGTCTAGAGGAAGCAAAAATTGGTTAAATGTCTTTAACCAACCTTATCGTTCATATTAATCCTTGAAGTCTTTCCATGGTTCATGTCTGAATCCACAGAGGTACTTGTTCTACGTGGCCAAATATAAAACAGGTTTGGAAGAATTATAACACAAGGATTAAAACACAAACGTGAGAAATTATATACGTAATATTAAAGGTTCATTACAAGTTCTAGCAACCCAACTCAAGGAGTTTAGCTCATGTTGAGCATCATCAAAATAACACAAACAAACATACTTCCATTACCGTAGGTAAGAAGGAAATTACAAGTGCAAAAGATACAATCTTGCAGTCTCCTAATCATCCACGCAAAGATGGTACATCATCAGCTTCACACCATGAGAAAAAGCAGAAAATTACAAAAGAAGAGAAAATAAAATCTAAAAGCTTCAAGTGTTTCAATGGAGAAGAAAATGTATCAAGTTCTATCTCTCTCTAAAACTCTCTCTAACTCTCGGTCACTCCCAGGAAAAAGGGGAGAAGGAAGATGATGTAGTCCCATAGCATGTGGTGCATGTCTTCTCAAAAGTCAATAAAGTTGATGTTTGCTTTTCACCAACTCCACTATTCTTCACTCATGCGATGCCAAGTGTCCACAAAGATCCAATAAAATCCGGGCATGTCAGCAAGTATAGTGGACACAAGATATGGAGCTTGGATTAATGAGCTTGGCGCCAAAATTGCACTTTTACTTTAGATGCTCAGCTGATCTACCTTCTAGACGCTATAGCGTTAGACGCTATAGCGCTAAACACTGCAATACTCACAAAATACATCAAAACCTTCACAAGGGCACCAAATGTGCCAATTTCATAGCAAAGCAGTATTTAGCCCTTTCTTTCCTAATATTAACAGAAATGCAATAAATACTATACTATTATTACTTGAGAACTTACTTAATTTAATGATTAAAGGTATAAATAACTCATATAAATATGAGTTATCAAGTACATAGAACGATTCAACGCCGAGGCCGATCAGGTGCGCGACCTGACGGACAGAGATAAACTGAAGTATCTCAAACGTGGTATCAGACTGGACCACTGCTTTGAAGAAGAGTTTAGCCTAAATTGTTACACGGATCTGACCACGTTCCTACGAAGGGCCAACGATCATATGGCCTATGAAGAGTCACTGTTCGCTAGAAAGGTCGCCCGTGCGCGGCCCAGAGAAGAGTAGGATAGGTCGCTTGAAGAACAAGACAGTCCTCGTGATAACAGGACAGACTAACGTTCTGTGAATAAATGTCAGGCGGGCGCTCTTTTTCCCCACCAGGGTTTTTTACTGAGGCCCGACCTTTAAAAGTCGTACTTTGTAATTTATTTCGCATGCAAGAATGTATGATTGGTCGCTCGCCGTGCGAGTAGCAGCAGAGCGGCCATAGGCTCCGCCGAGTGCCATCGAATTGCCCAAGGGTCAGAATGACCCACAAACGAACGAGTGTAGGCCCCAAGCGGTCTACCCCGAGTGCCATCGAATGGCCCAAGGGTCGGAATGACCCACAAACCAGGGTAGGCCCCGAGCGGTCTACAGCGAGCGCCATCGAATGGCCCAACCGAGTGCCATCGAATGGCCCAAACAAACGTAGCCCAACGAATGGTCTATAACGAATGGCCAGCAGTGACCGGCCATAACTACCGCAATGAGGGCCGCCTAGATCGAATCTAGTAAGCCTGTTGCCAAAAATTGCAAAACGCGTCGAACAAGTCCGCTACGATAGCGGCCCATCGAAGCCACGATCGAGCTGTTTTCTGAAACGAGTTCAGTAGGCAATGCGTGGCAACACTTGAACGAATTTAAGCGACCTAAGAATGATCGCACCTCCAAAGACGAGCAAGATCCAAGTAGACTTCGGGGGTCGGCCGAGTCCCGATCAATTGAACCATGTCCTGACATGAGTGGCAGCGTCCACATGCTCGGCAGTGGCAGCGACCACATGCTCGACAGTGGCAGCGTCCACACCACATGAGTGGCAGCGTCCACACCACATGAGTGGCAGCGACCACATGCTCGACAATGGCAGCGACCACATGCTCGGCAGTGGCAGCGTCCACACCACATGAGTGGCAGCGTCCACACCACATGAGTGGCAGTGTCCACACCACATGAGTGGCAGCGTCCACATGCTCGGCAGTGGCAGCGACCACATGCTCGGCAGTGGCAGCGTCCACACCACATGAGTGGCAGCGTCCACATGCTCGGCGATGGCAAATGACCACATGCTCGGCGATGGCGGCGTCCCACACCACATGAGTGGCAGCGACCACATGCTCGGCAGTGGCAGCGACCACATGCTCGGCAGTGGCAGCGTCCACACCACATGAGTGGCAGCGTCCACACCACATGAGTGGCAGCGTCCACACCACATGAGTGGCAGCGTCCACACCACATGAGTGGCAGCGTCCACACCACATGAGTGGCAGCGACCACATGCTCGGCAGTGGCAGCGACCACATGCTCGGCAGTGGCAGCGTCCACACCACATGAGTGGCAGCGTCCACACCCCATCGGTTTACGACTAGTCGCTCCCTGTAGGTCAGCCGCGCATGACATGGGGGGCAACGATCTAAGCCTTAGCCCGCCCTTAAGCGACCTAGGCTTGGGGGGCAACTGTTCTGGGGTGTATTAACTACACCAGGAGGTGCCAACAGAAAGGGACCAGCGGCCCATTCCCACTCGCACAGGCCCAGACGCGCCAAGCGCCCTGCCTTGCGGCGCAAACTTTGCTCCCGGCCGTTGTGCATATTTCGGCCGGGACGCTCCATCCCAATAGCATAAATACCACTTCTTCCAGTGGCTTCAGGTACGTTATCTTTACCTCGTGATACCCTACCCGAGCGAACACTGACTTGAGCGTCGGAGTGTCATTGTAGGTACCACCCGCGTGCAGCCAAGACCGGTCCTTTCCCTCACTCAACGACCGGCCAACTCAACGAACAACAACGACTCTTCATTGGTATAAGGTACGATCAGTCTTATACGTGGAATCAATACACAATGCAATGAGGAAGGTGTTTAGAAGCTCAATGGATTCCGGTGTGCCTAGAAGATGTCTTTGACAACATTAGTGTAAGTTGCAACTCGATGTCAGTACAAATATTGATCACGTCCAACAGATTCATCAATTGTTGGATTTCAGTCCTATCCTGACATAAAGACGACCGTTGCCTTAAATGACAATTGTATATTTGCTTGAGAGTGGGGTAGCTATCTTTAGGCTTCATGGCTTTGATTTCATTAAGGATGAAATTAGGCGAGATCAAATTGTTACTCATTCTATCCACTACTTCCTTCTCTTCCGTCCTTAATCTAGAATTGTATGGATGACCTTCATCATAAGTAATTAATGTGTGGTTATGTGTTCCACACATAAACCTCAATATCCATCCTCCAAGCTTCTTAATAAATTTACCTTTCAATCTAAACTTACAGCAGTATTTTCTAGCATTTGTTCCCTTTGTAACATTGGACTTCTACTTTCTAGTTTTTCACACATCAACATGCAGTATTCTTTACTTGATCTTCGTCGGTTGTCGAATCTAGATATCACAATCAGCATCCCAAGGGACTCGTAGACAGTACATACCCATGTCAACAACTCGTCACGATTAGCACATAATTGGTAAAAGTAAATAAATTAAATGTTAGTTACTTACTTAGGAAAATAACTGCCAGTTGCTTACAGAAAAATTGTACCTGTTTAGTTGTGAACGAACTAGTATAGTCTACAACTAATGTGTCATTTGAGATGTCATCTCCTCCTGAATTCACACCATTTTTCCATTTGATAGTCCTAAGTCTATGAAAATACTACAAACAGAAGGAAACAAACCAGTCACTGCACATTCTGATAGCCTACGCGGGTACAACAGTAGTGTGTCGGACCGGTTCGGTTATGTATCTACGTACGTGTATCTAAATATAGGTACGGCGGATTATAACCGAATCAATCTGACACACTACTTCTGTGTCAATAAACTCACGGAAACATCCCCCAATCTCACTTATATTGGTACGGTGCTACACTAACGAACTATTTCAATTACTCGGGAGTGAACCGAGCGCGATTTCAGAAGAAAAATTTTTTCAAAAATGCAGAAACTTTCAGCCATGAAAATGTAAAACGATTGGTAGGAATAATATCTCTTATAATGGTTGGCAATGTTAAGAAGATGATTAGAAGGTTAATGATGTAGAAATAGAGGATAGGGTTTGGAGTGGAGAGATGAGAGGTGTGGTGTGGAGTTGGAGGAGAAGAAGAGGGATGAAGGATAGGAGAGAAATGTTTTAAAATGCTAAGGTTAGTTTGGTAAATTCATAGAGTAAAAGGGTGTGTAATGAATAGGAGGGATTTTGGGAAAAACATGAGCCATCATTAAATCTATGTTCTTAATTAGTCTTCAAGTTGACCTCCATTAACACACTATTTTTGTTATTATTAACACAGTTACTATTTTAATTTCTAGTCTAACAAATTCAGAAGATCTTTTTTTTTATATACAGATGATCTTTTGTTGTCTGAATAGTTAGAGCTGAAAATGAGTAGAGCCAAATTGAACTCAGCTCATCTCGACTAGACAAAAATTGATTCAGCTAGAAACTTGATCCAAATTCGATATGAACCCTTTTTTGTAGTTTGAACTCAACTCAATTCAAGTTTGCGAATAACTAAGTTCAATTCGTTAGCCCGGATGACATAATTCAAAAGTCAACATTTTATATCTTTGATCTTTTAAATTAATAATTTAACAATGGACATATATAAACAATCGTCAACTTTACATAACGCTCAACAAAATATAATCAACACACAAAATTATAACATAAAAACAAGCTATTACAAACAGATTCAACCAAAAATTAGAATAACCAAAACTAGTGAGCAACAATCATTGTAATATTAGTAACGCAGTAACAAACAGGCTCGACCATAGTTTTTACAGGTAAAAACAACCATAATAATATTAGTTCAGCAATAGCTTCCCAACATATATAGCAGCAAAAAATATTTTACAAAACAAAGTATGGTATATTGATATTCATTACGGTATCATCATATTCAATAAATTCTAACCATCAAAACATCCAACGTGCTTGTTGTACAAATTATCATAGGACTAATAAAAACAATAAACTCTATAAATTTAAAAATAAAAATAATTTTTAGTACTTTTTTTAGCACAATCGAAACACTAACATTTTTTTAAGCAAATCGAAACACTAACATGGAAAACTCCAAAGCCGAGAAAAAATCATGAACCATTGTCTAATGACAATTAAAAAATAACACTATGTGAAATTTTTTACAACACAAAGACTTCTATCAATCACTCAATGACTCTAGTACACTCACACTCTCCAACGAAAATATTTAGCTGTCCCTCACAACACTTTAAGACAAGAGTATAAGAGAAAGAAAAAATCAAATACAACTTAAAGTGTTTTTGATTGTGCACTTGTAAAGGAGAACTTGAGCCTCTGTACATAGCATTGGTCTCCTTCGTTTTTTTTTTGGAAAGGCAAACACATTATATAAGATAAAAATAGTTGAGCAGAAGAAGTACTCAATTCAGATACAGCGAAAAATCCACCTCCAAAAAGGAGAGAGAACAATAAGGACAAGGCAATGCGAGACTTCTTCAAGATGACAATTTCAATCAACTCCAACAATCTCTACCTTGGTTGTAATTGATACCCGAGCCATCTTTCATTTTCATTGTCTACACCGACAATCAAAGTTCAAAAGAACTATCATACTCCACCGTAGAGAGTATACTTCACTTGAAAGTAAACCACTCCAAGAATTTATCCATGTCGAAAGTCATCAATGTAAAACTAAAGAAATGAGGCTCCATCTGATTTACTTCATTAACTGATCCCCTTATAAATGAGGTTTGAATTACAAAACTGTAAGTGTAACTAACAAACAGAAATCCAACAGAATCTAGTTACATCAAGTTGGGCCAGAATACAATATTGGGCCTTATACAAACATACAGCAAATACATTTAATAGGAAGCCCAAAGTACAAACAAACTTATTATCATGAAAACATACCCACTAGTGCTCTTCCTATCATCAATATCACCAGCATAATCGCTGTCACAGTATCCAATCAATTCTTGTGTCTTTCTTCTTCTGTACAAATGCCAACATTAGCAGTGCCTCTTAGATATCTGAGCACTCTTTTAGCAACAGTCAAATGCTCCATGGTGGGTTTTTAATCTACTAATAAGACTCACTCCAAACATTACATCAAGTCTGGTTGCATTTAGGTACATCAAACTACCTACAATTTGTTTGAAAACAGTGGCATTCACAGGTTCACTACTGTCATTCTTGGATAGCTTGCTGCTAGGCACCACAAGGCTGCATACAACCTTGCTTTCACTCATTCCAAATATGTCAAGGATCTCATTCACATACTTCTGTTGATGAATGAATATCCCTTTGCTGTTTTGAACTACTTCTACTCCAAGAAAATAGCTCATTCTACCCAAATTTGTCATATCAAATTCTTCTTCCATTGATTTCTTGAAGTTGGCAATCAAATCACTGCTTGTGTAGATTAAGTCATCTACATACAAGCTCACAATCAATAACCTTCCTTTATCCTTATATTTCTTGATGTAGAGGGTGTGCTCATAGGGACATTTCTTGAACCCTTTACCTTCAAAGTAATTGTCAATTTTGCTATACCACGCTCTAGGCGCCTGCCTAAGTCCATAGAGCGCTTTCTTCAACTTGTACACCTTATTTTCTGACTCCTTCACCTCAAAACCTTGTGGCTGACTCACATACACTAATTCGTCAAGGTTTCCATGTAAAAATGCTAATTTTACGTCTAGATGGTATATATACCTGCCATCCCTCACCAGCTGCAATAAGTATGGACCTGATTGTGTCCCATCTTGCAACTGGAGCAAAAACTTCTGTGAAGTCAACTCCGTGTCTCTAAGAGTACCCCTTAGCCACGAGCCTCGCCATGTACTTGTCCACTTTTCCTTGTTCATTGTACTTAGTTTTGTAAACCCACTTGACTCCAATCACCTTACAACTTTCTGGTTTTTCTACAAGCTCCCATGTACTATTTCTTTCAATTGCTTGAATCTCATCATTCATTGCCTTCTTCCATTTTTCATGTTGTGCAGCATCTTCATATGTAACTGGGTCCATATCACAATCAAACTGTGAGGTTCAGTGGAATTCAACAGGTCTTCATCACCATCATTGTCTCTGGTCACCACAAAGTCTTCCATCCATACTGGCTTTTTAGTGATTCTTTTAGTTGTGTTCTCCAGGCTTGAGTCACTTTCAGATGTCTCATCTCTCCTCCCTTGACTCAAGTTTGGAGAGTGAGGTTGTGCTTCATTTCTACCAGATCTGTCTCCATCATGTTGAGTTGATCTGCTAGCCTCACCATCATTCTGATTTTCTGTGTCAGGCCCATTTTCAACAGCAGTGGTGGTTTTTGGAGTTGCCCCTTCTCTGTCACTGTCATCAGCCTCAATTTCACCCACTGGAGTAGTTTGTTCTCTATTTTCATCCAAGTTCCACCTCTTGCTGCTGTTTGATTCTGGTGATATGGGGCCACAAATGTTTGAGTGCACCGTCTCCAGGTATTCTGTAGCCCTCCAGTTGTTGTCCTTGGGTATTGGGTCTCTATGTTGCTTCCCTATCTGACACTCTGGGCATACCCTGTTTGTATCTTCAAATACTGGCAGTCCCCTTCCCTATCTTGATGTAGTCTCAGGCTCTTATAGCCTAGATGATCATATCTTTTGTGCCAAAGGACAACTTCTTCTTCTGTGGTGGTTTGCAGGCATGTAGAAGTCATTGGGGTTCCCTTTACTAAGAACATTATGTTACTATCCATGTTCGAGGTTATTATCAGCCCTTTATCATCATGATAAACCTTGCATTAATTGTTTTGAAAAATCACAATGAGCCCTTTCTCTTGTAATTGCCCTATACTAAGCAAATTACTCTTCAAATCGGGTATGTAATACACACCAGAAATCACTTGTATACGCCCCTCAATCTCAATTTTGACTTTCCCTTTTCCCATCACATTCAACCTAGAATCATTTCCTAGCTTCACTGGTTCTCTAAAGTTTGTGTCTAAGTCAAAAAAACCAGTCCTTATTCCCGCACATGTGATTACTACACCCACTATCAAGAAACCAAAACCATACCTCAATAGGAATCTTTGAATCTTTGATTGCCATGAGAAGCATTTCTTCCTCTTCGTCAAAACCGACATAATTTGCAATCTTTTCTTCAAGATCAAGACATTTGTATTGGAAATGCCCAAGTTTACGACACTTGTAGCATTCCAAAGTCTCCATCGATCTGCCTCTGCCTGTTCCCGTGTTTCTACCCCTACCTCTTCCTCTCGCCGGAGCAGTCACCTCCAGTTCCTGTTCTTCTTCCTTTAACCCATTCATATGTTGCTCTTCAACAATTAGACTACTTTGTAGCCCATCTATCGTTAGAGTCTCGACGTTGTTGGCTTGAACGATTGAGCACACCACGTAATAGTATTTTGTTGGCGTGGACCTCAAGATATTTTCCACCACAACGGTTTCACTCACCTTTTCTCTGTATGTTTTCATCTTGTTGGTAATTGTGAGTGTTCTTCCAAAATACTCATTCACGGTTTCCGTTTCTTTCATTCCCAATACCTCAAACTCATTAAGCATGTCTTACCTTAGATGATCCTTGGAATTTCAATTTGAGAGAATCCCAAATTGCTTTCGACGAGTCGCTCTTGAGAATCGTCTCCAAGATGTTGCGATCTAGGGCTTGGAAAAGATAATTCCTCGCCTTCAAGTCTTTCAATTTCCCTTCTTCTGCAATCTTGCGTAGCTCTGGTGTTGCGTTTTCGCCGGCGATCGGAACTCCATTCTCGACGACCACCCAGTATTCTTTCGACCTCAGCAAGTTCTCCACTAACATTGCCCAATGATCGAAGTGGCCATCGTACTTTGGAATTGCTGCCGGAACTTAGGTTGTGTTCTCCTTCTCCACCATTGAACTGTGGTTCCCGACGGTGTTTCACAGTGGTTCGCTCGATTTCACTGTTTCTCTCGGTGTTTTGCATAGGGGGTAAGGAGCTCTGATGCCAAATGTAAAACTAAAGAAATGAGGCTCCAACTGATTTAATTCATTAATTGTTCCCCTTATAAATGGGGTCTAAATTACAAAATTGTAAGTGTAACTAACAAACAGAAATCCAACAGAATCTAGTTACATCAAGTTGGGCCAGAATACAATATTGGGCCTTATACAAACATACAGCAAATACATATAATAGGAAGCCCAAAGTACAAACTTATGATCAACAATCGACATAACTTTAACTTCTACAAGATGCTCAACGCCAATCAACTCTAACAATCTCCACCTTGAATGTAATTTATCCGTGAGACATCTTCCATTCTCATTGTCTACACCGACAATAATATCATAATTGAAAATAATGTTTTAGTGTGTGTGTGTGTGTGTGTGTGTGTGTGTGTGTGTGTGTGTGTGTGTGTATCATAATTGAAAATATTCCAAACACTTAAAATTGATTTTGACATATTTAGGTGATGCTGTTTAGAACTAATTTTGGCTCTAGAATTGAATCACACGTGAAGTTAGAATTTGTAGTTTTTGACTTCAAACCTGATTTTTACACTCAAATTTGTTGTTCAATTCAGTTTTAAGTGATTGTATTCAAATATAAATCAATTCACATTCAACTCAATTTTTACAAAATCAATTATTGTCACTGTAGAACCAAACACAAATAAAGTGACATACGGTCAAGGAGTTTTTTACACCCACTTCTGTTCTGTGCTGCTTGCTCTTCCAACTTCTGTGAAGGCAAAACTACTTGAGTTTGTTCGACTATGACAGTGATTCATGTCCTAATAATAACAATGAAAAAAAGTTTAGCCAGCAGGGATGGTTATGATGTCATTAACTCTTTTATATTCAACAGTCAAACTTTCAAACACAACATAAATTTATTAATTTGGAATAGACATCTAAATAGAAAAACCAAAAAAAAAAAAACAATCTAGATGATACATAGTAAACTTGCAGCTCAAGAAATGTGTAGACGTAATTTACAATTAATTAATCAAAAATAATTTGACCAATACAACATAATTTGAACTATATATTAGTAAGAAGTAGAAATTTTGCATACACCAACCCATTAAATCAGTCAGAAACTGAGTTTCATTTTCTAACTGACAATTCATTCCTCTATGCAGGCAAGACTTACTCCCTCTTGACTCTGATTCTTTCAACTATTTAATATGGTATGAATATCAGAGTTTGAAGAACACTATCTTGTTTGTTTTTACGCAAAACAAATCTTACTCCAAGAAAATGGCGACCGATATCAGTTTGGAAGGAGATATTGCGAGTGTTCAACCAGTTGAAGATCATGACAGGAAGCAAGACTCAGAGAAGAGGAAAGAGAAAAATGAAAGCACCAATACAGTACCCTTATACAAGCTTTTCTCATTTGCTGATCCTTTGGATCGTTTATTGATGCTTGTTGGGACTGTGGGTGCTATTGGGAATGGAATCTCTATACCTTTGATGATTTTAATATTTGGAACAGTGATCAATGCATTTGGAGATTCCACAACCTCAAAAGTTGTTGATGAAGTCTCCAAGGTAATTTTCTCACTAATCTCATTATTTGGTGGAGATTGTTTCCCCAAATTCAGACTTCGCACAGAGCACCAAAATCTCAGGAACGGCCCTACTACATGGCTTACTACAACTTTGAATCAAACATTTAGAAATTTACTAACGACAACTTATGGTGGTCAGGTGTCTCTGAAATTTGTATACTTGGCGGCGGGTAGCTTTGTTGCGTCATTTTTGCGTATGTACATCAATCTAACTTATTACTCTGGTGCATTATGACCCAAAATAAACCTTGTTTGCTATGTACCAGAGTTAACTTGCTGGATGATCACTGGTGATAGACAAAGTTCGAGAATTAGAGGCTTATATCTTAAAACAATTTTGAGGCAGGATGTGAGCTTCTTTGATAAGGAAACTAATACTGGAGAGGTTGTTGGAAGGATGTCAGGTGATACTGTTCTTATTAAAGATGCCATGGGGGAGAAGGTATCAATTAACCATTTCATCATACTATCTTACATCACAACCCTTTTATTTTCATCGTGTTACCGATTGTAATTTAACCATAGTTAGATTAGTTTGTTACCTAACTTGGTTAGTTTATTGTTAGCTTATAGTTAAGAGATAGTTTTATGACTTTATCTATTAGCTTACTGTTAGGAGTTAGTTTTATCTTCACAGTTTTTATATAAACAAACTCTGTACAATATTTTACAATCAAGAAAAATAGAAGATGACTTCTTCAAATCTCTCTTTCAATTTCTCAACAAAACCAAGATCTCGACTAACTAAAAAAGGAGTTTAAGTTCTTTATTGTTCCCGCTTCTTTTATTTCAGGTGGGACAGTTCATACAGTTTGTGGCAACTTTCATAGGAGGTTTTGTCATAGCATTCATTAAGGGATGGCTTCTAACAGTTGTCTTGCTATCTAGTATACCACTCCTTGTCTTGTCAGGTGCTATGACAAGTTTGGTTATTGCAAAAGCATCATCCACTGGACAAGCAGCTTATTCTAAATCAGCAAGTGTAGTAGAGCAGACAATTGGTTCCATCCGAACTGTATGCATAATATTTACATTTTTATTTTAATTTGTTATTATAGAGTATATAAATATATAAATAAATGATCAAAGTGGTTGTGCCGGAGTGGTTATCGGGTATGACTAGAAATCATAAATTCCAAGCTTGAGGGCGAGTGGTTAACACACTTCTATCTAAAGGGACAGATCTAAAGGGACGGACTCGACTAGTACTCGAGTTCGATCTCTGGTGATGGAACAAATTGGAGTCGGACTTTACTTACCTTCCGACCGAACTCTGGATTAGTCAGAGTCTCTTTTCCCTGGACACCAGAGCGGGGTCAAAGAACTCTAGACTAAAACGGAATAAATAAATTAATGACTCCCCTTTTTCAAATGCAGGTTGCATCCTTCACTGGGGAGAAACAAGCTATAGCTAAATATAATCAATCCTTAATCAAGGTTTACAATACTGCAGTGCAAGAGGCAGTAGCATCTGGTGTGGGGTTTGCTACACTCTTTTTTGTTTTTATCTCTAGTTATGGTCTGGCTGTATGGTTTGGTGGGAAATTGATAATTGAGAAAGGATATACAGGAGGGGATGTTATGACTGTCATATTTGCAGTATTGACTGGTTCAATGTAAGATTTCAGATTTGTATCGCTTTATGTTCCTTAATACTACCTCCAATCCACTTTATAAGAGATATGCAGTTTTTGGTTCATTGAATAACTGATGTAGATGGTCTATATTATAGACCAGATACATCAATATAGACCGAATACATCAGTTATTCAATGAACTAAAAACTGCATTGTCTCTTATAAAGTGGATTGGAGGTAGTATACTAGTATGAGACTATAGTGTCTAAAACTAATTTCTTCCCCCTATTGAGAACTCATAAGATATGAACATGTTTTTTTCTCCTAACTATATTTCTTTTTCCAACCTCAGGTCTCTTGGGCAAACATCTCCAAGCCTAAGTGCTTTTGCTGCAGGAAAAGCTGCAGCTTTTAAGATGTTTGAAACAATCAAAAGGAAGCCAGAAATTGATGCTTACGACACAACCGGGCGAAAGATCCTAATGGATCCTATAGCCAGCTTATTAGACTGCAAGAAATGAAGGGGTCAGAACAAAACGATGCAAACGACACTAACAAGCCAAACAGTTTAGTGTTATCTGAAAAACGATCGAGTCAAAGATCTTTTTCCTCAAGATCTATAAGCCAAGTGTCATCTGGAAATAGTGGTCATCTCTCTTTCTCAGCGTCGTATGTTGCACCCACAACAGATGACTTCTTAGAAACTGCAGACGGTGGACCTCAAGCTTCTCCTTCAAAAGTTTCTTCACCACCAGAAGTTCCACTTTATCGCCTGGCATATTTTAACAAGCCTGAGATTCCAGTCTTATTGATGGGGACTATAGCTGCAGTGCTGCATGGAACAATAATGCCTATTTTTGGGCTCATGCTTTCTAAAATGATAAGTATTTTCTACAAACCAGCTGATGAACTTCGTCACGATTCAAAAGTTTGGGCAATAGTGTTTGTAGCGGTTGGTGTGGCATCATTACTCGTTATTCCATTTAGATTCTACTTTTTTGGCGTTGCTGGAAGTAAGTTGATTCAAAGGATTCGAAAAATGTGTTTTGAGAAAGTTGTTCACATGGAAGTAAGTTGGTTTGATGAGGCTGAGCATTCAAGTGGAGCACTTGGAGCAAGACTCTCCTCTGATGCAGCTTCAGTTAGAGCTCTGGTTGGGGATGCACTTGGTTTGCTGGTTCAGAATATTGCTACAGCAATAGCTGGCTTGGTTATTGCTTTTCAAGCAAGCTGGCAACTTGCTTTTATAGTCCTTGCTTTGGCTCCTTTATTAGGACTAAATGGATATGTGCAAGTAAAGGTCTTGAAAGGATTTAGTGCAGATGCAAAGGTTTGTTAATGACTTTTGTCGACTGACTAACAAATATTGTAAATGAATATGAAAATATTTGCTTTTATAAACATTAGGGGAAGTGGTATGCTATGAAGCACCGACACAGACACGGACACATGGACACCAGTTTTAATTTGTTAAATACAAGTAATTGAAGTGTACACGATATGTGTCGGACAGTGGACATATCTTTATCTGGAAGTGTTGGTGCTACAGAGGTGGTATGACAAATCTGAATAGAAGTAATCAGACCTACACCTTTCTACATTTTTTGGCTTCATACTTTATGAGCATGAACAAAAAGTGTTACAAGCATGTGCTCTGAGTGCATTTTTGACTAATGTTATGTTAATATACTGATATTCTTTTTGCCTAACAGAAATTGTATGAGGAAGCAAGTCAAGTGGCAAATGATGTTGTAGGGAGTATAAGAACAGTTTCTTCTTTCTGTGCTGAAGAGAAGGTGATGGAATTATATCGGGAAAAATGTGAGGGACCAATTAAGAAAGGCATACGGCGAGGGATAATAAGTGGATTTGGTTTTGGGTTATCATTCTTCATGCTGTATGCAGTTTATGCCTGTTGTTTTTATGCTGGATCTCGACTTGTAGAGGATGGAAAATCTACATTCTCAGATGTTTTCCTTGTAAGTTACTCTCCTTATTTGTGTGGAGCAAAATATATATCAAGAAAAAATATTCAAGGAGCCTAACACATTTTTCTAGCATTGATGTTTTTGTTTCCTGATTTGCAGGTCTTTTTTGCTCTCAGTATGGCAGCTATGGGAGTCTCTCAATCTGGGACCTTGGTCCCTGATTCAACTAATGCAAAAAGTGCTACTGCTTCCATATTTGCTATTCTCGATCAGAAGTCAAAAATAGACCCTAGTGATGAATCTGGCATGACACTGGAAGAAGTCAAGGGAGAAATTGAGTTTAAACATGTTAGTTTCAAGTATCCTACTAGACCTGATGTTCAAATATTCAGAGATCTTTGCTTGAACATTCATAGTGGCAAGGTAGTTTTCTAATTTCACATCTTATTCACTAGACTACTCTAAATTGTTCTTCCTAGTTCATAAAAAAAAGAAAGAAAAAAAACTAACATATCAATCACATTGACATAAAAAACAGACAGTTGCACTGGTTGGAGAAAGTGGAAGTGGAAAATCAACAGTGATCTCGTTACTACAAAGATTTTATGACCCTGACTCAGGACAAATTGCACTTGATGGGATAGAAATTCAAAAGATGCAAGTTAAATGGCTAAGACAACAGATGGGACTGGTAAGCCAAGAGCCTGTTCTTTTCAATGACACGGTTCGAGCCAATATTGCATACGGAAAAGGAGGAGATGCAACAGAAGCAGAAATTGTAGCTGCGGCAGAACTTGCAAATGCTCACCAGTTCATTAGTAGTTTGCAGAGGGTAAAGCACATGTTGTTCTGTCAATTCAATCTGTCTTAAATAATACTACGAGCACAGATCCTCTGCTGCACGCAGAAAGATGTTGTGCAGCGAGAACACTTCTATCTCTAGACCTGACGGTCCTCGTTGCGCAGCACCATTCTGCGTGCACTAAAGGATCGGTATTTTAATACTATGCAACTAATGTGCATCTTTAAAATTGTGAATCAGTACAGCTCATTTAGACAGTAGAGTACAAACACACAGACATAATACATAGCTCTAAATTCTTGAACATGATACTATATAAGCAGGGTTATGACACAATAGTAGGCGAGAGAGGAATTCAACTATCAGGTGGACAGAAGCAGCGGGTGGCAATTGCACGAGCTATGGTGAAGAATCCAAAAATATTATTACTAGATGAAGCAACTAGTACACTTGATGTTGAGTCTGAAAAAGTGGTACAAGATGCACTTGACCGTGTTATGGTGGAGCGAACGACAATAATAGTTGCTCATAGGTTATCAACTATTAAGGGTGCAGATTTAATTGCAGTAGTTAAGAATGGTGTGATAGCAGAGAAAGGAAAACACGAAGCATTGCTCCATAAGGGTGGTGACTATGCTTCCTTGGTAGCATTGCATACACACACAAATGCTTCTGTTGATTGTTAGTAGTTGGCTGTTGGTATTAATTAGGTGGTTGGCTGTTGGTATTAATTAACTAGGTGGTTGGCTGTTGTATTAATTTAGTTAGTTGTATTTCTCTTGTATATATAGAGATGTAAATCCCACTCAAATAATCAATCAATCAAAAATTCTGACATAAGATGGTATCAGAGCAAGTTCTGATTCTGTGACCTATTCTTTGAGCTTCACCACCGCTGCCGGTGGCGGCCGCCGCCGCCGGCAGCACTACCTTTTATTAGTTTTTCAATTTATATCTTCTCAACATGATATCTAGAGCCTAGCTGTCCTGTCCTAAAATTCACATTAGGCAGCCCTAGTTCTCTGTAACCTACTTTCTCTCCTGTTCACGTCACTGTTCACGTCACTGTTCACGCTGCTGTATTCTTTCTATGCTACTGTTCACGTCAATGTTCACACTACTGTATTCTTTGTCTACACCACTGTTCACGCTACTGTCTTCTTTGTCTATGTCACTATTCACGTCGATGTTCAAGTCACCGCTTCATGTCGAGTCACTTTGTTTCCTTTATCTTTGTTTCTATTTTCTGGGTGCATTTTTCGGTTTCCGCACTCCCACGACCGTCTGCCGCCACCGGAAAAATATGTGTTCTATTTCTTTCTACTTTGTGAATAGAAGTTAGATTAAATTGAACAATTATTATCCAATAATGTCACTTCTGTTCAGAATATTGTATGTATGATTTTTAATCTTCACCTCCTGACGCACCCAAATTGACTAAATAAACCCTTTCTTTATTCCTGCTGGAATATATCCTCCGGACTCTATTCTTCCTGCTGGAATGCCTTTCTTGGATACTCTATATTCCCCAAAGGTTATATATGTCTTTCCTCAGAAATGTTTTCATGTCTAATGCTTTGAGTTTTGACAAATCAGATTTCCTTATTTTAGTCTATTTTCAGTTTCCGGGATAATATTTGTTTCTCAGAATCAAATATTCAGAATCATTTAAAAAAAAATTCTTCAACATCTCTTTTGACATCTGAGTGTTTGTTTGAACTGGATGCTTTTGTCTCCACTTCCTCGATTTTTATGTACTCTAAATGTGCTAGAGTTGCGGATGCACGCAAGGTGTTTTGAAGGAATGATTGTGTTGTCTTGTTATGTCTGGTTTAGTGCAGAACTTTGAAAAATGATGAAGCCTTAGAAGTTTTGATATTTTCAAGCATGTGTTGGTGTTGCTGCTATTAGGGGTTCAGATTTCCCTTTAGCCAAGACTTGTTCAAATTGGCATACAAATGTATCTTTTGTTGGAGTGTCATCTTGTACTGCCTATGGTGGTTAAGCCTTTGTCCTATGGCCTTGTTGATGTTTGCTTCTGTTTATGGTGGTTAAGCATGATGCTTCTGCTAAAAATGGTTAAGCGTTGATGTGCTTCTGCCAAATGGTTAAACTTTGAGGTATAGTTTCTGTTTGGTGGTTAAGCCTTTGGCCCTATGAATTCTTGTTGATGTTTGCTACGCAAACATCAAGTGATTAAGCCTTGAGTTGTGGTTTCTATTCGATGGTTAAGCTTTTCTTGACTTCTTTGACACTTGGATGGTTATACCTAAGAGTGGAGTTTGTTGATTCCTTAGGAGGAGATTTATATGGAGCAACCACCTGGCTTTGTTGCTCAGGGGGAGTCGGATCTTGTTTACAAACTTAGAGAGTCATTGTATGGTTTAAAACAATCGCTTGAGGTTGTCAGTCTCTAATGGCAAGCTCTCTAGTTAGAAATCTGAGCACATTATCAATAGTCCATTGGTAGTCCCGTTGTCCAACCACCGTCCAGGTTGAGTCGTCGGTCCCAATGAGCGGATGAAATAGTTCGTTGGTAGTCCCGTTGTCCAACCACCGTCCCGAGTCCTCGACACGATCACATATGAAATGTTTCAGTTTGGTTAAGAGTTGCTACACCTTCAGTTAGGACTTCATCTGCTGTAAGCGCTGGTCCAATATTGTGGTCCATTGGTAGTCTCGTGGTCCAAGTTGAGTCCTCGACACCAATCACATATGAAATGTTTGATTCGATTCGGAGTTGTTACACCTTCGCTAGAACTTCACTTCTTTGTAGTGGCCCCGGTCCGATATTCTATCTTGTTTGGTTTGAAGATGTACTTCTCCCATTTGGGGCTTCAATTTGCTAATAGCGCCGCCCAATATTGTTTCTTGGTTTGGTTTGAAGATGTGACATTTCTGTGAAGGTTTGAGTGTTGCCAAAGTGAGCACATGACTAATATCTTCTTTGTTTTGAAGTTGTGACATTTCTAGTTAGGGTTTCAATTTGTCGGAGCTTGCGCCCAATATCACTATGGTTTGGTTTGAAGTGGCGGCACCTTCAATAAAGACTTCAATTGTCAAAGCATTGGCTCAATATCATTGAAGTTTTTGGTAGCATTTATCTTATGATGGTTTGGTATTCCTCATTGGTTTGGTTTGAAGTTGTGATATCATTCGTTGGATTGTTCGAGATATCTTTTGGGTTTGATTCTCATTCAGAGGGGCATAATTGTAACAAGCTTAAAGCTTACTAAGCTTTAGCTTGAGGGAGTGTGTTGATTGTTAGTAGTTGGTTTGTTTGGTATTAATTAGGTGGTTGGTACATTGGTATTAATTAACTAGGTGGTTGGCTGTTGTATTAATTTAGTTAGTTGTATTTCTCTTGTATATATAGAGATGTAAATCCCACTCAAATAATCAATCAATCAAAAATTCTGACATAAGAGCTTCTACATCTTAGATCGTTGCTGTAAAATAAATAGTGATAGGATCATGAACAAGATGAGTTGAATTATAATAAAGTGTCTCTGTGTCGCCGACACTCTCGATTGAAGATGTGTCCGGTGTCTGACATGTATCCTGTTGGATTTAGGGTTTAAGGCTGACATTGGCACTTCAATTACTTGTATTTTCCAAATTAAAAATTGTGTCCGTGTGTCTGGTGTCCATGTTTGTGGTTCATAGGTGCCAATGAGGAAGTAGATACAAACTAAACTAGGTATATGTCAGTTAGGCTAGTTAGAAACTAGAAGAATATATGTATATAAGCTTGTATTGAAGTGTTGTTAAATGTCAATGATATCAAGAATCAGAATAAAATTTCAGTATGTAATGTACTACCTACTACATTATTGTTGAGCTTGTGTGAGAAATGAAGAGCGAATAGGAAACTTACATTAATTAGTTGAGTGGATACCTCCTTATCGATGAAACTAAAGAACGCAAACTCTGGTAGCGCTTCAAACGTATTGAATCCCTTGATGTTGTGATTTGTATCACTCTTATTGTATTTTTGTGACATTCGGTAAATACAGTGACTTCCAAAACACCAGTTTTCGGCAAAAGTGATTCTGGAATAGAGAATATTTTTTTTGGGTAGAAAAATAGAGAACATCTTGATAAAACTCTTGAATTGCATATTTGTAAACTGAATTGATAAAAAAGGTATGTAGAAACTAAATGCAAAAAAATCTGAAAAATATTAAACTTTAGCTGCTAACTAACCTCTAAATTCTAGTTAATACTTCAACGGCGATGGCCGGCCGTGGCGAGTATAGCTAGCAAAATGGGCTACTCGACTCGCATTGGATCGGCCAACATTGGGGTCAGGCTTTTATGGGTCGAGCTAAAAAAACTCATGGTCAAAATCTAAAGAATAAACATTAGGCCATGACTACCAGCATACATAGCATATATATTGGGACATGGGAGGGGGGCTGGAGCCCTTGGAGGTATACACGTCCCTCCCTTCCTGTCAGTGGCGGATTCAGGATTAAAAATAGGGTGTTCCTTTAATGACACTAAGTCATGATGTATTACCACCAAAGCATAATGGTGTTTCTTTAATGACACTAAGGTATAATGTATTACCACTAAGGCATGATGTTTGAGGTGTATTACCACTAAGACATGATGTTTTTAAGTGTTCCCGGGAACACCCCTGAATCCGTCTCTGCACCTGCTTACTATCCTCATCACTATTGTTACGGAACACACAATTGGTGGAATACACCGCCTACAAACTCGCCAAAGAAAATTTTTCACCTTCGGAGGAGCTTTATTAACTCTCCAAATCAAATTCCTTCATTTTAAAATGAGAAGTATCAATTAACTCTTGAACACAGAGCCGATAAGAACTTCTAAGGGCATCTCTAATGGGAAGTGTTTAACTTTTTTTTCCTTATTAGCACTCTCCTTAATAAGAAATAACCATTGTAGAGAAAAATAATTTCGGTACCTATAAGGAGAGGTGCTAGTACACGCATTCTCTCTCTCTCTCTCTCTCTCTCTCTCTCTCTCTCACATACACACTATTAAAGGAAGAGTCAAAACTCCACTTGTATAATGTTTAACTCATGTAATTAGCTTTAGTTAGTTAGGCTGTTATGTTAGTTTTAGAGAAGTTATAAACTTGTAACAGATCTAACAACTTAATACTGTGGTGTATATATAGCACCATCATGTAATCAATATGCATGCAATGAAATTCACTATTCAATACAAATCACAAAGTGCCCTTTATCATGGTATCAGATATAGTCCAACCGATCCTGGCGATCAATCTCCCACCACTCCTCGTTCCACCGCGACGAACCACGCCGTCATGACGCTAGCATCTCCGTCGGCGAAGCTAAAAGCTTCGTCCTTCAGCGCAATTTCAGAAAAACTCGATTCCAATAACTACCGCCTATGGTGCCAACAAGTAGAGCCCATAATCAAAGCTCAAAAGCTACATCACTTTCTTCTTCATCCAACCATTCCACAGAAATTTCTCTCTCATTGCGCGGATGCCACGGCTGCATAAACCTGGCCACACCTTCTGCTCATACTGGGAGCAACAAGATATGTTGTTGCTTTCTTGGTTGCAATCCACCATATCAAAGGACATGCTCACACGCGTAATTGGATGTAAATCTTCTTCACAACTTTGGGACAAGATTCACGAGTTCTTTCAAGTACACACGCAGGCTCGTTCTCGCCAATTACGGTGCGAACTTCGCTCAACCACTCTAGAAGGACTCACCATTTCTAAATATCTTCTCAAGATTCAAGGCCTAGTTGATTCTCTTGGTGCCATTGGTGAACCAATCACAACTCATGAACATCTTGACATTATTCTTGAAGAATTGCCTCAAGAATATGATTCCACGATTTCTTTGATATGTGGTAAATCTGGTGCAGTTTCCATCACCGAGGTTGAAACTTTGCTCCTTGGTCACGAGGCTCACATCACTCGGTACAACAAGACTAGTTCCCCTGTTGTTCATGCTGCCTCGGGTTCCGCCGACAGCGCCAAACTCCTCAAGAACACCGCACAAGCCTTTGCGGCTACAAACGACGAGGTGTCTTCACAAAAATTCCTCCACCAACTCAAGAACCGATCGTGATGGTCGCTACGGTGGTAGAGAGGCGTGGCGGAATAATACGCAATGCCAAGTGTGTCACAAGATTGGACACGATGCCTCCATATGCTTCCACCGCTTCAAGCGCAATTACACCCCTGGTAACACATCAGGTGTTCGACAAAATGTACCATCCAATCTTCGTGGCTCTCAGTAAGCACCTTGGCATCCTTGGTCCTATCCTGAACCTTGGCAAATGCCTATGTGGAATCCCTACTCACGTCCATCATCCAATCTGTATGGTCAAGTCCCTGCTCAATTTTCAAACCTATTCATGCCACCTCCAATGAATGCCCAAGCACAAAGAACTCTGCAATGACTTCTCAAGCATTCTTTGCTGGAGCCGAGACACAAGGCGTCGTTCCTGATCCTTGGAATGGTGACACAGGTGCGTCTCACCATGTCACGAACAACTTAGATAATATTCAACATGTTTCTCCAACTACAAGACCTGGAATTGTCTGAGTTGCTAATGGCCAAGGGCTTCCAATTGAAGCCACTGGTTCATCGCAATTTACTTCTGTCTTGAATCCAAAACGGCGTCTCCACATGAACAATATCCTATATGTGCCATCCATTACCAAAAATTTACTAAGTGTCAGTAGATTTTCCAAAGACAATAGTGTCTATTTCAAATTCAATCCTAATCATTGCATTGTTGCTTCACAGGATTCCAATGAACCTATTCTCAAAGGACCTGTTGGCAAAGATGGCTTGTATCACTTCACCAACTTGCATCTTGCTGACAAACCTCACTCTCTTGCACCTGCTTCATCTACTTTTCTGAATTCTGTTTGTAATAGCACTACTAGTGACTCTAGCAAGTCTTGTAATGTCTCTGTTAGTGCACACACTTCACCCTCTAATGTTGCTTTCCCTTCTAAATTCCAATTATGGCACAATAGGCTTGGACATCCTAGTGCTGATGTTCAACGTTTGATTTTGAATCCTTGTAACATTCTATATATGAATAAAACACCCTTTGATTTCTGCAATTCTTATTGTCTTGGTAAAGCGCATAGATTACCTTCTTTTCCTTCTATTCATATAGCTAGTATGCCTTTTGAACTAGTCTATTATGATCTTTGGGGACCAACCCCGATGGCTTCCTCTCAAGGATTCTATTATTACATGGCCTTTGTTGACTCTTACACACGATTTACATGGATATATTTCCTCAAAAAGAAATCTGATGCTTTGGCAGCTTTTCATATATTCAATAAGATGGTTGAAACTCAGTTCTCAACTAAGATCAAGGAAATCCAAAGTGGCTGGGGAGGTGAATTCCGACCTCTGTCTACACTCTTGCAGCAACAAGGCATTATCCACAGACTTATCTATCCCCACACTCATCATCAAAACGGATTGGTTGAAAGGAAACATCGACAAATTGTGGAAACTGGACTCACTCTACTAGCTCATGCCTCTATGCCACTCACATACTGGGATCATGCCTTTCAAGCTAGTGTCTATCTCATCAATAGACTACCTTCAGCTGCACTCAAATTTGGCATTCCTTATGAAAAGATCTACAATCAGGCACCTGATTACAAGTTCCTCAAAACATTTGGTTGTTCTTGTTTCCCTCTTCTCCATCCCTACAACAATCACAAGCTTCAACTTAGATCCCAAGAATGCCTTTTCCTCGGATATTCAACCACTCACAAGGGATACAAGTGTTTGTCTTCAACTGGCAGAGTGTACATCTCCAAAGATGTAATCTTTAATGAGTACAGCTATCCCTACAAGCATCTATTTTCAAGCACTGTTGCCTCTTCTGCTCCATCTCTTCACATCTCACCACGTATACCCACTGTAAGTACTAAGCCTCCTACACCTCGGCAAAATACCTCACCTCGGCAAAATACCTCACCTCAGCAAAATACCTCACCTCGGCCTGCAAACCCTTCTCCTATACCCTCTCCTTCAGCTCCACCCTTACCTTCAAACACTCATCCTATGACCACTCGTGCCAAGAGTGGCATTGTGTGTCCCAAAATACATCCTACTCTGTTATTAACTCACATTGAACCAAAAAATGTTAAACAAGCACTCTCCAATCCAGCTTGGTTCACTGCAATGAAAGAAGAATATGATGCACTCCTCAAGAACAACACATGGTCACTTGTTACTCTCCCACCCAACAAAACTCCCATAGGTTGCAGGTGGATTTTTAGAGTCAAAGAGAATCCAGATGGCTCTTTAAACAAGTACAAAGCTCGTCTTGTTGCTAAAGGATTTCATCAAACCAACGGTGCTGACTATAAAGAGACCTTTGCTCCTGTTGTTAAGCCAATCACAGTTCGTACGATTCTCTCCTTGGCTGTATCACAACGATGGCCCCTTCTCCAACTTGATGTGAACAACGCCTTCCTTAATGGAACGCTTGAAGAAGAAGTTTTCATGATCCAACCACCTGGTTTTGAATCTAGAGACAAATCCTTGGTCTGCAAACTGAATAAAGCTTTGTATGGTCTAAAACAGGCACCTCGGGCCTGGTTTGAGAAACTCAAATCTACCCTCCTGTCTCTTGGTTTCATTAACAGCAAATGTGACCCCTCACTCTTCACTTTCAAGTCCAATGGCATCCTCATCTACATGCTTGTGTATGTAGATGACATTATAGTCACTGGTAACAATGTCACTTCGGTCAAACAACTCGTCTCCAAACTTCACACCTCGTTCTCTCTCAAAGATCTCGGAACCTTAGACTATTTTCTAGGCATTGAAGTGAAGATGCAACCTGATGGGTCTCTATTCTTACACAGGGCAAATACCTCAGAGATTTACTGCAAAAACACAATTTACATGAGGCACACTCCCTACCTACGCCTATGCTCTCGGGTAATAAACTATCAAAAACGGGCGGCACGCCATTTCATGATCCTTTTCTCTATAGATCTGCTGTAGGTGCCCTTCAATATGCAACAATTACTCGGCCAGATATTTGTTTTGCTGTCAATAAAGTGTGTCAATTCATGGCTGCTCCTCTTGACTCTCATTGGGTTGCTGTTAAACGCATTCTTAGATACCTCAAGGGTACTCTCTCCCTTGGAATTCACCTCAAACCATTTACTACTTCTCCAATCAGTCTTTCAGCATTTTGTGATGCTAATTGGGGCTCGGATGCAGATGATAGACGCTCGACCTCTGGCGCCTGTGTGTATTTGGGAGGTAATCTAGTGTCTTGGTGGGCCAAAAAGCAACCAGTTGTGTCTCGTTCAAGCACTAAAGCCGAATATCGTGCCATGGCCCTTGCTACCACTGAGTTACTTTGGCTACAATCCCTCCTCACTGAACTCGGCATTTCTTACTCTGCTCCTACTGTTTACTGTGACAATTTGAGCACCATTGCACTAGCTCACAATCCAGTCCTCCACTCTCGCACAAAGCACATGGAATTGGACCTGTTCTTCCTACGTGAGAAGGTTCTTCAAAAGCAATTGCAGTTGAAATATGTCCCAGGAACCTCACAGTATGCAGACATCATGACCAAACCTCTTCCAAATACTAAGTTTGCTGAATTCAGGTCCAAGCTTGCTGTTTGTTCCACTCACAGCTGAGCTTGTGGGGGGAGTATTAAAGGAAGAGTCAAAACTCCACTTGTATAATGTTTAACTCATGTAATTAGCTTTAGTTAGTCTTGTGTATAAGTAGTTAGTTAGGTTGTTATGTTAGTTTTAGAGAAGTTATAAACTTGTAACAGATCTAACAACTTAATACTGTGGTGTATATATAGCTCCATCATGTAATCAATATGCATGCAATGAAATTCACTATTCAATACAAATCACAAAGTGCCCTTTAGCACACACACACGCGCATAAGAGACTACTCCCCATTATTCTCCACACGCCAAATACGCCGCCTATCTTCCGTGACTGAAGAATAAGGCGGAGTATTGAGAATCTTAGACACAATATATAGGCTGCTTAAAAATAAAATAGATGAGAGGAACATTCCAAACCTTATCTTCCTAGACGATAATATCAGATACACTTAAATTAGCATCATAAAAAACTCCCCTCATATTATAGAGGAAGCATCATAGAGCCAACTTTCGTTCCATAGCGGTATACTTCCACTACCAATCCTCCACCGACCAAAATTGTGGAATAAAACTTGGGTTTTAGTTCCTCTTTCTCTAATAGAAAAGCAATAGATTGCAAGTGATTTTCTGTACCAAAGAAAACTTTGATGACACGGTTAATAAATACAAAACAAGACTAATTGTTAAGGGTTTGATCATGTTCATGGGTTTGAATTCCATGAGACGCTCTCTCATTTTATCAACAATGTTTTTCTCGATGCGTTTCTTGATGAAGATTTCTATATGGAACAACCTACTGATTTTGTTTGAGGATTCTAAACTTGTTTGTCGACTGCACAAGGCTATTTCTGGTCTTAAACAAGCACCAAGACAATGTGGTTTGATAGGCTCAAAGGTACTTTGTTGGAGTTTCGGTTTACCAATTGCAAGTGTGATCCTTCTCTATTTATATTCAAGTCTTCCACAGCTATTTTTTATCTTTTGGTGTATGTGGATGGCATAATTCTTACTGGAAACTTTACTACATTACTTACCTTGAAAAACTTCATGTTGTTTTTGCTCTAAATCAGTTAGGTGCTTTTTGTGTATTTTCTAGGTATTGAGGTTTGTAAACAAGCATCAGGTGCCCTTCTACTCACTAAAATTAAGTACATCACGATCTCCTTATTATAACGAATATGCATGAATCAAATCCTATCACCACTCCTATGGCCTCTAGTTCAAAGTTGACAAATTTAGGCCTGCTCACTTCAATGATCCATTTTTATATGTTTTGTGGTAGAAGACTTCAGTATGCAACAACCATAAGACATGAGTTCAGTTTTTCTGTCAACAAAGTGTGTCAATACATGTCTGCACCACTGGAAGTTCATTGGGTTGCTGTAAAAATAATTATTTTTCTAGGTTTCAATTTGATCTCTTGGTGGTCTAGAAAGTAAGCAATTATAGCAAGGTCCAATGTAGAGGCTGAATACATAAGTTTATCCTTCACTACAACTGAGTTGTTATGGGTTCAAGCCTTATAGTAGGAACTTCAAGTTGTTCTTCCTACCCACATCATATACTGTGATAATCAAAGCACAATCGCCATAGCTCACAATATTGTACTTCATTCCAGGACAAAGCACGAGAACTAGATTTTTTTGTGCATAAAAAGGTCTTGCAAAACAACTAGTGTTGTTCATACTTCTGGTGAAGATCACAATCAAATAGTTGATGTCATGACAAAACCCCTATCTATGACTAAGTTTCTTGACATGAGAGACAAGCACAAAGTGAATTAAGATTCCTAGTATAAATGGTATTCCAACACAGCTAGCACTAGCAAAAAGTATTTTGGGTCTCCAATATTCCTGAGCAACACCTGTCGGCCTAATCAAACATTGGACGTTCGTATGTTTTAATTTCAAAGGATTAAAATCAGGCTGCAAGTCAAACAAGCGCAACAACCCTAGCTTGCAATTCCAAGGCGGTTGCGACTTAATTCTCCGTAAATTATCAATAAGGAAAAAGAGAATTCATAATAACCTTTCCCTAAAGAAATCAGACCCCACTTACCTGTTGGTTGCCAAAGAGATTTAAGTTTGGATTTCAAAGCATCTGTCTTAATAGGAGTGTCTCCCATAGAAAGTAAAAATCTTCCAAGAAGGTGTGTTTTGCAGCCATCTAAACCTGCCAAATACTCATCTCCCGGAATTGAGATAGCTAGATCGTTCCCTTGAAGGCGCGGACGAGGAAGTTGAGAAGGAGAAAAATCACAAGAAACAGAAGTTTCTGATCCCAACAAGGATTGAGCAAAAGATTTCGGAGCAACAGTTGTTGTATTTCCCACGGTTTGTTGACTAGACTGATTGGCCACCACCAGAGCTGCAGTCGCAGTCGCGGACCCTGCCATGCGCAGCAACAGGATATGTAGTAGGCTTCCTAAAAGACAACGGTGAAACATCATTAATATGCTTAGGAGAGAAGTGACCAGCAGAAACAGCCTCAAAAACCATTGGATCTTGAAAAGGGGAGGCCTGAAAAACTAGTGGCTCCTGGAAAGAGGGACCCGGCGGCCCCACCTGCAGATTCTGCGCAACAAAGTTGATGCCTGAACAACAATTTTGTCCAATCGCGTTGGAGGAGTGGTGTGGTGAAATATATGAAAGTATACATAGTCACACAAGTAATAAAGTGATAAGAAAGGTCAAACCCACAGGGATTATGTATTGTAAAGTTTTGTATATTCAGAGTGTACACTTAGTGTGTCTACACTATGCACTATTTTTTGGTTTGGAGTTTTCAAAGTAAGTAAAAACAATAGAAACAGTAAAGAGTGTAAGGAATCAGTTGGATAAAGTAGTTGAGATGTTTTCACCAAGTAAATCACTTCTAAGTGTTTTAGTGGAGTATGCAGTGTAGGAACACTAGATGCAGCTGCATGAGTGTGTACCTTTCAGTACTTTCTTTAGAGTTTCATTACAAGCTTCCTATGTCTAGGCATGCTAAATAGGTTCACTCTTGTCTCTTAAGCTCCCACTGTATCACCCTAAGAACTATGTTATCCTATGTCTAGGACTTAACACGGTTTTAACAATCAAATCTTTATTAAAACTAGTTCAACAAAGAAGTTGTTATAAACTCTCATTCCTATTAATTCTTGAGTTCATAAATGTGACCCATGTCTGCTGCCACAAGTTTACCTATTCTAAAGTGATCAATTCCAGAGTAAGCTTTGAAAGAAGTATTACACAAGAATTAAAGTGGATACACTACATAAACCATAATAACATATTTAGAAGTTTATTACAAGGTTATAACATCTCAACTTAAGGGAATTTAGCTCATGTTACTCATAATATAATAGAAAAAATCTGCAAAGAGCATAATCAAATGCGTAATATAGCAAAAGAACTTAAAAGAAGAGAGATTACTCCACTACAAAAAAAAAACGAGGATTAGCTAGGGAATTAGCGAGGGAAATTTTTTTTCTCGCAAAAAACAGACATTTGCGACGGAATTAGCTAGGGAATATGAGCTCTCATTAAATGTGACCATTAGCGAGGGAATTAGCGACGGAACTTCAAGTCCCTCGCTAATGTCTGAACGTTGCAGGCTGATTTGACTGTTGCAGGCTGATCTGACTGTTGCAGAGTGATAGTTAGCGAGGGAATTAGCGACGGAACTTCAAGTCCCTCGCTAATGTCTGAACGTTGCTGGCTGATTTGACTGTTGCAGACTGATCTGACTATGTCAAAGTGACATTTAGCGACGGAAATGAGATGTCCCTCGCTAATGTCCAGTTACTTTTTGACCGAATATCCCATTCTCTCACTCTTCTCTCACCCTTCTCTCATTCTTTCACTTTTAACCCTCTTCTCTCATTCCCACCACCACACCACTCACTCTTCTTTCTCACTCACAACACCCTCACTCCTCTCCTCCTCCTCTTCCTCTTCCTCTACTCTCTCTCTCTCTCTCACCTACAAGCTCTAACCCACCACCACACAACCACCACCACCACCACCACCACCCACTCTTATTTCTCACTCACAACACCCTCATTCTTCTTTTCACAAATTTAGTACCCACACAACCACCACCACCACACAACCACCACCACCACCACGCCACCACCACACCACAACCACTCTCACTCCTCTCTCTCCTCAACCACACAACCACAACCTCTCTCTTTTGGAGCTTTCTCTCACCACCAACACCACCACCATATTCTTTCTTCTCTTTCTCTCTTCACCACACAACCACAACCTCTCTCTCTCTCTCTCACTCTCTTTCTTCCACACCACCACAACCACATACCTCTTTCTCTCACTCTCTTTCTTCCACACCACCACCACATACCTCTCTCTCTCCAACTCTCTTTCTCCCTTACTCTCTCTACCTAATCCACCATTCACCACCACCACCACCACTCTCACTCCTCTCTCTCTTTGGAAAGCTTAGTGATGATAATAATAATAATAATAATAATAATAATAATAATATTAATAACAACAATAACAATAATAATAATAAGTGACTGAAATGTCAAAAAAATAAAAATAAGCGACTGACACAATTAGCCATTCAGGTTTGGGAAGCGTGTCTGTCAGACTTAGCGAGGGAATTAGCGACGGAAGTGTCCCTAGGTAATTAGCGACGGACCTCCATTTCTCTCGCTAATGTGATTAGCGAGGAGCATTTTAGCGACCGAACTGGTCCCTCGCTAATTCCCTCGCTAATGGCAGTTAGCGACGGAAACGAGCCTGTTAGCCACAGAAATTTCCCTCGCTAATCCCAGCTTTTTTTGTAGTGCTCGAATAGAAGATCTTTTGCATGAGTTTCCCAAGTTGAAGTACAATATGAGTTCCTTACACAAGTTTCCTTCAAGTAGAAGTGAAGGGAGTGGTTGTCAAGCACCTCCTTACCTCCTTCTCTTCAGAAACGTAAAGAAAAACTAAAACTAAACTAAAACTAAGTGATCCTTTTAGAAACAAATGAAGAAATACAAATGAAGGATGAAGGATGATTTGTAAGTGAAGATATGGCCTCTATTTATAGGCACGAAAGCTTTCCTCCCTTGAGGGGTTTCCTTTGGCGTGTAAGATCAACTGAGGGGACCAACCTTGGATAAATTCAGACAACCAATGAAGCAAGTAGCTCAGTTGTGGTCGCTTGCATGTAGAACATAAGGGGAGGTCCATTGGAGAAGTGCCACATGTCTTTTAGATAAGTGAGCCTTGCAACTTGATTTTTATGTTTATCGCCGACTTCTGCAAATGGCTCTGCTCCAGGTGACTAGGCATGATGTCACAATTCAAGTGTGGAAGCATCAAAATGGTCCTTGGATGTTTTGGTGCAAACTGCTAGATTTTGCAAGTGTAGGCAGTGTTTCCACTCCTAGTGTTGGCAGTATTTCCACTCCTGGTGTAGGTAGTGTTCCACTCTGCAGATGTAGTGCGCACCTTGACAAAAACATCAAACCTAACAAGATATGTGTATTTATGCCTAGTTAATTGTCCTAATCATTTGGATCTCTAAAATGTTGTTTCTTAATAAATAAGCTATATTTATATATTAATGTACTTGAAAATAAGCAATAACCTAAGTTAAAATAGATGAATAACTCTATATAAAATAGAGTTATCAAGGAGAGTCTGAACCAAATCTGCAATGCAATGCGCGTGGGAAGCGCGACGAATAAATACCTTGATAGCAAATGCTCAAAAAACATGACTGGAACAAAGCTCTTAACAACCACCCCCAGAAAAAGCGGTCATGTGACTTGTGACAACAGCAATAGAGGAAGAATCCTCGGTGAAGGTAAGATTGGTAAAGATCTAGCCACCTCTATTGTTAATGTGTTTTATGTTGAAGATCTTAAGGATAAGCTATTAAGCATTAGACAAATATGTGATTATTAAAATTGAGTAATCTCTGATTTTAATTCATGCACCATTGAGGAAAAAATCAGTAAGCAAGTAAGAATAATAGGAAATGGAGTAAAGAACAACATCTGGTGTCGATATAGATCACATTCCTAGAGATTAGACATATTTTCTTAGAGATCATGTTCAAAAAGGCGATTGTGTGATTGAGTTTGTTGAGTCTTTAAAACAACTAGCTAATACTTTTACATAACCATTGCAAAAAGAAAGTTGTTTTTTTTTTCATTCGAAGAGAACTTGGAATCATTAATTTATGAAAAATGAATTGTTGATTGAATTATTTTTGGTTATCTTGGGTTGAAATCGGCTCTCACGTCATTTTGTAGTTTATATCTATCTTTTTTTTCTTCAAATGCAATGGACTGACTCTCACTATTAATAGTTATAAGGGAACAAAACAGAACTAATATTAAAACAAGAAACACATCATTATAAAGAAAGATTGAATCTTTATAAGAAAGACACATCATTATGAAATGAAAGATTGAATCTTTTTATAAGAAGAGTTTCATGTGAAAACAAGAAAGATTAAATTTTTATAAGGGAACTTGCGCTCTTTTCCTTTTCCTTGATCACGAATTAATGTAGTTAAGTTCAAGTTTGCGTCGCCAATCACATACAATCGTTTACTCTGAAAAGAAACTTCATTATAAAAAAACTCCATTATAGTAAATAGTTAATAAAACAAAACTAATAAAACATTAACATATGAGCTTAGAGGTGCATTGCAAAGTCATATCGTTGAAGTATGGAAGAAAAAAATGGAGAGTACGAGATTGCCAAACGACACAGTATTTGCCAAGTCAAAAAATGGAGAGGGCGAGTTTGCCAAACGACAGTCTTTATATGGAAGAAAAGCACAAGAAAAATGAAAGAAAAAGAAAGCGAGTTTGCAAAACGACAGTCTTTATAATATGGAAGAAAAGCACAAGAAAAATCACTTCATGCTCCAGTTTCAATAAAACACTGCCATTCTTCTTTATCTTCCTGTCGTACTGAAATTGATTCATACACTTCATGCTCCAGTTTAGGTGTGCTAAACATCATCACTAGAAGGTTTGCAAGATTACCATAACTCAGTGTGTTGCCATTCTTCTTTATCTTCCAGTCGTACTGAAATTGATTCATACACTTCATGCTCCAGTTTAGGTGTGCTATCACTAGAAGGTTTGCAAGATTACCATAACTCAGTGTGTCATGCTTACCTTCTAGATGATGGACAAAGTCTTCCAGCACAAGCTTGGGATTTTCTGAATATAACCATGCAACAATATAACTAATTTTCATTTCTGCTCATTTTATTATTATTATTAGAGCTTCTTTAATGTAATAAAAGTATTTTTTTTAACATTTTTATCTAAATAAATAACATATACAATCTTTTTTTAAGAAACTAAGTTAGTAGTTTATTATATTAAATTTAAAATAGTTTAGTAGAAAAATGCCTAGCTAAATTATTAATAGATAATGATCATTTAGTCAATTATATAACATAGTTATGTATAATAAATGAACAACAAAACTGTAACAAAAGAAATAACCAAAAAGAAAATGAACAACTAAGTGTTGTTGAATAAATACAACAGACTAAAGGTTTAAATATCATATTATCATGAATATTTCATGAATGTGTCAAAAAAATTAATATTACATGAATAATAATTTCAACTGCAAAGTTGTCTAGTTACACAACATTCTTTGTTCACCTATAGCATAAATTATCGCTTATATATGTCAACAAAAATCGCATGAACAAGTAAAAGACAATAATACAAAAGCGATGACTTACACATTTAAGTTGTATGTTCTTGAAGAACTGAAACCATCAATTTATTATAAGATAAAGCTATATAAAACATTTGATCAACATGATTATTTAAAAAGGAATAAAATAATATATATATATTTTTAAACCGAATAAAATAATATTTAAAAGTGCAATTATCCTCATTTTTTTGACACGCAATTATCCTCATTGGAATGGTGGTTGTTATTTTGACAATTCCAACGACAATTTATTAATAATTTCCAATTTGAAAACTAATTATGAGCCGACTAAACGGGGCTAATATTATTATATTATTTACCAATTATACTATTCTCACTTCTCCAATTTGGTAAAGCTTTTATTACATTTGAATTATGGAATTGATAGTTTTTTTATAGATAAGCTATGGAATTGATAGTTATTGACCATTTCATATTTCACATAAATTTGAAAGTCTAAACTTTAATGCATGAAAAACTATGATTAGCCGTCCCAATCGGTTTGACTAATTTTTCATGTTGAAACTGTAAAATATCCATTATAAGGTGAATACAATTTATGTGAAGATTATATTTTTGCTATTTTATAATGTTATATTTTTATATTTATCGATTTTATTTAGTAAATATTGATTCTACTCACATGTACAAATTGGATTCTGATTGCCTTTATATTATGACTTGCTAAATTATTTTCATTTTAAGTGTGATTATTTGAAAGTTGACGGTTGTTTGCTAAATTGGTTTCATTTTAAGTTTTTTTATTTAGTAAATATATACTTCTCACCTCACCAATTTGGTATAGTCGCAATCTTTGCTGGTGAGAGACTTATGTTTCAGACATTCATTTACTATTTTCGATTTAAAAACTAATTATGAGCTGACTAATATTTTCGATTTAGCTATATATATATTTTAAATGTTAGGTTCGGGTACGACTTGAATGGACTATATATTCTTTTTTATTTTTTGGCGAAACGGGAATCCATTTTTTTTTCCAGAAGAATTTTCCAAACCTGGTATGAAGTAATTTCTTAAATTTAAAATTAAAAGATAAACAAGGGATGTTAATTGTATTGTAAAGATACAAACTCACGTATCCTTATTAGACTATAAGGAATTAGCCTTCTGGACAAGCAATAATATGTCTTTCAATGCTTCATAAAACATCCAAGTGATTCCAGAAGATGGCATAACCTTTAAACAGCTTGCTCCCCATCCTCTGTAAAGACCCTTCAGACCTTCTTCTTGAATAACTTCTGCCAGTGCCGCTGCCATATTCGGTGGGCACTTACCTTGCAAAGCTACCTCCAATGGAAAGCTAATTGTACTAGCAGTAAAACCTCCCATTAATATATAGCAGGTACTGTATGGAAGCATGCCAATTAGAGTAGGTGATAAACCAGCATAAAAAGCGCCAATACCACCTTCTTTATAAATATTTCTAATTGCAAATTCTAAATTAGCTAGGGTAGGCCTCAGGGCTTACAGTTACAGTTAACCGATCCTTCAAAACTTCCAGGGGATGACATGAAAGAGTACCAGCAACTACAGCAACTGGTGAAATCCAAGATAGAGATAAGTTCAAATTGAGGCAACCTATCTGCAACTTAGGGCATTCATCCTGCTTCCATTTCTCTTGCAGTGATATCATAGACCGTTTTACACATTCAAATGTGCTAAGCTCAATAGCTTGTGTTGGAATTATACGAAGCATATTGATCATATTTCCAGCCCACAATCCTTGCCATCCCTGCTGCTCTATAACCTGAACAATCATTCTTGTTCTGATAGTTTCAAGAGGAGCAAGAATAGCTTTTGTCATAGCTCCTGCTAAAGCCCCACTCAAAAACTCACGAACTTCTCTACTATCAAAAAAATCTTGGGTTTGGCGAGGCATTTGAAATCGAAATTCAAAAGATTTGGAAGAACGATAGTGGAGGATACATCTCCAAAAACCCCTTTATGCCCGCAGAATTTCTTCACGAGAAGAGGTTCTGATTCTAAGATATTTTGAGGAGAGCGAGAAGACATTTTAGGTTTTTTTTGTAAATATCTTTCTTTTTCACTTCTCGCCTCCTTCTTCACCTCTTCTTCTCCACTCTTCTTCCCTATTCTATTTTTTCTTATAACATCAAGACCACTTGAATGGACTATTCAAATGTATCATTATAACAAAATAAAGAATTTTTTTTTTGACCAAAACAAAATAAAAGAATTTTGAAACTGCAATTTTTTTTATAAATAGAATGGGAGGGGTATTGTTCAAATTAATTAGAGTTTGACAGAGCTAGGTTTAGTTGACTTGTCGTCTAGATGACATTTTTTAAGGAGTCTGAATAATATTATTTATGATCCCAACACATTCTCACTAGTTTTAATATGAAATGAACTTGATTATATAGCATTCTGACTTTTTGTCAAAACTTCATGTATTATATAGCACTAGGACACACGCGCAGCTTATATATGCGAGAGATGCTGATTACTGCGCTCTGGATGTAATTTCAAAAACATCAACATTTATTAGGGGACATAAAAATACGCAACACATATATATAAGACGAAGAGGCAACAATAGTCATTGGTGGGATGAAGTCTAGGCGTGTCCAAAATCTCATTATATAGAGGACTCATTCTACACCTGTGCGATGCACAGGACGTGGTTATAAGTTGTGAAAAAAAAATTAAAAAATTATGTATTACAAACTTAGTGGTTGATACGAATTGATAGTTTACAACTAAACATAGAATAGAATTTTTATGTTAACAAGGTTGTCTTTATATATGATATATTTGCGAAGATACGAACCAATGCATGATGGTGATTTAGAATGTGAGAAATGTAATAAAAACACTCTTTAACAATAATGAGGGCAAGATAGTTCAAAAAAAATGGATGTCAACTATTGGTTAAAAAAATGGATGTCAACTATTGGTTAAAAAAATGGCATTGAAATTTCGTTGTAGATATTAACTAACCAACGATTATGTTATATATAATTTAGAACTTGTCGTATTTACCTTCCAGAAGATAGATACGAATTCCAGCAAATTTCGCATCGTATTTATCTAGATATGATTCCCTCCCAGAAGCTTCAAAAATAGTAGGTCGTATTTACCTTCATCAAACATAAATCCAATTTTCCTTAAAAAATTGCATCGTATTTACCTTATTCTGAGATAAATAGGATTCATTTTTTTAAATTTTTTTGTTTTTTGTCAGGGAAATCGTATATATAGGTAAATACGACTTGAAAAAACATAAATTGTATTTATCTATTACAAACATAAATCTGGTTGGTTCAATTTATGTCAGGAGTATGTCCGTCTAAAAATATAGAGTGGGGGTATATTGGTAAACAGTGGGAGTACAAAAAAAAAACCAAAATAATATGTATTTAACAATGAGGGATACATTTTGATAATAAAAAACAATGAGTGCTGGAAAAAAAAGAGTGGGACATTAATTTTGCTAGATTAATAATAGACATAAAGTTTGTATTATTTGCAACTAATGTTATTAAAAAATGCCTCCTCAAATTGATTAATAAAGTAGCCAGTGTAAAGTGTATCATACTATAACACATACATAACTAAGTAACATACATAAAGGGACTTATTAAAAAAAAAATTAAAATCGTCAGTGTAAAGTATATCATACTATAACACATACATGACTAAGTAACACACATAAAGTGACTTATAAAAGGAGAAAAAAAAAGGAAAAAAAAAGAAAGAAAAAAGGGGAAAAAAAATTGACGCCTAAATGTAGTTGTTGTCTTAATATATAGGGGATTGCTCATTTATTAATTATAATTTACGACAACACATAATGCTAAAATGAATCCTTATCTTAGAGGACAACTATTCCATTTTAATTATTTGCTTGACAGGAGAATCGTTGGTGTCACATGTAGAGATTGTAATTTTTTTAAAAAAAGTAATTAATTAACTATAATTAAATCATCTACCACTCTGGCAAAAAGCACCGGATAGTGGATAAGCTAACAGATAGCAGATAAGCTAGCTTATAGCGGATGAAGTAATTGATAGCGGATGAAGTAGCAGATTGAATTAAAAGTGTTTGATAAAACTAGCGGTTGAAGTAGCTTATAAGTATAAAATTACATAAATAGACATAGGTAATTAATGCTTTAAAAGGAGAGAGAAATTCATTTAATGGTGGATAAATGAGTAATTTAATTAAAGTAGTAAGGGTAAAATGGAGAGAAAAAATGAAACGCTATAAGTTATAAGCTCAAATGCTATAAGCTACACGCTCAAACGCTACTTCAAGTAGCGTTTTAAAAAACGCTATAAGCTACTGAAAAATTGCTAAAAACTCATATTGCCAAACACCTACAACTAGCGGATTGGCTTTGCCAAACAGAGCCTACATGTTCAGCAACAAAAGAAAAACTTTATTTGGATTGAAAACATTTTCGAAAAAAAGATTAAATTAGCTCAAGAGATTGTAACAACTTTGCATTTTTATTGATTTTTACTTATTTATCTATCTATCTATCGTGTTAATTGGAGTTGGACAACAAGGTTGAGATAACCAGTGCTTCCTCTTTTTCTCCACACCTTCAAATTGTGGTTTTCCATCTTTTGCTTGTCTTACCATCAAGGATCTGCTTTGATTTCATCTTGACTGATTTAACAAGAAATGAGAACTTATCTTTATCTTCAAAAAATTGTGATTTAAATGCAAGTAATCCTTCTTTCTTATCCTTCTGCATCATGCCATTGCAAGAATCTTCAAAAGACATTTGCATTACTTTGGGAACTGATAATTCCCTCTGACCCTTCTTCTGCTTGTGTGCTAGTTGCTTCCTGACATATGCAGCACTCCTAATAACATCCACAATTAAAAGTGAGTTTTCTATATGAAATGAAAAACAGCATATACAACTGCAGAATATACATTATACAGACCATTTCAATGTCACCTTTAACTTAAACAAAAGAATATATAATACCAGAACAACCAGTTATGAATGGATTTGAGTCCTCTGTCTAAAGTGAACATTAAACACAAATGATTTGTTACACATATGCATACAAGATAAATCATTGATGTTTTCATCAATGGTGGGTGGATATTGAGTGAGTTGCTCACTGTAGTAAAGGCAAATCGAATAGGTGTAAGCGATAAAATGTAAAAACATGGGAACTGACAAATTATATTTATTTAATTAATAATAAGTTAAATATTTGGTGACAGCAGCTTGTAATAACGTAATAGCAGCAACAATACAGTTTATAGAACACAGAAAATACCTTTTGAATTGTGGATCGGTGGGATCAATAGCATAGTCAGGAGTTAAAAGATATGCAAAACGTGGATCATCACTGTATGTACTACTGTTTGGTACTTTACCCTCGTCAACAATAACATTCTCCTTCCCTTTTTTAAATTTTAGATTATATCCCTTTAGACGGGTTTCAGTCGCCTTGTCATCAGCAAGCAATAGTTCAAGCTCTTCTTTGCTTGCTTTGTCAACAACAACCATATCCATATGTTGGAACTTATTATGATCTTCGTCATTTTTACTATGTGCCTTCTTCCTCTTCTTAACACAAGGTTCCTCAAAGAAGAACTCATCTGCTTCTTCAATAACTTGTTGATCACTATCATCATCTGATAAATACTTCAATTTATTTTTCTTATCATTCTTTTTCTCACGCCTTTTCATCATAGAAGCTTCCCAAACTGTTTCTGATATTTTATCCTTCTTTTCCATTAATTTTTTATTTAGACATTCCAGTCCTGAATGGAAGGTCACCTCCATCTCTTGGCCAACGTCGTCATGTTCAGCATCTTCATCTGAACCATTTCCCGAATAGACCAAACTAAGATACATATCTTGTCTTCTAGCCTTTTCATCAAGCTGATCATCAGTCTCACTGTTATCATCAATTTCACTCAAGTCAGAAGCCAAGTAATCTTTGCATTCCAACTGAGCAACCTATTATAATAGCAGAAGGGAAAAGAAGAAAAGGTACATTTTAGTATGAAACAAATTTCAAAACATAAATATAAAAGCGATACATGAGAATATGAATGCTTCCAGGTTTCTTCTAACAAAATAGACAAATGTACAGGATACGATGATACTGCAAGTTATTAGGGCTAAAATCCCAAACATTGCTCTACTTGTATCTTCATTGTTAGAAATATGAGATTGAGAACATATACGTGGATAAGTATGCCCGGAACTAATCCTTCTTCTAACCATTATTTTGGTAAAGAAAAAATAGAGGTTGGATGTTCTGTTCAGATTACAAGGCATTGGCTTAAACAAATTTCCCCTCCCCTTTTCAACCTCGGATGAATAGAATCCTAAAACCTTATTTGAGGAGGTTTATTTTAGTATTTTTATGATATCACTAAGGAAGTTTGTTACAGCCGATTGCAGTTATGGTCAAAAGCAATCGGAATATTTGGGACATTTAATTTTCAGAAAAAAGAACCAAATAAGATTAAGGATGTGATTATTAGCCAACCCCTCTAAATGTGCAGGGATCGAGGAATATGGTAACAAAATGTGTCCATTTTGTGGCAGTTTCTCGATCCTTTGACATTCAGATATATAGCAGAAATATTCTTCAAAGACAAGGTCGAGCTTCACAGATTCCCCACCTCAGTTGTTTATCTCATACAGAGGCAAGGTTTCTCTAAGTACTTCCAAGAAAGAACTATTTAAACTTGTTGACGCCAAACTGAGATTCAACTATGCTTCTAACGCCAACTGGCCAGACAAACTTAGGAGAGTCTAGAGTCTCTCAAATACTTAGTTTTTATTCCAAAATAGTTTTACTAACTTTCTTATGTCTAGTCAATTGGTTCCCATCAACTAGTATCAAAGCCTGGTTGGTGTGTAATTCAGTTGTGGGGGGTCCTGATGAGTGAGTTAGTGAAAATTATGGAGTTAGGCGAGAAATAGTGATAGGTACCAGAATTAATGAGACTCTTCATCACTCAATTAGAACATAGAAACTGTATATTAATGGTGGAAAACTGAAAATACAAGAGAATATGAAGATGAAAGTAACCTAAGGCACTATAGAGGCCTAATCTCTCCCAAAGACCCTAGGTCTATTCTCAATTCTTAGTCGCCTTCTAATTTCCCTCCCACTACTATTTATAGCACTCAACTAATGCTCACATTTTCCCTCCACTTTGCCACATAAGCAAGTGGTTACAAGTTACAACAAACTCTCAGTTTCCTCCCCTTACACTTTATTCCCTTACCCTCCATCTATTTAATAACCTATCAAATAGTTGGGACATTTGTGAGAGACTATCAAATTGCCTAGACCATGCTTTTCCTTGTTTCAGCATTTCCTATTGTCTTCAGAAACAAAGACCTGATATCATCATGGTGATACAAGCCTGAATTTCCACAATTAATAGTGAATTACAATACTAAAGTTTACTTCATAGGACAGTGCTGACCTGCTCATCAGTAAATTTCTGTGTCAAGGTCCTTTTGCGAACGGGGTCATCATCATCCCCAATAACATCATCTTTACTGTGCTGAAGTGCTTGAGGATCGAAATCGTAGTTTGCAGGTACCTGAGCACTAAAAGGGGTCAAAATCTACCAATTATTATCATACAACATTAATAAGCATATAAAAATGTTATATACCTCTGTCACAACATCCCCCCTGGGCTCCTGTTTGAATTCCCAAATGTCAGGAATAAACCTTAAATCAAGTGGACTGGATAACCAGTCAAGACCATTACATTCTTGGTAAATATGAGCTGCAGTGGTACTTGAGTCACATTCCACCACAGCATGATAGAACCTAGAGAGCAGGATAAAGAATCATCAAGTTAAGGGGTTATAAAAGAGGAAAAAAGAGAGATGCACATGACATAGTAAGCATATCTACTAGAAAACTGAACCAGGAATGCAGAAAAAGTTATATTTTCTAAGATATAAATTGCGGATGCGAGTATATCTATCTTCATTACAGTTAACAAATCTATGCTGCAGACAAAAATAGATAATATGAATTACACGTGAGACATAGGTCTTGACTCATGACAACTGAGAGTGACTAACATTTGTCTTCACTACTTACCATGTTTTTGGGGAGTGTAATCTCTATCAAATAAAACATGCACGACACTCAAACATAATAGACCACAATGATCACATGCTACATTACAAGAAAAAGAGGACAACAAAGGTAGGAAGAAGAAAAAAGAATGATATTGTCTTATTCATCAGTTTTACACATTACTCTTCAGTGTTAAAGCATGTTTGGAACATCAAGCAATACTTGCAGCTTGATATAATGAATGCTTAAAGGAAAGTTAACATGATTCAATTCTAAATGTTGATAAGAAGCACTACGAAACTGATAAAATTATTATAAAGTTATGCTTGATTCAAGCTGAAACAAATTTAGCAGCTTAATCTATATGCCATTAGACCGATGTGTCACGACACAAGTCAACTTTATTGTTATTATATGTTATATATACCGCATCATGCTCTTCTGATAGGCACGCTTCTTCTCATTGTTATCTTCATCACTTATTTCATTTTCATTGTCAAATAGAACAGGTCCGTGAATATTCTCCTCTTTCATACGTTGAAGGCCAAACTCAGTTGGATAGATAGCTACCGATTTGATCATTCCATTAGGTGGGACAAATGAATTGAATAATACATACAAGTCAGCAGCCTAAAAAAAAGAAAAAAAGAGATGACATTGACAACATTTTCACAAAACCAAACGTTCCAACTTTTGGCATTTAAATTAAAAATTTATTACATCAACATACACACCTTTACATAGGTCCAGTCCCTGTTGACAACAGCCAGCCTATAAGTATCTTCTTCAATCATTGATACCTCTTCCTGTTTAATAACAGCAATACTATTGATGAGAAAAAAAGTTTTAAATATATCTGCAGGTAACAGTAAAAACAATCCATTTTAAAATTGGAATCAACCAACCAACCAAACTGTTTGGTATTCATAAACAGATAAGAAATTTCAAAATTTTATGCATAACAATACCTGTATATCAAGTGTGTCTGTATCTTCATCTGTGTATGATTCTTCTTCATCAGTTGTAGATTTTGATTCATCTGTCTCTTCTGACTCTGCTCCTTTATCATTTTTCTCCATCAACCCCTCTTCTTCATCTACAACTTTGTCTTCATCAACGTTGATTATTTTGTAGTAACGGCGAAGAAAATCAGATTTTAAAGTGAGTTTGTTTTCCAATGGTCTGCCTCTCTTGTCGATTGGTGCAGAATTAGAGAAAAAAGTATTGCCATCGAACATGTGCTTGAAGCGAGTATCAATTGCCACCTTTGTTTCATCCTTTGGAGCTTCTCGAAAACGAGGGTCTGTGTGCACTCGTAGATATCGAGGATCACTGATAAGTTTGTTCTTTTTGTTCTTCTTCCCCTTGCGTTGTTTTTCTTTCATTGATTGAGAGATGGAAAAAAACCGCCACGACTTCATACCAAAAATGTGGTGTAGCACTGTCCATTGGAATATAAATAAATTAATAAATCAGCACAATACTAGTGTTGTCAATGGCGAATGGCGGTTTACGGCGGAGACCCAAAAAACCGCCATAAACATATGGCGGATGGCGTAACGGCATATGGCAGATGCCATGGCGGACCAATTTTTATACAAAGTTAAGAGATATACATACTAATACACATACAAAAAACACCAAAAAAATGTCAAATTGTCATAAGCAACTAAGAACCACTTCAAATTTAGTCTATGAAATTGTCATAAGCAACTAAGAAGTAAGAACCACTTCATAGTCTCATCAAATTGTCATAAGCAATTAAGTTTAAGACATCAAAATAAACAAAACAAAGCCACAAACTTATATATCAAAAACAGAATATATATTATATATATAACAAAAACAGAACAAACAAATAAATCAAAAGCAGAAAAAAAAAACAGAATAAGCATATATATTAAAAACTGAACAGAAAAAAAAACAAAAAAAAAAAGAAACAAGCATGAAGCAACGAAAGGAGAGGAAACAGAACAGAAAAAGAAAACAAAAAAACATAGTCAACAAAAAGGAATAGAGAAGGAAGAAACCTGCGATTTGGGAAGAGAGAAGAGAGAGTTGCGAAGTGTTAAGAGAGATGAGAGGGTTGCGAAGCTCGTGGTGGTGGTGGTTGTGCAGTCGCCGGCGCCGCTGATGGTGGCGGTTGCTGGTGAAGCAGAAAACAGAGCGGGAAAGCGGGAGAGTGAGAGAAGAGAGAGGAGCGTGGGATTTTGTTTTTTTTTAACAATGGCTAAACCGTTAGACAAGAGATAGGGAGTATTAGAATTAGGGCTTGTGTTTTTTAAGGATTTGGGCCAAACCGGGTCGGGTTTTGTTTTTTTAAACGTTTTGGGTCCTGTTTTTTTAAAAACTTAACTAGTATCCGCCATAACCCGTCGTGGCGCCACAATCGCCATGCTCATGGCACGCGCCATGGCGCCTCGGTGACACAACCGCCATAAAATCGCTTTTTCATGGCGGTCCTTCCAAAACCCGCCACGCCATAACCGATTTTTGACAACACTATTTCTGACTGAACTTTATTTATAAGCGAAAGTGAGTGAACAAAAGTTAATCTAAATACATAAACATTTGTTTACCTACTCTTGCTTAAAAATGACGTCGAAAGGAGTATAATAAAGAGAGGAGAAGAAGTGCACCAATGGCTAACCTGAGAAAGATTCTGCAGCAACCAAGCTTGTTGTTCCTTCCTAGATGAGATAGAGAGAATCAATGAGAGGCAGCAATCGTCTGTCTTTCGCACACTAAACCATGATTTCATTTTCAACTTATTAATTAAAACTATGTATGACAATGAGTGGGTAGGTTAACTTAGTGTAATGTTCAGGTCCAGTAAATTTACAGATACCCGTATCTTTGTGGGTGGTTACTTGGATTTAGATTTTCTGCTGTTACACTCAATGTTTTAAAAACCGGACCGAATATTAAAGTGACGAGTCCTCCGAGTCATGGTTCATTTGGTTCCCCGGTAATATGTAAATAAATAAACAAAATACTAAACTTTGTAAAAAAATAAAAATCCAAATACTAAACTTCTGTTATAATATCCCTCAATTAATTAAGAATCGGTAATAAAACAATTCATAGGCTTCTGTTATTGGCTTCTCGTGATCCAAAATATTCCACAAAGTAATAATAGTAACTATTAAAATAATAGGCTTCTGTTATAGGCTTGATCAATATATTAAACAAAAAAATAGGCCTCTGTTATAGGCTTCTCTTGATCAATATAATAGAATAATAAGTTTCATGTATAGTAATAGTAACTATTAGACAAAGATAAACGAAGGAACAGAAAACCAAAACGAAACGGGAATGGAGGACCAAAAACGAAATGGAAGTAAGAAAGATAGAAAACAAAAACATAATGGAAGCAAGAAAACGAAATGAAATGAAACGCGAAAAATACCAGAACCAGACGTGAGACACGACCGCGACGGAGAAGGATGGAAGCGGCGCCGAATGGAGGAGCGCACGGTAGCGGGAACGGAGGCAGCAGGAGAGGAGAGCGCCGTTTGGGAAGAATCGCCTGTAGGGTTTTCAATTTTTTTACAGGGCTCGTAAGCTGTAACTCTGATTCTAATTACTGTCAAAGATGAAAAACAGTGGATGGAAGGGTAAAATATTGTAAAACACAAAATTATGCTCCTGCTGTGCGGCTTTCCTAATCTCTTTAACTTTCCCTAATCTCTTTAACTTTTCCTTTTTGTTTTTTTTAAATTCCCTTTTGTTTCTTATAATAATCTTATAAATAATAATAATAATAATAATAATAATAATAATAAATTTCAAAAAAGTTAATTATTTTCGTATCTCTTTGTTTGGTTACAAAGGCTTAAAGAATTACAAACTCATCTTCCTTAGCATCAGCGGACAACAACAACTCCAACTATTGCGGAGGAGAATCCAAAATAACCAAATGCTGACTTTCATGAGAGCTTAACTTTCCTAAGAAATATGCACATTGATTACCTTCTCTTAGGATATGATGGAACTGAATATCCCAAGGTTTGTTGAAAAAAGTTCTAAATATGAGCAATCCCATTGTCATACTTATGATAATTTTGGTTACCAAGACGAACCAATTGTAAGACTTGAGGAGAATCTGAGTAACACACCAAATTTGTCAACCCCATCTTCCAACAAATTGAAAGACCTTGCCAGAGACCTATAATCTCTGCATGAATCACATTAGTCACACCAAGAGCACCATAAAACCACGGATGAAAAAATTCCACCGCAATCACAAATCAAGCCACCAAACCCAACAACACCTAGATTACTAATGGCACTCCCATCCACGTTGAGGCACTTCACCATAGTCTGAACAATGTCTTTGCACAAAACACAAAACTTTAGCTTGCAACATCACCTTCAAGATTTGATCCTGCTCGCCATCAAACACCCCTTTGTTCCTACTTACACCATATCTTTCACAAAACACGAGATAAGAATTCCACGAGTCATCGTGATTTACCTTAGCCAACCAAAAATGCCTTCCACATCAAATGGGAAAACTATTGACTTTGACTTTGTATTTTAAGCGTTGGTAAATAATTTACATTATTGTGGTTAAAATAGTTGTGTAACTTTTAACGAGTTTGTTCATTAGTTACAATATTAGTTAATGATCTTGATTAGTTACAATATTAGTTTATTCACCTATGTCAATATGGTATCGATCATGAAACCCTTCATCATGCGTGATCGATTCTTCCTTCATTCTTTCTATTGATCGTCCTTTTTTTTCCAATCGATTGCTTTGTCTGGTGATCTTGTCTGTCCTTCTCTTCTTCATCGGTGCATATGCTTCTTTTGCTTCAATGGCGACAGATGCAACTTCCACCTTGAGCCCCTTTTACATCCATCCATCTGATAACCCGGGAGCCGTTCTTGTTTCTCACCTCTTGTCTGATTCGGGAACAAATTATGGTTCGTGGTCACGGGCTATGACGATTGCGCATGGGGCGAAGAACAAATTGGGTTTCATTGACGGCTCGATCAAGAAACCTAAAGATGGCACTCCCAATCATGCTTTGCTTGGATTCGAGCAACCATATGACAACTTATTGGATTCCCAATTCCATTGCAAAGGAGCTTCATTGTAAGCGTCATTTATGCAGTTGTCTTTCGCTTTGCAATTTGGAAACAATTGAAGACTTCGGTTTGAAGCGAGCAATGGTCCTCGTCTTTTCCAAATGAATAAAGAGATTTTGAATTGCACTCAAGGTAATCTTTCCTTTAGCGCTTACTTTAGCAAATTCAAGGGTTTATGGGATTCTCTTGTTGAATTACACCACTTGATACTTGCACTTGTGGTGGTTCTACTTTGCTTTGGTTAATTCTCTTGGCGCCAACATGTTATGATCTTCTTGATGGGCCTCAATGATTCATTTAGTCACACCACGAGGCCAAATCTTGCTCATGGAACCCATCCCGGACATTGACAGAGTTTTCTCACTCATTGTTTAAGAGGAAAAACAGAACTAGCTGCTCTTGAAGCTAATAAGACCTGGACTATCATGCCTCTACCTCCAGGGAAGAAAGTTGTTGGATGCAAGTGGGTATATCGAGTCAAGTATAATTCGATGGGTCTTTAGACAAATGCAAGGCAAGCAAGGCTCGTGGCTCAAGGCTTCACTCGGCAAGCAGGTATTGATTTTTTAGACACATTCTCTTCAGTAGCCAAGTTAACCTCTGTGAGAGTTCTCTTATCCTTGGCTGCCAAATTCAATTGGCACATCCTCCAAATGGATGTGAATAATGCATTCCTCAATGAGATCTCCATGAGGAGGTATACATGCATCTTCCTCTTGGCTATCCAAGTCGGGGAGCACATCATCTCAAAATTGAATAAGTCACTTTATGGACTTAGACAAGCCTCGAGGCAATGATTTCAAAAGTTTAGTTCTACCATCATAGCCCAGGGTTCAATAAAAGTTGTCTTGATCATTCTATATTTACTATGGGTTATGGTTCCCGCTTATTGCTCTTTTGGTATATGTTGATGACTTCATAGTGGCGGGACCAAATCAAGCAAAAGTTATCGAGATTGAAGTCCTTCTACGAAACACTTTAAGTTGAAAATCATAGGTGAACTAAAATACTTCTTAGGATTAGAGATTGCTAGATCTAGTAAGGGCATACACTTGTGTCAAAGAAAGTGTTCCTGGGTGTATTAGCAATTATGAGGACTGCCAACAGCAATGGGACCTGCGGCCCAGCCCATCACGATCGACCCAACACGCGCTTGAGCGCGCACTTCTCGCCGGCGAAATTCTCGCATAACGGTCGGACATCGGCGTATATATCGCCATTCGCACATGGCATCGTGTGCGTTCTCTAACCTTGTGCTATCTCTCGGCGACCTCTCACTAGATCGTCGGAGTGTCTTTGCGGTACCACCCGAGGTGCTCAACGCGTGAAGCCGGGACCAGGTCCTTTCACTCCTTCAACGACCGGCCCATAGGCGAATCAATCAACAACTTCAACACTTCATTGGTCAAGGTACGATCAATTGGCGACCCACGATGGGAGGCCCGTGCGCTATCCTACCACATTCATGGCTCCACGCGACCGGCCCGACGCGGGCCACCTCTCGACTCAATCCTCCGGCGAGAATCGGCGGCGAACCGGAGGGCGTGGGCGTCACGATCCCACGAATCTCAAGACTTCCACGACAAGAACCTTGGTGCAACGGTCGTGGACCGGTCCTCCAGCCAGATCCATCCGGCGTTCTGGAGATTTGCGCCCGAGCCGGTTGAAGCGGGCATCCAGAAACCTCTGCCGGACCATGTTACTCAAGCCGTTTTGCGATCTTGCAAAACAAGAATCAGTGATCGCAGAGCCGAGATGCACTCATCTCCCGGTATGAAAGAGGTTCGATTCGGGCGCGCGCGTGCGAAGACGAAGAACCTTCAGCTCGCGCCCCGACCAGTAGCGAAGACGCCGCTCCCTCCCGAAAGGAGCATTTCACGCCGAGAGCACTACTCATCGTTCTCCGCGGCGGAAAAGCGAGGCACGCAGTCGCCCCGGCGAGAACGCGCGTAGACGCAGCTTCGATGTCCGATGACTATGAACATTCCAACTACCGCCCCGACACGGTCGCTCGCCCACGAATACTCCTCTAATGAGTCGTCCGGGTCCACGTCGGTCGAGCGCGATCTTGGGATTCCGTGAAGAGCCGGAAGATTACGAGAAATGGAAGAATTAGGGGCGTTTACGCCGGCCAGGAGAGGCAAAGCGGCGACCCGTGAAGGCCTCTCGGCATCCACCAACTGGCCCGTCCGGAGGATTCTATGGAATGCCGGGCAACGAGGCGTGCCTCGCAATGCAACCCTTTGGGTCGAACGGCATTCAGAATGAACACGGCCCGTTTTCCAGGGAGATCAGGCGTTACAAGATTCCGAGAGACCTCCGCAAGCCGCCCAATCTCAACAAGTTTGACGGCCGAGGAGATCCAGACAAGCATCTCCGTTACTTCAATAACTCTCATTGTTGCTATAGGGAATTGGGACCGACCATGAAATGCGAGCTTTTTCCCGGTCTCTGGGCGGTAGAGCATTGGAATGGTGGGAGTCTCTGCGACCCAATTCCATCTCCTCTGGGACGACCTAATCGAATATTCTGTCTCACTACTGCGCAAACCGCCAATATCGGTATGAAGAATACTTGGACTCTGTTGTTCAAGGAGATAATGAGACGCAGGCAGGCGATATATCGACCGGGTTTATCTGAGGCCGTAGAGTCCGTTCGTGACTTGTCAGATAAGGACAAGCTAAAATATCTGAAGCGTGGTATCCGACCGGACCACCGGTTCGTGGAAGAATTCACTCTTAACCATTACCAAGATCTCAGCTACTTCTTAACGAGGGCTAACATCCACATGGCGTACGAAGAAACCTTGGCGTGCAAGGAAGGCGTCCGCGCCACGACCTAAAGAAGAAAATGGCAAGCCGGCGGAGGGCATGAAGGTCGCCGCGACAATCGGTCTGACTTTCGAGATAAGACGTTCGATCATCGCACTCGGCTAAACGCCTCTATTGCACAGATCTATAGCGAGTGCCAAAACAATGAATTTGTGGGAGTAAAGCGGCCCGATCCACTGCGTGCTCAAGAAGGGCACGGGCACGACCAGAAAAAGATCTTTGCCGTTACCACAAAAGCAAGGGTCATGATACTAACGATCGTGGGCCTCAAAGATGATATTGAAGAGCTCATTCGAAAGGAAAGTTGGGAAAGTATGTGAGGCGGGAGGAAGGCGACCGACCTCAAGAGAAGCGAAGAAACCGATCCTGACAGAGGAAGGCGCCTACTTGTTTCAAGCGTCCAAGAAAAAGACCGGTGCGAAGGTCGAAGCCCCGCGGTCCGCAGGTCGCAACGTTGCTATGGTCATCCACGGTGGCAACCGCGGGGACCGTAGAGAATCAAAGAAAGCCACCAAAAAGAAGTGGGGCGAGCTCCCGATGGTCGGTTCAACATCAACGATCCCACCGGTCTCGAATGCACTCCCATCTCATTTGGAGACAGCGACACGCACGATGGCGGGCCAAACAATTATGTTCGTTTGGTAATTAGAGGCGATCATGGCCAATCACGAAGTTCAAAGAATCTGGTCGACCCGGGTAGCTCGGCCGACATCATGTTTGAAGGCTTAATTGACAAGATCAAGGTTGGCCGGGCGAGATAATTCCCGTGCCGAGCCAACACCCTTGACGGGCTTCAATGGAGCGGTCACCTACCCATTAGGAACGATCGAACTCATGGTCACATTTGGTGACGACACTGGAGATAGCACTTTGTACAGGACGGTCCGCACGACGTTCCTCGTACTCCCCCTCAAATCATGCTATCGATTGCATCATTGGTAGGCCGACCACAATGCAAGCTAGAGGCCGTGGTATCAACAAGACACACGAAGATGAAATTCTACAGCCAAGGGACGCACTGTGTAGTTACCACGGCGGCCGACCTTGAGGTCGCGCAAGACGAAGCCACGACTGTACCAAAGAAATTTGTGATGAGGTAGACCTTGGCCCAAATGTTCGAAGCACTGGTGATGGCCATCAAGTCAATGCCACTGATCTGGATGCTCGGTGCCACGTTTGAATGTAATGAACAATTTGAGTGTAATGAATGACCGACCTATGAATGAAAAGCAGGCGAGCGCTCTTTTTCCCAATCGGGTTTTTTACGAGACGACCTTTAGAAACATGGTGTTCTTTACTTTCTCGCAAGAATGTATGACCGTCGCTCAAGATCGCCCGCGGCGAAGGAGCGATCGAAGATTATCAACTTGGTCAAACATAAGCGGATCGCGCGGCGATCTAAACCGAGCGACCATCGAAATGGTCCCAATCGAGCGCCATCGAAATGGCCCAAGCGTCGAAAGGACCCAAACAAGAGTAGGCCTCGGCGGTCTACAATCGAGAGATCATCGAAATGATCCCAGCGGTTGCCATCGAAATGGCCCGACAACCTTAGATCGTCGAACGATTGATCCGTCGAGCGACCGCCGAAACGGTCCCAACCGAGTGCCATCGAAATGGCCCGAGGGTTAAAACCCGCAAACCTTAGGTCGTCGAAACGATGCGAATCGAAATACACCGTCGAAACGGTCCCAACCGAAGCGCCATCGAAAATGGCCCAAAGGTTAAGTAATAACCCATCGCGGTAGGCGTCGAAACGATCTACCTTAAATGCCATCGAAAGGGCACGATTGAAGGTCGCCGAAGCGATCCAAGGCCGTTGGGATATTAACTTTTCGTAAAATGGATGCTTTCGAAATAAGCGCGAATGACGACCAAACGGTCTTAAAGCTCAAAGACTTAGAGAAAAATAAACATACAAGGCGCAAAAAAAAAGCGATCAAAACGAGCGCTATCGGCAGTAGCGACGAAACGGCGCCGAGCGCCCACAAGTTCGAAATGAATAAAGCGAATAAATGCAAGAAATGCGCAGACATAGCGATATAAATTTGAGCGGGCGTAGTTGAAAGCAAGTAAAGATTGTCATTACAAATATGGGGCGCCCGAAAGCCGAGCGCCCACGAATTAAGAAGCGCACGAAAAAAAAATTGTCGCCCGAAGGCAAGTTAAAGTTACAAAATTACACCGCTTCGCGAGCGGGCTTCAAAAGAGAACGGTGGTCGGCGAATGGCGTTGCCTTGCTCGTCATACTCTGCGAGCAACATGATCTTGTTGTTGTCGGCGTAGTCGCGTGGGCTTGATCATCTTGTCATCAAAATTGATCTGCGGACGGTATTCAATACCCGCTGCGCCCGAGAGCATTGAAAAAGCGCTCAATTGCGACCTCTGACCGGGCTGGGGCCACCTTTCGAATCGTTCCCTCCAGCTCGGCCTTATCGGCTGCCCGAGCGACCTCTCTCTGGCCGTAGCATCAAGATCGGCCTTCAAAGTAGCGACCTGAGCAGCAAGCTCCTTGTTCCTCTTTGCCAGCCTGGCCTGGTCTTCCTCCCCCCGTTTAAGGGCCTCCTTCTTCGACTGGAGGAGCTTGTCATATTTTAGCTGCGCCTCAGTTAAAGCTTTGCCCTTTTCTGCAAAATTCAGGCCGAAGGGTTGTTAGCCGGTCGATCAAAGGTAAGATGAAGAGTACAAGACTAAGAAAATAAAATTACCATCAGATTCGGCCACCAGCTCGGCCATGACTTTCTAATTTACATACAGAGAAGCGCGCGAGCGCCATGGGTTTCTTCCGATCTTTCTCGGATCGGCCGCACCCAAGCTTTCGGTGAATGGCGACGGAATCTCCTCGTTGCGGGCGAGACCGGCAATCACGCTTAGCCCGCTTGGGTGAGCGATCGGATCGGGAGGCGGCGGCCAGGGCTGCCGGCCGCTTCTTCCCTTGGCTCTTAGGGGTGTGGGGCACTTTGGAGGAAGATTCGTGGTTATCCCCGTAGAGAAACGTCAACTCTTTTAGCCCCTCCTTCGAGCTTGGGGCCGAGCGGCGAGTCCCGATTTTTGCGGCCATTCTTTCTGCGAAATAACGAGTGTGAGTTAGAATAAAAGATTGACAAGATCGACAAAAATATGAAGACAAGGTTTAAAGGCAAACCAATCTCGGCCTCCGGTTCTTGGCCTTCAAGACAAGACAAAGGGTGGCAAGGTATATCGCCCTTAGGATCTGGGCGCATCATGCCCGCCAAATGACCTTTATCATCTCCAAAGTCTCGGTCGGCCTCGCCCAAGTCCTTCAACGTGTAGATGTAATCCCGGGCCGCTGCGAGAAATGAGCCTCATTCCACATGATTGGGAAATAAGGGGACCTAGCATCCCGTCCGGTTGAACCTCACAAACGGCCTTCCGGCCTCCTCGGTGGGAACGATCCAAAAATATTGACTTTTTCAGCCGCTCCCAACGACTCTGAACGCTTTGAAAAACCGGTGGTGAGTCTTACGCATCTTGAAGGAGACTTGCTCCTCTTCTCCTTGTTGGCCTTCTCTCAGAGCCACCACTCGAAGATAGCAAAGAAAAGCATCATCGATACCGGCCACCCAGTTGGTCACAGTGACACCTCAAAAGTCTTTAAAAACGCCCATGCGTTTGGATGAAGAAGCTAATGAAGGCGACCCGATATGGCGCGGGGCGTCGCGTTGGAATTCGGTGAAAGGAGGCGTAATCTTCATCTTCTCGAACACGAGCCGATACATCGTGAACTTGAAGTTGGCGAGAATAAGTCGCGATATCTTCGCCTCCTTCATGCCTCTTATCCTCCAAATTCGGTGAGTCTTCAAGGAGGCTCCGTAGATCGGGCGAGCATCGTGGCGGATCGTAGAATGCTCTGTTGGAGCGAAGAGTCTCCGACACCCAAGACATGTCGACACTTCTCGAGCTACATCGGCTTGGACTTCGCCGACCGCCCGTTCGACCTCCGGCGTTGGCATTCGGACGAAATATCGACCTCGCCAATTACCTCTTCTCCTGGACTTCTTCGTCTCGGCCGCCTCGGCCTCCACCATCTCCTCGTCCCACGGCCCGGGGCGACACTTTGCGCCTCGTCATCATCAATAATAATCACATCGGCGTCCTCTTCTCCTCCACTCGGGATACAACGTCCTCGGCGGTGCAGAGTTGCTCGGCCGCTCGGCGAAATGGACGGGCCGGGAACCAGATACTCTTGGGGCTGGCGATCCGACCGGAAGAACTAGAACTCGAGCCCGTCTTTGCTCGAGGAACCGCTGAAGAGCTAGAATCTTTGTCGCCCAAGACGACTTGGACTCGCCCGCCTCGACATGTATGTGGCGAAAAGATCAAGCGGTTTCGGAATACGAGCGATTAACTTTGTCCGTGGCATACACACAAACACACTGTGATAAAGGGATCGAGTCGGTCGACCGAGTAAAGCACTCATGAGAGGCGGCGGCCATCCTCGACGACACCCCTATCACGAGGCGTGGAAAAGCACGAAGCACTTTAAAGAAAAAGCTCAAGTTTAAAAGAGTAAAGGGGCGGGCGATTCGTACCTTAGCGAGATGTTGAAGATCGGTCGCAAATAGACGCGAAAGCGACTTGAATGCAAATCGGCGGCGACGAGTCGGTCGTTAGCGAGCAAATCTTGGAAGTGTGAGAAATGAACTCAGCGAAGGAGCTATTTATAGCGCGAGACCTGCGCGCGAAGGGGCCGGATACGAAGAGTCACAACGCTTCGTCTTCTCACCAATGGTTGTCTCCGACAGCCTCGAAACACCAAACGTCCACGTCTTAAATGTCGGGAAAGACCAACCGTCGCGGCGGCAAAGACGGTCGATGGTTAACGAGCGGTCGACACCGCCCGTAGAAAAAGCAAGCGGCGCGTCCGTTTCATCAAAGTAACTCCACTCCGGGGACATCGATTCAAGCCTCGGCCGCTCTCAGCGACCTAGGCTTGAGGGCAACTTGTTCTGGGTGTATTAGCAATTATGAGGATCGCCAGCGGCAGAATGGGACTGCGCGCCCGACCCATCACGATCGGCCCAACACGCTGGCTGCTTGGAGCGCAATTCGCGCCGGTAAAATTCGCGCATAACGGTCGGACATCGGCTCAGTATATATCGCCATTCGCACATGGCATCGTGTGCGTTCTCTAACCTTGTGCTATCTGCCTGGCGACCTCTCACTAGATCGTCGGAGTGTCTTTGCAGGTACCACCCGAGGTGCTCAACGCGTGAAGCCAGGACCGGTCCTTTCACTCCTTCAACGACCGGCCCATAGACGAATCAATCAACACTTCAACACTTCATTGGTCAAGGTACGATCAGAAAGTATGCCTTACAGCTATTGATGGATATTGGTTTAACATCAAGCAAACCTACTAGCATTCTTAAGGATCCTGGTGTGCACTCAATGAAATTGATGGTCAGCCTTTGGAGGATGGCTCACAGTATAGGAGACTAGTAGGAAGACTGATTTATCTTACTATCTCGAGGCCTGATATCACTTATGTTGTAAACAGATTATGTCAGTTCATGAACAAGCCTAGAACCATACATCTACAAGCTGCACATTATCTCTTACACTACTTGAAAGGAATTGCAAGACAGGGGCTATTTTTTCCAACAGAGAACAACCCTAAATTGACTGCCTATGTTGATTCGGATTGGGGAAGCTGTCAAGTGACAAGGAAATCAACAACTGGTTTTGGAGTTTATCTTGGAAACTCTTTAATTGCTTGGAAGTCTAAGAAGCAAGTGACAGTAGCAAGGTCATCAGCAGAGGCTGAGTATAGGGCAATGGTTGCCTTAACCAGTGAGCTATTGTGGTTAAAACAATTGTTAAGTTCCTTCAAAGTTGTTGTTGATACTGCTATGGTACTCTGTGATAGTAAAGCTGCAATTCAATTGGCTGAGAATCCAACAACAAGTGAAAGAACCAAGCACATAGACATCGATTGCCACTTCATTAGAGAATTTGTTCAGTCTGGTTTTCTGAATCTTATTTATGTGAAGTCAGAAAAGCAGTTGGCAGATGTACTAACCAAGGCACTGCCTAAAGTTCAATTCCAAGATTTGGTCTACAAGTTGGGAATGAAGAATTTGTATTTGCCAACTTGAGGGGGAGTATTGACTTTGACTTTGTATTTTAACTGTTGGCAAATAATTTGTTACTGTGGTTAGAATAGTTGTGTAACTTTTAACAGAGTTTGTTACATTAGTTACAATATTAGTTAGTGATCTTGATTAGTTTGTTAGATTAGTTTTTGAGCTAAACTAGTTGTATATAGAGCTATTGGTAAAGTTACCACTTGATGTATCAAACACTTTATCTTTTCCAGAAAATGAAATAGCTTCTTCTTGTTTTTCTCTCATTCTGGTTTCAAAGGAAGCTTCTAATTCTTCCTTTTCTTTGTGTTTGATGTTGAAATTCACCTATGTCAATAAAAACACGCAAAGATGGGATAGCTAAACACTAAATTGCAAAAGACTTGTTACAATAAAATAAACAATGAAGAATTGTTTCTTGGTGGTTGTCACAAAAACAACAATATTCAACCCAAGACCTCTAGTTGCCAAAACTGACTTAGTGGGAATTGAAAAATGACAGAGATGCCAAATAAATATTTGAATGTTAGCAGGAACTTTAAGGCGCCATATCCAAATCCAATCTCCATTTAAATTTATCTCATTTTGCATCTTCAACCAATTGTAAGCTGATTTTAAGTGCCACACATAGATTGGTTCGGACTCCAATAATCATTCACATTGTCACAAATCATGCATGGATTTCGTATCTCTTATTATTTTATTAGTTTATATCTACTTTTTATTTTTTGGATTTAATATATATATATATATATATATATATACACACTACAAAAAATATTGGGTTTAGCGAGGGAAATATCAGTGGCTAAAAGGCCAAATTCCGTCGCTAATTGTCATTAGCGATGAAATTAGCGATGGACCAATTCAGTCACTAATATCCTTCTCGCTAATTCCCTTTAGCGAGGGAAATTGTGTCGATCGCTTCATTGTTGCACCCGAAAAATCCGGTTTGGGTTTCTCAGTGTACAACGTGGAAAAATTTTGAAGCCGCCACCAATATTTTAATTTTAAGACCAAAACATTGGAAAAAAATCTTTTGAACAAGGCGGATGGTCTTTTGAAAACTAGAGATACAGGTTCGGGGGTCGATTACGTGTGAGGAAGGTACTAGCACTGCACACGTCCTTTCTACCGAAAGGGAACCTTTAACTAAATGTGTGGTTTTAATGTTTGATTTGAAAAATACCTAGATTTGCCTATTTATTTCTTGTTTGAAGATGAATGGGAAAACTTAATGAAAATTTTTATTTTTGGCGCTTGACGAGAGTTGGCCTCTCGCTCCTACGTATCTCCTAGTGCGATGGAGAATTCAAAGTTACGTAGTTCTTGATTGTCCTGAAAAAGGTTTTTGTTTTTTATCTTGTTTAATTGTGAAAATTCGAGCTTTCATGATGATCAATTGAGCAAAGGCTCCAAGTGACCACCATTAGCACCCCATTGTTAACAATCATGCAAGGCTTCGCAAGACTACTAACAAAGTTTTTGATTTAGGGAAAATCTTTAGAAAATTAGGCATTCACGGTGATCAATTGAGCAAAGGCTCCAAGTGATCACCACTAGCACCTCATTGTTAATAATCATGCAAGCAAAGACATCACAAGACTACTAATAACGTTTGATTTTAGAATAGGTATTCTAGGAGTCTTGAACTGTACAGCTCATTCGTCTTAGTACTCTGACTAACCCAATTGTACAACTGACTTAGTCCCCTATTGGTATTTTAGATAGAAAAATATTTACTTATTTGTGAATTTTTGGTAAAAGAAATTGTTTGTTAAAAAGAATTAAGAAAAAAAACGAGAAAGGGGTTAAATACTAAAATGGGGGTTTAGTTATCAGCTGCTGGAGATTGTATGATTAATAGTGGGGTGCAACTATCAGTAGGGGTATTGCTGTATTAAAATGGGGGGGTGTGAATAGAGATAAATGGAGTGTAACTAGCATTTTTATTGGGAAAACGTGGGGGTTCTGCACTAGTAACAACACTTGGGGTGTTATTAGCAATCCAAAGTAAAAAAACTTAAAAAAATGGAGGCCCATGAATCCCAAAATTTCATGTGTACTAAAACAAGAAAAAACCTAAACCCTAAGCTTCCTTCTCAGCGCCGTTCAGATTATTTTTGGAAGAAAGCGGACGAGAGGAGAGAGAGAGAGAGAGAGAGATCGCGAACCAAAGAGGAAGAGACTTCGCGGTTGAACTCATGGCGGCTTTGAGGTGCGGCGGTGAAGGGGTAACGCCATGGCCGCTTTGCTTGGCGGCGATGGGGGTTTCTGATGGTGGGATTCGGTGGGTATTAGCTCGGTTTTGGAAGTCGTCGCGTCACGGAGGATGGGATGATGGTGGCGTCGAGCTCGCGAACGGAAGAAGTCTGTCACGGCGAGGCGGCGAACGGAGGGGATCCGTGGCTTGCTCTGTTTGTTTTAGAGGGAGAAGAAGAAACACGCGCGGGATCGAGAGGGAGAACGAACACGTGAGGAAACAAGTGTGGATAATTGTGTGTGGGTGTGGTGCACTGGAGATGATTTGGTGGAGCAGCAAAGGTGATTTCGATTCTTCCTCTCACTCTTCTTCTCTTGTTTCTGATATTTTACATTGTTTCCTTCTCTTGCTCTGTGTTATGGGGTGTGTTCTGTGTGTGTTTGTTGCAGTTGTGCTTGTGTGTGTTCTGGTTGGTGTTCTGTGTGTGTTTGTTTTCAGTGTTTGTGTTTTGTGTTACTGTGTGTGTTTGTGTTCTGTTTTCTGTTCGTGTGTTGTGTTTGTGTGTTTGTGTTTGTGTGTTGTGTTACTGCGTTTTCTCCCCCTTTCCTTTGCTGGGACTGTGTGTATTTATAGTGGCTTTGGTGTGGTGTAGGTGTGGGTGGATGAGCGATGGATTACAACTCAATGGGACAATTTACGAAGACCAAACAAACCACCAAGAGGTGGTGGTGTCTTCTTCTTTGCAAAAAGCAATTTTGTTTGTGCAAATTAGGAAAAATCCAAAGAGACAAGAAGAAGGAGGTTGGAGCTTGTAGCTCAAATTGATTTACCTCCACGAGCAACACAATAACGACAGGGCGTACATGCCTCTTTTTGTTTTACTTTTTCAAATTTTTTTGTCTTATGTGTAACTAAGAAGAAAAAGAATATAATTTCAGATTTAAACAATTTGACTATTTTGTTGTGTCTCTTTTTTGTGTCAAAACTAATATTATACTAATAAACAAAACAAATATGCACATCTGATTTTTTATTACATTTTAACAACAATAATAATAATTTAAACTAAAAACAATAACTAGTGAGCACAAAAACAAAAATTCGTACATGACTAGACGCAAACACGTGTGCATAAAAATGCGTATCTGATTAAAAATAATGTGCGTGCTCACCAAAAAGTGACACATGCGTACGAGAACAAAATGCATACATAGTTAGCAAGAACACACACCCACAATGCAAGTGACATGCGCGCAACAGGAATGAAATGCGTACACGACTAGACTCAAATAATGATATGCTCTTGAAAACTAGAAAATACCAATTAGAATCGAACGTTCACCAAAATACATTTTTATTTGATTTTCAATTAGTCGGACAAAATTGGGGTATAACAGCTGCCCCTCTTTATTTGGATTTTATCAAGAAATATGAATTGACCGAGACATATTTCGAAGATAAAATAGAAATAAAGAATTCAGAAATTATACCAATTTTGTCCACTTGGGGAATTCCGAATTTTCTTTTTTCTCTTTTTTTTTTGTATTTTTTTTGGAAAGATTGACACTTTCGTGTCGATGCGAAAACAGTAAATGAACACTGACGTGCAGACAAAAAAGGTAAAATGGACACTTACGTGCAGACAAAAAAGGTAAAATGGACACTTACGTGCGAGCAGAAAAAAAGTAAAATGGGCACTTTGCGTGCGGCGGTAAAATGAGCACTTGCGTCATGAAAGCGGTAAAATGAGCACTTGCGTGCAGAAAGCGATAAAATGCCCAGGCTGCCTAAAACCTGTAATCCTTAAACGAACTCTTGACGAATCCGAGTTTGCGTGGCTTTGAGGAGCACGCTTCTGTTGGCCTTTTCGAGCGGCCGGGGATCGGTGTCGGCTCGAATCGATATCTGAGATCAATGCACGGCGTCCATCAGTATCTTAGGGTGATACAACTATTCCGCTGAACCTCACATGGGTCTGCGGTCCATCGCGTTAACTTCGTACGATGTGAGACACAGGCGAAAGGAGCGATGATCTTCCCGGGCTCCAATCCAATGCGCGCTGGCGCTCTCTTTTTTTTTTTTTGTTTCTCTTTTTTTTTCTTTTTCAACTCCCAACTTGGGGAGCATTTTTGGAATCTAGAGGCGAAAATTGACACCGCGGTGTTTATCCTCTCTCTCACTTGTCTCATGAATCAAAAACAAACCAATGCATGCAATGCAAGTGCCATGATTGCCATTTTCTTTTCTTTTCTTATGATGAATGTAATGCAAATGCCTAAATTTCTCTTTTCTTTACTTTATTATTATTTTCTATGTCAGACGAGTTATGCTTGGTGAATGTAATGCATGAGTTTCTTTTTCTGTTTTGCTCTTTTTCTCTTTCTTCTAGCTTCTCTTCTTTCTCTTCTTTTGCTAGTTGTTGTTCTTTTGCTCTTTTGGCTTTTCTCCTCTTCTTTTCCTTTTGCCCTCTTTATGAAGTGCAGGTATGCGAATGCAAAATTTTGTCGTTTGATGATATGTAATGCTCTTGTGTTTCGATGAAATGGCAGATGACATGCAATGGAAAACTTTTTCTTCTTTGCTTTTTTTTTTTATGAAATGTGAATATTGCTATGATGAATAACATGAAATGATGAATGACATGGGATGTTTTAGCTTTCTTTCCTTCTATGAGATGCAAGTATTGATGTGATGCAACTGTATTGCTTTGATGTTTGATGGGATGATGAATTTTTGGTTCTTTTGCTTTATGGAATGCAAACATTACTATGATGTAGACGACACTGAATGTTTTTGTTTGTTTTTTTTTTTGGCATAGGGACTTCAGGATTCTTGAGTGATCAATTCAAGTGTCCTATCGTGATGACTATTTCGAATGTACATTCGACTTAGTCTCCTATTTATTGAAAATGATTTTGTATTTTGCAAATTGATTTGATATCGATGCAAAGATGATGAGCGTTTGGTTTGCTAGAAAGAAAATAAAATGAACACTTGGCGTGCTTATGCGAAAATAATAAATGAACACTTGGCGTCTTTGAAAAAATCGGTAAATGAACACTTGGCGTCTTTGAGAAAATCGGTAAATGAACACTTGGCGTGCTGAGAAAACGATAAATGAACACTTGGCGTGCTGATGCGAAAATAGTAAATGAGCACTTGGCGTGCTGATGGGGAAAACGGTAAATGAACACTTGGTGTGCTTTTAATGAGCCACTTGGGACCTGAGGGCATTTGAACTCCGAACTGAAGGAGTGACCGAACGCTAAACTGACAGAGCATTCGAACTCCGAACTGATTGGGAATGAGATTTTGAGACTGACAAGTCCAGGATTACTGAGTTAAGAATTAGATTGAAGACTGACACTTGAAGTGATGATTCTTGGAACTAGGCATGAGGATTAACATCTTGTGTTCGTCCGCATTTTGCTTAGCAATGCAATGAATGACACATGTAATGCAAACATATGCCATGATTGATGTCTTGAATATTATGGAATGCGTTTGTTCTTTTGTATTTGCTTCTTCTTTGTAGTTTATGAAATGTAAATATCAACATAATGCTTTGATGTTTGAATGCAAGTGTATGCGGTGATTGATGCTTTGATGAATGGAATGCTCCTGTTCTAACTTCTGTTTGTTTCTTTTTTGCTTCTTCTATGAAATGCAAACATTAATATGATGCCAATGTAATGAAAAGATTCATTCTTTTTCTTCTTTACTATTTTCCTCTATGAAATGCAAGTATTAATATGGTGCAACTGACGTGGAACGTTTTTTTTTTTTTTTGCTATGTGATGAATGCACAAAATGTGAAGATGCAAATGTAATGCTTTGATGCATATGCCATAATGAATAGAATGAAATGTCTAGATGCATGAGGTAAACATTTTTGTGATGATGAGATGCGAGATTTTGGATGCAAGGAATTGAGATGATTATTGACCATTCTGTTGAAAAATTGAATTTGATTCAAACTCCGGTGTTCTCAAGGTTTTTATTTACAAACAAGCTCACTTGTTTTCTCTTCCTTCCAATGACGACTGAATGCATGACTAACTTGTGTTCTCTCTTTGAAGCATTGTCTAGTAAGCATGCATAGGAGTGCAAATGTGAATGAGTGAGTCAGTTAACTTGGGATTGGTTTAGAACATGTATGATAAGTGAAGGGATGACAGACATGATTATTGTCGACGCTCATGCGAGGACCAAGGGATATAAGATTGCCCCAATTCAGTCTTTGATGAGTGAATAGCTTGCCCCGTCTAGTGGTGACAACAACTAGGGGTGTAGAAGATGATGAATTGGGAATGCTTCGGCTTTTGAAATGAAGGGTGGAGCAAAAGAGATTTTGTCTCAACCCATAAAGTTTGATGTTGCCCCAGTCATAACAAGGACAAAGCTTCCCCAATTAGAATGACAGGGCCTTGTTTAGAATAGTGAGTTGAGAGATTGCCCCGGTGAGGTTTTATGGGAATGAATGAGGTGAAGGAATGGGAATTCACTTGCCCCACTTTGGAATGACATTTCAAACGGTTTCTTTGAGTGAGGTTGTGAAAGGTGACAGAGTTATGGTGACGGTTATGAACAGAGGGTGGTATGTGAATGGGATAGACGATGAACAGATCTCCCCATGGTTGAGTGGAGTGAGAGGTGAAGGAAATGCCCCCTAGTACAAATCTTTGGTTCTCTTTAAGAAAAATTCAAATGCAATGAAAGTTTTGACTTTTAGTATGAAAGAAGCCTCACTTGGTGATCACTAAACCTTGTTTTAATGCAACTTGAATGCATTTTAGAGTGCAAGTCTTTATTGTTTTGTCACTTTTTCTTCTTTTTTTGGTTGTTTCTTTTTCTCGAGGGTTTTTCTTGATCGGCTTTCTTTTTTCCGATCGTTTGTTTTTCTTTTGAGCAAACCCATCGTAAATAGATAAACTTATTTGTCCTAGGGTTAAAATTTGAGAAAGCAATCGGTTATTGATCGGGATGGACTTTTCAGGATTGTGATGTTTTGTGGAGAAGGGATGATGAAGTTTAATGAAGTGTTTGGGGTTGATGGGGAGGATGGGTCTTATTCGGTGTTGGCCGATGGTCAATGGTTTATGAAGGAAATGGTTATTAGGTTTGATGAGGTGTTTGAAGGTTTTATGAAAGAAGAGATGGTTAAACCAAATGAATTGAGGGCCCCCTTTTTTTTGAAAAGGGAAAGATTGAGCCCATTGAATTTGAGGGCCTTTCTGAAGGGGAGCTCTTTTGCTTCATGGCAAAATGTATTGACTCTTAATTTATACTCCCTTTGTCTTCCTTTCTTTGTTTTGGGATTCTCCTTTTTGAAACTTTGTTATTCCCCTCCTTTTGTGAATTTCCTTTCCTTTTGACTTGGGTGAAAATGATATACCATCTTTGATGTGGGATTAACCCTCGTCTAGGGTGATGGGGATATCTTGGGCTTTTCTCGGCTTAAGATGGGTAACAAGGGGTATTTTTGTGATTTTGAATCTTTGGCTTAAGAGGGGTAGGAAATGGACTTTCTGGGATTTTAGGTTTTTGAGGGTATGGAGAGATGACCAAATTTCATTTCAAATCCCGATTGCTTATTTCTGTAAGACTTAACTTTAGGACAATAATTTATCTATCTTCATGTGTTTGCTCTTTTCTTTTCCACTTTTTTTTGTGCCCTAATTTTTGCTTGGACCGCTCTTTGCGAGTTTTCAATCCACCGGGCGCTCTGTTTTGCCTAGGCCGCCCTTTGCGGGTTTTCAACCTAGCGAGCTTATTTTATCTTTTTTATTTATTATATATTTTTTTTAGAAAGACTTGCACTAAAGGAATATGATACTGACAAGGAGAATTAGTGATCACAGAATTGCCCCAGCATGGAGGACTTAAAGTGTTAGCAAGAATGAGCCAAAAAGTCAAGTTCTGCACTGATGGGAGAGAATATGCGCTTTAGGGGTGGACGGGGCGGGATTAGACTTGGATGGGGAATGATGATAAATGAAGGAAATTGACTGACTCAAACAAGAGAAATTGCACGTGGCATGCATACTTACTAGAAGAACGCTTCACAGAGAGTTAACATTGGTTAAAACTTGATATACAAACTTTTTGATAAACTGTTTCAGTCTTTTATCATGGAATGGATGAGAAGCAATGCTTTTTTTTTTGAAGGAAATACAAATGAGCTATTGATGTGAAAAACTGAGGGCCTTGGAACACCTTGAGTTTGCAAATGAGTGAGGGTAAACTTTTCCAAAAAAGAAAGATTACTTTGCAAGAACATCTTGTCTCTCATCACAACATTTTTGTTGTATGCAATGCATGGATGAAAACATTATGATGTATACATGATGAAAATGAAATGCATGAAAGCATGTTCACTTGAAAAGTGTGATTATTCTAAAAGTTTTTTCTTTTTGATGTTTTCTTTTTATGCAAGACGAAACATGAAATGCCAATACATTTTTGGATGATGACTGATGCAAGAATGACGCTTCTTTTCAAAAATGATTTTTATAGAGGCTAGACAAGATATGACATGCCGGTTCTCCCTTTTCTTTTGAATGATGAAAGATGCAGGAATGATGCTTTTTTCCTAAATGATGATTTTTTTTTCTTTTAGAGGCAAGGCAAAGTATGAAATGCCAATGCCCCTTCCTTTTTTGAAGATGCATGTATGGAGGAATGATGTATTTGAACTAAAGTGATGAGGTTAATGAAATGATGCATGAATGTTACGCTTTGAATAAATTTGATGATGATTTTTGTTCATGATTATGAATGAGATACTTTCTCGTTTTCATTTTTTTTTTGTGCAATGAAATGCATGATGCTCATAATGATTTTTTTTAAAAAAAAAAAGAAATGCATGGAAAGACATGATTTTTTTATTGAATGGAATTGCATGCAAAATGAGAGGTTAATGTATTATTTTTCATGATGTGTGAAAAAGGAAAACAATAATGCATGAGGCGCGCCCCTAATAAGACACGATTTTTTTGGATCTTTCGAGAAAATTAGGGGAAAAAGCCTTAGTGAATGGGAATGCGCACGTGCGGAGAATGCACTCCTGACAAACCTTAATGAGATAGAAAAAAATGCATGTATGAATTTTATCAAGTTTTTGTTTTATGCAATGCAAATGATGTCTTTATATGAAAATGATGGCGATAATGCGACTTGACATGCATGTGATAAATAAAATGAAAACATTTTTTCGAGTTTGGTGACTGAAATTATGGGAACATCACCTCATATAGCCCGGTAAAAGAAAAGACTATGATGATTTTTTGAATGTTTTGCTTTTTGCCCTTTTTTTTTTGAAAATTTTATTTTATGTAATGCAAGGATGTATGCAAATGATGACGATGCTCTATGTGCATGCAGGATAAATGAAAGAGTTTTTATTGGCAATGATTCAAGTTTTTTTTTGGAAAATGCGGGCCGTGCGTTATTTCATATGGACCAATAAGAGAAAGGCTACAACGGTAACTCTTTTTCCTCCCTTTTTTTGAAAATAAAGTGGCCCATATGTCACTTCGTACGGACCGGCAAAAGAAAGGCTACAACGGCGACTCTTTCTTCTTCTTTTTTTTTTTTTTTTTTTGAAAATCTTCTTTTTTCTTTTAGGAAAGACATGCCTAAACTACAATGCAACATACAATTTGTATGCCCTTGTATCCTACAAAAGATGGGGGAACCTAGGCTCTAAGGCAACTCAAAAGGGATCCTCCCATGTAGTTCTAAACACTTCCTCACAATGGCTATCAGAGCTAAATCTCTCTCATGATAACACCCACAACAATGGAATGCCATCTAGTGTGAGGTACCATAAAAAGCATACTCTGGCCGAAACTTTCGTGAGAGTCAGAAGGACAACGGTCCAATTGCCAGTCACTACTCATTTCCACTCTCCTAAGTTTTGTCAGACCTTGGGTTTTAGGCCCCTCTCAATGTACAATAAGCATAAGGTGTGGGTGTGTGTAGCAAGGACATACCACCTAAAACTACCCACATATACCCCCACCTGCGAAGGAAAACCAAGAACAGTCCAGACAAAAAGCTAAAAATAACATGTTGTCTACCCTAGGGTTTAATATCAAATAAGCTAGCCTAGGGTTTCAACAACAATCAAGTGCATTGCTTACCTCAAGAAAGGGAGCCAAGACGAAGGGATCATGATAGAATTGGGGAAATGCATGAGGGTACTAAGCACATAAGCAAAGAGGAGGAAGGAAAAACAAATGTGGAAGAAGAGAAAACAAATGCACATGCATACACCATTATAAGAAAGAAAATGAAACCCAAAGAGATAGAAGCAAACAAGGTATCCAAATCAAATCGATAGCACATTAAACCACACATTTAATTAGTTAGGCTTGACCCACTTAAAAAAGGAAAAGTCCCCAGTGGAGTCGCCAGCTGTTGCACCCCGAAAAATCCGGTTTGGGTTTCTCAGTGTACAACGTGGAAAAATTTTGAAGCCGCCACCAATAATTTAATTTTAAGACCAAAACATTGGAAAAAAGTCTTTTGAACAAGGCGGATGGTCTTTTGAAAACTAGAGATACAGGTTCGGGGGTCGATTACGTGTGAGGAAGGTACTAGCACCGCACACGTCCTTTCTACCGAAAGGGAACCTTTAACTAAATGTGTGGTTTTAACGTTTGATTTAAAAAATACCTAGATTTGCCTATTTATTTCTTGTTTGAAGATGAATGGGAAAACTTAATGAAAATTTTTATTTTTGGCGCTTGACGAGAGTTGGCCTCTCGCTCCTACGTATCTCCTAGTGCGATGGAGAATTCAAAGCTACGTAGTTCTTGATTGTCCTGAAAAAGGTTTTTGTTTTTTATCTTGTTTAATTGTGAAAATTCGAGCTTTCATGATGATCAATTGAGCAAAGGCTCCAAGTGACCACCATTAGCACCCCATTGTTAACAATCATGCAAGCAAAGGCTTCGCAAGACTACTAACAAAGTTTTTGATTTAGGGAAAATCTTTAGAAAATTAGGCATTCACGGTGATCAATTGAGCAAAGGCTCCAAGTGATCACCACTAGCACCTCATTGTTAATAATCATGCAAGCAAAGACTTCACAAGACTACTAATAACGTTTGATTTTAGAATAGGTATTCTAGGAGTCTTGAATCGATGACTCATTCGTCTTAGAACTCGACTAACCCAATTGTACAACCGACTTAGTCCCCTATTGTATATTTTAGATAGAAAAATATTTACTTATTTGTGAATTTTTGGTAAAAGAAATTGTTTGTTAAAAAGAATTAAGAAAAAAAAAAAAGCGAGAAAGGGGTTAAATAGTAAAATGGGGTTTAGTTATCAATCTTCTTGGAGATTGTATGATTAATAGTGGGGTGCAACTATCGCAGGGTATTCTTTGTATTAAAATGGGGGGTGTGAATAGAGATAAAGGGAGTGTAACTAGCATTTTTATTGGGAAAACGTGGGGGTTCTGCACTAGTAACACTTTGGGGTGTTATTAGCACCCAAAAAGTAAAAAAACTTAAAAAAGCGGAGGCCCATGAATCCCAAACCATGTGTACTAAAACAAGAAAAAAACCTAAACCCCTAAGCTTCCTCTCAGCGCCGTTCCAGTTATTTTTTGAAGAAACAGAACGATAGGAGAGAGAGAGAGAGAGAGAGAGAGAGCGAACCAAAGAGGAAGAGACTTCGCGGTTGAACTCATGGCGGCCTGAGGGTGCGACGGTGAAGGGTAACGCCATGGCCGCTGCTTGGCCGGCGATGGGGGGTTAGGTGGTGGGATTCGGTGGGTATTAGCTCGGTTTTGGAAGTCGTTGCGTCACGGAGGATGGGATGATGGTGGCGTCGAGCTCGCGAACGGAAGAAATCTGTCACGGCGAGGCGGCGAACGGAGGGGATCCGTGGCTTGCTCTGTTTGTGTTAGAGTGAGAAGAAGAAACACGCGCGGGATCGAGAGGGAGAACGAACACGTGAGGAAACAAGTGTGGATAATTGTGTGTGGGTGTGGTGCACTGGAGATGATTTGGTGGAGCAGCAAAGGTGATTTCGATTCTTCCTCTCACTCTTCTTCTCTTGTTTCTGATATTTTACATTGTTTCCTTCCCTTGCTCTGTGTTATGGGGTGTGTTCTGTGTGTGTTTGTTGCAGCTGTGCTTGTGTGTGTTCTGGTTGGTGTTCTGTGTGTGTTTGTTTTCAGTGTTTGTGTTTTGTGTTACTGTGTGTGTTTGTGTTCTGCTTTTTGCTTGTGTGTGTTGTGTTTGTGTGTTTGTGTTTGTGTGTTGTGTTACTGCGTTTTCTCCCCCCCTTTCCTTTGCTGGGACTGTGTGTATTTATAGTGGCTTTGGTGTGGTGTAGGTGTGGGTGGATGAGCAGTGGATTACAACTCAATGGGACAGATTTCTGAAGACCAAACAAACCACCAAGAGGTGGTGGTGGTGCTGCTGCAAAAAACAATTTTGTTTGTGCAAATTAGGAAAAATCCAAAGAGACAAGAAGAAGGAGGTTGGAGCTTGTAGCTCAAATTGATTTACCTCCCTGAGCAACAATAACAGCAAGGGCGTACATGCCCTCTTTTTTGTTTTACTTTTTCAAATTTTTTTGTCTTATGTGTAACTAAGAAGAAAAAGAATATAATTTCAGATTTAAACAATTTGACTATTTTGTTGTGTCTCTTTTTTGTGTCAAAACTAATATTATACTAATAAACAAAACAAATATGCACATCTGATTTTTTATTACATTTTAACAACAATAATAATAATTTAAACTAAAAACAATAACTAGTGAGCACAAAAACAAAAATTCGTACATGACTAGACGCAAACACGTGTGCATAAAAATCCGTATCTGATTAAAAATAATGTTCGTGCTCACCAAAAAGTGACACATGCGTACGAGAACAAAATGCATACATAGTTAGCAAGAACACACACCCACAATGGAAGTGACATGCGCGCAACAGGAATGAAATGCGTACACGACTAGACTCAAATAATGATATGCTCTTGAAAACTAGAAAATACCAATTAGAATCGAACGTTCACCAAAATACATTTTTATTTGATTTTCAATTAGTCGGACAAAATTGGGGTATAACAGCTGCCCCTCTTTATTTGGATTTTATCAAGAAATATGAATTGACCGAGACATATTTCGAAGATAAAATAGAAATAAAGAATTCAGAAATTATACCAATTTTGTCCACTTGGGGAATTCCGAATTTTCTTTTTTCTCTTTTTTTTTTGTATTTTTTTTTGGAAAGATTGACACTTTCGTGTCGATGCGAAAACAGTAAATGAACACTGACGTGCAGACAAAAAAGGTAAAATGGACACTTACGTGCAGACAAAAAAGGTAAAATGGACACTTACGTGCGCATGCAAAAAAGTAAAATGGGCACTTGCGTGCAGAAAGCGGTAAAATGAGCACTTGCGTGCAGAAAGCGGTAAAATGAGCACTTGCGTATTTTTAGACCTCATTTTGTACCCCACTCCAATATACCCCCACTCTATATTTTTAGACCGACATACCCCTGACAATTTTTTTTTTGTCCAGCACTCTTTTTTTTTATCCACTTTTGGTGGGAAAATTTTATTCCCACCATTTACCAATATACCCCTCATTTGTACCCCACTGTTTACCAATATACCCCACTCTATATTTTTGGACCGACATACCCCCACTCCATATTTTGTACCCCACCATTTACCAATATACCCCTCATTTTGTACCTCACTATTTACCAATATACCCCCACTCTATATTTTTGGACCGACATACCCCTGACAATTTTTTTTTGTCCAACACTTTTTTTTATCATTACCCCTCATTTTGTACCCCACTGTTTACCAATATATCCCCACTCTATATTTTTGGACCGACATTGTTGCCTCATCCCACCAAGGGCTATTGTTGCCTCTTCGTCTTATATATATGTGTTGCGTATTTTTATACCCCCCTTACAAAATGTTGATGCTTTTTCGAAACTACATCCAGTAGGCACTCAGAATCACCTCCGTGCATCGCATCGTAATCCCTATATATTAATACACTAACGTGATTTCTCACGTTTTGAGCGGCAAAATTATTTTTTTCTTTTTTTTAGTCCCTTTATGTACTTTTTTTTTTTAAAATCCCTTTATGTGTACGACTTACTATTTTTGAAGCTTCTGAGAGGGAATCGTATCTAGATAAATACGATGCGAAATTTGCTAGAATTCGTATCTATCTCCTGGAAGGTAAATACGACGATCTCTAAAATATTTCTGATCAAATCGTATGTAAGTAAAAAATGGTAAATATATCTTGCGTATTTTTGTACTCCCACTGTTTACCAATATACCCCCACTCTATATTTTTAGACGGACATACTCCTGGCATAAATTGAACCAACCAGATTTATGTTTGTAATAGGTAAATACGATTTATGTTTTTTCAAGTCGTATTTACCTATATATACGATTTCCCTGACAAAAAACAAAAAAATTTAAAAAAATGAATCCTATTTATCTCAGAATAAGGTAAATACGATGCAATTTTTTAAGGAAAATTTGATTTATATTTGATGAAGGTAAATACGACCTACTATTTTTGAAGCTTCTGGGAGGGGATCGTATCTAGATAAATACGATGCAAAATTTGCTGGAATTCGTATCTATCTCCTGGAAGGTAAATTCGACAAGCTCTAAATTATATATAACATAACCGTTGGTTAGTTAATATCTACAACGAAATTTCAATGCCATTTTTTAACCAATAGTTGACATCCATTTTTTTGAACTATCTTGCCCTCATTATTGTTAAAGAGTGTTTTTATTACATTTCTCACATTCTAAATCACCATCATGCATTGGTTCGTATCTTCGCAAATATATCATATATAAAGACAACCCTGTTAACATAAAAATTCTATTCTATGTTTAGTTGTAAATTATCAATTCGTATCAACCACTAAGTTTGTAATACGTAATTTTTTAATTTTTTTTTCACAACTTATAACCACGTACTGTGCATCACACAGGTGTAGAATGAGTCCTCTATATAATGAGCTTTTGGACACCTAGACTTCATCCCACAAGGGCTATTGTTGCCTCTTCGTCTTATATATATGTGTCGCGTATTTTTATGCCCCCTAATAAATGTTGATGTTTTTTCGAAACTACATCTGTAGGCCTGTTAATCACCTCCTCGTGCATAGCACGGGCGTGTGTCCTAGTTATTATTATTATTATTATCCTCATCATCAAACTTTCCAGAGAGAGAGGGGAGTGAGAGTGGTGGTGTTGTGGTGGTGGTAGTGGTGGTAGTGGTGGTAGAGAGAGAAGGATAAGGAGAAGAGTAAGGGAGAAAGAGAGTGAGAGAAATCTATATGGTGGTGGTGGTGTGGTGGTAAATGGTGGTGATGGTGGTGGTAGTGTGGTGGTGGTCGTAGAGAGAGAAGGAGAAGAGTAAGGGAGAAAGAGAGTGAGATGTATGTGGTGGTGGTGGTAGTGTGGTGGTGGTGTGGAAGAAAGAGAGAGCTATGTGTTGGTGGTGGTGTGGTGGTGGTCGTAGGAGAGTGAGAGGGTACTTGGTGGTGGTGGTTTGGTGGGAAAATGGAAGAGAAGAAGAGAGAAGAGAGAAGAGAGAAGAGAGAAGAGGGGAGAGAAGATAAGAGAGTAAAAATGAGAGAGAGTGTGTTTGGTTCGGAGTTTTAAAAAAAATGACAGACATTTAGCGAGAGAATTAGCGAGGGACCTATAATTTCGTCGCTAACCACCATAGATTTGCGTACGATCAGATCTTTTCCAAGACGTGACAGGCTGTGTCAGACATTTAGTGAGGGAATTAGCGAGGGACCTATAATTCCGTCACTAACCACCATAGATTTGCGTGCCCAAAATTTCAAATTGGCGCCTTGCCTCAATTCCGTCGCTAAATGTCTCAATTCCGTCGCTAACGGTGACGTTTAGCGAGGGAATTTATTCCCTCGCTAATTCCCTGGCTAACTTGGTTTTTTGCGAGGGAAAATTTTTCAGTCGCTAATTTCTTGGCTAATCAGCATTTTTTTTTGTAGTGATATATATATATATATATATATACACACACAAAATAGGTGTATAAGCCTTTTAAAAAACACAACAAAGTGTATAGCCTGATTCTTTGTTTGTATTTTTTTACGCTGTTCGACTGTTAAATTCCAATATTGGATCCAATTACCTTTGTGATTAATTTTTCTCCAAGTCTTTTGGAGCATAATAGAAATATCACTGAAATCTAACAAAGATATTTTTTATAAGAAAAACGGTTAGTTATGTTGTATTTTCTTAAACATTGATTAATCAAGATGTCTGAATTGTGAATCTTGTGACAACTTGGTGATTTTGAATTCAATAACAATTTTTTTCTTTTAAATAATAGGATTGACTGAGATGTGATATCTTGGTAATCTTAGTTTAGGACACTTGATTTGTGACAATTTTTTATCTTAAACTCTAAAATAACAAACTTTTTTTTAATAAAATAGATTGGCTAAAATACAACATCTTGTTAATCCTAGTTTGAGACACCTGCGTTTATAGATGAATCAATAATTTTATTTGACGGGTGAAGTTTTCGTCATAAATACTAATTTAATACACCACTTTTTAATTAATTTGCACATTTTTTTTAATCAAATTAGACCATTTGCATCATTATTAAAATTTTAAACTATAGAGGGTACTATGTAAGTAGTATCCAAGTTTAAAGCGTGATGTTTACTAAAAAAAAGTTTAAAGCATGATGTTTATTAAAAAAAATAAAAAATTAAAGCGAGATGTAGGTTTTTCTAGTGATCCCTTTACATGGATAGCATACGAAGAAGTTCTACTCCATGAAGAAATTTTGTGGTACCAAAAATCCAGAACCAAGTGGTTGGAGATGGGGGATAGGAACACAAAGTACTTCCATGGTGTTGCGACTGTTCGTAGTCGGAAAAACCACATTACCATTCTCCAAAATGATCAAGGAATCTCGATTAATAACCCAAATGATCTTAAATGCTTGGCCACTTCTTACTTTAGATTTCTCTTTTCAGCTAACGAATCTTTATCTTGTTTTCTGTAGGGCATTTTCCTCCGCTGGAAGAATCAGCCACAAAAATTCTTGGCGAGCACATTTCCATAGAAGAGATTACCTTTGCGGTTAAAAGTATTGGCGCCTTTAAAGGCGAGGATTTTTTTTAACATGATCCAAGATATGAGTATGTATCCTAATAAAATCGGTGATATAAATGATACATTTATCACTCTCATCCCTAATGTTGATATGGTTTCCTCCAATAAGCAATTTAGGCCTATTGCTCTTTGCAATGTGTCCTATAAGACTATTACTAAGATTCTTTCCCTTCTGATTAGGAGCATACTTAGTAAACTTATAGGACTTTAGCAAAGCTCCTTTATTCCTAAACTGTAGAGTCGGGATAACATTTTTGTTATGTGAGGGAAATTTTTCATTTCACGAGAAATAAGAAAGGCAAGAAGGGCAGGATGGAAATTAAAATATATTTAAAGAAGGCTTGGCTCTGGTGGGAGTTTACAAAAGATACTCTCAAGGACATTGGCATCCCAAACTCTATGTGTAAGTTGATTTGACATTGTATCTCATCAGCAAATATGAAGCTGCTTTGGAATGGCGAAGCCCTTGAAGAATTCACTCCATCCTAGGGCATCCACCAGGGGGATCCGATCTCTCCATATCTTTTTGCTATGTGTATTGAAAGACTCTTCTACTTGATCTCTAAGGCAGTTAAAGACAAAGAGTGGAGACAAATCCAATTAACTAAAAGGTGTATACTTATATCTCACCTCGCTTTGGCTGATGATATTTTGCTTTTTGCAAAGGCCTCAACGAACCAAGCACATTCTCCAAACGTTTTATGAGTTCTCCTGATAGAAAGTCGGCCAAGATAAGACTGAAATCTTCTTCTCCAACAATAGATCATCCAACCTGTCGGAATATTTGTGACATGCATGGATTTCAGATGACTGATGACTTGGGAAAATATTTAGGGGTGCCCATCCTCCACCATAAAGTGAATAAGGACACCTTCAGATTCATCATTGATAAGGTCAATTAACGACTTAGTTCTCAGAAGGCCCACACTTGCATAAGATGCACCATGTCAGTTGGGAGTGGGTGTGCCAACCGAAGGAAAATGGGGGCTTGGGCCTCCGCTGTATGAAGAACACCAACACTGCCTTCATGATGAAGACAACTTTGCAACTTTGTACTAGTGAGACCTCCCTTTGGGGTAAAATTATAAGGGGTAAATATTAGTGTGGTTCTAGATCGATTCTTGGATCCATAGTTTTGGCCCTCTAAAAAAGCATGTGCTCTGTCCCATCGAGACTACTAATTTGGACCGAACTATTAGCGAATGTCTCATGCAAAACATAACACGGGATATTGGTAAGCTCACTGATAAACTTCCTCCCTCCATTCAGAATCAGATCATGGTTGTCTCGGTGTCATCTATCCAGAATAATGAAGACATTTGTGTTTGGGGTCAAACTCAAGACCAAGATTTCAATACTAAATCCGCCTTCCTATCTTTATGTGACTCCACTTGGCAAAGGACCCGAACAAATTTCTCATACCCAGACTGGTCATCGCCATATTTATCATTAATCTCTTTAGCAATAGCTTCTATCTCAAACTTGATATCCAAAACGTCTTTTCCGCTACCCATCGTTGGATTCAGAATCTGAACCAACACAACACTACCCCTAAATATTTCAATATACTTCAAAAGCATTCCCAATGCCAAGAACTCCAACCCAATAGCTTTGAACAAATCCTTGTCCAAAATCACAACTTTCCCTTCAAATATCTAGCGTAATCCAAATTCAAAAGTATGCTATTGGTTGGACTAACCTTATACATTGTGTCAAATATGCCAAATAACCTTATTGATCAATCTTTGTGTCATACAAATGTGCAAACTCTATTTGGGCCCAAAAATACTACTTCATCTATTTCTAATCTTTGGTATTTTTGAGCTTTTAATTTTATCCAAAAACAATAGTATTAATGAAAAGCCAATGTACAATTTTCCAAATTTTTTAAAATATACCACTTATATTTATCGAGTCTTTTAGAGACCAAGACAACTTTTAACTCTTTTATTTTGATTTATTTGTCAAAAAAACTCTTTTATTTTGATTTTTTTAAATTGGGAAGGGAAAATTTTATTAATAAAATGGCACTAATGACTATTTTACAACCGTCCTCAAGAGATTTGAACTCAACACCTTGAGGATATAATACTAGCTCTTACCACTGAGCTAGCACCTCAAGTGTTTTTATTTTTATTTTTATTATCTCAAAGCCAACTACAAATATTAGTATTTAGCTAACACAAATAAATTGTACCTTAATTGTGTGTAATAAGCCAAAAGTGTCAAAGATCAGTTCTACCTTCATTTTACCGCTGCACAAGAACAAGGTCGATCTTGGTGCCTCTATTATGGACGACATGGCCGTAATATACTCTGCTATGAATTTGTTTACAACAAAATCGGTACTTACGTTGAATATAAAAAATTACATTTATTTTACAATAGTTGAAAGAAGGTGAACTTGTCTTGAATCTGAAAGAGATCATACGCGTGGTGATATATGCTGCCCAAACACAACGTAGAAAACTCAACAGGCCCACCGGTGACTCTGCCTCTCGTGTTTGTGGAGGCCCATGTACATCTTCCTCCAACAGGCCACCATCGACTGCTTTTATGGATTTAGCGATGCTTCAACACTAACTACCATTAGAAGAAGGAAAACGTTTCCTTAGTAGGGTTATTGCCGTAATAGATGAGCCGCAAAGATAGAATCGGTTTCTACACGAACAAGTGACCATCATCCAAAGAAAAAGGGACCCCAACCATCCCGACAACATCTAAATTGAGAACCCAAAACCCTTGACGGATGCGATCATGTTTGATGCGGTGTCTGCTAACTTCAAACCTCCCCCCTCGACACTTGTGCTGACAAGAAAGAACCTCAAGAGCACTTAACCTCTTTTGACACTCAGATGGCCATAATCAGAGCACATGAGATTATAAAGTGTAAACTTTTTTTCAAAAACTATGAAAAGGGCTGCCCTCCGGTAGTACATGAGCCTTCTAAGATATTCCATATCACACTATGCAGGCTTCACTAAGAAATTCATCAGGCACTATGAAAATAAATGCTCTCTAATCCTTGTAGACATGGGAGATATTCATGGTTTTCTTTTTAGTCTAAAGGTTCTAATTTCAAAAGAAACAAAATATTTCATGTAAGCACAAAGGGGTTAAGGAAGGATCACTCGCTCAAGGGTAAACATTTTGTCCAAGTGGTTTACTCTCAAGATAGAAACATTTGTCTTGATCATACCATACATACGGTGATAAGAAAAGATTAAAAAAAAACAACAATGTAAACACAATAACAACTCTGAAAATATCTATTCCTAAAGATGCACACAACCACTATAACATTTTAGGCCAAAAGCAAGACCAAAAAATCATTGCCCTAAGCCAAAAAAAATGTTTTCTTTTGCTATGAGAATGGTTTTCTAACTGTGGTAGCTTAAGGTGTTGCCTATTCTTTAGGCAATGATTTTTTCAAAGTAAAGACAACACTTTCAAAACAGCCAAGCGTTGCTAGTAGAAAACCGTTGTGGTTGGTATTCGTTCGAGAGCGGTTTTGAGCTAATATACATCAATAATATTACACCATTGCAATGAGAAACCAAAGTTGTTTGTGTGCTTTAGAGAACGATTGTTCGCCATTGCTACTAAAAACTATAGTTGTTCAAAATTCACTTTTAAAACATTAAAAGCAATTGGATTATCTGAGCAAAATGAAAAACTTTTAAACTTAGTACAATATTCTCAGCCAAGCGAAAGTTCACGGCTAGCACAACAAGACTTCTTTTCCCCAACACCGCCGCGGTCGTGCTTTGAGCCACTACAAGCCATGCTACTCACCAAGTGCTCTACATTGTTGCCCTTCTTTACCAAGTGCTCATATGGTTTCCCTTGCTTTCTCTGCAAAATGGTATAAACAGTATTTTAAGTTCCTATGAACATTCATTAAGGTACTAAATAACAATCATACAAATATGGAAAGATGCATTTCAGTCATTTCTTAACAGGGGAAAAATGACTTAGCAGACTAATCACATACATTATTCAGAAGGGCGGGCTCATTGACATCTATCAACTGTCAGAAAATTGAAGTAAAATTAAAATGAATAAAAAAAGGGTGGCCACACAAGACAAGATATACTCACCAAGTTTAGATTCTATTGTGAATATGGCTACGGTTCTTATGATTATAGCATTGGCAGCTAGCAGTGAAAAGTTAGCATATTCACCAACTACCTCCTTGGCCCCAACTGTCTGTCACAGTAAATAAATATTAGTATTTACCTTTTACCTAGTAGGTTTATTTCTAGCACTTTTACGCTTTTGTCTTGTTGTATGACTCACCACGCCTCTAGAATATTCATATTGAATGACTCACCTGGGCTTTAGAAGTTGGTGTAAGATCTGGTTAGAATATTCCTAAAGATCAAAGATTGTTGCGTTAATCTTTCAGCTGTATGCCTTTCGCTTTCATATATTACTGGCAATCATGGAATGAATGAATCAACCAATCAATATCAATCCAATATCTCTTAACCCTAAAAACTCTCTTTATTCCTCTCTCAACTCATGAACTACCAGGCTGTGATTCTAGTTCATACCTTTCCTACTGAGTTAGGGTATTCTGGGAGATCATTCTCCCTAGTATCCATTTATTCTGTTACAATTGGTATCAAAGCATCGACCTGGTGTTTCCCTATGGATCCTGTTAGTTTTGCCCATCTTCGTGAATCTTGTTTTGAAAAAATCTTTGCAATATTAGATGACTATGACAGGAAATATCACGTCCAATCAGCTCCCAAGAACTTGATGTGCATGAATGAAGAAGAAAAGAAAACAGAAAATGAAGATGAAGAGGAGTCTGAACAGTGTCGTGGAAAATCTGGTGAGTTCTCGCAAGCTTTCATACCACCAACAGAAATCAATGAAGCCGTAGCAATGGAACATTCAATCCAAGAAGAATCGCTTGAGGTTGATGCACTTGCAGCAGCAGTGACCGCCATTGAAGGGGATCTGTTTGGCGGCACAGACAACACCGTCAACTTTGAGCCTCATGTGTTCGAACCTCATGTCCTGCTCGACCACGCCGTCTCTAGTGTCGATCCTGTCCCATTCGTTGACAGATTGATGGTTGGATTTCCTCTTACCATCCCTGTACTAGCTTGTTCTTCACATTACAAATCTGTGAGGGTTGCGTGGGCAACCACAGTGCCACCGTCATTTATACAATTCATAAAACCCACTCTACTTGACCAGCGACTGCCAACTACAGTTGTATCAGTTCCACTAGCTGTGCTATTTTCTCAATCGGGTGAGATGAAACTTCAATCACACTCTCTTAATGCAATCCATGTGCAAGCACAATCAGTTTATATAAACTCCAACAGAATCAGAAATTTTGATCCCGGTGGCGGCGGAGCGGAAGCTTTCACGTTTCGTTCAAGGGTGTTGCAATCTATTCCGCTACTCTCTTTTTCACTTCAGTCACCGAGGTTCACTACACCACCGGAACCACCCGACAGGTTTGTTGTTCCGACGCCGTCTCTCAATCTGTTTAGGTCACAGTCTCTTATCATATTTTGTTTAAAATGTGGCAACTCCAATTATGCCCACTATATGCTTGATGAAATGCTTGAACAAGATGTTGGCTCTTGGACGACATCAACTCAAGGTTGTGTGGCTCAAGACAAGGTCTGGGAAGGTTCTGAACCACCTAATAGTGTTGCTATGTTTTTTCTTAATACCATAGAAAAGCTTGAACGTTTAGTTTTTAAAGCAATCTTGTACGAGCTTTTTTCTGGTGAAGGGGAATTAGCTCCGTGTTTCTCAAATTTGCTGGTTGTTCTCACATCTGAGGTGATAATCTTACCATCCGACTGCTGTTATTTGATTCTGCCGTATAATCAGAATGCCCTTCAAGTAGTTGAGAGATGTCTTTTATGCTTGATGACGTTCAACAATCAATGGGAGACACACAATTTTCCTGCGGAGCAGAAAATTAAAGGAAACATTAGAGCAACAACGTGGATAAAAACACTGCTAGGTGTTAACAAGGCTTTTGAGGCTGGTGGTGCTGTTCTCGGCAGAAGAACTATATCTATCGATGCTCAAGGCAGAGGTACAATATTGGGGCTAATGAATGGCAACATAGGTAACAATTTCACTGGTAAGTTGGGTGTCTTATTTGTTGATTTAGCTATTGATACTACATCAACAATAGGAGTTGATATTGGCCAAAGTTTGAGGGAATTTTGTCATGCAAATGTTTGTTTATTCTTTAGAGATGGAGAGCACTTTCAAAGGGCTTTTGCTGTCTTCATTTATCCACCTCAATTTCAATACCAAACACCAAAATCTGAAATTGACATAATTCCTAGAACTTTTACTATTTGTGATGAGTTTTTTATCCCTAGGCATCGATTGAAACATAGGAAGTTTAAACCCTTTGAGATGGATGGGAAGGAAAAGGAACCAATTTATAAAGAAGTAGAATTTATAGATGGAAAGGAATTGGTTGAATATGGAAACAGTTATGCCAAGCTAGAAAGTTTGCCACTTATAATTGAATTGTATTCAAGTCTCCTGCCTATTTTGATGTATTCACTGCTTGGAAGTTCTAGACATCATGGTGTTGGTCCAATGTCAATTGCATCTTTGGTCATGGGGTCAATGTTAAGCGAGCCTATTTCTTATAGTCAAGATTCAATTCTCTATCTTGAGTTGCCTTTCACTGCCACTTCCTTTGTTGGGTTCCTGAGCATCATGCAATTCCATCAAGCCTCTTGTGACACATATGATTTCATCACAAATTATTTTTATGCTAAGGGATCTCTGCTAAGACTTCAACACGTGGAATTGGATGTTGTCTTACATAGGAAGATCATCTATAAAGGAAATGTTCTTGCTCAAAAGATTTTACTCAAATGGAAGACTTTACCTCCTAAGCATGGCACATGGAAATATTCATCTTTGAGGACAAGGATGTTTGAAGGGGCGGGAATTGTCACAGTAAATAAATATTAGTATTTACCTTTTACCTAGTAGGTTTATTTCTAGCACTTTTACGCTTTTGTCTTGTTGTATGACTCACCATGCTCTAGAATATTCATATTGAATGACTCACCTAGTTTCTAGAAGTTGGTGTAGCATCTAGGTTAGAATATTCCTAGCATCTAGCATTGAGTGGCTAATCCTTTGTAGCCTCCTTTGCCTATATATTACGGCAATCATGGAATGAATGAATCAACCAATCAATATCAATCCAATATCTCTTAACCCTAAAAACTCTCTTTATTCCTCTCTCAACTCATGAACTACCGAAGGGTATTCTAGTTCATTACCTTTCCTAGCTTGAGTTAGGGTATTACCGGAGATCATTCTCCCTAGTATCCATTTATCCTGTTACACTGTCACTAACATTCATCTAACAAGGTTTGCAAAATGACAACTCCATATTTATGGAAACATGTGTAATGTAAGTATGCCTTCAATTACATGTGATTTTACAGAAACTTCAATTGACTTCTATGTGTTTTGCTATTTGGCTGCCATAACAACTACTAAAAAACACAACACAGTGGAGTTTCACATAGTGCCTAGGGGCTGCTACGCACAACCGCTACAACACGTGATATATATGACTACGAAGATCTAATTGTCAATAAATAAATTAAAAATTGACTAATCCTTGCTACTTAGTTATTAGTTAAACCATGGTATAATTCATGCTAAGCTTACAACCAACCAGCCTTGGCAGACAAAAAAAGAGAACTGATGTGAAGTTGTCAATAAAATAGATACTCATTCAATTCAACAATACAATCAAATCAAAACTATTATCATATGAATTAATACAAATTTAAACAAGTATATCATAGAAGATGAACTTACTTTCAACAAGTCGATACCAAGGTTCTAAATAGCGGTCGCGGTCACGTCGTGGTCGCGTTAAGGCTTTCGCAATTTCGGCTGTTGCGCTCGTCACGGTGTGAATTAATCACAAAATTTAACTAAAATTATTTGTCGCGGTATCGGTCACCACCGAGACAGTTTTGTCGCGGCCGTTTTCGGCGTAACGGACCGTTTTTTAGAACCTTGGTCGATACCAAGCTTTCAACAAAGTCCTTAGCAGCACACCACCAAATTCCATTGGGCTTTTCAATTTTGTTGTTTACTCTTTTATCTCTCCAATTATAGAGAATTGCTTGGTTTCCTGGATTAGTTGCCAATATCAATGTAGCATCATTCTCAGAAAGACACAATGGAAACAATCGAAAAAACCCATAAAAATCGACGTCAAAAGTTATTCCAAGATTCTGATAACTAATTTTAAGAAATTGAGTCCAAGACTGTTCAACTCCAAATTCCTTCATTTGCCATATAACAAAATGAGTTCCTTTAAAATCATGAGAAAAACAAATGCAGTCCATCAACACACAGAGAGTTGAAGTAAGTGTCAATTCATCACAACATGAAGGGAGTAACAACTGTGTATATGTCTCAGTCTCCAAATCAAGCGAGAGAATCACAATTTTATTTTTCCGAACCAACCAACTAATACTATTCCTCAAATACACGCCATCGTAGTTTAAGTTTCCAGAACTACAACGAAGCACCACTCCCTCAGGGAAGCTTTGAATATCTCTCCAAATATTATCACCCAAAATGAAAACATTTGTGGTGGTTGTCACTTGATTTCCATGGCCACCGCCATCATTTTTAAATCCTAACATCACTGCCTTGTATGTGTCTGTTGAGTTATCATAACCAAACCCTAACCTAATATCTTGATATTGATACCGAAGAGATAATAACGTTTTAGATTTTGTCCTTGTGGCAGGGTTCCAGAAATACAACAAGTGCTCTTGACACCCCACAATACTATAATAATAAGAGTGCAAACAAATCAATCCATTGCAAGAACCAACGATCTCGTGAATGTAGTTGAATTGGTAGTCAGGATCGTCTGTAAGCACCTCCAGGAATTCGACGTACTCTGAAGGTGTACTTGAATGTAGTTGAATTGGTTGCAACAGCTTTATTTCGATAACTCTGCAAGAGAAGTGCGAGGTGTGGGTTTCGTTTAGATTGTTTAAGGTGCATTTTGAGGAAGATGGGATCAGAGATGAGGGTGTTCCATGACTTACACACACACTTCACTTGCATCAGAGATTTCACGTTAAGCCGTGATAGTATTTCGGTAATAAGCTCGTCGGGAAGAACTATCGACGCATTGGCCGGATGGATGTTCATGACCGGCGCAGCTTTTTCCTTTTCATGAGCTTGAAAGTGAAACCCTAACAAGTAACACAATTGTATTTGTATTTTCAAATTTGTGACTGTCTCGCTTTTTTCTTCTTTCAAATTTGCTTCTTCTTTTACCTTTAAATTAAAAAGACTAGTAGTTTAATGTTATATTCTCTTGGGCCCAAAATATAATATACTCTGTTTATTATTTTCTCATATTTAAAATATAAATTTTTGGACAAAAAAAGACAAAATATTTGGCATTTGCTTTCCCACTCCCCCTACTCACCGCACACCCCAAATAAATTTTATTCCAAAAATAACCTTGTGTGGGGCCTTTCTCGTGCGGGAGGATGTGATTAGTGACGGTTCGGATGACCTTGTTCGAACACGTGCGAACACATGTATTCTTGTTAAGGAATATTGGTTGTTCATATAAGGGTATTCGAACTGGTTCGAAATCTAACATCCAGACGTTGTATTTTTGGTGAATGTGGTGTTAGGGTCATTATTATAGCCTCGGATGTAGTGAGTCGAACACGTTCGGACATACGTGTTCCATCTGGTTCGAATGGAGTCGTTCGAACTAGCAGTATGCATAACAGAAACTTAAAAACCGTAAAAGCAAGATGTTTTGATAAGTTCCAAATACCAAGAGTTATACAACATTGAGTACAAAAATTATAAACCTAGCTTAAAATTGAATATCATCACTATCTTTACTTAAATCTACACAAGGAGGGGGATGGGAGGGTTGTGCTTGTATAATGAAAGACTTCGACTTTTACATGCGACGAAGAAAAAGCGAGTCTCAACCCTTTGCTATGGGTGTCCTATTAGTATTCCATATCAAATCCGGCAGGGGCATTGGACTTCTAGGCTTCATAAAGACCTTCGAAAAGACAACGAAAACAAAAGAATGTTATGTAATATTTCACAATAACTAAATGACATTTAAATAGAAGATTATTTACCTGTACAAAGTGTTCGTATTTGTTGACATAAGAGATGTTGAATTGTCGGACACTTTTGGATGTGCCCAAAAGATGTCTTTGACGATAGTGGTGCCCTCTGCAAGTCGAGTCCAGTAAACATATTTATGACGTTGCAAATAGCATCAGTTGTTGGAGCTCACTCCTACCCTTACGCATAGTCGTTTGTTGCCTTGAACGACAGTTGTATATTTGCTTCACAATCGTGCTGCTATCGTCAGGCCTCATGGATTTGAGTACATTGAGGATGAATTTAGGTGCAGTAAGATTCTTAGTCATTCTAGCGACTAAATTCTTCTCTTTTACAGTTAACCTACCATTGTACGGATGACCTTCATGATAAGTAATTAATCCATGGTTATGTGTTCCACACATAACCCTCAAAGTCCATCCTCCAAGCTTCTTAATAAACTTCCCTTTCACTCTAAACTTACATCAATATTTTCTATATTTGTGCCGTGTTCAACATTTGTCTTGTAAATTCCAGCTTTATCACAACTCAAATGCAGTATTCTTTACCTGATCGTCGTCCGGTGTCAAATATAGATATAACAATCACCATCCCAAGAGACTTGGCAACCGCACGCACCCATGCCAACAACTCATCGCGATTTGGAAATAATTGAAAATCAAGGACTATATGTCAGTTAAATACTTTGAAATATTAGCCAAAAAATCAACAATTAGTCCTTACCGTATCCGTTGTGAACAAACTTGTAAAGTCTTGAACTTCTACAACGTCGTTTGACATCTCAACTACTCCAAAAGTTCCCCATTTTCATCCATTTAAGCGAAAAACCTGCACACAGAAGCATCATAACATCAATTACTGTCTGCGATGGTTCAACTCACAGAATCCGAACTGGTTCGGCTAAGGGAGTTCGAAAGCAACACGCCCACACCCCACTTATAGCGCTTCGGTTAGGCTTAACCGAACTTGTTCGGCCCCCCATATCCGAACTAAGCACGATTTCAGGAAAAAAATGGCAGAACGTAGCACTCAACGAAACCAAATTGATAAATATAATTGGTAAGGATAATACCTTAAACTAGTTGCCAATGTTGAGTAGTTGAATGGAGAGAGAATAATAAAGATGAGGAGGGTAGGGTTTTGGAGTGGAGAGAGGGAGGTTTAGGGTTTTTGAGGGAGTGTTTTATTTTGGTAGGGATAATACCTTAAACTAGTTGCCAATGTTGAGTAGTTGAGTGGAGAGAGAATAATGAAGGTGAGGAGGGTAGGATTTTGGAGTGGAGAGAGGTGGGATTTGGGGTTTTTGAGGGAGTGTTTTGTTTTGGAGGAGAAGAAGAGGGAGAAGGGTATGGGAATATTAAATGTGAATGAGGTTAGTTTGGTAAATGTGTAGGGTAAGGGGGTGTGTAGTTAGTAGGAGGGTAGGGGAAAAGTAATCGCTTTATTTGTATTGGGTCACTTAGTTTGAGTGTTTTGGTTTGGAGTGCGCCCATTTATGAAATCAAATGCACTTTTGGAACAAAAAAGGCCCATGCTTCTTACACACCACCGGCTACTCAGCGCACACCCCTAAATATTTCTCTTCCCAAAATGCGCTCACGTGGGACACACGTGGATGTGGTTTAATGTGTGGTTTGATACTTAAATTACGAACTGGTTTGATACTTTACTATTGAGTATGTTAAATTAATGGTTCGATACTTAACTTTCGAACCGGTTCGAAAATTACTCCTTGAGTATAGAAATAAATAAAACATGTGGTGTGTCTCTCATTTGAGATGGTTCGATACTTAGCAATCGAACCAGATCGAAATTTAAGCATCGAACCTACCTGTTACTGATACAGAATAGACAGATTTCAAAGTTTCATGTTTTTAACAAAACGTAAGACAGAAAAATGCATTTACACAGTATATATAACTGAAGTGAACATCAATTAAACCATATAACGGTGTTCTCTTAATACATTCAAATGTAGCAATGGACGAACTAATTCAAATAAAACTCAATCTTGATCTAAGTCAATTGTTCCTGAATCACCTAGTTCATATGTTAAAGAATTCCAGTGCTGCAACCGTCCCAATAATGACTTCACTCAATCCTTTGCTATGTCAGCTTTATGTCTATTCAAGTAATAATTGACTGAGGGCATAGAGAAAGCTTTCTTCAAAACCGACTGTGTAACACCCTGGGCCCTTTTCTTTCTTAGTAGGCTACCCACAAGTGTACATCATGACCTTCTCTACTCCCAATGTAGAGTTTTTGCCTTCCGTGGGAATCGAACCATGTACTCTGGGGCTCAAGTACATGCTCAATGCATTCCCACTACCAATTGAGCTAAAGGCGCCTTTTTTTTGTAACACCCTAGGCCCTTTTCTTTCTTAGTAGGCTACCCACAAGTGTGTAGCTCAATTGATAGTGAGAATGCATTGAACTTGTACTTGAGCTCCAAGGTACAAGGTTCGATTCACACTGAAGGCAAAAACTCTATTTGGGGGGTAGAGAAGGTCATGATGTACACTTGTGGGTAGCCTACTAAGAAAGAAAAGTGCCTGTGGTGTTACAGTCGCACAAAGTGGTTCCTATGAATAATACGTTGAAAACCTGCATTCTTGATAGGTGCATCTTCAAATGGGAAAATAGATATGACATTTTAGGAGACCAAAGAAACCATCACAACCTTGTATTTGTTTGCAATCAAATAAGAACACTCAGGGATAGTCATCCAATTCTCCCGTCCATCCCTATGTTGTTTCAGCAAGGACTTCATCACATAGGTCACTTTGATCATCCCCATAAACAACGTAGTGTACATATTGAAGTCTTGCCAAATCTCTTGATACAAGTCATCCCTGACTGACTGCCAAACATCCTCACCCCTTCCAAGTAGGGCAGCAATGCACCGAAACCCGCAGTTATCATCACTCTTCTTCTTCTTTCCTTTTTGCTTTTTAGGTGATCCATTTGTGATGAATGGTTCTGGAGGTGGAACCATGAAAGTAGTGTTCGGAAATGCCAACTCACGGGCTTTTTGCTTTATCATAACTCTACCTGCATCATCGGCTGCATCAAACTTTCGTTGTATTGCTTCAAATTCAATCTTCAAATTCAGTTCATCATTTGAGAATTCGGAAGAATCGTCATGATGGGAAACCTTGAAATTGAGTCTCCTCCAGTGAGGATGAATGGTTTTCAACGAAAACAGAGTGAGGTTCACCATGTAACTACAAAACATGCAAGGTTTTAATTACAGGCACAATATTGAATTGAATGACATATAGAAAACTTGAAAAGTCATTTGAATGATACCTCGCAAGCTCACATGCACACGGTAGACCATGTGTCGTTCTGAGCACACATCTTTGCCTGACCTCTATCCGTGGTCGGATCGGGATATGACAATCATCATCCCAAGAGTTCGCGCAACGTACATATACGAGCAATTCATCACGAGAAGCAAATATTCAGTCGGTTTTGAATGAATTTGAATGATCTTCCACAACCGTTAAACTAGATTGGGTACCATTTGCAGCCATATTAGGACCTAAAAAAATAAAAAAATAAGGTTAGAAAAACAACTTCTGCATAATCTGCCATATGCTGTCAACAGGGTGGTTCGATACTTTAAAAATGAACCAGTTCGATAATTAAGATTCGAACCATATGTCAACAAACACCCCTTTTCTCAGGTTCGACCTTTAACTATCGACACAGTTCGATTCTTAACTATCGAACCAGACGCGATTTCAGAACAGCAAAACACATCAAAAATGGAAAAACTAGTGAAAAAAATTGAAAACGAAGTATGGATGAGCTACATACCGTAATATACTTCACAAATGGAGTGGGATTTGAGCAAAATGAGTGATTAAACTTGGGAGGTTGTGGAGTGAGAGTGAGGAGAGTTTGAGGGAGAATGGGTGTAGGGGAAGAGGAAGGAGGAAGAAAAGGTAAGTTGGGGATTCAATTTTATTTTAGGGGTATTATTGTCATTTAATAGGAAGAGGTAGTGTGTGATGAGTAGAGGGAGGGGTCTAAGAAGCATGGCCCAAAAAAAAAGCTTATGGTAGATTTTTCACTTGTACAACTTTGTTTTGTTTGAATGCCAGTTTGCTTCCCTAAGAGTTTCTACTTGTGTTTTTTTGGCCAATTCAAGTCATTATTTGATTTAAGGAGAGAGAAAAAATTACACGCCAATTTTTGTTGACATCGTATAAAATTACACCCAATTCAAGTCATGATTTGATTTAAGGAGAGAGAAAAAATTAATAACAAAAACTCAAAATCGTACTTTCATAAATAACAAACAACTTTTTAAATTCATTGAAAAAGTTGTTATATTATATTGTGTCTAGTGTCAAAATAACATTCTTTAAAAAAATATAACCTACAATAATTAAAAAATAATACTTCAGCTAATCTAAAGTGAACAGCTCACTTTTGAGGATAAAGTAAATAACGTTAATCATGGATAGACAAATTAACAGTTATTAATATTACATACATATGCCTAACAACTTAAAGATATCAAAATATCAACCATATTACTTCACAGAGAGCTCAGTTTAGAGGATCCAGGTGATCTCATTGAAAAAGTAAAGAAAAACAATTGTTGACTGTCCAGTCAAATCTATTTATGATAACATGGGAGTCCTCATCAAGAATCATATTTTTCATCCTTTCTTTTGGCTCTTAACAAGACACTTGATTGACCCCCAATGCCAATTATTATCTGCCCTTACTATTGGTTACATTTAGAAAGCTTCTACTGTATAATAACATTAACACATGTTGATCTTGGGCTATGCTAACTTCCTTCAACATATTCAGCATTGACACCGCTCCATTTAACTTATAGGGGTTTGAGTTACAGCTTCTGAAGGGCAGCATTCATTCTATCTTCAGTGAACATTCTACTGTTTTCATAAAAATCAAGTATCTCCATAGATATGTTTTTAACCTGTCAAGAGAACATAAAAAATTACCTATACCTTGTCTTTATCACACAAATGAATAGAACATTAGTGCATGATATTCAGGACCATTACTATTTGCTATATCATGTAGAGTAGTACAGAGTACTTTAGCAATGGCTCAGGTTCAAGAAAATCTCGCTGCAATACCATAATATACATGCAACAAAGCTTAGAAATATAGTGGATTACTCACCACGTTCATATCAACACGAAGTTCTTCAAACCAGACAGTGGTGTCTTTCTCCTTGAGTACACTAGCAATGTATATGCAAGCTAAAGCAATAAGATGTGGAGGATGTACAAGAATTAGGTCCATCTTGTATGTGTCATTTACAATCCCCCTATAAGTATCAGCATTTATGTTTAGTTTCTTTCGTGATATAATTCAACAAAACAGAGAACAAATATAAATATTAGTTACAAACAGTAGTAGCAAGGTGGCTGCCAGCATAACAGAAAAACATGCTAAATGGTGGTGAGGCAATAAAATGACGCTTCTGGTAAAAAAAAATCCAATATCTGCTGCATCAAAGCAACTACTTAACATTTTAAAGAAAATGAGAGAAGATGCTTGCATAGAATGAAACAGTAACGTCTTTCAGAGTTAGACATATAAAAAACAATGAGCCAAAATCCATTATCATCGTTATAGCAACTTTATGCATTAAGAGGTAAACAAGTAATTAGTCTAAGCTTTGAATCAGCTCCATCTACATATTTTCTGGGGTGAGGGGGTCCACTAGCATAGGTTACAGAAATTCTACTCCCCATAACCAAGGTATACCGAACCATCAAGTACCATAAAAGGTTGTTTGTGGAAAGATATTTGCAGTGTCTTATGTTGTCTAGATTCAATATCCAGGTTTTGTTGCAAATTAAAATTCATTTTTACTATATAAAAAAGCCAATGCATCTCACCGTAACATGAAAAATAAGTAACAGAATAGAACAATACATATACACTCCACAACAACTGTTTCATTTCATCTCAACATATTGGTATCTCTAGGACAAATCTTTATCCCACCCAGAATATAGGAAATAATGGTTTTTATTATTTAATGATTTAAATCCCGTCCACATTTTCTCTAATATCTAAACAAATATCCAAAGAAAATTTTTAATATGAGTTGCGGTAGTTAAGCTTCATAAAAATGTACCTGGCCAGAACTTTTCAGCCTTATTTATCAAAATCCGCAATTTATATGCAAAGAAATTTTAATTTAATAGCATGATGATTGTGTAGTAGTATGTCAAGAACCAACGTGAAGCTATTGATGCATGAGAAAAGGGTAAAGCTCAAGTTTAAAGATGTGATTCCCATTTGGGATACCATACCAGATACCACAAAAACCTAGTTCTAAGAAATTGTGTCACCTACCTGCTTACTAGTTTACAAAATCCAAACGAACATGACAACTTGTACTATTTTGTTGTCTTCCTCTTCAAAGAAAATAATCCATTAAGAGATAAAATAAGTGCAAGATGCTGGTGTTGGTTTCTGATCCTCTAACTTAAAAAAGCTAATTTTATCTTTATTTCCTTTACTAAGGGAAAATCCTAACGCTAGGGTCCTACCAGTTTTAGGCATTTCCTCATTTACAATTATTCATGGTCAAATATAAAAAACAACCACTTAAGAAATAATATAAAAGGAATTAGAATTGGAAAATGATTAGAAAACCTATTTAACAGCTGTTTGGCAGAAAGATTCTTACCAAGTTAGTTGAGTCGTGCTTAGATCATTCAGACCCGCATCCTGAAGCATACTGGAGAATTATAATCATAATGAGTATGGAAATTAGAAATGAAAGTAATCTTGATGACAAAAACAAAGGACCAGGGCTTCCATTAACAGTATTGATTACAGAGGTATTTGTTTATTATTGGTATTTGTTTGACTAGCAGACAGTTTGAAAATATGAAGACTGACAAAGAAAGGAACTCAGACTACTTAGGCATTTCGACGTTCCTACCGCTCCTACTGCTACTTAGGCATTTATTTAGCTAAGAGAATTCAAAGGACAATAAAAAGATAGACAGGGAGGTAAGTTATTAGAGAGTACACATAAGTAGTTTAGTTAATACTACTTAACTAGAAATTAGTTCTAGAAGTTACTATTTTCTGTTCAGTTTGTTACACTGCAATCAGTTAGTTATAACTGAGTTGCTCTAAACCTTAGTTGTAACAGATTCAATCATAATACAAATTCACAGTTTCTGAAATCTCAAATTCTCTCTAGCTTAGTTTCTATTATGGTATCATAAGCAAAAATTTTCCACCTTCGTGGAGACCGATCCAAGCTTCCGCAACAGCTTTCATGGCGACACCGACACCGGAAAACGCCATACCGGCGCAAACGACGCCAACGCCGTCTCCATTCGCGGCGAATCTTCCTCTATCAACATTCTCCTATAAGATTACGGAGAAATTAGATGACAAAAACTATCTTGTATGGCTTCAACAAGTCGAGCCAGTACTTCGCGCGCATAAGCTCCTCCGCTTTTGCGTCGCGCCGGAGATTCCTCCGCTCTACTTGAACGAAACTGATCGTGCCTCCGGAATTGAAAATCCTGCATATCACGCTTGGGATCAACAAGATCAGTTGCTCATGGCGTGGATTCAAGCCTCTCTCTCGTCGTCAATCCTTCCTCGTGTCATTGGTTGCCGTCGCGTGGCAACTTTGGGAGAAAATACACCGTGATTTTCACTCGAGCTTAAAGCGGCGCGCGGCGATTGCGCGCACGAGTTGCGCACCAAGAAAGGTTCGAAATCAATCTCTGAGTTTCTGCAAAGCATCAAATCTGTCTCTGACTCGTTGAACTCCATCGGTGAACCGGTGACTCTGCAAGAACAATTAGACGTGATACTTGAAGGATTACCTTCTGCGTTTGAGTCCATTGTTACGCTGATCAATAGCAAGTCTGAATGGTTTGAGTTTGATGAGATTCAAGCGCTTCTTCTTGCTCATGAACATCGCGTTGATAAGCAGAAACTAGTTGAAGAAACTGCTACGCTTAATCTCACTCAAACTGCGTCTTCTTCACAAGGTTCCTCTGCACAAGTGCACGTTACTGCTACTGGTCCAAGTGACAACTCTGGTGCATCTCAGAATACTTCTACTCAGCAATTCACCAGTGACACTGCTCGTGGTGGCTATGGAGGAGCTCGTGGTGGTCGTGGTGGCCGCGGAGGACGTCGTGGTGGCAGAACTGGTGGTGGCCGAAGCAATGTTCAATGTCAGGTTTGCTTCAAAACTGGTCACGATGCCTCTATATGCTGGCACAGGTATAATTCTTCTTTTGTTCCTCAGTTTCCTATGTCTACTGCTAGTTCTGGACAAGCTTTTGCTTATCCTAGACCTCCACCATCCAATACACCCTATACTTGGCCTGCATCAGCACCACAACCTCAACCACAAGCCTTTTACACCTTTGGTGCACTACCTCAATCCTTTCCAACACCTTATGCCTGGCCTGCTCCATCACCACAAGTCCAACCACAGCTATACTTCACTAATACCAGCCCTGTACCTCAACCAAACTGGTGTGGAGACACTGCAGCCTCAATGCATGCTGGTCCCAACCTCCTCCAAAGACTGCGCAGCCTCCTCTCTCGCATATAGAGCAGTTTTTTCTCGGCAATGGCCAAGGTTTGCCTGTCAAGTCCATTTACTCAGTTTCTTTTAAGTCTCCTTTACAACCTAATGTTGTGTTGCATCTTAAAAATGTACTTTATGTTCCATCACTTACTAAACAACTTCTTAGTATTGGCCAATTTTCTGCTGATAACAATCTGTATTTCTTATTCTTTCCCACTTATTGTATTGCTAAATCTCAGGTCACACATAAAGCTTTTCTTCAAGGTATTTGTTAGGCACCTAGCCTAACATTGACCGGAAATATGCAATTGAAAGCCTTGGAATTTGATTAGAGAAAGGAAAATGGGAAGAAAGTAGAATATTATTGATATGTGATGAATACAATTGGTGAGAGTAGGCTCTCCGCCCCCGACATCACCAAGTACCTCCGGCCTCACCCGGTGTCTACTAGACTCAAAGTATAAAAGATAAAAGATGAAAGGGGGTGGAAGCCTTAATATATATAGGCTTCCAATACATGGGGATAGAGGGGAATAGGCTAACCAATTAATAACTACCCCAACAAATATAACAAACCCCTCTAACAACCTAACCAACTCTAACACCCTATAACTAACTCCCAACTAACATAACTAATAGGAGTTAAAAGCAACAAACTACCTAACCAACTAATATTACAAAACAACCCTCTAACTAATTAACTCCCTTACAAAATATTCCCTTACATGGGACTAACAATACCGCCTTCGAGAAACAACCTTGTCCTCAAGGTCGTTTCTGAGAAATCGCCCGCCTTGTAATCAATGCGCCTCGAGTTAGCGTTGTCGTGTTGCTTTGGTGGGGTTTGTAGTTTCTTGTTGTTGGACTTGTACTGATTCCCTTTCTTTTACAATTCTTGCCACTGCTAGTGGTTCTTGAATTTCTTCTTGGATTTGCACACAAGAGCCAACTTCTGTAATCGCAACAACCACCTTGCAATTGTCACCGCCGGGCGGTTTGGTGGTGGGCGCGCGTTCCCACATGCAAGAACCTCTCTTCCTCTTAATCGCTAAGACCTCTCTGCTTTCCTCCTCCACGCACATTCTCGATCCGGTGGCTTTGGTGGCGACGACACATTACTCGTCTCGCACGTGAATCGGGCGCCGAACTCGTTGTTTCTTTTTCTTGTTACTTACCGACCTCCTGCCGCAACAACATTATTGCCTGATTGGAAGTCTCTTTTATAAGGTTCACTTGAATATCTTCTTTAACACTGATTCTTGGATCGGTTCTTGATCTGCTTTTCTTCCATTTTACCGTGATGCCTCTCATCTAAGTAAGCAACCCAATATTCTCATTTAGACCATATTCAGGGCCTACAAAGTTCCTTTTACCTCGTGTTTGTTGCTTTCATTTGTAGGCCTCTCGCTTGTTGTTTCTTGATCAACATACCCTCCTTTTGCTTTCTTGCGCCAAGGGAACTTGTTCTTTTTCAAGAATAGGTTCCTCATCTTTCAATTGTTGTTTAAGGGTGGTCGTTCTTCATTCTCGAATTAAGTAGTCGCTTTCGTTGGTGCCACGGTTTCTTCCTCAACATCTTGGAAATACCTACCAAATTCTGGTTGGAATTTGATAAGCAGGTACATCACAAACTGCAAGAATTCAACATTCTGATTAAGTTTTCTCCAAGAAACGAACCAATCACGAGCTTCGCCATCAAGTCCCAAATCAACGAATAACAACCAACTTTCCTCCGGTAACCGCATAGATTCAAGATATTTACGGACTTGGATCAGCCACCAATATGCATCGCCACTACCATCAAATCTTGGCATCCCCATGGTTGTTCCCGGAATCGACTTCTTTGACGTCACTGGCGCTCTTTCGAATCCGGCAGGTCAGACCAATTGTTAGGCACCTAGCCTAACATTGACCGAAAATATGCAATTGAAAGTCTTGGAATTTGATTAGAAAAAGGAAAATGGGAAGAAAGTAGAATATTATTGATATGTGATTGATAAGTTCAAGCTCAGAATAGAGTAAAACAGAGTAAGAGAACAGAGTATATAGCTGGAATTAATCGCTTGTATTATTATCAACAACTTAGAGGATCTCTCTAAGTTGAGAATGGTGGATTACAAGTAAAAATGGAATGGAAAAAGTAATAGAACGTTGACACTTTAGAATCGTGAGCGATCCCTACCGCTTTCTTTCCAATCCTAAGCTGAGCCAATTCCAAATTTAAAAGAAAATATCACACAATACATCATGCCATATAGCTAGCCTTCTCTCCAATCGCCAATAATATTCCTCCTCCAATACGTAATGCCCACGTCGGCCTGCACTTTGTATGCGTGAGTGCGTGCGTGAGTTTGTGGTCCCCAACTAATTGGTTTCCATTTCCCACGCTCATATGTCTTAGTAACATTACCCTTATGTCCTCCATTAACTTGGTTTGTATCAACACTTCCCCCTAAAAGATTCACCTTGTCCTCAAGGTGGTACTCAGGAAAAGCTTCAACTAGTTTCAGCATATTCTCCCACGAATTCTCACAATCCGGCAGGCCTTTCCACTTTACCAACAACTCAATACTCTGGTCAGTACCTTCCCTCATAGCTAGGATGTCCTCTGGTGGTGCTTGCAGCTCGAACTCTTCTGTCACATACGCTGGTAGGGGTTGAATAACTGCATCAGCAGTAGCAGTGGCCTTCAACAGAGACACATGAAACACAGGATGCACTTTACTCTCCTCCGGTAGTTTGAGCTTATAAGCAACTTCTCCAACTCTCTCAAGTATTTCATAAGGTCCATAGTACCTAGGACTTAGCTTTTGATTCACCCTCTTAGCCAATTTCTTCAACTTATAGGGCTGAATCTTCAAGTATACCATATCCCCCACTTTGAATTCCACCTCTCTCCTTTTCTTATCTGCATTCTGCTTCATTCTGTTCTGAGCTACAGCCAAATGCTCCTTGAGCATGTCTAACATCTCATTCCTCTCTTGAATCATTTGAGCCACTTCCTCCATGGGTGTCACTGTCATGTCACCTCTAATCACTGGTGGAGGTCTCGCCTGTGATAGAGCTTTGAAAGAGTCATTCGAGTAGTAACCATGGTAGTTCAGATTATACCAAAACTCGCCCCAACTCACCCACTTGTACCATTGCTTCGGCTTGGTTCCCGTCATGCACCTCGTAGTTCTCTAAACATCTATTCACCACTTCGGGCTTTGTCCATCTGTTTGTGGATGATAAAACGAATCAGATTTCAACTTTGTGCCAGAAAGTTTGAACAGTTCACTCCAAAATGAACTTATAAACACCCTGTCCCGATCAGAAACTATGGATTCAGGGTATCCATGGAGTCTCACCACCTCCTTGAGAAATAATTCAGCCACATCCTTAGCATTATAAGGATGAGATAATGCTATGAAGTGTGCATACTTCGTAAATCTATCAACTACTACCAAGATAGTATCCATTCCACCCGATTTTGGCAATCCTCCAATAAAGTCCATGGACACATCAAACCACCCTTGCTTCGGAATTGGCAAGGGTTGCAGCAACCCAGCTGGATTAAGTGTTTGATACTTGTTCCTCTGGCACACATCACACCTTTGAACATAATCTTGTACAGTCTTTTTCATGCCTTCCCAAAAGAATAAGGTGGCTATTCTTTTGTAAGTTCTAAAATATCCTGCATGCCCTCCCACTGCACTGTCATGAAACTCCTTCAAGATTAATTCAATTTTTGATGAGTTCCTCGGCACCACCAATCTATCCATGTAATACAGCCTTCCATTGTGCATCCTATACCCCTTATGTTCTCCCTTATTCACCAACAAGTCTTGAATAATTCCTTCGCTTTTTCATCTCTCACAATCTCGGACTCAATGTCATTCCAATCAAAAATCGAATCGTTGATATAATGCATGTCGCAATCGCTTCTGATAAAGCATCAAGAAACTTTGTTTTCAATACCAGGCTTGTATTTGATTTCAAAATCGAATCCCAGAAGCTTAGAAATCCACTTGTGTTGCTCTTCCCCCATTAATCTCTGATCTGCCAGAAACTTCAAGCTTTTCTGGTCAGTATGAATCACAAAGTGTCTCCCAAGCAAATAATGTCTCCATTTTTGAACTGCCAGGACTACGTCCATCAACTCTTTCTCATAAACCGACTTGCTAAGGGCCCTATCGCATGTTGTTTGGCTCATATAAGCCAATGGTCGACCTCTCGCATGAGTACAGCCTCCTAACCCTTTTCCCGCATCGGTTTCCACCACAAACAGCTTCTCAAAGTCAGGTATAGCTAACACAGGGACACTAACCATTGCTTCTTTCAATTGCTCAAAGGCTGCTTGAGCACTATCATCCCACATAAACTTGTCTTTCTTCAATTGTTGAGTTAAGGGCCATGCAATCTTCCCATAACCAGCAACAAACTTCCTGTAATATCCCGCAGGCCTAGAAACCTCTCAAACTCTTCACATCCTTAGGTGTTGGCCATTCCACCATAGCTTTTCACCTTTGCAGGTCCGCAGAAACTCCCGACTGAAATGATGTGTCCAAGGTACTCCAAACTCTCCTTGCCAAATGAACACTTTTTCTTGTTCACTACTAACTCATGCTCCTCCAAGGCATGTAGAACAATCCTCAAATGCTTCGGTGGCAATCAAAACTCTTCACAGTACACTAGGATGTCATCGAAGAATACTAATGCAAATTTCTCAAATAAGGCTTCAACACTTGATTCATTAAGGCTCAAAATGTTGAAGGTGCATTAGTGAGTCCAAATGGCATCACTAGAACTCATAATGGCCTTCATGAGTCCTAAATGCCGCTTTGAAACATCCTCCTCTTTCATTCTTATCTCGGTGATAACCAGATTTCAAATCCAGCTTTAGAAAACCTTGGCTCCACCCAATTCATCTAGCAATTCATCAATAACTCGATTGAAATTTATTCGCACGTGAGCTTATTCAAAGCTCAGAATCTACACAAAATCTCCACCCTCCATCTTTTTCTTTACTAATATAATCTAAGCTACTATAGGACTATTACTAGTCCTAATAATTCCAAAGCAGAAAGCATTTCCTTCACAAATCTTTCAATTTCATTCTTTTGATAATAAGGATACCAGTATGGCCCGATGTTAGGAATGTTGAGCCTTCCTCGAGAGATATTGCATGGTCACATCCCCTTCTAGAGGTAAGCTTGTTGCTCTCTCAATAGCTTCTCAAAATCTGCTAACACACCTCTAATGCTCCATCATTTACATCCCCAAGTCACGCCACTGTTGCTCTTCTTTACAAGATGACAAAGACAAAGCCTTCACCATCATTCCGCATTGCCTTCATTAATGCTTTCCATGAAACTTGAGCTTTACACAAAGATGGATCACCCTCACTACCTTCTCCTCTTCACCTCTTCCCCCACTTAGCTCTAAGTTTCAAATTTGCCTTCACCTCTCCCAAACTTGCCAACCAATCCATACCCAAGACTACATCCGTCCTCCTAGCTCCATGAGAAAGAAATGTTGTAGGATTTTCACTCTTTGTACCTCCAACAAATGCATTCTTGCACACACCCCAACATTCTTAACCTTCTCTCCATTCCCTACCTCCACAACAAATTCTCGGAGTATTCAATGCTTCCAAATCAAGTGACTTCACTACCTTCTTAGAGATGAAGTTACTAGATGCACCACAATCCACCAATACTACCACCTCCACCCCATCGATCTTCCCTATGATTTTGAAAGATCTATTTGAGGTCGTTTTCTTTACTTCGCAAGAACGAAAGTCGCAGAACCTTCAAGTGTCAATTCTTCCTCTGCTTCATATCGCTTCTTCTTCACCCTCCTCTCGCCTCGTAAGTCTCCAACAATACAAACCGATAAAGGCTTCGCTTTGCATATATGGTCTCTTCCCCATGTTTCTCCACATTTAAAGCACAAATTTTTCGACTTCTCTCCTTAATTCACTGAGAAAGCTTCCTCCCACGCTCTTCTTGTCACCACCTTCTCCTTCTCCACCTCACTGCTGGTCAACCTCCTTCACCCCTCCTTTTCTCCCACCGAGTGAAGCCCTTAGAACTTTTTCCTCCTCCCCTGTCACTGCTACTAGTCCCCTTCTTCTCCACATTCATCAACCCTCCTTTCTTCAAGGCGTTGTTCTTTTCCTCAAGGAGTAAAGCTCTATCCATTAACTCATCAAGAGTTCCTGCAGCATGAAGCTTCAACTCTGCTTGTATTTCTTCCTTCAAACCATTGATGAAGATCCCCTTCAACATGATTCTCTCCTCCTTCTTCAACGGAGCTGATTCTCTTTCAAACTTCTCTCTGTATTTCATAACAGAGCTAGTTTGTTTGATGCTCAACAGAGGCCCAAACGGGTTTTGCACTAAGCCCGGTTGAAAACGTCGAATCAGAGCAGCCTTAAATTCTTCCCAGTTCAACGTCTCATTCTGTTCTTCCCACCATCGGTACCAGCCAACGCCTTATCTTCCAAGCGCGATCACCACCGCGTCTGCTTCTTCTCATCTTCAACCACCATGTTGAGTTTGAAGTAACGTCACCGAACTATCCACCCGTATGCATCCTCGCCTCGAAACACCGGAATCTTCAATTTCCTTCCTCCAAAATCTCGCGAAGAGTCTCGACTGTAGCTTCGTGAATGAGAACGAGCTACCGCCGATGACGGGCCGCCACATCGCCATCGCTTTGCGTGATCCGGTTCCGCCCGGGTTCTTGTACTGATGATGAGCGCTCTGCTGCGGACGCACCTTTGCGTGATCTCCGCGCTCGATGAACAAATTCTTCACCAAACGGTCACGCCAATGCCATCAATACGCTTCTCCATTGTAGTTCTCGTGAAAACCATACACCGCCGGATCGTAAATGCTCCGATACCACTCGATAAGTTCAAGCTCGTAATGTAGTAAAACAGAGTAAGAGAACAGCAGTATATAAATGAATTAATCGCCAGATTATTATCAACAACTTGCAGGATCTCTAAGTCGAGAATGGTGGATTACAAGAAAAAATGGAATGGAAAAAGTAATGTAACGGTGACATTAGAATCGAGCAAATTCATCGCTTCTTTCCAATCCTAAGCTCGAGCCAATTCCAAATTTAAAAGAAAATATCACACAATACATCATGCCATATAGCTAGCCTTCTCTCTCCAATCGCCAGAATATTCCTCCTTCAATACGCACTGCCACGCCGGCAATTCATATGTGTGAGCTAGCGCGTGCGTGAGTTTGTGGTCCCCAACTAATTGGTTTCCATTTCCCACGCCATATGTCTTAGTAACATTACCCTTGTGTCCTCCATTAACTTGGTTTGTATCGATGATGAATACAATTGGTGAGAGTAGGCTCTCCGCCCCGACATCACCGAGTACCTCCTACCACCCCTGTCTACTAGACTCAAAGTATAAAAGATAAAAGATGAAAGGGGTGGAAGCCTTAATATATATAGGCTTCCAATACACTGTGGATGTAGGGAATAAAGCAAACCAATTAATAACTACCCCAACAAATATAACAAACCCTCTAACAACCTAACCAACTCTAACACCCTATAACTAACTCCCAACTAACATAACTAATAGGAGTTAAAAGCAACAAACTACCTAACCAACTAATATTACAAAACAACCTCTAACTAATTAACTCCTTTACAAAATATTCCCCTTACATGTGGGACTAACAAAGATTCGTAGTCGTGATGGTCTCTACACCTTGATAATCTGGCCGCGTCGATCTCAAGCCTCAAGACAAGTCTAGCTCTCCGTTATTTTCTCGCCATGTATTCCTCCTCCCTCCATTAACACTGTAAACTCACACACTTCCACCAATTTTACTCTTTGGCACAATAGACTAGGACATCCTAGCTATACTACCTTACACAATGTACTACAACAATGTAATGTTTCCATTCCATCAAGAAATAAAACCGATTTTTGTGTAGCATGTCAGATGGGCAAGTCTCATAGACTTCCTTCTCAACCTTCTAATCCTCGCCTATTCTCGCCTTCTAGAACTAGTATTTTGTGATTTGTGGGGTCCTGCTCCTATGGAGTCCTCTATGGGCTATAAATATTATCTCTCCTTTATTGATGCTCATAGTAGGTTACTTGGATCTATTTCCTGAAAAATAAATCTGAAACTCTCAACTTGTTCAAACAATTCAAAGCTACGGTTGAATTACAATTACACACACCTATTAAAGCCATACAACTGACGATTGGGGAGAGTTTAGACCATTCAAACAACTTTTAGCCGACTTGCATACTTCACCGTATTATTTGCCCACACACTCACCATCAAAATGGAGTAGTGGAGAGGAAACATAGGCACATTGTTGAAATGGGTCTCTCCCTACTTTCCCAAGCCTCTTTACCCATTTCCTATTGGGATCATGCATTCCATACACCAGATACCTCATTAACCGACACTGGCTTTGCTTCATAGTCCCAAAATTCCTCTTCAAACACTGTTCCACAAACTACCAGACTTTACCTTTCTTAAAACCTTTGGTTGTGCCTGTTATCCTTTACTTAGACCTTACAACAATCACAAGTTGCAATTCAGGTCCTCTCAATGTCCTGCTTTCTGCTATTCACCTTTCACATAAAGGTTATAAGTGCCTTCACTTACCCTCTGGTCGTTTATTTGTGTCTAAAGATGTCTTATTTGATGAACACAAGTTTCCCTATCATTATATGTCTACTGCAGTAGCTTCACATGCCTCTGTTTCTCAATCATCCTCCACCATACCTCTAGGTATTGTTTCCACACTAAGACTGGCTACTGTCTCACCAGTTGCAACACCACAACCAGCCAATGTCACACCTGTTTCACCAGCCAATACTACTGTAACCCACCATACCTCTCCTGTTCACTCACTCCCTACCTCACCTAGCCTCTCCCTGCCAGCTTCAGCCTCAAGCACCATTGATCCTAACTCACCCTCACCATCATCATCACCTTCACCCTCTCCTCCTCACAACAACCACCCCATGTTAACCAGATCTAAAACAGGTCATTCCCAACCCAAAATATTTCCTAATCTTCTGCTCACCTCTATTGAACCTTCAAATGTTCACCAAGCTCTAGCTAGTCCACACTGGCAACAGGCTATGGAAACTGAGTTACAAGCATTGAAGAATAATGAGACTTGGTCTCTCAGGTCTCTTCCTGAGTAAGACCGCAGCTGGTGCAAATGGGTGTTCAGAATTAAAGAGAATCCTGATGGTAGCATCAACAAGTACAAGGCTCGATTGGTGGCTAAGGGGTACCTTCAAAAGTATGGGACAGACATACGTAAACATTTTCTCCAACAGGAAGCTCATATCGTGAGAATCTGCTTCACACTTCGCTCTGTCAAGACAAAGGCCCATGAAGCAAATTGATGTGAATAATGCGTTCTTGAATGGTGTACTTGGAGAGGATGTGTACATGTCTCAACCACCGTGTTTTGAAGTCACGATAAGACACTAGTATGTAAGCTACACAAAGCAATCTATGGCCTAAAACAGGCCCCTCGAGCGTGGTATGAGAAGCTTACCAAGACTCTGCTTAGCTTTGGCTTCAAGCAAAGCAAATGTGATCCTTCTCTGCTAGTATTTACTGGTGGTGGACACTGTGTTTACATGCTGGTTTATGTTGATGATATCATCCTCACTGGGTCATCTTTGCACCTAATCCAGCAAGTTATCACCAAGCTTAATGCTGCATTCCCTTTGAAGCAACTTGGTGACTTGGATTATTTCTTGGGGATTGAGGTTAAGAGGTTGTCTTCTACCACTATCCAGTTGTCTCAAGCAAAGTACATTCGAGAGTTACTGCTTAAGGCTGATATGAGCAATGCCAAAGGAATTTCTACCCCTCTCCCTGCCACCACTAAGTTGTCCAAGCATTGAGCTGATTATTTTGATGATCCTGCTCTCTATAGGAGCATTGTAGGTGCATTGCAATATGTAACCATTACACGGCCAGAATTAGGATATGCTGTCAACAAGGTGTGTCAATTCATGTCACAACCTCTCATATCTCACTGGACTGCTGTAAAACGGATACTTAGGTATCTTAGAGGATCTATAGACCTTGGCATTACGTTTAGAGCAGCCACACCTTCCTCTCCTCTGTGTATCAAGGCTTTTTGTGATACTAATTGGGCATCGGATATAGATGACAGAAGGTCTACTTCGGGTGCTTGCATCTATTTAGGGCCAAATCTTATATCGTGGTGGTCAAAGAAACAGACTCTGGTTGCAAAATCAACAGCTGAAGCAGAGTACCGGAGTCTTGCTCTTGCTGCAGCTGAAGTTCTGTGGATTCAATCTCTGCTGCAGGAACTTCAAGTGCCAATTCCTGCTCCTATAATCTACTGTGACAATCAAAGCACAGTTGCTTTGAGTCATAGTCCTGTTCTACACTCTAGAACAAAGCATATGGAGCTTGATATCTTCTTTGTTCGTGAGAAGGTTCTCAACAAATCTTTGCTAGTGGAGTATGTTCCCTCTCAAGCTCAAGTTGCTGATATTCTTACCAAGCCTTTAGCCAAGCTCCAATTCTGTTCTCTCCATGACAAGCTCATGGTGCTACCCACCAATGAGCTTGTGGGGGGAATATTAGAGAGTACACATAAGTAGTTTAGTTAATACTACTTAACTAGAAATTAGTTCTAGAAGTTACTATTTTCTGTTCAGTTTGTTACACTGCAATCAGTTAGTTATAACTGAGTTGCTCTAAAGCTTTCTTGTATAAATACCTTAGTTGTAACAGATTCAATCATAATACAAATTCACAGTTTCTGAAATCTCAAATTCTCTCTAGCTTAGTTTCTATTATAAGTCATCAAGATTAACATATATTTGGGTTGCAAATAGATAATGTGAAGGATATAGTATCATATGTGGCAAATTAATAGATAACAAATGCAATAATTCTTTTTCCATTTTTTATACTAAACATCTGATTGTTGTTGAAATGTTGATCGTAGATTGAAGGGAATGGTATTTGATTTTTGTTTTTTATCTTGATTTGGCTTAATCCTTAATATCAGATGAACTTGCCAGCCAAAATAGTTTATTTTTTATATACATCAAACTTTGATTCCCTTCTCCTGAAATATAGGTAGTCATTAATACAGCACTCCTAGAAACTTCTATTGAATTCAAGTTTTGAAATTTCATTTTAAAGAATTATAATAGTTGAATTGAATGACAATTGAATATCTTCTGTGTAGCTCAAAAGACAGTTTTTTGTTTTACTGTCAATTTGGATAATAGAATAAACATCACCTGCTCATTCAATTATAAATATTAAAATATAATATGTGTATGTGACTGAAACATAGATACTGTATGCCCAAAAAGGTCAAAGCAAAAGGCTATCTATGCATTTTGTCCTAACTGGAAGAAGTGTGTGCACAAAATGAACAACTAATCTTATCAAACACTTACTCAGATAGGGAACGGTAGGGGTGGAATACAACCAGGTAATAATTCAATGCTTCTAAAACCTTCATTTCCATTTCAAGTATGTCCTTGATTTCATACCTATACTTATCATCAGAATCTGCATAGAAAATTGTGCTTTATGATCCGAAGTCATATGAGATAAAATAAGATAAATCTTTAAGCAATTAACAGCATACATATTTTTTTAATGTAAAATACAAGTAACCGGGCCTGCACTGTGCTTTCTTCTGCTTTTGATGCCATGTATAAGCAAGTTGGAGCTACCAGGCGTGGATCATATTCTGTCATACTCTTCCTTAAAAGAAAAAAATGAAGATGCCTATTAGAAGATATTTGTTAAGTGTAGTTTATTAAGCAGATACTATTTTCAAGGTCAGATGAAGATGGTATATATTATAAATTATAAATTATAAATTATAAATGAAGATGGTATATATATTAGAAGATATTTGTTAAGTGTAGTTTATTAAGCAGATACTATTTTTTTCAGGATTTCAGGAATACAAGAGTGGTACATATATAGGCAGCGAGGAGAGATTCTGACCACCATGGTTAGACATTAAATTCAAAATAACATACAACTATATATAGTGAATTGCAACTGTGGTTCAGTGGCTGTGTGTGATATGTCTATCCTTGTGAGTAGGCTCAAGTCTGCATGGTGTTGTAAAATATCACAAAACCTTCACTGTACCGTAACCAGACTAGTTCACATTGATTTTAACAGTTCATGGCATCTTTCTACAGTTCAATATCGGTTCTTGATAAAAACCGCTTATATACTTGGCCATATTGATGGATTGGGCTTTGCTTTTGCTTCCTATTTTTGGTGTGTTGCAAATGATTGGTAATAACTTTGGTGCCAACTTGGATGGGATGGGAGTTATTATAGTGATGCTTTTGCACACCTCTATAGGACTATTTTTATTTCCTTTTGGTTATATTGTTGTTTATGTTCATAGGTATTGGTTTAGTCCCCCAAGTTTTTTGCTTATTTTCTCTTTTTTATCAACAAAACTTAGGTGGAGTACTATTCTTCCTTCTTGATGTTTTTTTCCCTAAGGAGGGTTTTGCATCAGAAGGTTTTAACGAGGCTCCCTATCCCTTTCTTTTGTTAAAAAAAAAATTGCCTTTGGTTCCTATTTGCCCAAACTGTTTGGCTTGTTTTTGCTAACTATGGTAATATGGTCATCGTCTCCAGTGAAACAGAAAGAGAAGCTGCTTCTATTATATATCCCGACATCAAAAGAGAAAACAATTAACGAAATATACTGCTATCAGCTTGCTTTAGTAATGCTTCCTATAGTCTTAGGAGTAACTCCTTTCCTCAACCACAGAGTTACAAGTTCCTGAAACATACCTGGTGTAAACACGCCTCATGTATGCAACTGCAGTAGCAACAACCCTAAAAGATTTACCAACATAAAGAGGTTGTCACGATACATAACACAAAAGGATAGACAAAAGATGATCTTAAAGTTTTGGCAAGGCTTGTTTTCCATTATTTGACCAGAAAAATTTGCCACAACAAAGTTAACTCTTTGCTAACCCACTGAGATAAATAAGTGGTTTTACTCTCTGAAGCATCGGTACTCCAAAACTAAAAAGACATACTCATACCATACTAGTACACGGTACTCTTGTTGGATACTCGTGGGTCCGTGTACTACGTACTGAATAAGTACCAAAAACTTTTTAAAAAAATAAAACCAATAAGTACCAGAAAGATCAAATCAATATACAAATCTTTATTTTTTGACAATAATATTCAAATCTTTATCTAGTAACCCAATGTATTTTTTGTTTTTACCCCCCACCCTACCCCATTATGATGTAATAGATTACAAAATCAAAGGAATAGAGTTGCACATATTCAAGTCTCAAGAAATATAGTTCACACCTCTGCCTCACTTTTACTTGTTGAGCCAATTTCATAATATCTGCACAAGCAAGAAAAGAAAATGCAGGAATGAAGTAAAGCTAAATAATAAGAATCGAGCACTTCTAGGGAAAATGAAAGATATCAATAGTAATATCCCCTAAACACAAGAATAAGCAAGGAAAGTCCATAAAAGCATTAGAAGACCAAACTAACAGAGCCATGATCAAGAAATTCCCTATGCAACCTTGCACATAAAAACTAAGGATGCCAATAGCCACTGCAAATTCAGTATCAGACTCCATATTAACAAGGAAAAGAATAATAGTAACAAGTAAATGCCAACTAAAAGAAATTGAAGAACAAGGCACCATCATAGCATACTTAAGTACAAGGGTTTAATTTTGGTATCGCGGATGGATGCAGTTACGGTGGGCGGTGTTGTTAAGAAATCGCCACGGTGGCACATTTTTTAGAAATCCGCTATTTTATTTTTGTACTGTATGGTGGAGTCATCCGCAATTTGGCGTTTTCAGGCGGTCGATTATGGCGGATTTTTGGAATACATTATGGGCGGCTATCCGCTATCGCCAACATTGATGGTGAAATATTTCGGGCATATAATAATATGAAGAAAAGATATATATTATCATAAAACTTATATCCCGACTCCGTAATCATCTTTATAGACTTTAAATAACTCTCTTAACTCAAAAATGAATATAGTACCCTCCCTTTCCTTTTTCTTAAAATCCCTCCATCAAAACATAGAGATTAAAGAAAAGCATAAATTAGAGAGACGTTTAAAGAGAACATACAATTGGACATGTGCATCTTAATGAGCTTAAAATCTTCAAGTGTGACACCCTTTTCTTTGTCAAGTGGATTTACCATATCCACATCTTCTTGATCTAAGAGGTGTTTGCTGCAAATGCACAATCCAATTAACCTCAAATTAGAACACAGACTCAAACCCAAAGATATAAAGAAGGGAATCAAAATAAATGGGGAAAAAGATAAAACTTACTAATGAGATGATGTCCAGAAATTGGCAGCCATTTCTTCTTCAAAGTTTATACATAAAGCAATCTAATAGGAAGCAGAAAATGGCAGAAAGGCGCTGTTCAACATAAAGCAATCTAACATGAGTAAATATTGATCCCAATCAAAATTTTCACCTTTTATGAATCATTAAGAATGAGAAATAAACAAGGATTTCATAAAAAAGAAGAATAGGAGCTCAATGTTAAATAATCAATTTCAAAATTGCGTATGACAATTAACAATAAATGGCAAGCAATCAAAATTGACAAAACAAGTAACTGAATACGGTTATTAAGCATGAAAATACTCACGGGTCTATGCACAGAGTGTTAAACAAGGATAGAAACGATGAGAGAGAGAGAGAGAGAGAGAGATACGCACGGTGAGAAGTGAAGAACGAACATGAGAAAGAGGAAGGTGGAGAAACTAGTTCTTGACTTCTACCGGTTCGTGATTGATTGTGTCGCTTTTAGTTTGGCCCATGTTTCATACGACCCCCCCGCTTACTGAACCCCCTGTGAAAAGACTAAAAATCATTACTGAAATTTAGTTTTTATTTTTTTTTTAAAGATTATGCACGGTTTGGCGCACGGTTAATCGAACTTGATCGAATCTCGCCATACCAACCACCAAAATTTACTCGAGACACCCCAAATTATGTTTTGACTAGGTTCGACTGCGTGTGTCGCGATCCAAATCGATCATGTCGTGGCGCCGAACTCTCTACACCGTCCAACAATCGGCTAAATTTTTGAATTCTCCCAACGGTTGGTTTCGATTGTTTTAAATCAACTACCACGCTCGATCACACCTATTATAGATAAGTGCAACAAGTCATACAAACCAAAAAGACTAAAAAATAAAAGCGCAATGAATAAATCGAATCGTTAAAAATCGCTTAAAATTAAACAACTAGTGTTAGTCATACTAGTGTTAGTAAAGAATAAATTGAATCGTTAAAAATCAGTTAAAATTAAACAACTAGTGTTAGTCATACTAGTGTTAGTAAAGATTAAATCGAATCGTTAAAAATCAGTTAAAATTAAACAACTAGTGTTAGCCATACTAGTGTTAGCAAAGAATAAATTGAATCGTTAAAAATCAGTTAAAATTAAACAACTTAGTATCCAGCAACAATCAGGGAGGTTCGACCTTGCCAAGTGCGAACCGGTTCGATGCACGCATGGTCGAACCACACTTAACAGGTTCAACGCACGCATGGCCGAATCGTAGTTAATGTTTAAAAAAAATGTTTTAAATTCAGGGGTATTTTGGGAATAAATAGTGGTATGGGGGTTCTAGTGAGTAGCTGGGGGTTCTAAGAAGCATGGACATTTAGTTTCTCGTTTATATGTTTTTGAACCGATTTAGGGGCAACTTAGCCCATTACTTCTCTTTCAATTTCAAGTTTGGGATCCCTACTCACCCCTTTTTACCAAATACACCCCACATCTCTTTTCATTTTATTTTGACACTTTTAGTCTCTCTATTTTAATGAATTCATGATTTCAGTCGGACTATATTTTTTTTGCGGATTTAGTCTCTCATTTTTCTCCATTTCTGAAATGTTTGCCCCTGAGAGAAGGCTTGTTTTTTTTCAAACCCTCACCATTTTCCCCCATACCCCCACACAATTTGATAACCCCAAAATGTCCCTTTGAAAACTAATTTTTTTTAAAAAAATAAATAAATCGTATATACGTTCTGAGGACGTATATACGATGACTATTTTATGTCCAATCGTATATACATACTCAAAATGTATATACAATGGATATTTTATTTTTTAAAATAATTTGTTTTAAATTTTTTTAAAAAATGTTATAAAAAGACTACTAAAAATTCGTTAAAGAGTCAAAACTAATCAAAAAAATTATGAAAACACCACTAAAAATCTAACAAAACCAAAATAAGGCTATGCAAAAAATTTTAGATTTTTTGGAGACTATGAAAAATTAAAAAAAATTCCTAAAAATAGTAAACGATGGAATTTGGGATTTTGAGCCCGTAGTCCAATAAGAAGTTTCTTCTAAGGGAGTCATGGTCGTTGCTTTTTTTAGGATTTAATGGCTGTGGTTTCATTACGATCGGAGTAGGTTGCCTGAATACCAATTTTTTAGCCTAAACTAATTGAAATTACATTGTCACGTGTTAATAAACTACACACCAAACCTATTTGTAGGCCTAAATTATTCAAAAGTAAAAAATACAATGGTTTCAAAAAAAATTAAATAAAATACAATGGTTTCAAAAATACAAAACGTATTTTTTTAAAAAAATTGCACCAATCGTATATACGTGTGATGGACGTATATACGACCCTAACATTTTGGGCATCGTATATACGTGTTATGGACGTATATACGATACCCCCATAACACGTATATACGTCCATAACACGTATATACGATGCCCAAAATGTTAGGGTCGTATATACGTCCATAAAACGTATATACGATTGGTACAACTTTTTAAAAAAAAATCGTTTTGTTAAGGGTATTTTGTGGTTTCACTTTTATATGGGGCTATAAGTGAAAGGGGTGGGGGTACAAAAAAAACCCTGAGAGAATTGGTCAACAAAAAAATTGACGTGTCGCTTCTTTAATTGATGTGACATTCATGTTTACTTACTTAAATATCATCTCTTTATGCCATGTCACATTTTTCTCTAGAAAATAAATCTATTTTATTTTGACAAAATCTAGAAAATAAATCTTTTAATTAGTTAAATTATAATTGTAAATATTTTAAATAAATAAAAGAGAGAAACATAAAACTCGTATTTTTTTAATTCAATTCTCAGATCGAAACACAATTCTCAAATTGAAACACACACACAACACCAACCTAGGACCCACAACCACAAACAATCAAAATCTTCATACTAGAAATTTCATCTAAGATAATAATTACAAGCCACAAGCACTCAATTCCCCTTCTGGGACTTCTCCTTTCTCCGCAAAATTAAAACTTGGAGGCCTTTCGATTTGCTTCTTTATAAGCCTTATTCATCAAGATTCATATCGCTCAGTGGAACCAATCCTCTTTTCTTCTTGATAACCTTACTGTTAAACTCAATTTCCTTTGCTATCTTGCGTCTATCTTTCTTCGTGGTATTTATCTCTACCTGAATTTTCCTCCACTTGTTCCTCATTATATCATGTCATTTGAATCATTGTTGAGCAATTGTGAAGATTATTTAAGTATATTGACATTGAGGAAACCCACAAAATACTTCATGATACACTACATTTTTAGTGTACCCTGTAACACCCCAAAATAGTTCAATTAATTATTAAATTGAGTTATTTAGGGTTTTTCAACATTTTTAACTAATTAAGCTTAAGGCTAACGTGTAGTGTTTATGTGTTAGGAGAGGTTTGAGTAATGGGAAGAGGTATTAAATAGAAGTCCATGAGTGATGGAAGGCCCAAGTCCCATTAAAAGCCCAAGTCCCTTTCCATAAGAGGAAATAGCCGTAGGATCATCTCATTTTCATCAAAGTGAAGAAAAGTCTTAGAGAGAAGTAAGAGAGAGAGAGCTGTTAGGTGGAATAGTACCCGTTAGAGAAGGAAGAGCATTTGGCGAGGAAGAAGATCAAGCTCAAGGAGAAAGAGTTGCTGCGAGTGTTAACTGGGAGATTTCAAAGAAGAGAGGGTGTTCTACTCATTCGATCAAGGTAAGGGAGTCTCTTCCATGCGTAATTTAGTGTTTATGTTGAATGTTTTGCATGAATGATTTTGGCTTGAGTTCGAATGTGTGCTTATGTGTTCTTTAAAGTATTCTGGTTGTGTTACTTCACTTTGGTGAAGATTTTAACGGTTGATTTCTGAGCTGGTCACGTAAGTGACCATGGAGAGGAAATGAGAGCTGAGAACTCTCGGTCTCAGTGAGCGTGAGAGTTTAAGAGTGTGTTCTTGAGCTTAATCCTAGTCAGGAGCACCTAAAGAGAGGAAGGAGAAGTTAGGCGCGACGTGATCGTAGAAAAACCGGCGCATGAAGGTTAACGCACGACGTAAGTGTTAAGGCGTAGTTCCTAGACTTGAAGAGGACGAGTTGAGCTGTACTTGATGGACAAAGGTGCGTAGGTGTAATTAGAACCCAGTGCGAGTGTCGTCAAGTAGTTGCCGAGGTATAACATGGTTATGCCGAGGTGTTTGGGTCGAGACGTAGTGCGTAGACAAGTCTGCGTATAATAGCCGAGGTGAGGAGTCGAGTTGTAGTGCACCGAGGTGTTGTGTAGTTTAAGCCGGGGTGAGGTGAGTGCTTAGGTGTATTGTGCCTAAGTGTAGAAATCAAGGTGAAGTTGTGTGGTTAGGTGTGAAATGACCAAGTATAGATGATGAAGCGAAGGTGAGTGCTTAGGCGTATTGTGCCTAAGTGTAGTAATTCAAGGTGAAGTGTGTGTGTAGAAGCGTAGGAGTGATGGGAGATAGGGTGGCGTGAGGTCCCATGGACGAGGTGGGGAACTTTACGAGTGGAATGCCAAGTGAGGTGCCACCGAGTTGAGTATTGGTGACGTAATGGGTAGCGATACTACATCGCCTTAGCGTCTTAGAGATGAGTAGGTGTGCCGAGGTGACGAGCGAGCATACCGAGAAGAGTGAAGGTGCCGAGGTGACTAAGAGTGCCGAGGTGACCTATTTTTGACGATAACGGCGTAGAGCTGTTAGCGCCACCGTGAGTGACGTTTAACGTCAAGAGCCGTTTAAGGGGACGAATTGGCATAGTCCAGTTTAGTCCCTATGTGATGGTTCAATCCTAGGTGTTGTGACGCCTTCGTAGTGATGGAGTAGCTCACTGCCTGAGGAGCTGAGATACCTGTGAGTGGACGAGTAGCTTTGTGCTATGGTGGTTGTCTAAGAGAATTAGGCAACGTAAGGTGACGGTGCGGTTTGCACAAAAGAGTTATAATTTCTGAATGGATGCATTTGTTCATTGAGTCTCATGAATTCATATGCATCAGCGACGATTATAGACTTCGGTCTCGATACGAAAGGCTTCGGTCTGAGTATCACTAGCGACGGATATGCCTGAGTGGCTTAGAGAGATGGATCCTCATGCATTATACCCTGGAGTTTGGGTTGCATTGCATTGCATGCATAGCTCATGTGAATTATGTTGAGATGCTGTTTATCAGCCGAGTTAGCTATATGTGCTGTTTTATACTTGTGTGCTGTCTGATATGTGAACTGAGGTGCTTAATGCATTCTATGTATTACATTAGTCATGAACCTTTATTACAAATGTTTAGAGACTCACCCTACTGCTTTCTATGTTGCTCTTTGTGGCAACTTGCAGGTACCCCTGAGTAGAGGTCAGCTTTGCCTTTTGGTTGTTGGAGTCGGTATGCTCTGGTAGTTGTAACACTGGGGCGAGTAGAGTAGGGTAGAGTAGTGTTTGTTTTGGGACTATTCAGTTGTAATGTATATGTTCAACTAATATATATTTGTGTCCGTTGTGATGTAAACATTTAAAACCATGTTTTGATGGGCGTAGTCCCTTTGGCCGAGTTGCCTATGTATGCATGTATGCTGTTGTTTTAAATTCATAGATATATGCTAAGGTGTTTGAGTGATAATGTAGCATCTTTCCCATGAGAATTTTTATTGAACTCTGATTTTAAATTAGTTAATTAATAGAGATAGGAGGGGTGTTACATTAAGTGGTATCAGAGCAAAAGTTCGGTCTGTCCGACCAAGTATTGAGTCTTGAGTTCCCAGTCCCCGAGTATTAATGCTCGTTTTAATTGTCTTGTCTCAGAGAGTAAGTAGAAATGGCTGGACGTGCTGGAAGAAACGACGTTGCGATAGGCTAGCGCCGCTCGAAGCGATGGTCGCGCTATGGGAATCAGCCTCATCAAGTTGCCGAAGACGCGGGAGCTCGTAGCTTAGCTACATTTCGAGGAGGAGAACCTCCAACGCTCGAGGAAGTACAATCCGGATGGGGCGTTGGCGTGGTTGAAGGACATAGAGAGGATTTTTAGGGTGATGGATCGCATAATGGCTCGTAAAGTAAGATATGGAACACATATCTTTGCCGAGGAGGCGGATGATTGGTGGTCGGAGTCATGCCAAGGTTAGAAGTCACTTTGGAGAGGTGATTACGTGGGAGGTATTCAAGAGGGAATTTCGAGGAAATATTTCCTGAAGATGTGAGAGGAAAGAAGGAGATGGAGTTCCTAGAATCAAGCAAGGGGTAAGACAGTGGTGGTGGAGTACGCTGCAAAGTTTGAAGAGTCAGAAAATTCTACCCCTACTATGAGGGAGCTACATCCGAGTTCTCCAAGTGTGTGAAATTTGAGAACGGTTTAAGGCCCGAGATTAAGTAGGCAATTAGGCATCGAAAGATCGTAGTATTTGCTTGACTTGGTGGATAGTTGCGGGATATATGAGGAAAACACTGCGATGAGTGCGGGGTTGGTAAGAGAGCAGGCGTAACCCTCGGTTCGGGAAAGCCCTATGAGGTTTCTCGCGCGAAAGGCAAGTGGAAGGTCGGGTATGGCAAGAGGCCAAGTGGGGAGACGCCCCGCAAATGTGGTGTGTTTTCAGTGTGGGAAGCTTTGGACATAAGAAGAACGAGTGCAAGAGTGGAGATAAGAGGTGCTATCAATGTGGCGAAGAGGGCCACCGAGCTGCTGATTGTAGGCGAAAGGATGTCGTCTGCTTTAATTGTGGAGAAGTGGGGCACATCAGTCCTAAGTGTCCCAAGCCCAAGAAGGAGAGAGACAGTGGGAAGGTGTAGTATCCCTAACCCTCATGCTTTTGGATAGCATAAATATTTTGCAATGGTCCCATAATGAGACTTGTTAACACGTGCTTGTACTATATCATGTCTTGAGGCTTTTGGTATTTACTGAAAGTATTTGTCTAAAATCTCCTCCTAGAAGGATGGTTTTTCCACCAAATGGTTCTGTAGCATTTTCTGGACATATATAACCAATAATGTCTCTGAGTGTTCTATCAAGAGCCTCAAATGCTAATTTTTTGGTCATTGGTGCTTCATCCCAGATAATTAAATCTGCTTGAACTATTAGTTGAGCCAAGATAGTATTCTGCTTGATTGAACATGTGTTTTCTTCAAAAAGATTCAATGGTATTTGAAATCTACTATGAGCGCTTCTTCCTCCCTAATAATGATGATGCAATACCTAATTAATTTGGATTTTAAAAAAATATAATAATGTTAAAAGATAGAATTTACCTTAGTCTTCTTCTCTTTTGAGGTTTCTCAGGCGTATTTATGGTTGGAGAGCCACTTGAGGAAGCGATTGTTTGTTCTTCCTTTTCAATCTAAGTTTTGGAAATTAGAACACTCCAATAACATTTTTTGGTAATAAATGACAAAGTGGGTTTATCTTTACTATTCGCTTCAAAATCTTGTTTGATATAAAACTTCGCCTTCCACGGCTTTCAAAGTAGGATTTCAAAGATTTGACTTGAAAGACATGTGTGGTCCCAATTAATTTTAGGAGTGGTGAGGTACATTTGAAGTATCCTCATTTTTCTAAATAAGTTAATTTTTTCAATATATATATAGTGATTATTACGGTAGGGAAACAAATTTTGTTTTATCGAATACTTACATTGTCAAATCTAGAAAGTAAGTCACCCCATTTTTGTTGGACCAAATGTTCAGCAATTTCACCAAATAATACAAATATGCTTGATTATGTAGAATCCTTTACATCAAGTTCCAAACGGAACCTATTGACAACAAAATGTCGGGTTTTAAGATAAACTGTGTATGCATTCTATTTTTTTTATAAATAAATATTTATAATGCCATGTTCATCTAGTGAATTTATATTTATATAAAATTACAAATATTATGAGTACCCTGTCATTGGGTAATCTACTTTTTCTTCTCAATACAAATGTCGATATTGATGTAAATCTTGGTTGATTTTTTTGAGGAAAGATAGTACTCATCTATAAATAATAAATAATATTGTTGTTGATGTTAATGAATACTATGTGAATATTATCTTTTGTAAATGGAAAATTAGTAGGTGACATGGTACCTCAAAATTCTTTCACTATAGTAGATGTGAAAACTCCAATAGTTGGCTTAGGAGGGCTGCCTACATTTTTTTGAAATGCATGTTCAAACATTGTTGCATATTCATCTCATAATGTGAGCCTAATTGTATTTCCTGAATTTTTTTGGAGTATCAACATAAATGTATGAATATATTGTTAAAAATATATAGTTGTATACTAAAACAATTTTATATAAACCACAAAAATGTAACATTGTATTTGTGTCAAAAAAATGTAACATTGTATGAGATACTTTATATCTTTCAAATGGACTGTCATCAGATCAGTTTTGCTTTACGTAGTCATCTTTTGTTCAATTGGGCTGACATCAACGATAACTCCAATCACAGCTGATAAATATTTATAAATAGTCAAGTTATTTTATCAGAAGAAAAATCATAGTAATGCAATTAGTATAGCATGATATATGCTCATGTATTCAATATATATGCTTACCAGATAACATTTCTTTGCGAAAGTGAGTGTGTAAGTCCTCAAAATTCGAGAATTCAAAAACATGGTGAGGAATTATATTGTCATCGGAGTCTGCCTCTCTAACAATCGTGTTGGAACAGAATGCCAACAATGAAGGATTGTTTTGAATAATAGGATAATTTTTTTTATTATCTCTCACTACAAGTTTCTTGAGGATGTATATATTTCCTTCTTCCAATAGTGTGTCGAACTTTTTGGAAAGATGTTTGTCAATAGTAGAATGGATGTAATTGCTCTGAAAATGATAATTTTAAAGTTATGGGGACGCAAGATAGTATATATAAAATATTTAGAGGATATATAGAAATTGATACCTTTTCATCTATCGAGATCATGTCTGTACGTACTAATCAAATCCTTTCTCCTATAGAAATTATGTGTAGCCCACTTTCGTGCAATTCGAACCTTAATACTGAAATCATATCGGGCGGGTTGGTCAAATCATTGAGTAAAGTGTGTGAAATTTTGTGAATGTTCTTGTTCTGCCTAGAGATGACATTGTTGTTGTCAGAAGCCATTGTTTATTGTAGAGAGGGGAAAAAATATTAAGCTAAAACTATGATTGAGGAGGTAGGGGGTTAATTAAAAATTGTGGCTGAATATGAACGTGGATAATAACTGCATATATTTATATAAGAATTTTAAATGGGCATGTATATGAATGTGATGATAGGGGTTGATGTATGTAGATAGGATCGGCGAAGTTTTTTATTTTGCATGACACTATAACGTTTTTTTTCTTTGACCACCCACTTATTCACATTAGATAATAACGTATTAGTCCTAGAAAGGTAGCTCAGTTGACGAGTTAAGGGACATGAAGGAGTTGCAATTTGCAAGAAGGAGGTCCCGGGTTCAAACCCCGGAAACTAACATTCCCCCACCTCCACTAACATTTTCTTATCAAATATATATATATATATATATATATATATATATATATATAAATAACGTATTAATAATTATGACCAATATAAATAAATATAGTAATTATTGGAAAGTAAAGTGTAAAGCTATAAATTGGAATAAGGAACCGATGGAATTTGAAAGGTATGGAACATCTTCTATTGTTAATAATAAGGTGTGACAATAATGCGAGTAGTGAGATTTTGATTTTTTAATGTAAATAGGGAGAAACTAATGCAGTATAATTGGTAGCAATCAAGTCTCAAAGTAAAGTGGTCATTTTATTCCATCGAAATTCAATGTTTTGGGACAGCTTTTTGTGTAGCCTTAAGTGGGTATGTAATATGGAAAGTCTCTTCAATTTAAGCATAATGACAATTTATTTTTTTTACTTTGGTGGAAGTAGTGATTATTTATTTTTCATATTAATTTATTTTTAAGGTCCATAAGTCACAATTGAAGTTTTCTCAAAAAAGGAATGCAAGTATCCTTTACTATATTATATAGATGAATTAAAGATTGGTAAGAGACACACTTTGATCGGGATGTTTGTCTCAAGGCTAAGACATGTTTGGGCTTCCTTCAAATATAAGGAATTGGGTCCCCTTTTGATCTTGAATAGTTTCATTTGGGAGTGTGTCAATGGAAATCAATTAACTAAAAGACTTTGTATGAGTTATGGTGAGTTTTCGTTGAGGAACTCACTGAGATTTATAAAATCTCATTCTTTTATGATTTGTGGTTTTCAGATAAGCAGGTTAAGCCGATCGAGAATGAAGACAAAGTAGTTGAGCCCTAGTATCTTAATGTTATCAACATGAATTGTTCAAGGATCATGTCCCTTGTGTTTTTCCTTTTGGTTTTGTAAAAGTGGAACTTAGGACGTTCGATTGTAAACCATGTTTTAAACCAACTTATCTATGGTTTCTTGTATGCATATTAAATTTGGACATATGATTCTTTTGATGTTGTAGAAACAATGTCAGTCTTTGGAAGTTGTTGTAATATGGTATTACAATTTAATTTTGTGAGTCATTTGGGATTTTAATTTAATTTAGTCCATTCCAAATTTTGTTGTGTATCTCTGATTATCGACTGAACGATGTCTTTATATTTTAATGACAATTTAGGATGTTACAGAAGTCCGACCCAGTCGGGCTTAGTTTTAATCAGGATGATAAATTTTTGTAACATCCTCAATTTTAATAATCATTAAAATATAAAGACATCGTTCATTTGCTACATTTGGTATCAGAGAAGTTCGACCCATACGGAGTACCTATCACCCTGCACACTTTCAATTTAAGATGACTATTAGTTTAGAACCATCATCTTTTTGCTGAATAAGTAAATAGCCTGATCTTGCAAAACTTAATAGGGCAACAACATTAATCATTTGGGATAAAATTCCTATGACTAATAGATATGGTTTGGAAGTATTTGATTGAACATTAAAGGTGTTGTCCCCCAGCCATGGCTGGATTCCATTAGTAGTTGGTTATAATGATGTTATAACTCTATTGAATTCCTGTAAGGATATAAACCTCATTATTCTTCCACCTTTGTATGGTGTAAATAATATTTCTTTGTCTTCTTACCCATCGCAAGCCTAAATGATTATGTAGTTGTATCAATTTATCATAATTGTGGTGGTTATATTGCCTACATAAGAGTAGGCCAAATATCTTGGACTGTTTATGTTAGGACTTAGTTACATGATGAGAAGGGCCCAACCCAAAAAAGTAGTCCATTAGGTGAGAAAGCTTATAGCTTAAGTACCACACCGAGCCTTCTTATTTCCTCGATGTGGTACTCTTAACATTTCCACCCCCTTTAAGAGTTGGCGTCCACAAACTCCTAATATAAAAACCCCTAACTCAGTAACGCTGAACACTAACCATCAGTAAGCTGCTCTTACATAAGTCGCCACTAACCATCAGTAAGTCGCTCTGTCTCAAGTCGTCGTTTCTTCTATTGTGGTATTTTTCTTTTATTTGGTTTGGGATTTTAAGCTTTTACATCTTTCTTATATGCTTTAATGTCTGTGGATATAGATAATATTACAATATCATGTTTCTGATTTGGTGGAATGTTACTATTTTTTTTATTGATACTATTTTTTTAATAACTGAAGAAATGTTACTATTTAATAAACAGGGACCATTTGAATAAAATATTATTTCATCATGTGTTGTGATTTTGTCATGTAACTTAAGGCTATTATCATGTGTTGTTGCTTGGTGTGAGCTAAGTGTTGTGATAGGCTAAGGCTATTATCGTGTAACTTAAGGTGAAATTGTACTGTTCATATAATCATATTTGTACTGACATTTCTTGTATTGCATTTGGTACTAGATTTGTACTGAAGCTTACTATTTCGACTAATAAAACCATTCACTCTCCACTTTACTGAAGATGACTGAGGTAAGTTGTTGGTTTTATAGTAGAATTTTATTTTCAGCAATTAACTAGTGTAATCAGATTCTAATTTTCTTATTTGTATACAGGCAAATAATTTTCAAGATGTTGAGGTCACATTTGAAAGTGCTGAACCTGTCACACCTACTGTTGTGGCCACTGAGGAAGTCCAACAAAACACTACCAACAACAATGAAAAGAAAAGGAAATGTGGAGAAACTTCAGATTGAGAAGATGAAGAAACATGTAAGAGGAAACCCATCAAACCTAGATCTTGGACATGGGATCATTTTACTAAGGTACTAGATCCTAAGACATTAAAACCTAGAGCTAAATGTAATTGGTGTGGGGCAACATATGCATGTGATACACATAAAAATGGCACTTCCAATTTGAAAAATTGTTTGCTGGTTATGTGCAAAAAGTTTCCAAGAGACACTAATGATGATACTCAAACAGTTCTTAGTTTCAACAAATGAAAGGTGGGAATGGGAAAGGGATTGGTCATTCTTTAAATGCAGTAGCCTTTGATGCTGAACTATGTGGACAAGCTCTTGTTAAGATGATTATTGTTGATGAGTTGCCATTCAAATTTGTTGAGGGGGAGGGATTTCGATATTACATGAGGGGGAGGGATTTCGATATTACATGAGGGAGGTGGATTTGGTTCTTGCAGAGGCTGGGGAGAAGCAAACTCCAAATTTTGATATATTGAATTGGTGGAAGGTTAATTCTAGTAAATATCCTACTCTTGCACTTGTTGCTACGGATGCATTGGCTATGCCGGTATCCACAGTTGCTTCAGAATCTGCCTTCAGTGCTGGGGTAGAGTTCTTAATAACTATATGAGTTCTCTTACACCAAGGACAGTGGAGGCTTTAATTTGTACACAAAATTGGTTGCGATCTTCTCCACTAACACTTGATATTGAAGAACTTACCCAAGAATTGGAGAAATTGGAGCTAGGTAATTTACTTAAATCTAATTACTATTATATTTATTATTGATTCTTGTGATCCATTATTTACAATTTTTTTTAACTTTTCTTTAGAACTAATGCCAACTACACAACATGCTGATGATGATTCTGGTGCCGAGTCAGATTGAATTGATAATTTAATTCATAAGGGTATAACTTTTTTGGAGTTGCTAGAGTTGAAGTTTGCTGAAGTAGTTGCTTGCTGACTTGTTGGAATCTTGAGTTGATGGAGTTGGAGTTTTGCTGAAGTAGTTGTTGAGTTGCTGGAATTTTTTAGAGTTGCTGACTTGATGTTGCTGCCTGGAAAATGAATAGTTGCTGAATTTTTTTTGTTTTCATTTTACTTTGCTTTTGGATATGTATTTTGCATCTTTTCTAAAACTTATTAATTCGATGATGTATGACATTTTGATGGTATGAAAGGGATGTCATTTTTATTTTGCATCGTAAGGAATTGTATACAATAAAACACTGAAATTCAATCCAATCCAAACCGAATTAAAATCGGATCGGATTGGATCGGATTTGATTTTAAAGCCAAACCGATTGGATGATAAGAATTCAAAACTGCAAGGATTGGATTGGATGAAATTTCCTTCAAAACCGATCCAATCCAACCCGCGAACACCCCTAATGGTAATGATCCATTTGGTCTTTGGTAAAGAGCAATGGCTAATTCTCCAGCCTGATTCTCCGAATTCCTAATGGCAGCACCATGAGTTTGGATTGAGGTTTTTGTATCACTCATAAATGCTCTTGTTTCACTCATAAATGCTCTTGCATCACTCATAAATTATTTCATAAGAGATTCCAATGAGTTTTCCCTTTCTAGTGCAGATGGTCTTTGGACGTGTTGAGAAGGGAATCCTAGCGGAGTAGATGGTGCTACAACATTGGATGTTGTGGCATTATTACTCCCCCACCAGAAATCTGGGTGATTGTTCCAATCTAGATTGTAGGTGTTTGAGTAAGGGTTGTTATTTTGGTTGTACCTTACATAGTTAACATAAATAGGGTTGTTGGGACATTCTCCATACAAGTGTTCTCCTCCACAGCATACACCACTAGCTGTTTCAAGAGGGGCTTGTTTTAAGGAAGTAGGTGTGGTTTCTGGTGATGCTACAACATTGGTGGTGCTGAGATTCTTTGTCATGTTGGTGAAAGATGCTACTTGAGCTGATATGGCTGCTACTTCACTAACCTCATGTACCCCCGCTACCTTCTTTTGAGTATTGAGTCTTTCTATGGGCCATTGGTAGTTGTTGGTTGCAATTCTTTCTATTAATGCACAAGCTTCATTATATGAGGAATTTAGTACCACTCCTCCTTTTATGGACTATGGTACCCACAGTTTTGGCATGGAATTAACAAAGTTTCCTAACCATGTCTAAATTTATAATTTGCATTCACTTTTAGCTGGCTAATTCTAAAGATGAATATGAAAGAGTTTATCATTCAAGAACTAAAATGCAAACATCAATATATATAACATAATAACGTAATCAAAGGATCATTACAAAGTTAAAGCATCTTAACTAGAGAGGTTTAGCTCATGCTTAACATAACTAAGTGATAACTCATATTTATATGAGCTATTTATACATCTAATCATTAAATTAAGTAAGTTCTCAAGTAATAATAGTATAGTATTTATTGCATTTCTGTTAGTATTAGGAAGGAAGGGCTAAACAATGCTTTGCTATGAAATTGGCACATTTGGTGCCCTGGTGATTGTTTTGATGTATTTTGTGTAGTATGCAGTGTTAGCGCTATAGCGTCTAACGCTATAGCGTCAGGGAGGCAGATCAGCTGAGCATCTAAAGGAAAAGTGCACTTTTGGCGCCAAGCTCATTAATCCATGTTCCATATCTTGTGTCCACTGTGCTGCTGACATGTGCGGATTTTATTGGATATGTGTGGACACTTGGCATCGCATGAGTGAGGAATAGTGGAGTTGGTGAAAAAGAAAACATCACCTTTATTGACTTTTGAGAGGGTTGGTACCACATGCTAGAAGTCTAGAGATATGCTGATTTTCCTTCTCTCCCACGGATATAGTTAGATGGTGCGTGGAGTTAGGGAGAGTATTGGTAGAGAGAGAGAGCTTATCATCTTCTTCTCCATTGATGCACTTTTGAAGCTTTAAGAACTTTATTTTTCTCCCTTTGTAATTTTTTTTGCATTTCTCACGGTGTAAAGCTACTGATTTGCATCATCACTACGTGGATGATTAGGAGGCATCAAGATTGTATCTTTTGCACTTGTGTTTTCCTTTCTACCTACGGTAATGCAAGTATGTTTATTTGTGTTATTTTGATGATGCTCAACATGAGCTAAACTCTTTGAGTTGGGTTGCTATAACTTGTAATGAACCATTAATATTACATATATAATTTCTCACGTGTTGTGTTTTAATCCTTGTGTTATAACTCTTCCAAACTTGTTTTATATTTGGCCACGTAAAACAAGTACCTCTGTGGATTCAGACATGAACCATGGAAAGACTTCAAGGATTAATATAAATGATAAGGTTGGTTGAAGACATTTAACCAATTTTTGCTTCCTCTAGACATAGAAGTTGCAATAGTTTATAAAGCATAAGCTGTGGGATCTTGATTATACAGGGGTGAACCTATTTAGAACCTAGACATAGGCATCTTGTAGTGAAACCCTGGCGCTAGTGACTGAAAGGCACAAAACATTTGCAACAGCGCTTAACGCTATAGCGTGTGACGTTATAGCGTCTTATTCCTGGGAAGTTACGTAGTGAAAGCAATCCAACTTAGTATCTCATATTTCAACTTACTTTTTAACTTGTTACTTTAACCAAACTTTGTTCAACTGAACTTTGTTACTCAAATTACTTGTTACTTGTTTCTCTAAGTGTAATTCCTTTTTAAACTCTAAAATTAATACCAATCCCTGTGGAGACGAACTTTACTTATCAATATATTACTTGTTGCGATTTTGTACACTTGCACAACTACTTTTCGCACAACAAGTTTTTGGCGCCGTTGCCGGGGATTGCATTTAATTTTTATTGTTTAGAAATTATTACATCCTTAGGGAGGTTTTACCTTGGCATTTGTCTGTGGTGTGTTACACGAAGTGCTATAGCGTTTGACGTTATAGCGTATGCCCAGATCAGAACCACCCACTTTTGAGTTTGATCTAGAACCCGAGAGGAGATTCAGAAGGCTAAGACGCCAACAAAGGCTACAACAACTCAGACTAACTATGTCTGAGCACACTCATCCTACTGTTAGAGGTTCAATGGGTGGAAGAACACCCTCTCTTATGGGAGGACGAGGTCCAAGAGGTGGAAGGCAAGGTCATTTTACCCATACTGAAGTTGATGACGAATCTTACAGAGAGGCATTCATTAATCAAGGACTGATCAAATGGTGAATGACAGAGACAGGCCAATGAGAGATTATGCTGTGTTTGATCCACATTCCATGGAAACAAGCATCACCAGGCCTGTTGTGACTGCTACTCATTTCGAGTTCAAGCCTATGATGTTCCAAATGCTCCAAACAACTGGACAATTTGGAGGGTCCACTCAAGAAGATCCTTTTGCTCATCTGAGAAACTTTCTTGAAGTGTGCAGCAATTTCATTATTCCAGGGGTGAGTGAGGATGCCTTCAGGCTGAAGTTGTTCCCTTATTCTTTAAAAGACAGAGCAAAGGCTTGGTTGAATTCCTTGGAGTCCAATTCTATCACAACTTGGGAAGATATGACAAAGAAGTTTCTAGAGAAATATTTCCCACCAAACAAGAATGCTAGGATGAGGAATGACATCACATCCTTCAAGCAAAGAGAGGGTGAATCATTACATGAGGCTTGGGAGAGATGGAAAGAATTGCTTAGGAAATGTCCACATCATGGAATTCCTATAGTAATTCAAATGGAGACTTTCTACAATGGGCTAGAGGCACCTACTAGGTCTATGTTAGATGCCTCATCTGGAGGTGTAATTCTTAATTCCTCATATAATGAAGCTTGTGAACTAATAGAGCGCATTGCCATTAACAGTTCTTCATGGCCTACTGAGAGGCTAAATTCTACAAGGAAAGTAGCTGGGGTTCATGAAGTGAGTGAGGTTTCTGCTCTATCAGCCCAAGTGGCAACTCTGACAAACATGATAAAGGAGTTGAATACTACTAACGCTATAGCGTCTGATGCTATAGCTCCTGAAAGGCCAACTGCAGCAGCAATTGAACAAGCTCCTCCCGAGAAGCCGGTTGTGTATCTTGTGGGGAGCTCATTTGTATGAAGAATGCACAACAAACCCTGCTTCTGTCAATTATGTGGGGTACAACAAGGGCAACAACCCTTATTCCAATACATACAACCCTGGCTGGAGAAACCATCCTAACTTCAGGTGGGGGGGAGGAAATAATGCTCAAACAAGCACAAATGTTCCGGCTATTCCCCCAGGTTTTCCAAGACAACAACAACAAAGAACCTCCAAGGCATGTAATGCTCTGCTCCTGCTATGGATAATTCAATGGAATCTCTGCTAAGGTCATTCATCAGTGATTGTAAAACAACAATGCAGACTCATGAAGCATCCATCAAAACTCTGGAGAATCAAGTGGGACAGATTGCATCTGCTCTCACTCAAAGGCAAAATGGTGGACTCCCATCCACTACTGAACCTGCGTCATCTCATGCACCAGGCAAGGAACATGTGAAAGCAATAACCACCAGAAGTGGTAAGGAGGTAAGTACTGCACCCAAGAATTTAGAGTCAAGTGTTGCTGAAAATGAAAAGAATTTTCCAGACGTTATAGCACCTGACGCTATAGCGTCAAATGCAAACAGAACACCTGAACCTAAATTGGTGCCTGAATATCTTGCTCCCCCTTACCCTCAAAGGTTAAAAAAGGCACATGAGGACAAACAATTTAACAAATTCCTTGAGGTGTTAAAACAATTGCACATTAATGTTCCTCTAGTTGAGGCATTACAACAAATGCCCAACTATGCCAAATTTATGAAAGATGTTTTGACAAAGAAAAGAAGGTTGGGAGAATTTGAAATCGTGGCAATGACTGGGGAATGTAGCATGTTGATGCAAAATAAACTCCCCAGAAAATTAAAGGATCCTGGTAGCTTCACAATACCCTGTTCCATTGGAAATTTCTATTCTGGTCGTGCTTTATGTGACTTGGGGGCAAGTATTAACTTAATGCCCAAGTCAATTTACACACAATTGGGTATAGGAACTGCCAGGCCTACTTCTGTAAGCCTCCAGTTAGCTGATAGGTCACTTGCCTATCCTGAGGGAATACTGGAGGATGTTTTAATTAAAGTTGATAAATTTGTTTTTCCTGTTGACTTTGTTATCTTAGATTTTGAAGCAGATGCAGAGGTACCTATTATTCTGGGTAGACCCTTTCTGGCTACAGGGAAGACACTCATTGATGTACAAAAAGGAGAATTGACAATGAGAGTTAATGATCAAGAAGTTAAGATCAATGTTCTGAATGCATTAAAACTCCCAGATGTTAATACTGAAGAGTGTTCCTTTGTGGTCTCTCTTGACCAAGTGGTGCAAAAACATTTTCAGAAAACTAACAACCACTTGGGAAAGGTGCTTAACAATACTGTGGAACATGAATTGATGGAAGAAGAGGAATTTCAAGAAGGAAAGCAAGCTGTGAATGAGGTTTGGGCTAGAAGATATGAGTCACTAGAGAAAGAGAACTCAAACCTAAAGAAGAGTGTGCCTTCCATTGTTCAACCACCTGATCTAGAGTTGAAGGAATTGCCAAAGCACCTAAAGTATGCATATTTGGGGGGAGAATGAGACTCTACCATCATCATTTCTGCTAGTTTGGATCAAAACCAAGAGGTGGAGCTCATTTCAACTCGAAAGGCACAAGAAGGCAATAGGTTGGCAAATGTCTGACATACATGGGATAAGTCCTACAATCTGCATGCATAGGATTGTATTGGAGGAAAATGCTAAACATAGCATTGAAGGACAGAGAAGGCTTAATCCCATAATGAAGGAGGTGGTAAAGAAAGAAATCCTCAAGTGGTTAGATGCGAGGAATTGTATATCCTATTTCGGCGATGCATGGGTGAGCCACATGCGGTGTGTCCCCAAGAAAGGTGGTGTAACTGTGATCACAAATGAAAAAAATGAATTAATTCCCACAAGAACAGTGACTGGTTGGAGGATTTGCATGGACTATAGGAAATTGAACAAGGCCACAAAGAAGGACCATTTCCCTCTTCCTTTTATTGACCAAATGTTGGACGATTTACTTTGGTAAGGACTATTATTGCTTTCTTGATGGCTACTCTGGCTATAACCAAATAGCAATTGTCCCTGAAGACCAACAGAAGACTACATTCACATGTCCTAATGGCACATTTGCTTTTACAAGAATGCCATTTGGACTGTGTAATGCCCCTGCAACTTTCCAGAGATGTATGATGTCCATATTCTTTGATTTCATTGAAAAATCTATGGAGGTTTTTATGGATGACTTCTCTGTGTTTGGGGATAGTTTTCAGAAGTGTTTGGACAACTTGGAGGAAATACTGATAAGGTGTGAAGAAACAAACCTTGTGCTTAATTGGGAGATGTCACTTCATGGTGCAAGAAGGAATTGTGCTAGGGCATAGAATTTCCAAGAAGGGATTAGAGGTGGATAGGGCCAAGATTGAAGTTATTGAGAAATTGCCACCCCCCTCAAGTGTCAAAGGCATAAGAAGTTTCCTTGGGCATCTTCCGGGTTCTATAGGAGATTCATTAAAGATTTCTCAAAGATCTCAAAGCCTCTATGTCAACTCCTTCAACATGACATCACATTCAATTTTGATGAAGCTGCCTTGAAGCATTTCGAAATTAAAGACAAAGATTAGTCATCAGCACACTGTGATTGTGACTCCTGATTGGAGTAAACCTTTTGAGCTAATGTGTGATGCAAGTGACTATGCTGTGGGAGCTGTGCTTGGCCAAATGTATGACAAAATCTTTCATTCTATATATTATCCAAGCAAAACACTTGTAGAAGCACAACTAAATTACACTGTCACAGAAAAAGAGCTATTGGCCGTGGTGTTTGCATTTGAAAAATTCAGATCGTACTTGGTAGGCACAAAAGTTATTGTTTTTACAGATCACTCAGCCATCAAGTACTTGATCTCTAAGAAAGATGCAAAACCAAGGCTAATTAGATGGGTTCTCCTCCTCCAAGAATTTGACTTGGAAATTCGTGATAAGAAGGGGGTGGAGAACCAGGTTGCTGATTGTAACACCCCATTTCTACCCGGTAGTTTATAATGAAAATCAGAGTGTAAAAATTCATTTCTCAATTTAAATCATCCAATGGGATGCTACACATATCACTTTAAAAATCATTCAACAATCATCTCAGCTCACAATAGCAGTTCAAATACGTAACACCATTAAATGAACTCGTGGGAATATAATTTCACATAATGCAGCGGAAAATACTCATAATCTCAACAAAATAATTCAGCAGTCTCAAAACAATACATATAAGGCTCAACAAGGAGCAAAACAGAACAACTATAGTTCATAACCCATCCCCTAGGTGCTACGTATCAGAGCAGACCGACTCAGGGAATAGTGAAGGTAGAAAGCCCTCACTCATGACTACCTGTGGTAAACAACAACAGAAAGGGTGAGTCTCGAACTATATAATAAAAGTGATAATAGGCAATATATACAATCACGAGTTCACAAAGATAATCAAACACACCAATCATCACTCAATAATATTCATGCACTCATGAGAATGTATGCAATGTAGTTATGCATGTGGTACCATTTGCCCTCCTGCGTTCTCAATATTTGCCCTCCCAAGATTCTCATCATTAATGGAGTCCTCATGACTCGCCCTCCGGCCGCCTCAAAGCTTCACAATCATTTTATAAGCTCTACGATCATGTAAATTAATGTATGCATGAGACTCCATGTAACAACACAAGCACATTCTCAAACATCTCAATGCACGCACTAACTCTTACCTCGGTATTAATCTCATTTTATAGCCCTCATGGCTTGGCCTCCTACTCATGCCCCCATGGCATTCTCACCATCTCATTATCCACCCTCAACACAATTAAGTCCCAAGGACTAAGCTCATCTAGAGGACTCAACCTCACTCAAGGACCTAAACCACCATTTAGGACCAAAACAATCATCTAGGGACCAAACTGTCACCTAGGGACCAAAACAAAGACACTCTTAGGCACTTGGCAAAGACTAGGCGCCATTTTCCCCACATTCTCGCGCCCGGTGCAACACAAAGACTAGCGCCGAAACTCAAAGACTTTGCGCCCGCAGCAACACACCCACTGGCGCCACTATTCTAGCAACTGCGCGCCCTTCCGGGCAACACGGACCTAGACACAAACTAAGACACAATTCGATACACGCCTCGCACACGTGCACCACCTAGCGCCTGGGCGGACATTTTGGCGCCCACAACCGACCCAAAGACACACAACACTTGCAAACCAAAAACCACTCGAGCCAAAATGTTTAAAAATATGTTTGGGCGGTAAATACAAAATATGGCACGGTGAAATATGCCCGTAAATGTAAGTTTCACCCAACCCACCCCCTTTACACACACAAAGTCACCCCACCGAGACATTTTTAAAATAACACCAGTAACTGTGAAACCACTCGAGCCAAAACACTTAAAATTGAATTTGGGCGGTGAATACAAAATTTGGCACAAGAAAATATGTTCGTAAATGTGAGTTTCCCTCAACCCACCCCATTTACACACACAAAATCACCCCCACCGGACATTTGTAAATGACACTGCAACTGAAAAATCACTCGAGCCAAAACACTTAAAATTGAATTTGGGCGGTGAATACAAAATTTGCACGAGAAAATGTGCCCGAAAATACAAGTTTCACTCCCGGGAAAAATACCCACATTCGGCGCCCGCACACCGACACACCTGCACTCGAACACAATTCCAAAGACGTGAACAAGAACTCCAGCGCCATTTTCTCAAAGAATGTGGCGCCAGACAAAGAACACGCACGCACATCCATCGCTACAATGACACAGCGCCATTTCTCTAGAAATTGGCGCCACGCACAAAGAACACAACACCAAGTTTCCACACTCTGATTACCACGGCGCCATTTCACTAGGAAATTGGCGCCCTAGGGTACCTAAAATGCCCTAACTCAATTTGATCCAATTTTCCTCAACTCTAACCATCAAATACAATCCAAATGCACTCTCTAATCGTTCTAATACATTCAATTTCACGTTTCTAGCATCAATTCACACATCAAAACGAAATCAAGAACATAAAACCCTAACATTGAGCCCTAAATCAATTTCTCATGCAATTCCATCAAATTCAATCCAACAACCATTCGATTAACAATCAACATCATCAAATTAAGACTCTATGACTTACATACGACCTATTATACCCTCTATTATAGAGTGAGACTCCCTTACCTCAAATTAAAACCGTAGAGAGGCTCTTTCACGTAGTCACCTACAAAACCTCAGCAACAAATCTCCTTCTCCTTCCTTTCTCCTTGGTGCGATCCAATCCTTCTTTCCACACTAGGGTTTTTACCAGTATTTCTTCTCCTTTCTCTCTTCTCTCTTCGCAAGTTTCTTTCTTTTTCCTTTCTCTTGCACAAATGATGCGAAATGCATCACTCCAAGGAGCCTAAGTCATTGGGCTTGGGCTCCTGGGCCAATCCTTGCAGTTCCGGTATCTCCAATACCACTCCCTTCAATTAAATAAAATACCAAATTATAAAACACTATATTATAATTTAATATAATTAAAATAGTGCAACACTTAAACAATTTAATCAATTTCTTAATTAAATTATTTGGGGTGTTACACTGATCATTTATCTAGACTTGAAGGTGCAGGTACATCACAGGGTGAAATTAAAGAAATCTTCCCAGATGAGAAATTGTTGACAGTATCAGTGCAAAAGTGTAACGCTATAGCGGTTGCCGCTATAACGCCAGACGCTATAAGCGTCGATGATACTTCGCTCCTTGGTTTGCGGACATTGTGAATAACTTGGTGAGTAGAATTGTGCTCGCAGATCTGAATTATCAACGAGAGAAAAGGTTTTTCCATGTAGTAAAGGACTATTATTGGGATGAACCTTTTCTTTACAAAAATGTCAAGATCAAGTGATAAGAAGATGCCTTGCGGAAGAAGAACAACCTCAAGTGTTAGAGCATTGTCATGCTTCACCATGTGGTGGACACTTTGGAGGAACGAGCAATACCGCAGGTCTTTGCAATGTGGGTATTATCGCCTACATTATTCAAAGATGCTCGTGAAATTGGTGAAGAGTCATGCAAAGTGTCAAAGGACTGGGAACATCTCAAACAAACATGAAATGCCCTTAACCAACATTCTAGAGATTGAACTCTTTGATGTGTGGGGCATGGATTTCATGGGTCCCTTTCCTCCTTCTCATGGGAATTTGTACATATTGGTGGTCAGAGATTATGTTTCTAAATGGGTTGAAGATGTGGCTCTCCCCAATAATGATGCCAAGTCGGTTAGCAAGTTCCTTCGTAAGAACATATTCACCGATATATGGGACACCTAGAGCAATTATCGCGATGAGGGTTCTCACTTCGCAACAAGTTGATTGAGTCTCTCTTGGGAAAATATGGGGTGAGGCATAAAATTGCCACCGCTTATCACCCACAAACAAATGGGCAAGTCGAATTGTCTAATAGAGAGATCAAGAGGATGCTTGAAAAGATGGTGGGACCTTCAAGAAAGGATTGCTCAATCCATTTGGATGATGCATTATGGGCTTACAGATGTACCTTTCAAAACACCTTTGGGAATGTCTCCTATAGACTTGTGTTTGGAAAAGCTTGCCACCTCCCTATTGAATTACAACACAAAGCTCATTGGGCCATCAAAAGCTCAACTTTGAATTTGATAGGGCGGTAAGGAAAGGCTATTGCAAAATGAATGAGCTTGAAGAGATTAGGCATGCTTTGCTATGAAAGTTCAACTATCTACAGGGAGAAGACCAAGGTGTGGCATGACAAGAAGATTCAGACTAGAGAACTGATTGAGGGAGGCCAAGTGCTTCTCTTTAATTCAAGGTTAAAATTGTTTCCTGGCAAGCTCAAGTCCAGATGGTCTGGACCTTTCAAGTTGGTCAAGGTCTACCTCATGGTGTCAGAGATTTATATGATCAAACAACCAACACTACTTTCAAAGTAAATGGTCAAAGAGTCAAGCAGTACCATGGTGACAATGTGATGAGAGACAAGACCTCAATTGATCTTCAAGATCCCTAACATCAAAAGAAGAAGTCAGGCTGAAGACTCTTAAAACAAGCGCTCTTGGGAGGCACCCCAAGGTTTTGCTAATCAACATTTTTTCATTTTTATTTTATTGTGCGGGAGGGAAAATTATTGTGTTGAGGAATTTGGAAAATTGAAGGCACGAGTGTGATATTGACGCTTATAGCGCCAAGAGGTGGTAGTTGCAGCAGAAACATTTTAATTGAAAATAATGGGACGGTTATAAATGACGTGGCACGCGCGCTGTGCAATTCAACCGCTTCACCCTATGCGCCCACGTGTGAAAACCCCAATCACTTCATCCACTCGCCCCATCAACAACGGTCACATCATTCAATTCCTATAACCTCATATTCAACCACTCCCTTCCCTTTCTTTCTTTCTAATCATTGCTTCTCCTTCTCAAACCCCCATCGCCCCATAATTTCCATTCCTTCTCTCTTTGAAACCAATCTCACATTCCAATTCAAAAATTCGCAAATCCCTTCCATTTCTTCAAAAAAAAAAAAAAATCACAAAATGGTGAAGAAGCTTTCAATTGAAAAACCCTCTAGAAAGCCCAGAGCCTCGTAACTGTGTTCCTCTAGGGTCATGGACCCAAAGGACGATCTGCGCGTTCTTGGAAAATGAATTTCATAGGCGAGAGGGTTTTAAAACAGAGAAGCCCCCCCGATGTGTTCACGTCTCATCGTTATAGCGCTAGGGTGGCGTAAATTCATCAAGCACGAGGGGAATTTGTGGTGCCATTGGTGAGGAGTTTTACAAGGGTATTCCTCCTCCAAAAGGAAAAGCCCCAAACCTATTCCATGGTTAGGGGTGAGATGGTTGACTTCAGTCCAAGTGCAATCAATGAGCACTTCAAGTTAGGTTATTCTGGCAAGGCCCTGGAGAAAAAGCTTGACACTTGGGGCTGCGATGAAATGGAGGAGGTGAAGAAGAGAATCTGTGTGGAGGAAGCTACGTGGGAAAGGTTTGGATCAGAATTCAAGGTAAAGAAAGCATTTCTGGTGGATGAGGCTGCCATGTGGTTCACGTTCATCAGGCACTCACTCATGCCAACTTCTCACACAACCAATGTGGAGAAGGACAGACTAATAGTGCTGGATGCTATTTTGGAAGGCGAAAGCATTGATGTGGGCAAGATCATTGCAAGGGAAATTGAGAAAAGCAGACTGAAAACTGATGGTAACCTTTATTTTCCTTGTTTAATTATTGAATTGTGTAAGCTGGCTGAGGTAGAAATTGAAATTCGTGATGAACGAAGGACTCCTCAAGGAGACATTCTGCGCCGTGTTCAAACCGGGCAAAGAAGTGCGGTGCTATATAGCGTCGATGCTATAGCACTTAATCGATTGAAAAGAACCAGCAAGCACATGTGCAAGTTTGTGAAAGCCAAGTTTGAGTGGGAAAAGTCATGTCATGGAGAAGTTATCCAGGGAAAGGAATTACTGGAACCCCTGTTCCCGCAGTGGTTGATTGAGGAAGAGGGTGTGAAGGAGCCACCTCAAGCGAGAAGAAGGGGTGAATAAAAAGGCTTCTGGCGATGCACTCGAGAAAGAGCAAGGAGCCCCGCCAAGAAAAAGGTAAAGAGTCCCGCTAAGAAGAAAGCAAAGGTGAGCGGTGAAGAATCTCTCGAATCACCAAGATTTGGAGGAACTCGAAGAAGAAGATGAAGAGGAAACAAGGAGAGTGATGAAAGAAGTTAATGAATCTGAGGAGGAAGATTCTCGAGAGTGAGGAGAAATGCGGTGAAGAGAGCCTGAGAAGAGGAGAGAAGGGTCGAGAGAGTGAAGAAGAAGGAAGTACTGCGACCCCACACCTAGCCCAACTAGACAACCTTCACCACAAATACCTTCACCAAAAATTCCTTCCCCACAGCCCAATGAACAAGTCATTCCTGAAACCCCCCAATCTGAAGCCACCATCCCTCCACCCATTACAACCAAAGAAAACTCACCCCCACCTACACAACAAACACTATCTCCACCTGAACCAACACAAAAAGAACCACCTGTCCAATGCCCCATTCCAAGAAAAGAACCAACTCCACCACCTGCATCACCACAGCAACCTACTCCCCAAAATCTCCATGTTACCCCTGATAGCGCTATAGCGTCTGATGCTATAGCGCCTTCAGCACAGAAAAGCCCATCATCATCTGTGTCAAGTGCAACAAAAACTCCTAGGCTTAAGCAAAAAGCCCAAAGGAGCCCTCAATCAAAAACTAACATTATTGCAGGTTCAGAAGAAGAAGCTCAAAGCTATGGTGATAGCCTCTCAAGGAGGTAGTTCAAGGCCCATTGCCATCCGCACACCAAGCCGTAGTGGTGAAGGAGAAGCATGTGGCAACAAAGAGGCCAACATATGCATCCGCAAGAAGGAGCCCAGTGCAAAGCTTGATGTGATTGAGGAAGATGATCAAGAAAGTGTGCGGCCGTAAGCACAAGAAGGCGGAAAGGAGGTATCCGAACAAGAGGCGTGTTCGCTAGCAAGTTAGCGAGAGATGAAGGCCTCCAGCAAATGCAAGCTCTAGTGGCAGCGCTATAGCGTCACGATGCTATAGCGCTGAGCAAGGCCGAAGGAAGAGAAGAAGAAGAAAAAAAAGGCCGCAAAGCCTCCTCACCAACTTTGTGTCGGTTCAAGGACCAGTCCGGTCTAATCAAGAAGTGATTTTTAAATATTCTCGCTGAAGTAGTTTAGTTGCTTTGTGTTCAACAATAACTTGTGAAGCGCTATAGCGTCTGTCTTGCGCTTCACAAATGTTTAAAGACTTGTTTTATCTTGTTTCTGTGTTAATCTCAGGCCTTTCCCCTAGTCCTTTAAGAGCAGTGAGGACACTGCTCACTTTTGTTGTGGGGGGAGGACCTTAAGTTATCAATGTTTTCAGTGCTTTGTTTTTAACTATAATCATTGAATGCATTCTCTTTGGGTTAGTTTTAGTGATGATTGTGTGAGTGAGTAAAGAGAGCCATGCTTTTAGAAAAAATCTTTGTTTATTATTGCTCCCACACATAAAAATCTCTGTGCTTAAGGAAAAACTTAGTTAGCCTAGGACTATCTGATGCTTAGGTTAGTCCTGGTTAACCAAGGTGACATCAAAACTTGACTAAAAACTTGAAGAGCTTTAGAAGCTAAGTTTGGGGGTGCTTGGATTGCATAAAGGCTAGGTACAAAGGTCAGGTCTTAGGGTGGTTAGTGACGAAGGAAATCATTGTAAATAAAGTATATATATGTAAAAGGATGTAGTTACCTGAAACAAAAGCTGGGTTGTTCCAAAAAGGCCACAAAGTGTGTTAAAAAAAAAAGTGCCAAAGGAACTCAGTAATGAGGGGGCTGCAGTCTGTAAAGTTGTCAATTTTTGTTCAGCCGCTATAGCATCACACGCTATAGCGTCTCTGTCTAGAAATTAGGATAGGAACACTAGCCACAGGCCTAAAGTACCTAATCAAGCCCTTTGTCATGTCTGAAATCCTCAAGTCCAGTGAAAATGTTAGTCTAGTCATTGTTTTGAAAGAAATTTTGGTGTCACCAAAAGAAGGCCACTCTTCCCAAGGCTAAGAGAAATCTGAATCTAGCTAGGAATTGAGATGAGTCAGAGATCACACACACACTATTGAGCAGTAATAAGCTTAGAAGTTGATTAAAATGCATTGGTGTGTTAGTGTGAGTGGGAATCTGAATTATTAGCCCATTGAGAATATATTTGAATGAGTGTGCTTAGAAATGAAGAACTGATCAAGTCATGTGTTATGTTATGTGAATAATTGTCAGTTTGTTTTGTCTTTGCAAGTGTCATTACTTGGGGACAAGCAATGGTTTAAGTTTGGGGGTGTGATAACTCATATTTATATGAGCTATTTATACCTCTAATCATTAAATTAAGTAAGTTCTCAAGTAATAATAGTATAGTATTTATTGCATTTCTGTTAGTATTAGGAAAGGAAGGGCTAAACACTGCTTTGCTATGAAATTGGCACATTTGGTGCCCTGGTGATTGTTTTGATGTATTTTGTGTAGTAGTGCAGTGTTAGCGCTATAGCGTCTAACGCTATAGCGTCAGGGAGGCAGATCAGCTGAGCATCTAAAGGAAAAGTGCACTTTTGGCGCCAAGCTCATTAATCCATGTTCCATATCTTGTGTCCACTGTGCTGCTGACATGTGCGGATTTTATTGGATATGTGTGGACACTTGGCATCGCATGAGTGAGGAATAGTGGAGTTGGTGAAAAAGAAAACATCACCTTTATTGACTTTTGAGAGGGTTGGTACCACATGCTAGAAGTCTAGAGATATGCTGATTTTCCTTCTCTCCCACGGATATAGTTAGATGGTGCGTGGAGTTAGGGAGAGTATTGGTAGAGAGAGAGAGCTTATCATCTTCTTCTCCATTGATGCACTTTTGAAGCTTTAAGAACTTTATTTTTCTCCCTTTGTAATTTTTTTTGCATTTCTCACGGTGTAAAGCTACTGATTTGCATCATCACTACGTGGATGATTAGGAGGCATCAAGATTGTATCTTTTGCACTTGTGTTTTCCTTTCTACCTACGGTAATGCAAGTATGTTTATTTGTGTTATTTTGATGATGCTCAATGATAACTCATATTTATATGAGTTATTTATAATCACTCAAGAATAAATCATGCAAGTTCTCTAGCAATACAAGGTTTATTTAAGTAATTTTATGTTAGTTTCGTAATTCGAGTGGGTGAAAGGTTAATTGAATAAATCAGGCATTTTGGCACCAAGAGGTGCCCTCGAGAGCGTTTTGATGCTTTTTGTGCTTGTGCAGGGAAAATTAGTGCCAACGTTACCACGTCCTCACCACGCCTCTCATCAAAGTGCAGCAGAGCAAGGGTGAAAGATCTCAATTTTGGCGCTAAGCAATGATAGTCAAAGATATAAAGTCGAAAAATCTTTCTATTCCCCATGAGTGACGCTGTGGCATCGTGAGCACCGCGATGTCGGTCGTAAGAGAAGAAACAGACACGGTAGGTGGGCAAGTGACATCAGCCACGCGTGAGCAAGGAGGCTATTTAATGAAGGCTCAGCTCTCTCTCAAGGCATCCTTCCATCACCACTCATACACGAATACACCTTCAGTTCACCATCTACCTTCATCCACTTCAGAGAAGGCATTAAAGAAGATCTGGAAACAGACTTCTGCTTTGTTTTTACTTTTCTGAACTTTGTTTTATTTTCTGCACACTCACTATTGTGAGGCTCAGACGTTGTAACGCCTCTACAGCGTGCATCTTTGAAGAGCTACTTAGGTGTATCTTTTGCACTCGGTTCTTTTTTCGTAATGTATGGTATTTGGGTTCTAAATCCTTATCATTCTCAGAAAGATGCTCAAATATGAGCTAAACACTTTGTAGTTGAGTTGTTGTTTTGCTTATAATGAATTTCTAGTTAATGTTATAAAGTATTGGCGTTGCATGTTTTAAATCTTTGTGTGAAAATATTTCCAAACTTGTTTTGAGGTTGGCCTCTTAAAATGAGTAGATTCATAGGTTCAGACATGGTCTATGAAAAGAACTCAAAGATTTATATGAACGAAAAGGTGCACTAAAGACATTTAGGCATTTTTATCTAAGTCTAGACATAGAACGGATAATAGTTCATAGAACATAGTCGTGGGTGCTTAAAATACGTGGAGTGGGCCTATTTAGAACCTAGACATAGGACCTCTTATACGTGAAACTCGACGTTTTGTCTTTGAAAAGCATAGCTCTTTTACTGCAACAAATGTTCAAACGTGGCCACGTCTATCTGAAAATAGCATTTGTGCGTTATAATGTGTAAACGTTATAACGTCGACTAGAAAGGATTTATTCTGCATGCAACAACTCAACTCACTTCTCATCCATATTCACAACCAACATTTGTTTACTTGTTTTTATTACATCTTTAGCTTTAAAACCTACTCTTATTGCCGATTTGTTACTTGATTCTCTTGTGTTTTGAAACTTGAACTTTGAAAAGTGTACCAATCCTCGTGGGAACGATCTCTTACTTAAAACCACTCTATTACTTGTACGATGTGTATACTTGCACTATAATTGCGAAAAAACCACACTAATACACAAGCGCAACACTCAACATGAGCTAAACTCTTTGAGTTGGGTTGCTATAACTTGTAATGAACCATTAATATTACGTATATAATTTCTCACGTGTTGTGTTTTAATCCTTGTGTTATAACTCTTCCAAACTTGTTTTATATTTGGCCACGTAAAACAAGTACCTCTGTGGATTCAGACATGAACCATGGAAAGACTTCAAGGATTAATATAAATGATAAGGTTGGTTGAAGACATTTAACCAATTTTTGCTTCCTCTAGACATAGAAGTTGCAATAGTTTATAAAGCATAAGCTGTGGGATCTTGATTATACAGGGGGTGAACCTATTTAGAACCTAGACATAGGCATCTTGTAGTGAAACCACGCGCTAGTGATTGAAAGGCACAAAACATTTGCAACAGCGCTTAACGCTATAGCGTGTGACGTTATAGCGTCTTATTCCTGGGAAGTTACGTAGTGAATGCAATCCAACTTAGTATCTCATATTTCAACTTACTTTTTAACTTGTTACTTTAACCAAACTTTGTTCAACTGAACTTTGTTACTCAAATTACTTGTTACTTGTTTCTCTAAGTGTAATTCCTTTTTAAACTCTAAAATTAATACCAATCCCTGTGGAGACGAACTTTACTTATCAATATATTACTTGTTGCGATTGTGTACACTTGCACAACTACTTTCCGCACAACACTAAGCACAATAAACAGGGATAACCATGTTCATATATTTAATAATACAAATGAAAGAAAATAAAGAAAGAATTACACGGTTGAAGTTCCCTTGTAAAATTTGCATAGCAATGTTGGGGCAATCATCTCACAACAATACAAACAGCAACACGAAATGGTGTAGAAGTAGAGAGAGAATTTGTCAATTCCTCTCCCTCCTTCATACCTATGAAGTGTAAGTGATTCTAATTCTCTAACTTGGTATATCTTCAAATGAGGAGAATGAGATGTATTTATAGGCTCCTTGAAAGAGGTTTTTTTTATGGTGAGGTTTGCTTGGGGCTGAAGTTGGAGTTTACTTGTATCAATTTGCTTCCAAAAAGACTTGATTTGATCTTTACTTTATTAAAGGGAAGAGGTCCAGTGGTGTATGGGCAAGTGTCCCTATAAAGTAAAAGTTACAAGCTAAAAAGTAAATAGGGAGGTGTTGAGGTGATCAACTTGGCCACTTGCATAGCAACTTGACTTTGATGTCATCAATGACATCAGCAGAGTAATGTTGGGGCAATGCAGTTCGTCATGATTGTTGGGGAGATTGTTGTTGCCAATATTGCTGGGGCAATCATTGTTGGGGCAACTATTGCTGTAGCAATTGAACAAACACATTAAAATACAATAACGTGTCAAATGATCACAGGTTAGTTCCTAACCCTTTTTTACTCTACACAACACATATTAACTACTTTAACAACATTATTACTTATAAATTCACATTGATTTATGTCTAAAACATATAAATAACTCTAGTTATCAATGAACGTCATTTTTGATAACTGTGTGACCATTATCCCTTCTACTATAAACATGATATTTGTGTTGATCAACAATTGTAGAATTTTGGAAAGACCTTTTCAGTTAATTAAGTTAATTAGGATTTTATAAAATTGCCAAGACCTCTTCAGTTTGAATAAAGGGGAGAATGGCTTGCATGTAATCTGGATCTTCTGAAACTGCCAATATCGAAAGCTTGTTTCCTGGTTTTGCTCTAAGTTTGAATGTGAATTGTCTACCCAATAATTCATCAAATAGTTCTAGATATGCCTTAGGGTCATCTTCTCCATCCTAATTTGGTGTTAAAAAATAAAGTCAGATGTAAATAATTGAGAGCAACAATAAATAACTAATTTGATAAGAATGTCAATGCCTTAAGCATTCGTTGTTTCAAGTCAGCTGGAGTTACTCCAAGAAGATCAACTATATGTGGATTCCAGAACATAAGTCTTGTCTCCTCTTGTTTGTCCACGACTTTGATTTCCACTTTGTACCTAAAGAAAATCAAAATGAAAGAGCATATGTGATTGAGGTTTAGTTAAATATTTTATACTGAAGGATGTATTTTATTGTTGTTACCTAGGCACGGTATTGTTAGAGATCAAACAACATTTACATTTATACTTGCCATCATTCTGTAAAGTGCCGCCATAGCAACATGTTAACTTTGGGTATTCAGGGTAACTCCAACCATATGGGTTTACTAAAATCATGCCAGTTGTTCCCACAATTACACAGACAGTATCTTAATAATTGTTAAAAAAAAATGATTATTAGTGGGTTAAAAGAGAAGTCTTTTCTTACACTAAGTATATATTATAATAGTATAATATCTTGTATGAGATATGAATGTATAAATATAGAAAGATATAATACTTGAGTGACATGATTAATTTGATAGAAAATCATTGGCAAAGCATTGTACAAAAATTTGTCAAGTTGGGAGTATTGTGTGTATTGAGAGCCTCCACTTGTTTGAGACATAATTTGAGTAGAGGGTTGAGATAAACTCTAAATTGGGAATATGGAATTTAGGAAAAGAGGAGTATGAGCAGTTGATATGTATAAAATTATATTTCATTTAGAATGAGGATAATGTTAAGACAACCCGATTGATATAACCTTGAATGTCAGACATGTTTTCATTTATAAAAACCTTAGTTCCATTCCATGCATTTGAGACAGAGACAAGTTGGTTGTATTTTTCTAATAGATGATAATAAAAATCTGGTTAGTGTGACTAAGTTATTGAAGATGGATGGTCTAAACTTTACCTTGAGGTGGCTTGATTTTAGCTAGATTTAGTATAAACAATATGGTAGGTTGTGAAGTGGGATTCTGGTCTTGATTGTTGATGATTGTCGGGCATAATTGTCCCAAAGAGTGCATTGAAGGCAATTGCCACAATGAATAACAAAGAGTAAAAAGCATATAGTTAAGAATAAGATTGTTGCAAAAGCATCTATGTGATTAAAGAAATGAAAAGCAAATAAAACAAACTAAAGACAAAACAAATCTAACTTAAATGAAAAGCAAATAAAATAAACTATAGACAAAACAAATTGGCAAACACTAATTATTACCAACAATCCGGAAACAACATCATTGGTACTAAGATTCATCTGCAAAACATGAAAGAAATATGGCTTGTGACACAAAATGGCAAGGTGGCTGAGAACATTGATCCCAATAGGAGAATCAATAACTATTGGAACATCTCCAACCCAGATTACCATGGGTGGAGCTGGGTAAAGCATCTCTTGGTGAAGCCTATCCCTAACCTGAATTATATACAGACCGCTCCTAATAAAAATCAATCTCAGCCAGCCTCCGAGAAGGATACCATAAAATTTTCCAACATTCCTCCAACCCTAAGTGAAGTACAAACCATTTTTTTCCTTTGAACAACAACTTGAAACATGTTGCATACAGGGTCAGACAACATAACAAATGGGGCTACCACATAATAGTGTTCCCGCGTAAACGCCCATGGCAGCTTGATGAAATCCTAAACATGTGAGAAATATCAATGGAGACACAAAAAATAACATGAAAAAAGAACATGATAAAATTTGTTATAGGAAACAAACCTGATCAAACTCATATTGCAAATAAAATGGATCATATTTGATTGCTAAGTCATAAGCATAACATGGACTGTTCCAAAAGTGTGAAGCATCAATGGGGGGAGACATATTGAAAAAAGAGATGGAGGGTTTGTAAAGAAGGAAACCAAAAGAAAGAAGTGGCGAATACAACGACGCTAACTCGGGAAGTATATATTATATACAACGTAAAAAATAAATACAAATTAAATAAAATTACATATAAAATAAATATTACCTCATTTATTATATATTTTTCATTTTTCCAAAAAAATATAACCAAAACCCCTTCTCTATTCGAAGTACTGTCTATTAATTTATTTCACATAACTAAAATGGGAAAAGAATGCTAAACTAAATCTTCGTGAAGGATTTTTAACATTCGTCTGCATATGTAATGATATGCACCCATACACAAAATGAAAAATAAACAGTGAAGACGCCGAATAGTAGTTTTTCAATCATGGCTAAACGTGCAACAACAAACAACACAATATATGAATTCATAAACTGTAATTTGATTTCATTCATAACACAATAACTGCTACACTGCATTGCTTGGATGGATAATTTAAGGGGAACAACGTTTACAATAAGATGATAATAAAACAAAACAACTAAGGACGGTAAATTCCAGATATACTAACAAAGCCTAACACCAAGAGAAGAAACAACACTCCTACACCACTTGATAAACACATCAAATGTGACAGATAGCAACACCCAACAATCAAGGACGAACAACATGGAGTGTCTCGAAACCAGGTGCACTGACACCAAACACGACGACATCTCCTATGAGCAGGTTGTTTGCATCACGAAATCCAGACCATGCGATGATAACGTCCATCCTGAACATCTGGTCTAACATCACATGGCCATGTCCTACCAACTCCATCAACCAGGGTAAATGTAGTCCCTGTGGTTCGTAGAGCATGTCTATAATAATAGGAGGGAAGCACCTGCAAAACACAGAAAATAACTATAGAGTTATCTAAAATAAAATTTATAACATGTTAAATGGAGAAAAGCAAATAGACAAACCACTTCATCCTGAGTGATTCACCAAAAGTGATGGTCTTAAAGATAGAGTGGCTGAAATCAAGGATACCAAGTGAAACTACACGTTCGTTGGAGGTAGATGGCTGGAGATTAGCAGACAAACCCAACCGAGGAACCACTTGGTCACCTTCCATACGATCAGCAAGAGGTCGAGGAGAAAGGTACCATAAGTCAAGTAGATTATCTTCAACCAACTACTGAAATGGAGTGCGTAACGACGACCTATGTTGCTCCAACCATCAGCGAAAAGAAGCCTCCCACGAACCTTATGGACGAAAACCTAATTCTTCTGCCCAGTGGGATCAATGAGGTCAACTTGGTTAGGAATCTCGTGGTAATAACACCTTGAGAAAGTGGTAGAGATAGTCTTCCTATCCTGAAGAACAATGAAAGACGAACGTCAATTAAAATGTGACACACTTCAGATAAACACTAGGAATACAACAAAAACATACAATGCCTTGTGCCCATTCCAAGTAGTAAACCTCCAAACCAATACCATCGAAATCCATCTAAGAAAAGAAGAACAATTAATTAGACAAAGTAAAGACAGGTGGAAAAAATAACGTGAAAACGACGGGAAGGGAAAGACGCAAGGTTACCTTGAAATATTGCGTGGGTGAGGAACGAAGTATGCTATTGAAAATGAAAGCATACTACGACGGGTAAGGATGCTTTCCATTTATAGAGGGTCAAATAAGAAGCCACTGGCAACTGAGAACTAACACCATTTGTGGATACTCCCCAGACAAAAATTAAATCATCAAGGCACAAAAAATAAATGAAGAAGCAGTGGGTATTAATGTATACAGGTGATGAAACGATGGATATTTGTCCACTGCTATGGCTATCTCACAGTTATAGTGTGGTAAAATGAAACAAAAGTGGAAAGTACCACGGTCACACGCTAAAGACCAGCACTCTATATACGTATACGAATACATGAAAGTACACACAAATCCGCAAACAACTCTCACTAAACTTGATCGTTGAACACTGAAAACAACTATGGGACACATGACGTCACATTATTTTGGATTTAAAAAGAAAGATAATGACTTAACCATTACTTATATATTCTAACCATATTTAATTATACGATAATTCACTACAATTAAAAAAAAATATCACACCAACATGGTGCAATATATTTTTTGGCCAGTTTGGACGAAATGACAAATAAACACCATGCACACACACTACCACTTCTCACACCTGAGTTTGAATTTGGTAGCCGACGTCCCATGTCGTTGAAATTACCAAGGCAGCCAACTGTGGGGGACGAATGCACCTACTTGCTCTTTTAAACGTAACTATTGTGCTAATTTGTTGGCAAAAATGGAGGTGAGAAGATCTAACATTGTTTTCGCCAGGTGAAATTCCTACTTCTACCACAAGTTTGCTAGTGGTGGATGACATCGAAATAAGTTTTGTTATGGAGGTAGTAATTTATGTTTGTTGTAAATAGTGTAATCATTGTAATTATTTTTCTGGTCCTTTTTATAGGCTCGTTAGGTTTAAGTTTAGAACAACCTATTTAAATAGATTAGCATTTGTACTCTAATACAATTTTGAAATTATTCAGAAATATTTTTCTACATGATATCACAAGCTCTCAATCTTAGCAGAGTTGCTTTTGGATAAACCCTATCCGCCTTCATTGTAGCAATCAAAATAGAGTCTTGTCCCTTGTGCTGCGTTCATTGGCAAAACCTTGGTTTTCCATAGCAACTGTTTGGCCATTATCTCCATCATACACAACTGATTGTCTCACCAGCACCACGACCCATCTCAGAATCAAAAGTCCAGCCAGACCCAAAAGTTTTGTCGCCGCCTGAGCTGCAATGCACCCCTACGCACTGATCAGTATATCTCGGCGCGTGACCACCACATGTCGTCGAAGAGGATTTTGTTCACCATCGTATCTCAGCTGTGGATAGATTAGCGATTTCTCCTTGCGTTTCAAAGGTTGTTTTCATGTTTTGAGTATTTTGATTCATGGGTCACTTTGAAGGCACCCTTTAGTGCTCGTTTATAATTTATTGGTTACCTTTTCTGGCCTTACAACATCCCACTAGATTGTGTTGCCCTTGTTGGTTAATTTGAGGCTTTTTCAACATGTGGATCCACTTTTGAAGACATTCCTTCCATTTTGCAGTTGTTTTGGGTGTTTATTCTCACATCCGAGCACCCTTGTTCGTGGGTTATTTGAATCTCACATTTTGGGTCACCGTTATATGCATTTCTTTCCAACTTCGTGACCAGTTCCCATTTCTTTTTGGTTTTTGTTGCTTGTTTTCTTGATCATTATTCAAGATGGCAGATAATATCTCTATTGATTACTCATTTTCGTTCATTGAGGATGATGTGAATCATATAAAGATTCTACTTGACTCTCTTAGTAGGCCTTCTGTAAATTGCTATACATCAATGACAGTATGAGTGAATGCTTCCGATCCTTTAGTGTTTGTGGTACAATCCCTAAGAATGCTTGGATTTTTGACTTTTGTGCCACTGATCACATGACATTCAATCCCAATGTTGTTTTCCTCTTATACCTCCTCTGAGAGGAATCATTATGTTACTGTTGCTAATTGGTTCTTATGTTGTATTGATGACTTTAGGAATGTTAACTTGCAACCTTCACTTCAATTACAAGATGTGCTACATGCTCCCACACTCTCTCACAACCTAATAATTGTTCGTAAACTCACTTTAGAACTATAAACTAACCTTTTTCACTTCTCATTGTGTTTTTCAAGATCTTACCATAGGCAAGACAATTGAGTTGCTAAGGAACGAGGAAGGTTATACTACTTATCTGGTAAACGAGATGGTTTGATGGTGCTGGTTTCCTTCTTCTAGACAGAGTCTTCCGAGTATCCTTATTCTGCTACACAAATTTGGCGTCAACACAAGCGTCTTGCTTGGTCATCAACCATTATCCTTAATTAAGTCCATCTTCCCTTTTTTGTTTTACATCATTTAGTTGAGTCTTTTAATGTGATGTTTGTTAGTTAGCTAAACATCGATGTGTTTCTTTTACTCCTAGTTTCATTAAAAGTGTTGAACCTTCCTTTTGATCTTATACATTCTAATGTCCGGGGACACACCTATTTGTAATGTTTCAGGTGAAAAATGGTTTGTGTCATTTATTGATGATCTTTGAAGCCCGAATACGGGATACGACACGATACAGATACGGGAATACAATTTTTTTTTGAAAATCAAGATACGACACGTGTAACACCCCCTTTCTAAACAACTATTATTTAATATTTGTATTATCAGAGTTTTCAAAAATAAAATCATTGAAAGGAAATGTCACATTCCAACGCTTACAAAAACATCCAACTTATAGTCAAATAACACGAAGTCAATAAAACATTAATATGATACGCAGCACCTTAGTTTAGGGACGACCCACAACGCCTGTTTTAGTTTACAACACCAAAATATAAATAACGTCTCCAACACAGCGGAAGAATCACTAAGTTTAATATTACACTTAGTACATCATCAATAAAAGTCTAAAGCATCAAATAATAAATAAAAGACGACTACGCCCCTCCCCTGGTGCTACATATCAGAGCTGAGACATGACTACTAGAAGACCGGCATAAGGACGCCCTTACTCGCGGGTACCTGCAGGTTGCCGACATACGAGGCAACACGACGCAGTAGGGTGAGTCTTTTTACACAAATAATAACAATTAAGATAGGCATTATGATAAGGAAGGCAGTAAGAGGCACTATTTCACAACAATTCATAATATCATCAACTTACGTCATTATTTCACAATTCATTCCATGTTATAGTCATCGCAAGACATCGTTAGTATGTGTATGAATATATATATATATATATATATATATATATATATATATATATATATATATATATATATATATATATATATATATATATATATATATATATATATATATATATATATGTATGCATGTATGCAACATGCATGAGGATCCTTCATCACCACAATATTGCCTGGAGGGCACTCACCGCTTTGGCCGAAGCCTACACTCCGCTTATGCACATGATTATGTGACTCAATGGGAATGCACCGCAATAATATATTTAAATCACCGTTTAGAATTCTCAACGCAGCATCATTGACGTATGTATATAATTTTTAAACACCACACCGCTTAGACCGAAGTCTCACACCGCTTTCACATCTCCACTTATTCACAACTCAGTTGGTAATCCTTAAGTTAATAATTTTTTAACGCAACAATTACACAAGACACACGGCACTGCACTTGGCGCCACAGATGGCGCCTGTGCTAGACATCACACCACACACACAGCACTTTAACCATAATGAACACTTCTCCTATTATAGAACCACAACCAGAATTAAAATTAAGTTCATTTCCTCCCTTTGTTTCACATGAAATTACTACTTTGGTTTTATCCCTATCCCAAGATTTTGAAAATCCTACGCACTCCAATCCTAACTTTCTCATATGATTTATCTCATTAAAGAATCATTATCATTATTATGCATATAAAGGTATGTTCTGGTTTTCTAAAGAATATAGGTTCCAAAAGTTACTATTGCCTACTTGTATAGCTGTATTGACTAGGACTTGTGAAACCAAAAGTGCATTCTTACATTTTAAGGGAGCTATGTGTCAATTTATTTCATGCCTTAGATAGGATTTTCACTTTAATTCATACATTCACAGTGAACTATGCAAAACATAAGTTCCTTGCAGACTTCAGCAGTACCACGCTATGCACAACAGAATTTTACTTAGAATATCTATAATAGTTGTAATTAAAATAATTACTATTATGATAGATAAATACTCCCATTCAAAAAAAAACAAGGGAAATGATTTAAGAAAGAACTTATCACTGCATATAATTCATGTGTCCCTGTTAACAAAGAAAACTCACAGGCAAGGCAATATCACAACAATACCACAATTCACTCTAATGGCAATCCTTTAACACAACACTTCAACAAACCAATCAAGCAATTTTTTCCTTATCACAACAATTCAGCAATTCCCCCAATTCCATCACTACAACCTAACCTACACATACTACTAATCTTAAGGGTTATTATAGGCATAAAGAAGAGCCCCCATACCTTGAAGGATTGAAGAACTCGAAATCACTAGCAACGGAACCACCACAACGCACGCTTCTCCTTTCTCTCCTTCAACACCGTGGATTCTCTCTCTTCTTTGAACGTACGGAGGAGCAGAAAACAAAAGAGGAATTTGGAATCATACACTTGGAAATATAAGGAAGAAGAATGGAGAAGGGAAAAGGATTCAATGTTACCTTTGGAGCTTGAGAAGAAGAAATTCTCTCTTCCTCCTTTCCTTGCGTCGCCGTTCCTCACTCTCTCAGCCTCACTTTCTCGATTCCTTTCTTTCTTTCTTTGATGAAGCAACGTCTCAATTAGATACCCATTTAGGTCATGTATAGTGATTGGGCCAACTAATGGGTTGGGCCCTAATCACACCACTCTTTTTAATTCAACACACCTCCTGAAATAAAACCACTCCAATTTAATTATTTCCATTCAAGTAGATATTGTAACCCTCAAATAATTTAATTAAATAATTACTTAAATTATTTTGGGCGTTACAACTCTCCCCCACTTACGAAATTTCGTCCTCGAAATTACCTGAATCAAACAGCTCCGGATATGCTTCTTTCATCTTACTTTCCAATTCCCACGTCATGCTCTCGCCCACGGCTCCCAACCAAACCACTTTCACTAAATTGATCTCCTTGCCTCTTAACACTTTTACCTCACGGTCTTCTATCCTAACCGGCATAGTCTCCACAGTGAGGTTCTCCCTCACCTCCACATTATCCATCTGAATTACATGTGACGGGTCGGGAACATACTTCCGCAGCTGAGATACATGGAACACATCATGCAGATTAGACAGATTGGGTGGCAAGGCCACCCGATAGGCAACTTTCCCAACTCTTTCTGAAATCTGGTATGGGCCGATAAAACGAGGGGTTAGCTTCTTAGACTTCAAGGCACGACCCACACCTGTCACCGGAGTGACTCTCAAAAATACGTGGTCACCGGCTTGAAACTCCAGGTCTTTTCTCCTCTTATCATGATAGCTCTTCTGCCTACTCTGCGAGGCTTTCATCTTCTCTCGAATCATCTTGACCTTCTCTGTGGTCTCCCGCACAATCTCGGGGCCTAACACCACACTCTCCCCCGATTCATACCAACACAAGGGTGTCCTACACCTCCTACCATACAATGCCTCGAAAGGCGCCATCCCGATACTCGCATGAAAACTGTTATTATAGGTGAATTCAATCAATGGCAAATGAGAATCCCATGAACCTCCTTGCTCAAGGACGCATGCTCTCAACAAATCCTCCAGCGACTGAATAGTCCTCTCCGTCTGCCCATCTGTCTGGGGGTGATAAGCGGAACTCAATCTCAATTTAGAACCTAAGGCCCTCGCAAGCTCTTCCAAAATTCGAAGTAAATCTAGGATCCCGATCGGACCACGATACTCACGGGAACACCATGCGACTTCACAATTGTCTTAACATAAATATCTCGCGACTTGAATCGGATAAGTCATATTAATCGGCAAAAAGTGAGCAGACTTTGTCAACCTATCAACAATCACCCATATAGCATCAAATCCCCTTACTGTATTCGGCAATCCAGTTACAAAATCCATAGAGATACTATCCCACTTCCATTCTGGTACATCCAATGGTTGCATCAACCCCGCCGGCTTCTGATGCTCTACCTTAGATTTCTGACACGTCAAACAAGCATACACGAATTGGGCTACATCACGCTTCATGTCAGGCCACCAAAACAGTTTCTTCAAATCCTGATACATCTTTGTGGCTCCCGGATGAATACTCAATTTACTTCGATGTCCCTCTTCCAGAATTGATTTCTTAATCTCTTCATCATCAGGGATACAAATCCTCCCTCGGTATCTCAACACATCTTGCGCGTCTATCTCATAATCTTTAACCTCAGAGTGATCCATCCCCACCGCCAATTCAACTAGTTTAATGTCTTGTTTCTGAGCCTCCCGAATAACGTCTAGAAAATCATTATGGATCTTCAACATTCCCAACCGTACACTCTTAGGCGTTACCTCGCAGACCAAACTCAAATCCCGAAACTGCTCAATCAATTCGAGCTCCTTCACCATCAACGCAGACACATGAAGGGACTTCCTACTCAAGGCATCGGCTACGACATTAGCCTTCCCCGGATGGTAATTCAAACTAAAGTCATAGTCTTTCAACAGTTCTAGCCACCTCCTTTGTCTCATATTCAATTCTTTCTGGTCAAACAGATCTCGCAACCCCTTATGATCACCGAACACCTCAAACTTAGAACCATACAAATAGTGCCTCCAGATCTTCAAAGCAAACACAATTGCCGCAAGCTCCAAATCGTGAGTAGGGTAGTTCTTCTCGTGAATTCTCAACTGCCTGGACGCATAAGCTACTACCTTACCTTCTTGCATTAGCACACCTCCCAAACCCATCTTGGAAGCATCGCAGTACACTACAAACGGTTGCTCTGGAACCGGCAATACCAAGATAGGGGACGTCGTCAACCTCTTCTTCAACTCATTGAAGCTCTCTTCACACCGGGCATCCCACACGAAAGCTTTTCCCTTACACGTCAATTGAGTCAACGGAAGGGCTAGCTTCGAAAAACCCTCTATAAACCTCCCCATTAGTAATGCCGGCCACCCCCAAGAAACTCCCGATTTCGATCCACGACTTTGGGCTCTCCCACTGCAACACATCATCCACCTTGGCTGGGTCCACAGCTATACCGTCACCGGAAATCACATGGCCAAGGAAACTCACTTCATGCAACCAGAACTCGCACTTTGACAATTTCGCATAAAGCTTCTTTTCTTTTAACACCTCTAGCACCAACCTCAAGTGTTCTGCATGTTCTTCTTCCGTCTTGGAATAAATCAAAATGTCGTCTATAAATACCACTACAAAACGATCCAAGTAACTATGGAAGGTACGGTTCATGTACTCCATAAACACCCCGGGTGCGTTGGTAACGCCAAATGGCATTACAGAATATTCGTAGTGCCCATATCTAGTCCTGAAAGTCGTCTTCTGAACGTCATCATCCTTTACCTTGATTTGGTGATAGCCCGACCTCAAATCGATCTTGCTAAACACCTTAGCACCCACCAACTGATCCATCAGGTCATCAATCCTCGGGAGCGGATACTTGTTCTTGATTGTCACCTTGTTCAACTGTCTATAATCTACGCAAAGTCTCATGCTCCCATCCTTCTTCTTCACTAACAACACAGGTGCCCCCCAAGGCGACACACTAGGCCTTATGAACTTCTTCTCAAGTAACTCTTCTAGCTGTTTCTTCAATTCCGATAACTCAGACGCCGACATTCGATGCGGACGGTACATAGACACGTGCCTCGTACCCTGCACAAGATCAATAGTGAATTCAACCTCCTCTCTCGCGAACACTCGGAATCTCATCGTGGAATACCTCCTAAAACTCGCACACTACCTTCAACCCTTCGATGATATCTTGACTCTCAACAGACAGAGACGCCATCAAGGCAAATAGATGAACTTCTTCCTTCATTAATCTACGCAACTGACCAGCAGGCAGCAAAACAGATTCTTCCTCCTCAGGGGCAAGGAAACTCACTGACCTATCGAAACAATTGATATGTACATGGTTATCAACTAACCAGTCCATACCAAGGATAACATCTAATCCCTCCAAAGGTAAACAAATAAGGTCTACAAGAAAATCTCTGCCGAAGACTGACAGAGGACACTTAGCACACACTAGGGAGGTAGTTACCGAACCCTTAGCTGAGTATCAATAACCATCTCCCTCATCATAGAAGACAAATCGAGATTCAATTTCTCAGCACACAATGCGGCAATGAAAGAATGAGTAGCACCGGTATCTACTATAGCAATCAAAGGAGTACCAAAAATAAGACAAGTACCTCGAATCTCGTTAGCATTCTCGGTTCCTGCTAGTGCAAACACTTTCCCCTTAGCTTTCTCCCTCTTGGGCTTAGGACAATTAGCACTCACATGCCCCACCTCTTCACAATTATAGCACACAATCCCTTTCTTTTCACAGTTGGCAGCTTTATGGCCCTTCTGACCACACTTGAAACAATTGGCCTCGGGACACTCATTACTCTTGTGACCAGGCTTCTTACAGGTATAACACACAATACTCGGAGGGGCACCTCCCCCACTTGGCTTCTGGCCAGCACCTGCTTTCCACTTGCTTTTACCTCCAGCAACATCATAGGGTTTTCCTCTAAACTGAGAGTTCCTCTTTTCCTTCACGGCCTTATAAGCAGCAGAACTGTCTTCCTCATAGATCCTACACTTATCAACCAATCTAGCAAAATCCCGAATCTCCTGATACCCAATCGCCTTCTTTATATCAGGGCGCAGACCACTCTCGAACTTGACACACTTGGAAAATTCAGAATCGGCTTCATTGGCATAGTAAGGACAAAATTTGGCCAACTCCTCAAATTTGGCGGCATACTCGGCCATCTTGTCTTATTTCCTGTTTGACTCCAGAACTCCACTTCCTTCTTAGCTCGCACATCCTCAGGGTAATACTTTCTCTTGAACTCTCTTGTGAAAACCTCCCAAGTAACTTCCTCACCAGCACCTTCCAACCTTCGCGACATCCCCAACCACCAGTCGTCAGCTTCCTCTCCCAGCATATGGGTCCCCAACTTCACTTTCTCAGCAGCAGTGCACTCCATGACACGGAAGATCCGCTCTATCTCCTTTAACTGTGTCAAGGCCCCATCGGGTCATACCGACCCTTGAAGGTGGGTGGGTTTTCCTCCGAACGTTGCTAAGTTGCGAGCATTCACATTAGCAGCAGCCATGTGTTGATTCCCAACAGCTTGGGCTATGGCTTGCAGAGCGGCGGCGAATGAGCAAAGATCATCGCGTCTCGCCATCAAATCAGATTTCTACACAGAAGAACAAAGTTAGATATAACAGACATAACCTACTAGACACTTGGTCGGACAAACCAACTTCAGCTCTGATACCACTAATGTAACACCCCCTTTCTAAACAACTATTATTTAATATTTGTATTATCAGAGTTTTCAAAAATAAAATCATTGAAAGGAAATGTCACATTCCAACGCTTACAAAAACATCCAACTTATAGTCAAATAACACGAAGTCAATAAAACATTAATATGATACGCAGCACCTTAGTTTAGGGACGGCATACCACTAATGTAACACCCCCTTTCTAAACAACTATTATTTAATATTTGTATTATCAGAGTTTTCAAAAATAAAATCATTGAAAGGAAATGTCACATTCCAACGCTTACAAAAACATCCAACTTATAGTCAAATAACACGAAGTCAATAAAACATTAATATGATACGCAGCACCTTAGTTTAGGGACGGCCCACAACGCCTGTTTTAGTTTACAGCACCAAAATATAAATAACGTCTCCAACACAGCGGAAGAATCACTAAGTTTAATATTACACTTAGTACATCATCAATAAAAGTCTAAAGCATCAAATAATAAATAAAAGACGACTACGCCCCTCCCCTGGTGCTACATATCAGAGCTGAGACATGACTACTAGAAGACCGGCATAAGGACGCCCTTACTCGCGGGTACCTGCAGGTTGCCGACATACGAGGCAACACGACGCAAAGAGGTGAGTCTTTTACACAAATAATAACAATTAAGATAGGCATTATGATAAGGAAGGCGATAAGAGGCACTATTTCACAACAATTCATAATATCATCAACTTACGTCATTATTTCACAATTCATTCCATGTTATAGTCATCATAAGACATCGTTAGTATGTGTATGAATATATATATATATATATATATATATATATATATATATATATATATATATATATATATATATATATATATATATATATATATATATATATATATATCCTATATATCATCATGTATGCATGTATTGCATGAGGATCCTTCATCACCACAATATTGCCCGAGGCACTCACCGCTTTTGTCAAGCCTACACTCCGCTTATGCACATGATTATGTGACTCAATGGGAATGCACCGCAATAATATATTTAAATCACCGCTTAGAATTCTCAACGCAAAGATCATTGACGTATGTATATAATTTTTAAACACCACACCGCTTAGACCAAGTCTCACACCGCTTTCACATCTCCACTTATTCACAACTCGCTTGGTAATCCTTAAGTTAATAATTTTTAACGCAACAATTACACAAGACACACGGCCTTCGCACTTGGCGCCACGATGGCGCTGTGCTGCAGACACCACACCACACACACAAAGACTTTAACCATAATGAACACTTATCCTATTATAGAACCACAACCAGAATTAAAATTAAGTTCATTTCCTCCCTTTGTTTCACATGAAATTACTACTTTGGTTTTATCCCTATCCCAAGATTTTGAAAATCCTACGCACTCCAATCCTAACTTTCTCATATGATTTATCTCATTAAAGAATCATTATCATTATTATGCATATAAAGGTATGTTCTGGTTTTCTAAAGAATATAGGTTCCAAAAGTTACTATTGCCTACTTGTATAGCTGTATTGACTAGGACTTGTGAAACCAAAAGTGCATTCTTACATTTTAAGGGAGCTATGTGTCAATTTATTTCATGCCTTAGATAGGATTTTCACTTTAATTCATACATTCACAGTGAACTATGCAAAACATAAGTTCCTTGCAGACTTCAGCAGTACCACGCTATGCACAACAGAATTTTACTTAGAATATCTATAATAGTTGTAATTAAAATAATTACTATTATGATAGATAAATACTCCCATTCAAAAAAAAACAAGGGAAATGATTTAAGAAAGAACTTATGGTCACTGCATATAATTCATGTGTCCCTGTTAACAAAGAAAACTCACAGGCAAGGCAATATCACAACAATACCACAATTCACTCTAATGGCAATCCTTTAACACAACACTTCAACAAACCAATCAAGCAATTTTTTCCTTATCACAACAATTCAGCAATTCCCCCAATTCCATCACTACAACCTAACCTACACATACTACTAATCTTAAGGGTTATTATAGGCATAAAGAAGAGCCCCCATACCTTGAAGGATTGAAGAACTCGAAATCACTAGCAACGGAACCACCACAACGCACGCTTCTCCTTTCTCTCCTTCAACACCGTGGATTCTCTCTCTTCTTTGAACGCATGCGGAGGAGCAGTAAAACAAAGAAAGAGGAATTTGGAATCATACACTTGGAAATATAAGGAAGAAGAATGGAGAAGGGAAAAGGATTCAATGTTACCTTTGGAGCTTGAGAAGAAGAAATTATCTCTTCCTCCTTTCCTTGCGTCGTCGTTCCTCACTCTCTCAGCCTCACTTTCTCGATTCCTTTCTTTCTTTCTTTGATGAAGCAACGTCTCAATTAGATACCCATTTAGGTCATGTATAGTGATTGGGCCAACTAATGGGTTGGGCCCTAATCACACCACTCTTTTTAATTCAACACACCTCCTGAAATAAAACCACTCCAATTTAATTATTTCCATTCAAGTAGATATTGTAACCCTCAAATAATTTAATTAAATAATTACTTAAATTATTTTGGGCGTTACAACACGGCTAGGATACATTATTAAAAAATAAAATTCAAATTTAAATATATAAAAGGGAAAATTACACTCACCTTCCTTAAGTTTTGGTCAAATGCAACACACCTCCCCTCTGGTTTTAAATTGAACAACGATTTCCCTTATTTTTCCTTCTCACGACATTAACACCCCTTTCGAAGTTAACACCGTTTGTGTTTGTGACTTCCGTTAAGAAATCACGTGACTTCTCTCTGCTCTGCACTTTTTCATCAAAAGTTGGAACTCAAGTCTCTCTAATTAGCAACCTTCTCCTTCCCCCTTTCGCTCCAATCAAATGCGCTCTATCTGCTCAGCACTTTTTCAGAGTTTAAAATTTTAATCAATCAGAGAGCATGAATGAAGGAGAAAGATGAAGAAAATCATGCGCGACTAATTTCCTTTCTAAAACTGAATAGAACACTAACAGTGTTAAATTGAGGGGAGATTATTGTCAAGAGGAAACTAAAGGGGAGGTGTGCGACATTTAGCTTGACTTCAGGGGAGGTGAGTGTAATTTCCCCTATATAAAATCATAACAGAAAAAATAAAATGAAATAGAAACACAAGTAGAAAAAACAAAGACGAAAAATAGAAATATTGCATTTTATAGATGTAGCGACCGAAAAATCCGAGGAAAGGATTCTTCGAAGTTCGAAAGGAAGCCGCCACCAAATTTTAGTTTAAGGGCAAATTCGGAAAATCCCTTTTAGGTTTAAGATAAGGCTGGGTTTAGGGTTCGGGAGTCAGTATGCGCGGGGAAGGTATTAGCACCCCGCAACATCCTTTGTCTAATTAATTACGATTCATTAATATTTACCCTTTTATTTATAGAGAAAAAGACTTAATTAAATTTTTAATTTTTAGTGCTTGACAAGAGTGGACTCTTGCTCCTACGTACCTCTGGATGCAATGGAGGAATCAAAGCTACGTAGTTCTTCCTGAAAAAGGTTTGTTGGTTGGTTTTTTTTAGTGTAGGGGTCCTAGGATTCCTTGAACTTTACAACTCACTGATTCCTAAGATGCTGACTAACCCGATTGTACAACCGACTTAGTCCCCTAATTTTTGAAAGTATTTTTGAGGTTTTTTGAAAGAAGTTTGTTTGGTGTGAGGTGAGTTGGTTTTAGAATAGGTATTCTAGAACTCTTGAACTGTACAACTCATTAGTTCTAGAACGCTGACTAACCCAGTTGTACAACTGACTTAGTCCCCTATTTATGGGAAAAATGATTTATTTATATGTTATTAAGTTTTTAGGATTACTGAACTGTACAGCTCATTGGTCCTAAAATAATGACTAACCCGGTTGTACAACCGACTTAGCCGTTTATTTAATTTCGAGAGGAAAAGTATTTATATTTGAGTTGGAAAAGAATTAAAAAAAGAAAAAAAGAGGGTGAAAATTGTAAAATGAGGTTTTATTAGTCGCAGGGGGTTGTATAATTAATAGGAGGTGTAAAAAGGAAACCCAGTTTGCATTGGAGGGCCCAATTAGCGATACTAGGCTTAAGTGAGAGTGGGTGTGTGCATTAATCTGTGGGGTGCACTTAGGAATCTGAGTATTAAAAATAAAATTAAAATGAAAATAAAAAAAGGAGACACTATAAATTGCCTAACCCTAAAAACCAAACCCTAATGTTCACTCTTCTCCTCTTCTTCTTGCTGGCAGCGGCGCTGCTAGAGAGAGTGAGGTCTTAGGCGTAAATTTCGCCGGTTTCTATGGAGAGAGAGAGAGACAGATCGGAGATAGTGAGAGAAGGAAAAGGAGTGGTTTTGGTATTGGGTGACGATGGAGGTGGCGTCGGTGATGTGAATCTCGCCGGCGAGGGTGCGGTTGAGGGTGACAACTTTTAACAGGTTTGTTTTTCTTCCATTTTTCACTCTGTTCTTCAATCTTTGCTCTCTTCTTCCCTTATTTTGTTTTTCTCCTTCTCTTGTCACTGAAAAAAGGTTTTTGGGTTTGTGTTTTTCTTGGGTGAGTCATGGTGATGGTTTCAGGTGGTGGTGGGTCGTGAGCGCAAGGGAACCACGCCGGGAAGAAGCTCGCCGGCGAAGGGGCAATAGAGATGGTGTTGGGTTTGGATTCGTGGTGGCTGGAAGTTGATTTTGGAAGGAGGAAGTTTCGGTTTGAGTGAGATGGTGGTCGTACGAACAAGTTGATGGAGGTTCACCGGAGCACTCGACGAAGGAGACCGGAGCTCCAGCGAGTGCGTAACTATTTTTTGTTATTTTTTGCTTTTTTTTTAATCTGTCTCTTCTCTTCTTCTCCATTATTTTTTATGTTGGTGGTTCATTTTTTTATGGCTGAGATTATGGTTGTTCTTTTGATTGGCTTGTATCTGGGTGTTTCAAAGTCAGAGATCTAAAAAATCAATTTGTGGGGACTAAACAAAAATAAACTCAGATTTAACTGGCAAACAAATCTAATGGTACTTTGATAAAACCTAATTTCCAAACTAGTAAAACAACTTAGATTTAATCAATGGTAAATTTTAACCAAGAAAACCTAACTTTAAACATAACTCAGATTCAAAAAAAAAGAAAAATTATTATACAAATTCATTTTTAGGCTAGTTTGAACAGTAAACAGGATCTGGGTTTATATGCACATATACATATCTTTGATTTTTAAAATCTAATAACAAACCGATTATGAGGACAGAATATACATACAATAATTTTTACAACGTGAACTAACCTCTTACACCAGCTTCTGTTAGGCTCCTAGAATGTTTGTTAGCGTGATTGCGATCAAGCAGCGCAGACGCTTCTTGAGTATTCTTTGTTATTCGAACTTTTTCGGATCCCGATTTCAAAAAGGATCAGAGTTTTTGTGATTAGGGTTTCGATGTGAAGCCCTAATCCTTATTTTTAGTGATTTTCGCAGCTCACTCTGTCTTGGCTTTTTTTTTTTGGACTGTGTGCTGACTGTTTATTTATAGTAGAAAACTAGGTTAAGACATTTATGATTTTGATTGTGTTTTGATCTGATTTTCAGGTTTGGGTTTGGGCTTGTAGGAGATGGATACTTGGTGAGCAAGGAGAGAAGCTAGGGTTAGGGATTGTTTAGAAGGCTGACGGCTCAAGAGCTACTTTATTGCTTATTGTTGCTTTTTTTTTTTGCTTATTTTCGGATTTATATATCTTTATGTATTTTGTATTGCTATTTTTGCAATTTGGACCCTTTTTTGGACTTTTAGACACTTATACATTGTAAATAAAACTAAATAGAATTTTTTTGACATTTTTGGACTATATATATGCTCAAATAAATTAACTGCTCAAAATAAAAATAATAATAAGAAAAATGAGTCGGGCCAAATACAAAGACGAGAACGGGCCAGACTAGACAAATACGCTAAAACGAGACCCAAATAGAAGAAATGGGCTTGTTAACTAACAACACTAAAATTAACTCAGCATTGCATTCTTAGGCCTGAATTGAAGAGATAAGCCAAATTTTGAGAAAAATGACTTTTGGTAGACCTACTTATGTACGACTAAACCCAAATACGAAGATTAAATTGAAGAGCGCACGAAAAGATCGATCATTCGCGTGCATGCCTAATTTAAACAACGGTATTTCGATTTAGTTGAACGGGGTGATTGAAATTGGTTCGGGTTAGTAACCGAGACGCTATACTAATAATTCTCGTAATCACGTGACTCCAAAACACGACTATAATAAAAATAAACGACTAAAACAAGAAAAAGAAGACGGACAAAATTGGGGTATAACAATAGAGATGAAAATAACTGCACAAATAGATAAAAAAATCACACCAAATACATAATGAAAGGAAAAGGACAACCGACACATCTACGTATGAGTGGCTAGTCATAAAAAGTAGGGGTTGACAAGTAACCAAGACCACCCAAAGTCTGATCAGTTTGCCAACAGGGCTGAAGCCAGTGTAGAAAAGGCAAAAATAAATAATGAGGAGTTGCATAAAGCTAATTATGTCCCTTCTCAAATTGTTGTTCTCAAACTGTTGTTCAGTATGTTTCTAAGAGGGATAAAGGAAATTCTGCTGTCGTGGAGCAAGATGTTGAACAGGCAGCTAACACCCATCAAGTTTTACCTTTGAAGGTGCAACAACATTTAACCTTGAATAGGCAACAAGGGGATTCTTCATCCAAAGAGACTAGAGACACGATCATGCAATTAGATGAAAAATCAGATTATGTCCAATTTGTTCAAGACTCATTCGCTTCAGATGAGGGTAAGCAAATGTCACCTGTGGTTATGCAGACGAAAGAGACATTTATGAAGTCTACTCAGAAGTTGGCTAATGATTTTACCTCTTATATACAAGTAGAAGCTCAAGATAACATTGTTAAGATTTCTCATGCCACTAATACTATTATTGGTGGTAATATTGAGTCCTCCACTCAGCCTCCCACTACAAGGCTAGATTCTCTAAATGTCTCTGAGTCTGATGCTACTTCAAATCCAGTGGTAGCATCTAACATGAAAATATTAGAAAAGTCTTGGGGTGATGTGTCAGATGATAATGTTGATCCTATGCTAAACGCCTCAGAGTCCGCTTATACTTCTAACCCAGTAGTAGCATTAGATATGAGATTATTAAGAAAGCTTTGGGGTGGTGTGTCAGATGATGTTGGTGATCCCGTGACTACCGATACTTTCGAACCAATTGTGTCCAAGACCCACAAGAAAAAAATTGTGGCAAAAAAAGAATTTGGTCGTTAGATATAATACTCGTTCAATGGCAAATTCTGTCTTTGTCTCCTTTTGATATGGATATTGTACTTTAGTCATTTAAATAGTCTTATCATTTGTCTTTAGGATGGATTGTTTTAGGGATTTTCAAGGTTCTCAATTATTGTTTTGACTTTTTTCCCCTCTCCTGCTAAGGGTATTGACCTAATCCCCCCTTGGCCCTCTTGCTTTTTTTTTATCATTTTTAATAAATTCAGGGGGAAGTACTCTTTTTCCTTCTTGATGTTTTTAACATCAGAAGGTTTTAACGAGACTTCTTTTCTTCTTGATAAAAAAAAGATATATCTGAAAAGTATCGAGTGAAATAATTTTTAAAAAGAATTAAAAAATTATTAGATACTCTTTGGTACGTATCGGGAAGTATCGAGTGAGTGTCGGTATCGGATACATATCCGACATGGGTGCGTTGCCATTTTGGAGTATTTGGGCTTCATAGTTGAAGATTATACTCGAACAACTTGGATTTTCTTGATGAAGGGTAAATCAGAAGTACAAGAACTATTTATTAGATTTTATAACATGGTACAAACACATTTTGGAAAAGGAATTAAAAGAGTTCTCCCTTACGATGACAATAAATATGCCAATCATTGTTTTTCAAATTTTACCAGTTAACAAAGAATACTTCATGAATTTACACGTGTCGACGCCCCACAACAAAATGTCTCGCAGAAAGAAAGAATCATCACAACTTGAGGAGGAGTGTTGTAAATAGTGTAATCATTGTAATTATGTATTCAGCCTTAGGTTTAAGTTTAGAATAACCTATTTAAATAAAGGCTTAAATATATGTTACCCCCTGCAAATATACTCATTATCCATTTACCCCCCTGTAAAAATAAAACTTTTAAAAAAGACATTGCAAATATAAATTATTTCTAGTTACCCCCTGCTATTAGATTTTGTTAACAACGTTAAGTGTATGTTGATACACTTATTATTTGCAGGGTGGTAAATGGATAATGAGTGTATTTGCAGGGGGGTAAATGGATAATGAGGGTTTTTGCAGGGGGTAACATATATTTACGCAGGGGGTAAATGGATAATAAACATATTTACAGGGGGTAACATATATTTACACTTAACGCTGTTAACAAAATCTAACAGCAGGGGTAACTAGAAATAATTTATATTTGCAAGGTGTTTTTTAAAAGTTTTATTTTTACAGGGGGGTAAATGGATAATTGGTATATTTGCTGGAGGTAACATATATTTAAGCCTTAAATAAATTAACATTCGAACTCTTGCACAATTCAAATAATACTTAGAAATCTTTTTTTTTTCCTATCATTTTACTTTGTAAACATCTAACCTTCTAAAAAAAACTTTTCTGTCTGTTGCTGTTCTTGTGTACAAGGTAAAGATAATGTCCCCTAAAGGCTAGATACCTTGCTTAAGGTACCTCTACCAATATATAGGAAAACATTCTTGATACGATAGTGAAAATTTCGATTTATACTAGTTTAGAGTCCTACGATATTCACTAACCCACGACAACAAAACTCCCTCTCTGCCACCAGGTAGTGGAATGCCCACTACATCTAGTACGAGTCAATGAGTGCTTTCCACATACCCATTCCTTGTCTTTAAGTGCGGACACGTCTTGGTAGGTACGACCTCCGTGTAGCGGGGCGATATAATGGTTGTCCCCTCTAGTCTAGGTCGGACTTCTAGCCTTCCTCAAGAGCCTCTCGGTCAATGTCTTCGGGGTCCTCCTCGGCCCCCTGCATTATATGGTTGGTGAGTTGGACACCCCCATTAAAAAGGTAGTTTTTTTCCTTGTGTCTCTTAGAGTGCGTTTGATTTGCTAAAAAGTAAGACACTGGACATAACAACTCTAGTTGTACCCTGTTTGATATGAAAACTGTTCACGGTACTTGACAGTAGTAGAGGCAATGGTCTGGACAAAAAACAATTTTTTGTCCTTCACAAAACCATAGTACAACTTTTGGTCCACCCAAAAAAAATACTACAATACTTTTTTTATTTCCTACTCTCTCTCTCTCTCTCTCTCTTTTCTATATCTTATCTTATATTGACATTTCTTTCTCTCATAAAGAGAATTATAGTAATTTTTTGTATTTTTTTATTGTGTTGTCCAATATTCACCAAATAGTTTACTAGATGACATGTTGTAAAGTACTATTCTGTCAAATACTTATTGTTCAGTTCAGTACTTACCTGTTTACAAATCAAACGGACTCTAAAAATACCCTTTTTTGTTAGGATAGTTTAATTTTTTTGATTAATTAATTTATTTATTAATGAGGAGATAAATTAACCCTTTTATTCAAAGGGGAAACAAACCGCGCTAATCATCGACATATTAAATGTTCTAGAAACTTCAGGGGTACAAGCAGATGATTTCTCTCCTCTAATTGTGTCGTATGTGCTTCTTCTTATTATTAAATTAAATTAAATAATTTAATTAAATAATTACATTATTATTTTGGTATAAAAACCCGCTCGAATTCTAAGAGCGTGCTCTTCACATTCCCTCTCTCTCTCTAAATCGTGCAGTGCAGTGTTCTTCTTTCTCACTCCTCTCTGCAAGATCGACACTCCAAACCCTAGCAAACCCCTATCGCAGAGAGAGGGAGAAATCTCAGAACACGCACCAACTACCCTCTCTTCTCGTTTTCCCTTTCATTCCCTTTCTCTGCTATCAGGTAAAATCTCTCGAACTTCGTTTTTTGTTTCATTCCCTATTTTTATTGTCATTTTGATTCTTTTCATTTTTTGATAAATGTGGTGGCGAGGTTTTGTATAGAAGTTAAAGTTTTGGTGTGCCTTGTATTTATGGTTTGGATTTTAGTTTAGTTTGAGCTAGGGTTTTTGTTGAGCGTGAAAATTCAGGGTTGAAAGTGTGGTACTGTACTTGTTTTTTGATCAATAGTGTATGTTGAACGCATTGGTCAATTTTTTAAGCATGATCCTTCTCGTTTCGGAGATGATGAGTTATTATTGTTACGAGCAAAAAGTATTGAAATTGCTATTGTTGTTTTCTTTGTTGTTTGGTGGGTTTGATAAAGAATTTGAGAGATGCAAACTTAACACTATGTTTTTGATGAAGAGGAAGAGATTCTTGGGAACAACCTATTGGTTATTTGGTTAGGGTATGTTATGTTTGCCAAATTACTTCCTCTGTAATGTTATGTTCCGTTGGTAAATATTTTTATCATCTAATTGTAGCCTATTCTGGTGATTTTGATTTGATTACGTTGCTGAAATTGGAGCCTCAGCTTAATTTGTGCGTTAGTTTATCTTTTAATGCCTTGTTGTATTGTTAAATCGATGTTGGTTGTTTCATTTGGCAGTTGTGTTGGCTTTTGGAATCCATTGGTATGGCATCTTCAGAGCAGCAAGCCCCACCAAAAACTCCTGCAGCTGATGTTGTACGTATATCTACATTTTATTGTGTTTGACCTGCTCTCTGTTAATCATGACTCAACTGACTGTTTGATTTCAACGTCAATATAGGTTGGTAATGCCTTTGTTGATCAGTACTACCATATGTTGCATGAAAGCCCTGAGCTAGTTCATAGGTTTTACCAAGATGACAGTAAGCTTGGCCGTCCTGAACCAAATGGGATAATGGGTATTACGACCACAATGACTGTGAGCTCTCTCTCTCTCTCTATTATATATATATATATATATATATATATATATATATAATCATCGATGCAGTTGTCTTTCCCTCTCATACTTCCTCTGTACACCTCTCATGTTTATTTGGTTTTATAATATTTTGTTTGGTATTTGATTTACTGGTATCAAGTGTGTGCACTGCATGTAACACTCTCGGTGCTTACTCCATTCCCTATGTATTACTGTGGCTTTTTGTTTTGTTCAGACTTCCAACATTACTCTTTGTACATCTAGAAAACATGTTCTAAGATTCACCAGAGACTGTCCAGCTAATTACTTGCTGGTGTCCTTTTTCAATTCTTTCCATTTGTTTTTCTGTTTCTTTTATACGATTCTCTAAAGTCTGTTGTTTGTCAGCCTAGTTTTAATAAGTTTATGTATAGATGGTCTTGTTGAAACTAAAAACAGTCAGATATTTATTTTTAGGCTTAATTGCAGTTTTGGTCCCTCTATTATACCCAACTCACGATTTTGGTCCCTTAAGAATTTTTTCCATGATTTTGGTCCCCCTATTTTATCAATTTGTAAAATCGTGGTCCCCCACCATTCTGGTCAAATATTTGGGTGAGTTGGCACTCACTAATCTTACGTGACACTCCAGGTGTCATGCCATGGTGGAATAAAAATTAAAATAATTTATTTTTTAGAGCAAATAAAATAATATTATTTAATTATTATTAACTTTAACAATTTCTCCAGAAATTAAAAACCGAAGAGGAAAATAATAAGCTAATCGAATTCTGGGTTTGCTCGCCTATTCTCTTTCCAAACCTTCCTTCTCTTTCCGACCGATTACTACCATGGCCGAAGAATTTGTCAAGGGCACCGTTTATCCTAACGGCGTTGCTGTCATCACGCTCGATCGCCCCAAAGCTCTCAACGTCATGAACTTAGGTTTTTCTTTTCCTTCTTGCATTTTTGTTTCCCAACTTTTTAGTTGAACTTGCTTATATAACAGTACGTAATTTAGTGGAACTCCTGGTTTACTTGAAAATTACTATTTGGGATTATTGTCATCATGAAAAACGAAGGGAGCTTTCCTCTTCTGTTTTTAATTTCTGGACAAATTGTTATACTTAACAGTTATTAAATAATATTATTTTATTTGCTCTCATAAAAAAAATAAGTTATTTTAATTTTTATTCCACCATGGCATGACTCGTGGAACGCCAAGTTGGATTAGTGAGTGCCAACTCACCCAAATGTTTGACCAGATTGGTGGGGGACTACGATTTTACAAATTGATAAAATAAGAGGACCAAAATCATGGAAATTTTTTTTGAGGGACCAAAATTGTGAGTTGGGTATAATAGGGGGACCAAAACTGCAATTAAGCCTTATTTTTATTTATCTCTAAATTTAATGTATCCTATTTAATTTTTATCAAGCAGGATATTGACAAGAAGATACTATCAATGGGCTATAGTGAACTTAGTGCTGAGATTATATCTGTGGATGCACAAGAGTCTCATGGTGGGGGAGTCCTTGTCTTGGTCACTGGGTTTATGATAGGAAAGGGTGATACTAAGCAGAAATTTACTCAATGTTTCTTCCTTGCTCCTCAAGAGAAAGGCTACTTTGTTTTGAATGATGTTTTCAGATATGTTGATGAAGATAGAATTGAAGGGTATGCTCATGATGTTGAATCTCCCGTCTCTCCTGACAACGGTAATGTGAGGCATAAGTTTTGATTCAATTAAGGGGTTAGACTTAGTTTCCTTTGGCTGTCTTAAGATGTCTTTATCCCCAACCTTCTTTAAATGGCAGAGCCTTCTGTTCTGGAGACGCAAGTTTCAGTGCCAATATCTGTGACCGCTGAGGATGGTGATGTTGAAGAAGTCTACAACGAAGAAAATGGGCAAGTGTCAGTTGAAGAAGAGGAAGCTCCAGTTCCTGAGATTCTTGATGAAATTCCTGATGATTCACAGATAGTAGCTGGTCTGGCATCTCAAACTGAAGAAGGGCCAAAGAAGTCATATGCCTCTATTGTTAGTCTCCATTCTAAGAATAACATTTTCATTTCTGGTCATACCGAATTGCCTTTGGAAACACCTCTTTCTATTATTCTATTATTATTTGGATTGAAATGCTGAAAATTTATCAGATTGACACTATTATTTGCATTATCTGGCTGTGTAATAATTTCTTCTGTTACTGATTATTTTCCTTTGTAACTGGTGTATCTTTTCTAGGTTAAGGTCATGAAAGAGGGTGCAGCACCATCTTCCACAGTGACATCTGCTTCTGTGAAATCTGTCATTAAGAGTCAAGAACAGCAGAGTACTGGTGCACCTCCACCATCCGTTACGTCAGAAACAAATGGTTCTGGTATAAATACTAATGAAGGTGGAAACAATCAAGAAAATGAAGGTCCAGCGCCCCATCTCAGACACTAATAGTTTATTGGTTCAGACTTTGTGTTTATGATAGTGAGATGTATTTACATGTTTAATTGCCTTTGGACAGCTGAGGGCTATTCTATTTATGTGAAAGGGCTGTCCCCAAATACTACACCTGCCCTTCTGGAGAATGAGTTCAAGAAGTTTGGACCTATTAAGAGTGGTGGTATCCAAGTTAGGACGCAAAAGGTATTCTACTTGCTAATTCACCGCCTTTTATTGTCAGCTGGTGGCTAATACTTAATGACTTATTAATGGGTTTAACAGGGATTTAACTTTGGCTTTGTGGAGTTTGAAGTGGCAAGTGCTGTGCAAAGTGCACTCGAGGTATTCATCGGATGTACCTTGTCTTCAGGAATTCCACATGCAATTTTGATTTACAAAATTCATCTTTACTAGAAAGCTTCTATAACCCAAACTTAAATAGTTATGTTCTTAATGTGTTGATGCCAATCAGAGAATATTCGGTTACCCTCTACATGTTTCACATAATTTTGTTTGTTACTCTTTTCCTTACTAAATTTCTGCATTCAGTTTTTCTTCAATTTTTTATATATTCTGTTTTTCTATTTAGTTTATTAGTTTATTTAATTAATTCAAAATTAGCCCCATTTTAGCTCCACTCCTTTAACCTTTTTTTTTTAAAATTCACTTCTGCAGCAGTGGATATATAGCAATTTCGCTCTATTTGGTGTGCAGTTTTTCTGCACTAGAATTGTTTTACTTGAGCAAAGCTTGGGGATTAAATGTGTTGAGAAAACATTATTGCCATTAAAGTTCAGTGTAACCAACATATTCTTATAAACATTCCTGTAGATCCCATTTCTAATAATTACTAAACTGTGATCTAGTTGGGAATCGATTTCATGAAACACCAACTAAGATATGCTTTCTCTTGTTGTTAGTTTTCTATTAATGGAAATGATATAGCAAGAGAGATTCTGAGTCACAAATTCCTTCTTTATCAAACTAGGCTTTCCATTGCGTCTATCGTCAAGTCATTGCAATGGGCTGCAAAAGGAGTTGATAAGTTTATTTTGGTTTCCGACATCTTATTGGCTGGAACATATTTTGGTTTCCAACGTTATATTGGCTGGAATATAATTGCTTCCCATGTATACTTGAACCTATTTTTTCTATCCAATTTCCACAACAGAATCAAGCATCTTTGTTTCTTATCAGTCTCTTTTGTTTACATTTTTTTCTTTGTTGTTTATTTTAACTATTTCGTATATAATCTTCTGAATTTTGTCTGTCTATAATTGCTCTAGATATTGTCATTCTTTATTTGGTATTCAATACTTTTTATGGGCATTTCAGGCTTCACCAATTCTGGTAAATGGCCGAAATGTTTTTGTTGAGGAAAAGAGATCAACTAATCGAGGCAAGTGCTTTTTTGTATTTAATCTCTGTCCAATTCACACAAAGCTGCTTATTTGCTATTGATGCATATTTTGACAATGAAATTTGCATTTGCACGTGTTCCTTTAAGCCTTCGTGTTCCTATTGCTCAAGGTTTTGATGCTAATTTGCAGTACTTGAAGGTAGTAATTTGGCTGCTTTTAGGTGGTTATTTGAATTCTTTCTTTCTAATTCTTATTTTCTTAAATCCTTCCACACAATTTTTGTTATATTGAAGAGGATGCAAATTTCTAGAAACAAATTTCTGTTTGTGTTGCATATTGCTTTGATCTCAACTACAAAGAAAGCATATCGCAAGCAAATGTTTTTGAATACAAGTTTTTATTTTCAAACTCTCTGGCTGTTTGTTTGGTTGGGTTCTTCATTTGTTGGGTGGTGTGGACGAGGATTGTTACTGTTTAAATTTATATTTTTCAGTATTTGCTTATGAGGAAGAAATTCTGTGGGGGATCCTATTCCCGCATTGCTTTCAGCTTTTGATATGAATGTGGGTTCCTGCTTAGTTTATTTGCATGTAGAAGTCAGCTGAATCCATTTTCTGTTCAGGTAATAGCAGGGGACGATTCTCATCTGGAAGGGCTCCTGGTTACAGGGGTGAGGGAGCAAGAGGGCGTGTAAACTATGGAAGTGGTCGAAGTTTTGGTCGTGGAGACTTCAATGGCAGGGGAGATGGTCGTGGAGACTTTAATGGCAGGGGAGATGGTCGTGGAGACTTTAATGGCAGGGGAGATGGTCGCGGAGACTTTAATGGCAGGGGAGAATATGGATATAGAAACGGCAATCGGGGAGGGTTTTCAAACCGTGGAGGCGATGGGTATCAGAGAAGTGATCATATGGGAAACAGTGGTGGTCATCAGAGAAATGATCATATGGGATACAATGGGGGCCGCATGAACCGTCCTGGTGGGCCTGCTGTTAATTCTGCTCCCAAACCTACGGGTGTTCGTGTTCCTGCTTCTGCTTGAGAAACTGACTGATAGTGTATTTCAATTTGGAGTGATCTCGGTTAGAGAGAATTAAGGAGATAGGTTTTTTTGGAACGAGTTACCAGAGATTAAAAGGTCCCATTTTTTGGTCGTTTTTTGATATTGGTGGTTGGTAAAGGTAGTTTTTCATTTTCTGTCCATTATAATGAATCCAGCGGTAGTTTTTTATGCTTCCCCAGTTTTTATGAAAATATATATATTTGGGGTGTCATTTTTTCAAGTTGGCTTAGTTTTTTGTAGTTCTAACATGTTAGGTTTTCTATCACAATGAACTCGGGAGATTATTCTGTAATTGTTCAATCTGTTGTTGACTACCCATCTACTGATAAAGGGTATCGTAATTGGCCACCTTATCATCAAATTTGCAAATCTCTTTTACATAATCTAAACCAGAGTTTCCTCATCCTCAAATCCCCTTCAAAATATGATAACTTCTTTAAAAGTGACCTAGCTTAGCTACTCTCTTTGCGAGCGTTTAGTCCCCAGAGCTAGACACGCGCTAGGCCATATAAAAGGCAGGTTTTCTTAATAGTTAATCTTAGATTTTTGAGAAGCATATTTATCTAGATAATCGGAGTATAATTTATCAAAACGGCATTTTAGAACTAATAATCAGCTTATTTAAATATAAATAAATATAAGTAGCATGATACTGTACTTTTATTATTTAGAAAGATTTCTATGGTATTATTTTTTCTGACCAAATTTAATGTTTATTTACATTTCAAAAGATCCATCTAGAGTAATCTAAAGGCTAAACAAATTTCTGGTAATTTTTTTCATTTTCCTCTTTTTTTTTTAAATGTATTTTTTATGTTCTTTATTTTTGTTAAAAGGTTTTAAATAGTCATTTTTTTAAATAAGGTGCTTCAGTTTTGAGTAGGTGGGTTTTTTTTCTTTAAAAAAATTAATTCAGTGGATTAATCCCTCATCTATAATCCTAAATCTACTTTAATTTGCCATTTTGGTGGGAAAATTTTTTCCCCACCATTTACCTATATACCCCTCATTTTGTACTCAACTGTTTACCAATATACCCTCACTATATATTTTTGGACCAACATACTCCTACTCAATATTTGTGTCCCACCATTTACCAATATACCCCTCATTTTGTACCCCACTGTTTACCAATATACCCCCACTATATATTTTTGGACCGACATACCCCTGACAATTTTTTTTTTCTCCAACACTTTTTTTTTTTTATTATCAAAATATACCCTCATTTTGTACTCCCATCATTACCAATATTCCTCCACTCTATATTTTTGGACCGACATACCCCCACGCTATATTTTGTACCCAACCATTTACCAATATACCCATCATTTTGTACCTCATTGTTTACTAATATACCCCCACTCTATATTTTTGGACCGACATACACCTGACAAATTTTTTTTTGGTCCAACACTTTTTTTAACCACTTTTGGTAGGAAAATTTTATTCCCACCATTTACCAATATACCCCTCATTTGTACCCCACTGTTTACCAATATACCCCCACTCTATATTTTTGGACCGACATACCCCCACTCTATATTTTGTACCCCACCATTTACCAATATACCCCTCATTTTATACCCCACTGTTTTGCAATATACCCCCACTATATATTTTTGGACCGACATACCCCTGACAATTTTTTTTTTCTCCAACACTCTTTTTTTTATTATTATCGCTCTTAATTAATACAAAATCGTTTTGGTGGGTAAATTTTATTCCCACCATTTACCAATATACCCCTCATTTTGTACCCCACTCCAAGATACCCCCACTCTATATTTTTGGACCGACATACCCCTGACATTTTTTTTTGTCCAACACTTTTTTTTATCCACTTTTGGTGGGAAAATTTTATTCCCACCATTTACCAATATACCCCTCATTTGTACCCCACTGTTTACCAATATACCCCCACTCTATATTTTTGGACCGACATACCCCTACTCTATATTTTGTACCCCACCATTTACCAATATACCCCTCATTTTGTACCTCACTATTTACCAATATACCCCCACTATATATTTTTGGACCGACATACCCATGACAATTTTTTTTTGTCCAACACTTTTTTTATTATCAAAATGTACCCCTCATTTTGTACTTCATTGTTTACCAATATACCCCCACTCTATTTTTTTGGACCGACATTGTTGCCTCATCCCACCAAGGGCTATATATTGTTGCCTCTTCGTCTTATATATATGTGTTGCGTATTTTTATACCCCCCTTATAAAATGTTGATGTTTTTTCGAAACTACATCTGTAGGCCTATTAATCACCTCCCCGTGCATCGCACGGGTAATCGTCCTAGTTTTATTATACGGCAATGTCTAGTAGAGAAAATATTTGGAAGGAAGAGTTTGATTGGGCCCATGCTTCGTACAACCCCCCCTCTATTCACTAGAACCCATTTTTGGTGTAAAAAGACTAAAAGCCCTTATTGAAATTTGGTTTTTTTTTTTTTTAAGATTATGGAAGATTCGGCGCACGGTTGATCGATCTTGATCGAATCTCGCAGTGCCGAACCTGTCAATCATTTTTCAGACACCCCAAATTGATTGAAATTCAAATTTGACCAGGTTCGATCTAGTGAGGGTCAACCATGGTCGACCAAGCGTGCGTCGAATAGTCCCCACCGTCTAGTTTGGTGCCTAAAATTCAATTTTTTTGGAAATTGTGTCCAACGGTTATAATTTTAACGGTTCTGATCGTTTTAAATCAACGGTTAAATCAACGGCTCTCGTTCGATCACACCTATTATAGATAAGTGCAACAAGTCAAACAAACTGAAAAAGTCTAAAAAAAACAATTCGTGCAATGATTAAATCGAATCGTTAAAAATCAATTAAAATTTAACAGCTAGTGTTAGCTCTACTAGTGTTAGTAAAGAATAAATCGAATCGTTAAAAATCCGTTAAAATTAAACAACTAGTGTTAGTCATACTAGTGTTAGCTAAGAATAAATCGAATCGTTAAAAATCAGTTAAAATTAAACAATTCAATATCCAACAACAATTAAGGAGGTTTGGCCCTGCCAAGTGCGAACCGGTTCGGCGCACGCATGGTCGAACCACACTTAACAGGTTCGGCACACGCTTGGCCGAACCGTACTTAATGTTTAAAAAAAAATGTTTTGAATTCAGGGGTATTTTGGGAATAAAGGGTGGTATGGGGGTTCTAGTGAGTAGAAGGGGTTTGTACGAAGCATGGGCCTTTGATTGTTGGTCTTTCCCTCCTCTTCCTTCTTTTCACATACACCATTCTCAAAGGCCCATGTTTCGTATAACCTCACAGCTACTCATTCGTATAACCCTCCTGAAAAACAATTTTAGGGGGAGTGTCTATGAAAATAACACACTCGGTGCAGTGAAATCTGAACCGGTTCGGCCAAGTGTGCGCCGAACAGTACTTAATGTTTAAAAAAATATAAAATTTAATTTTTAGTAAGGGTTTTTGGTCTTTTGACCCCATAAAGGGGTATCTAGTGAGTAGAGAGGGGGTTGTACGAAGCATGGGCCTTCTCAAACTCAAAAATAACAATCCAAACCATAAACTGAGGCGTTTGATTTTCCCACACCCCCTCCTACTCTTTCACACCCCTTAACAAATTTTATTCCAAAAATAACCTCGCGTGAAACGCTGTGAGGACGTGTTTAACGATCGCTCGACGACCTTGTTCAACACGTTCGAATGACCTCGTTCAACAGTGAAATTACGCATAAGGGTGTTAAGTCAATATTTAACACACTCGAACGATGTCGTTGAACGGGTTCGAACAAGGTCATGCGAATGCGTTCGCATGACGACCATCTTAACGCGTTCGCATGACCTCATGCGAACAGGTGAAAAACGCCCAAGAGAGTGTTAAGTCAAAATTTAACACACTCGAACGATGTCATTCGAACCTGTTCGAAGGCCCGTGTTCGAACACGTGAAAATGCTTGAAAAAAAAGATGCTTTGGCTGATCTTTTGGTCATTTCACACCCTTATAGGTGTGTTTTGAGTAGGAGGGGGCGTGGAAAAAGTAAACGCCTAAACTGAAGTTCCTGCCCAGAGCCCAATCTTATCGTTCTGGCCCTACCTTAACATTAACAACCTCTATACCACCTTCTGTCAATTCTCACCCCTTTTAATCTCTCTCGCCACCCCTTTTGCTAAATCCTAGACCAGTAGACCTTGCAGGTTGGACTAGAAAATGGGTACATTTGTCAACATTGAATATATTCTCCCATTGTTTGCAAATTATTCTCAATTTCGGGGAATATATTCTCGCCTCATAAGCACTTCTGTTAAAAAAGGACTATTTTGAACATTCTAATAAAAATAAAGAACGTAAACAAATATTTTAAAAGATAAAGAATGAAAAACAAAAAAACAAAAAATAAATGATTAAAAGTATATTTTAACCTAATCTGAAAATGCATCTATTGATTTATGGCATATGCGCCTTTGTCAATTGAGTGAGAGAGGACTATAAATCATAGTCAAACAAAATTCTCCCCGATGAAAGGTACGCCTTTGAAAACTTGTACTCATTGTTTTTAGAAAGCAATATATAGTTTATTTTGTTGTAATTGTCCGCATAGGAAGCTAAATATTCTTGATTTAGTTAAATATTTTTTTTTCCAAAATTTGTTTTTAAAAGGTTTTATGTCTTCAAGGAAAAATGGTTCATATCATTCCACACTTTTAAAAAGATTAGATCAAACACCATGTCAAAAAAAAAAAGAAGAATAGATCAAACAATAACATGAACTATAGCAATTAAACCGACAATTTGACTCTTACATAGCTTAAGCGAACATAGTATTCTACCCTTATTTGTCATTCCCCTCGAGTTTTAATGTTTAATTTACTATATTTTGTAACTGGTCAATACATTTTGGGGTTTTATTTTCGGTACCCCCCTCATTCCCTCCCACACCCCCATAATGTCCCAAATGAACAAAAATACCCCTGAAAATTTACAAAATTACATGGTTTTGTTAAAAAAAAAAAAAAAATTACAAATTTCGAATTACTCTCTAAAATTTGAATTACCTCAAAAAATAATGGAATTTCTGATTTACCTGTAATTAGAAAGATTTTTGAAATTACTCGAAATGAGGTAATTCCGGTTCACAATTTGTGAACCGAATTACCTATTTCTCGAGTAATTCAATTTTTTTTTCGAACGAATAATTTAGGCTAAAAATCGGTTTCGGATAACATACTCGGATCGTAATGAAACCACAAATTAGAAGCGAAATAAATCAAGAATCAAGACTTCTTACGGGACAACAATTTCAAAATCCCAAATTCCATCGCATTATTTTTTTACGATTTTTTTAATTTTTCATAGTCTCCAAAAATCTTAAAAATTTGTATAGCCTTATTTTGGTTTTGTTAGATTTTTAGTGGTGTTTTTATATTTTTTAGAGTAGTTTTGACTATTTTTAGTAGCCTTTTAGTAATAAAAATTAAAACAAATCGTATATATCTCGCAAGCGTCTCTGGATTGGCCCGGATGCACTAGATGTCGCCATTCACCTACTTCACGTGCTTATTTTCAAATATTTTTAGACATTTTGGACCCATAGTTGTATTTGTACTCCTATTTTATGTTGGTCATTTTATATATTTTGACGTATTGTTATTAAATCGTAAATCGTTCAGATCATATTTCCAATAAAACGCGCTTAAATCTTAAGACCAAAATACAAACTTTTTTTTTTAAAAATTACAAATTTCGAATTACCTTTTTAGAGGTAATTCAAATTTTTATTTTTGAACCGAATTACCTTATTTTGAGGTAATTCCAAAATTTAATTTTTTTTTTTTTTTAAAACGCAGGGGTATTATTGGCATTTTTGGTATTATGGGGGTGTGGGTGATAATGAGGGGGGTACGAAAATTAAGGTCCTACATTTTGTAGTTGATCATGAATAAGTTTATGCTTTGTCCTTTAGCTTATCAAAAGATAGGTCAGACATTGTCTGCTTGAACGAATTCTTGTGCGGTCTTGGTTACTTTGAATCCTAACGCCGTTGTTTTATACTACACTGGCTCTCTACATAGTACGTACGGATTCATATCCTCTCCAAATACTGAAGAGTTTCAATAGGAGAGAGAAAGAGACAGTAAATACTATAATAATATTTTAAATAATATCTTATTTATTGTGTCTCTCTCTCTCTCTTACTAGAATCATCCAATAAATAGAGAGGATCCCATTCTCCCAATGTACTGGGGCAAGATTCTGTCGTAGCTCTTCTTTTTGAAGAACATGATTAGGATTTTGTGGGGGCTGACTTGGTTGATTACACGAAAGTCATTTGGAATTAGAAGGAAGGAATTAAGGTCATAAATAGCATCTTGCTAGTCTTAATCCCAAAGGTTGATGAATCATATTTCATCAAATAGTTTTGACCTTCTCATTTGACAATATTTTCTACAAATGCCTTTCTAAGTTTATGGACGTATTAATATTGCTTTCCTCAATAGAGTTGAGTAAGGAAGTCTATTTGTAACAACTTCTTAAGACATTGCTTTCCTCAACAAGTCTATATAAGGTCTAAGACAGACATTAAGGTCGTGCTACCAAAAAAGCTTAACTCAACAATAAGTTAGCTTGTCTTTAAACAAGCTTCAATTGTACATTAATAATAATAATAACATAAGATAAACATGTTTGGTGAGAGTTGAGTATATGGATAATTGACTTTGTCAACAAAAAAAAACACAATCTACTCTGTCTCTCTCCACATGACATTATTGCGTAAACAGTGTGATATGAATAAATAAGAGGATGACATGTTCAAGTTACTATACTAAAGTATTTTACAAAAGAAGCAAGAATTTTTCTTGCACCAGCTACTAGGACTTCTGTTAAACGTATAACCATAGTAATAATAACCATTAAATAACTGCTGCAGGTAACAGGCACGTGACACAGCATCATAATTTAACCAACTTGAACCATTTTTCTAGATACCAAAATTGCAGGCCTGAACGAAATCTAACTCATAGTCAACATACTTTGTCCAAAGTGGTTTGAATTGAGTCATGGCAATGTCAAGCCATGGTTTCATGTTGCCATTGAAGTGAACAACTGCTGCATTCTTAATCTCATCCATGCTGATGCTTGGGTTATAACCAAGTCCCAGAACATGCCATGATTTATCCAGTGGCTTTGTTGTTGAGTAATATGTTATTAGACCAGGTGGCAATGTACCTAATTTCCATAATGTTCTGTTCTCATTCTGCATCAGCATCATCAGCAGCAAATCAGGTTATACATGAATATATGATATAGGATAAAGATTAATATTTAGAAAGATTGAAAATGGAAAGAAAAAAAAATGACCACAATGAGACTGTAGAATGCATGTGCTAACAAATCTAGGTACTTGGAGTTACAAAGGTGTCTTTTACCTTTGGATTTGCTAAATATCTTTTGAATTCATTCATTTCTTGCATGGGTGGCTTGTTTTAGTGTTGATGCATGTTTTAAATTCTAAAGATGAAGCTTCTACCACAAGTAATTTGTAATTGGGTCATTGAAATTTCAATTAATTTGTAATTGGATTCATAAGATCAGAGACCTGACTACATATATATTATTAAAGAGTTTAGGGACCCAATGTTCGTGATGGGTAGATTAACCTGACATGGTTTCAAGAGTATCAATAATAGACTCTCGAAAGGGACGCAGAGTAGGGGATCAAGGCCCAAGGAGGGAAAGTCAGAATCCGTAAGTAGGAATATGCTGAGGTGGCGTGGTTAGTTTGTTGGGAGACACTGGGTTTCTCAATTTGCCCAGGCCTATCATTTTCCTTGCTTTAATTTCTATTGAGTCCATTGAAAAGTGGGCCAAAATTCCTTGATTCTGCCTGAGAAACTACTGAATTCAATAGAACAGTATTTCTTTCTTCTTATACTGATACTGAGTTGGTTTCTATCAATCAACAGGTACCAGACAGTGTCAAATGGTGTTATTACTTATTAACAATCTAAAACCTATGTTATAGTACTACTACATGTTGTTCGAGAATACAAAATAGTTGTAACAACTAACAAGCAATATGAGAATAATATAAATATATCAGCTTAGAAATCTTACCAGATTTTGCCAGTAATGATACTCTTCTGTGCATTTTTCTCTCCTCCACGCATCCAAATCAAAGAAATTCATTCCATAAGCCCATGCACAAGCCTTTGGGTTAAATTTTGCTTTAATCAAGGGATGTGAGAAATTCATGTACTGTGCATATCTATGGAATGACCCAAAACATGTTTCTACAGCTCCATTCACCTTCCCATCCATATCAATGTTCCATAACCCAGTAAGATCCTTCTGAACAACTATGTCATCATCCAAAAACAAAACTTTATGTAGCTTTGGATACATCTCTGGCAAGTAGAATCTCAAGTGATTCAATATTGACAAATATTTGGGATTCCTGAACTTCATATTTGTAGTGTCCTTTGTAGCATTCTCAAGCTTGTTCTCAAAGTAGAATCTCTGCAGGTTAGCTGACTCCAGTTGTCGAAGGACCGGCACATAAGAAGAATTCAGGAATTTGTAATCTTCAACAGCCTTAACCTCAACGTGTGCACCATTATAATCCTTCAACTTAAACATCACTTGCATTGCTCCAAGATTCATCTTATCAGTCACAACATGAAAGACGTGTTTCCACGGTTCCTTTGCATTCTTTGTTGCGGAATTGACCACAACAGATGCAGCCACAACATTGTCTGAGAACAATGCATAGTGGTACAGATTAGGATCTTCAACTTCGGGAGGAGAAGGATTCGCCTCCTCCGAATACTTCTCTGGATGAGCGATCCGCTCTTCCATCAACCTCATTGATACACAATGCAAACTCTTAGGAATTGACTTGGCGGCAATCAAACTCGAGAAAGCTCCTTGCTTCTTTGCCTTCGTTAGCTGCTCATTCACGGCAAAAATCGTATCCTTCAACTTTTGAATCTTGAGCTGGTTGTCAAAGGACTCCTTCGCATCACCAACCACCTGGCGTGTGGTTTTAATGCGTTCCTTCACTTCCTTCTCCAACTGGCGAACCACTGATTCATCAACAGGGACTGCTTCATTACTGAAAAGAGTCCTGTATTGAGGTTTGTTCATCAAATCCGAGAAGTTGCGTGATAGTTCCGCGAAAATTCTAACAAGCTTAGAGCTCTCAAGCTTGAGTTTTCGTGCGTAAGAAGCATAAACAAGAGCCAAAGACTTATGATCATCAGCTTGCTTACGGATCTGGTCCAACCGAGGCTTGAGAGGATCTGATTTCAGTGCTAGAACTGATCTCCTTATTGATCCAAATCCATGTGTAACACCACCATCAGAATCCTAGTTCAAAAGCATAACAACAGATTAACCAAACTCCATCAAATCTTTTTCCTTTCCTAGAAAAACACTTTCATAAAATTACAAACATTTTCCTTTCTAGTCACACTTCCACAGAAATTTTCCCAGACTAGACAAACAAAACAAACCATTTTCCCAAGAAAATTAGCACAAATCAACCTTAGTTCAAAAGCACAATAACAAATTAACCTAGCTCCACCACCAAATCTGTGTACTTTCCCCGGAAAAAAATACAAACTTTTCCAATGAGAATCGGATCCCAACCCACTTGAACCTAGATAGTAAGATCCAAAACTAACCCAACCCCACCAAATTTTTCATTCAATTAAACTAACTCAGAAACAAAACAAACCAAAAAGAACAAACTTTACCAAAAAAATAAAATCACAGACCCAATAAAAAACGAGTATTTTCCGGAAGAATTTCACGGAAAGAAACAAAACAAAAAGGGGCTATAAAGAATGAAGAATTAAAAAAAGGGAAGATAAAATAGCGACTTACCAAGTGATGTTGTTTATGAGAATGGGTAGTGAAGAGAAAAGAGAGAGTGAAGAAAATGCAAAGAGCGATGAGTGAAAAGGAGAAGCTGAAGATTCGGATCCTGAATCGTGGAAAACGAGGAATCGCCATTTTTAGGTTTGGGAATCTGAGAGAGTGATGGTTGATTCAGAAGAAGCAACTCTCACTCATTCACTTACTCTCCAAATCTCAATTCTCAAAACCATGCGCTCAATAGAGTTTGTTTTTGTCAGTGTTCTACCGGAAGTGGAAGAAGAGAAAGAAAGGAAAACAGAGTGTGAATTTTTTTTATAGACGCGCTTTTAACTTGATTATTAGTTTTTTTTTGTGACCAAACTTTATGGCTTGTTATTATTGTGTTGTGCGAAATAATCGTGAACATTCATAGTGTTATTAGGTTTGATAATAAATGAATAATACTTAATACTTGTAATTGATAAATAATAAATGCTAATAGGTTTTTTTTTTTTGATAAAATAAATGCTAGTAGGTTGGGATATAGAAACAAGGGAAAATTCATCCTAAAATGAGAGAAAAATGAGTAAGATAAAATTGTTTTGATATTATTGCATTTTTTGGGTTTGAAACCTAGTGTAATTCAATTTCTAAAAAACGGATCGGATAATGAATTAGTTAGACCTCTAAGTGTTGATTTAACTGTTATACCATTTGAGTTGTTTAATTTTAAAATGCTAGTGTAATTAGGTCTTTTGGGTTTATCATAATGCTCCCTCTCAACTTAAATAAAATATAAGCAAAAATTTATTTGTATTTTGTTTCAATTTAAACGAAATACATAGAAAACTTTGTTTGATTGGGTGTATGTACAAAATATTGGCAAATGTGCTAGCTAGTAGACTGAAGCTCTTCTCAGTGTAATATCTAAATGTCAATCAGCTTTTTGGGAGGCCGAAACATTGTAGATGGAATCTTGATGGTGAACAAATTGTAGACATGGCAAAGAGAAATAAGGAAGGTTGCTTGCTTTTCAAGGTTGATTTTGAAATAGCCTATGACTCTATTTCTTGGTAGTTCTTGGTTTACATGATGGAGAGAATGAGTTTTAGTCCGGAGTGGATTAGATGGATGAAGACTTGTGTTTTTCTAATTCTATGTCGGTGTTGGTCAATGGCTAAGGATTTTCAAGGTAGAAGAGGTCTTAGGCAAGACGATCCCCTTTCGCCTTTTCTTTTCTTGATTGTTGCCGAGGGTTTGTCGGCTATGATGGCCAAGGCAGTTGACATAGGCTCCTTTGTTGATTATAAGGTTCATGATAATATTCGCTTCTCTATGATGCAATTTGCGGATGATACTATTATGATGGGGAAAGCTAATTCGGGGAACCTATGGAGCCTCAAATCGAATCACAAGAGCAAACTTATAGGGATAAACGTCTCTGAGGACTTCTTAAATTATGCATCTACTTTCCTTCATTGTCGCACCGAATCTACTCCTTTCAAGTTTTTTGGTATCCCCGTTGGAGCAAATCCAAGACGAAGTTCAACTTGGAAACCAGTGATTGATAAACTTCGCATAAGATTATTTTCGTGGTAAGGGCACAATCTCTCGATGGGTGGTCGGGTAACTCTTATTAACTCTGTTTTAAATAGTATTCCTCTTTACTATTTATCGTTTTATAAGGTGCCGAAGACAGTTGAAGAGTTTGATCAAGATAGAACAAGATTTTTTGTGGGGTATTAAAGATGATGTTCGGGGGACGTATTGGGTAGCTTGGGAGAAGGTGTGTAAGTCTAAGGAGGAAGGTGGCTTAGGTGTTAAAAATATTGAGTTGTTCAATATGTCTCTCTTAGCTAAATGGAAGTGACATTTTTTGACGGATGATGAGGCTTGTTCGAAGGATATCCTCACTTTTAGATATGGTGACTTGAACTACATTCTCTTTAATGGATCAACGTCAGCAGATAGAAGGAAAGATTCTTTGTGGTGGCACAACATTCAGAATGTGGGCTATGAGAGGTTCTCAGAGGGGTGGTTTGAGGCGAATGTTAGAAGGGGTTTGGGTGATGGTCGGGGTGTAGGCTTTTGGCACCATCATTGAATTGGGCAGTACCCTTTAAAGCTGGAGTTTGCCAATCTTTTTTCGGCTTGTCCTTATCAGAACTTGCGCCTATCAGATATGGGAGCGTGGCAACAAAACAGGTGGCTTTGGAATTTTGATGTTTTATTTGCTGTAAATTAGCAGCTTTGCTCCGAAGGTTCCGCGTTGAAGGACGTGCTATGGGAGGTGAGTTCACATCATGGTGTGGCTGATTTTTGGAGCTGGATTGCGGACCCTTCAAAAGTATTTTCAGTTCGCTCTTGTTATAAATTGTTGGTTTCATTCGCTGCAGCAAATTCAATACCTATTGACAGTGGTTTCTCTAATTACAAAGCTCTTTGGAAGATCGTCATTCCATCGAAAGTTTTGATTTTTGGGTGGAGGTTGATTAATAATTCTTCAACAATGTTATATAGACATATATTTTTAGAAAAAAAACGACAAAAACCAACTTACAACACCAATTAACCAAGTTTTTTAGACTATTAGCCAAGTGATCATTTAACCAAGTTTTTCAACAACGCCTCGAAAACTGTGAAAAAGCAGGTTGGCTAATAGTCTAAAAAACTTGGTTAATTGGTGTTGTAAGTTGGTTTATGTCGATTTTTGTCTAAAAACCTATGTCTAAATAACATTTTTGATAATTCTTTACTGATGTGTGGTTTGTTGTTGAAGCGCCATATCATTCATACGGAGGAGGAGTTTATGTGCGCTCTCTGTAATAATCATAGGGAGGAAGTCCTTCACTTATTCATTGAGTGTAACATCTCGGAGAGGGTTTGGCGTGAGGTAGGTCGTTGGCTTGATATCTAGTTACCTGCTTCGCATTATATTGCTCAGCATTTATTGTTGTTTGACGAGTTATGTACCGACAAAAAGGTGAAGAAGGTAAAAGACTTGATTTGGTTGACGACTTGTTGGTGTCTCTAGCTAGCCCATAATGATGTTTGTTTTAGAGAGGAGGAAGCCAAGACTGAGGCAATTGTGGCTCATATAAAGTACTTGTCTTGGTGTTGGTTCGTTTTGGGGGTGGGTAGAAGCTCTAGTTTGTCACCGCCTCTAGTGGAATAATGCACTTATTTGCATCAACAATTTTTGATTCCATACTGTATTGTGGTTTTGAGCATCCCTAATGCTTTAAGCAATGAATCATTGCTTATCGAAAATAAATAGACAATTTTATTTTTATTTCTTGAAATTGTTTTATTTACTTTTCTGAAATCATAGGTAAATTGTAAAATATAGTTTAATCAAAATCATAATTGAAAAATAATTCAATAAAAATAATTAAATCAAATCAAATCCAAATCAAATATAATTTAACCCAAAAACAAATTAACATATCGTTATTTTTTTTGACAAATAGCATAACGTATTGTTTTTTGAACCAAAATAGCTTAACGTATTTAAAAAGTTCAATTTCAAGTTATTGTTCTTGACAAAATTAAATTTCAAGTTTTGCAAAAAAAAAAAGAAAATGAGTGAGATCACTCACCGACTTAATATTTCTATTTTTTCATGTTTTATATAATCTGCCGACACTTTTTGAAATTGAATTCGCGATCCACTAGTTTTGAGGGCTCCACTTAATCCACCGTCACTAGAAGTGGAAATAAACCTGACCATATCTCATCTGATCATAAAAAATTAGCAACGAAAGCATATTTGCAAGGAAGTTGGTCAAAACTCCATAAAGACAGCTATCATATTTGCCTATTTTCGATGAATTCCAGAAGAATTCATTATTCTTTATTCAAGCATCCTAGAAGGATTGCACAAAGAGCTTGAAGAATATTGTGTTTGTCCATATTTGTGAACACTCAATTTTTTTCGTTGTTTTTCACTTTTTTTCCGAAAAATCACAAAAATACTCGTTTTTGGTGTATTTTTGAATTTTAGTGTTAAATCAGTCGTTTTGCTCGCGTTTGTCATTTTTACGTTGTTTTTACTATTTTCGGTTAAACAAAAACAAAATAAAAAATATATATATCATTCAAAAATTACAAAAATAATAGTTTTATTTAATCGTTTAGTTACAATGTTTTTTTTTTTGACAATAATCAAAAAATAATAAGCACAAATAGGCGATTAAGGTTCTTTGTGAGTCATTGGCCATGGTGATGGGCACAGTCTACTCACGCAAGTCCAAAAGCTCCGGATCCAAACCCACCAAAAGTCACTAAACAAAATTAATGTCTAAACCTAAAAATGTAGTATAAATCAAGATCAACAAAGTGTAGCAAAAGGGGAAGAATTTTCGAGAAAGTCAATCACAAAAAAATTAGGGTTTCACACTGAAACCCTAATCATCCAAACAGATAAAATCAAAGCGAAATTATAGAGAAGAGAAAAAAAATTGTAGAGACAAGCCTCATCTCTCTCCCAAACACCATCAAACCGAATCAGAACCACCACCACCACACGCTCTCAAACCAATCCAAACACCAAATGCAACAAACAACAAGAGAATCGAAAGAAAGAAGGGGGCACCGAAAACAGAGAGCCAAGAACGAAAGGGAAAGAAGAAAAACGAAGAAAATGATACCTTGAGGTGCGTGGATCGTCGCGCCACGAAGCGCCACCGCCCGCCTTCGTCTTCTCCTCGCGTCGGACCACCGCGAAACCACCACCATCGAGCCTCTGGCGTTCCTCTTCATGTTCTCTCTCTCGGTTTCTCCACTCTCTCATCGACCCTCTCCTCCTCTCTCTCTCTCATGGTGATGATTTTCTCTCTCTCTAAGAGGAGGCTGCGCTAGTAGTGGGTGAGGATGATTTTAGGGTTAGCGATATTTGTGGGGTGGGTATTTATACCCCCACGTTCTCAGCTGTCTTTCCTTTTGTTTAGTTTATTTATTTATTTATTTATTTATTTATTTATTCATTTGTATCAGTTTATTATTTAGTAAATATCACAAACTAGACTACATGGCATACCCCTCCCCGTTGCTTCGCTACACCTTCCTCCCTTCAAGAGCTGAACCCCCTTTGGTGATCTTAATTATTATTACTATTATTTCTTGTTTCTTTTTTTAGTTATTTATTTATTTTATTCCAAAATATATAATAATAATAATTAGGATTGGGTCGAGACGTACGTCTTATCAAATCCGCAACACCGGTTTAAGAGACCCGAGTTGTACAACTTGGTCCTAAACCACTTTAAATTTAAAACCGAACGACACATTCTCCAAAACCCCTAATCAGTTTATTAGTATATAGCACCTATTTTTCAGAATAAATAAAAATGGGTTTGATCGAGATGTACATCTTATCAATCCTGCAACACCGGTTTAAGAGTCTCGAGTTGTACAACTTAGATCTTAAATCCCTTCAAAATTAAAATCAATCAACCAACAAAATTTCAGGAAGAACTACGTGACTTTTGAGTCTCTCATAGCACCAGAGAGTACGTAGGCGCGGGGTCTCCCTGTCAAAGTCAAAATTAAAATTTTCCAAATTAGTCCCTATTTCATTTCCTTGTAATTAATTGATTATTTTTCTACTATTTTTGTAAATATTACTTTGGGGTAAATAAATAATTAAACGGCTTAGTAATCATTGCACAAATCAAATTTAGGGTAACTGTCTTAGGACAGATGTGTTAGGGGTGCAGTGAAACTAGTTTTCACCCCTTCCCTTCGCATAACCGACTCCCGAATCCAACCTAGTTACGCAGACCAAATAACTTTAAATTAGGTTTTTCTCAATTTTCCTATTATTAATAAATTGGGTGGCGACTCCTCGAATACATAAATTTGAGCCGTCCGCGTCGAGATCTCGGTCACGACAGGTGGCGACTCCACTGGGGATAGTGAGAGTCAAGCCCAGTATGTTTGGTTGTGCAAAATTATTATAAGGTACGCTTTGTTTACCCCTCTTAGTTTCTTATTTATTTATTTATTTATTTATTTATTGTTTTTCTTTGTATATATCTTATTTTTATATTTATATTGTTCCTTATAAACCCTAGGCTAGATGACATGTAGTATTTGTTGTTTGGTTGTATTTATTGAAATATTTTGTGATTTTATTTGATTTTTAAGTTTTGAGGTTTATATGCTCCCTTCACACACTACACCTACACTGTGAGCACACACTGAGAGTTGATGATGACCACCTTGTTATGAAAATTGGTCATTTCTTTGTTTTTCAATAGAGAGTCTGGTTGTTTCTTATGTTTTTGTATTTTTGGGTTTAGGATGGAAGAAAATGGAAAAGGAAACTTGAAAATTTCGTGGTCTTTGTAGAATAGCACACTAGTTATCAATTGTTGTGAATTTGGTGAAAGAAATGGAATGGAAAGAAAGGGGCGCCACCTTGTCTAATCCAAGACTAGGATAAGCCTATGAATGTGAGGATCACCACAAGAAAAGGAGTTCTTGATATGATCAAAGTTTGGTCCAATCCAGAACCTAGAGAGTATGAACTCAAAATGTTGTTAAAATCTTTGTTAAAAAAACTTCAGCTACACTTACACTCTCTATTTGTAATAAGAGAGTGCTTGTTGTTACAAAGAAAGAAGACCAAAATCTATTACAATACCCTAATCCTATGCTAATTTCGAAATTAGCTAGTAGGAATCCTAAGCTAGTGTAATAAAACTCAATTACAAGCAATTACAAGCAATTCAAGTCTAGGAGATGTTACACAAACACATATTAATGGAAATTACACTCCTTAATGCACAAATAATGAGATGTTGGAGAATAAATTCCATTGTCTTGTAACTTCTCTCTCCTTAATGTGCCTTTGATGAGATGTTGGAGAATTAATCTTATTGTCTTGTAACTCCTTGGCTTTGATTGTCATGAATGCCTTTCTTTGATTCCAACAATTATTGACTCTATCTCCACACTTGGAGAATGTGATTCCTACACCACTTGAAGTGGATTAAACACACCAAAAATAAATTAACTAAGTGCATGGTTCCCAAATATATCAATTGGTCACATGCAATTTTATTCAATTAAAATAAAATAGCTTGGTTCTCCTTTTTAAGTCATGCAACTTGCGCTCCTCCATCCATAGCTTGTATGACAAGCATGGTTTTTGGTGCAATTACTTCCTTGCCCTCATTTGAGTTTGCCTTAGTGATGAACTGGACTAGACTTTCTTGGACTCTCCTTGCCCTTGCTCTAGTTATTGGACCTCCTAGGCTTTGCAAGACATCTTGATGCTTTATGTCCTCATCATTCCTCCTCTTGAGAAGAATTCGACCTCGAATTGAAATCTTCATCACCGCATCAAAAGGAGATAAGTCAAAGAACATTAGAAATGGCACTAACACCATACTCACCAGGTAGGTCCACTTTATATGCATTATCATTTACTCTGGCAACCACTTGAAAAGGACCATCACCCCTAGGCATTAATTTGGATTTCCTCTGTGTTGGAAACCTTTCTTTCCTCATATGAACCCAAACCCAATCCCCGGGTTCAAAGATAACTTGTTTGCGCCCTTTATTGGCATTTTTGGCATAACCCTCATTTTTCTTTTCAATTTGCATTTTGACTTTCTCATGCAAATTCTTGACAAATTCAGCTTTGGCCTTGCCATCTTTATGCTTCAAAAGAGATGTGTTAGGTAATGGTAAAAGATCAAGAGGAGTTAAAGGATTATAACCATACACAATCTCAAATGGGGAGTGATTTGTGGTACTATGGACAGCCCTATTATAAGCAAATTCAACATGTGGCAGCCATGTTTCCCACATTTTCAAGTTCTTTGAAAGCACAAATTTTAAAAAGAGTAGAGAGAGTTCGGTTTACTACCTCGGTTTGCCCATCAGGTTTGAGGATGACAAGTTGTAGAGAATAGTAACTTAGTTCCCACCTTACCCCACAAAGTCCTCCAGAAGTGGCTTAGAAATTTAGTGTCTCGATCGGACACTATGCTTTTTGGTAAGCCATGTAGGCGCACCACTTTTTGAAAAACAAGTCAAGAACATGGCAAGCATCATCCGCCTTTTTTGCATGGAATAAAATGCGCCATCTTTGAGAACCTGTCCACAACAACAAAAATAGAGTCTTTCCCATTATTTGTTCTAGGTAAGCCTAAGACAAAGTCCATGGAAAGGTCAATCCAAGGGTATTCAGAATGTGCAATGGAGTATATAAGCCATGGGGCATAACTTTGGATTTGGCCCTCTTGCAAACAATGCATCTTTCACAATATTTTTGCACATCAACTTTCATGTGAGGCCAATAAAAATGCTCTTTTCAAAATTTCCAAAGTTTTAGGAACACCAAAATGTCCCATTAAGCCCCCTCATGTGCCTCTTTGACTAAGAGCTCTCTAACGGATCCTTTTGGCACACACAACCTTTTTCTTTAAACAAATAATCATTGTGCCTAAAAATCCATTATGGGCAGCATGCACACATTCAACATATTTAACAGAAAAAAATCAAGATCATGCCGATACAATTCCTTAATGTGTTCAAGACCAAAAATTTTAGTTTCAAGGGTAGAGAGTAAGGCGTACCTTCTTGACAATGCATCACCCACAACATTGGCTTTACCCTTCTTATGCTTAATCACATAAGGAAATTGCTCCAAAAATTCAACCCATTTAGCATGCCTCTTGTTCAACTTACCTTGTCCTTTTAGATACTTCAAGGACTCATGATCACTATGAATGACAAATTCTTCTGCAAAGAAGTAATGTTGCCATGTTTGCAATGCCCTTACTAAGGCATACAATTCCTTATCATAAGTTGAGTAATTTAGGGCAGCCCTTTTAATTTCTCACTAAAATAAGCAATTGGATGACCTTCTTGCATCAAAACAAAACCCCAATTCCCACATTGGAAGCATCACACTCAATTTCAAAAGATTTTAAAAAATTAGGCAATGCTAGAATTGGTGCTTGGGTGAGCTTTTCTTTAAGGATAGAAAAAGCTTGTTCTTGTTTCTCACCCCATTTAAAACCGATTTCTTTTTAACAATTTCATTAAGAGGTGCAGCAATAGTACTAAAGTCCTTGACAAACCTCCTATAGAAACTTGCTAAACCATGAAAACTTCTTACCTCAGTCCACACTTTTGGGCGTTGGCCACTCTTGGATTGCCTTCACCTTTGCTTCATCCACATGTACTCCTTGAGAGCTTATGACAAAACCTAGGAAAACAACTTGATCCGTGCAAAAACACATTTTTCCAAGTTTGCATATAAGATTTCTTTTCTTAGCACATTTAAAACAAATTTCTTAGATGAATGCAATGGTCCTCTAAATTTTTGCTATATATCAAAATATCATCAAAATATACAACAACAAATTTCCCCAAAAATTCTCTCAAAACATGGTTCATTAATTTCATGAAAGTGCTGGGTGCATTAGTTAAGCCAAAAGGCATAACTAACCATTCATATAAACCATATTTAGTTTTGAAAGCAGTTTTCCACTCATCCCCTTCTCTTATCCTAATTTGATGATTTTTAAATCAATTTTGGAAAATAAACATGCACCAAACAATTCATTAAGCAAGTCATCTAACCTAGGTATTGGGTGCCTATATTTGACGGTGATATTGTTAATGACCCTACAATCAGTGCACATTCTCCAACTACCATCTTTTTAGGAACTAAAATAACAGGGGACATCACATGGGCTTAAGCTTTCTCTTACCCAACCTTTACTTACCAACTCAGCCACTTGTTTTTGTATCTCTTGTGTTTGTTGTGGGTTGCTCCGTAGGCTGGCCTATTAGGCAAAGCAAAACACACTGAACGAGGTCAATGTGGTGCTCAATCCTCTCAAAGGTGGTAACCCACTTGGTACCTCCTTGGGAACAAAATTCTGCAAAAGAGAATTAATGCAACTTGGCATTTCTTGAGTGTTAGGTAAATGTTCTAGCAAAGCCACCTCTTTGCTAAAAAGCAAATATAGGGGCTGACTTGCAAGAATAGCACTTTAACCTCCCCTTTGTCGCCATCAAACTTTCTTTTTTTCATCAATATTTTTTCCCCTCTTTTTTTCTCTCTTTTCTTTGGCGATCTTTTCTTCTTTTTCTTTTTCTTTTCTTTTCTTTTCTTTTCTTTTTCTTTATCTTTTTCTTTTTCTTATATTTTTCTCTCAATACTTTTTGATCATCTCTCGCCTCACTTGGACTCAAAGGAGCCAATACAATACGTTTTCCACGATGAACAAAGAGTACTTGTTGGTACGCCTTCATGATTGGCATTTTTATCAAATTGCCATGGCCTTCCCAACAAGAGATGACTAGCCTCCATATGAACTACATCACAAACTGCCACATCCTCATAAACACCAATTGAAAAAGAAATTTCTACTATCTTATCAACAATCATTTCAATATCATTGACAAGCCATTGAAGTCTATATGGTTTGGGATGTGGTTTAGTTTCTAGTTGAAGTTTAGAAACCAACCTTGTGCTAGCAACATTGGTACAACTCCCACCATCAATAATAAGGGAACATACCTTGCCTTGTATGAGGCACCTTGAGTGAAATATGTTCTCCTTTGTGTTGTATCCTCCTCCTTTACAACGACCTCCAACAACCTTCTCATCATAAGTAACTCTCCGCTAGGCATTTGGGTTTCCTCCTCCTCCAAATCCCTTCATACTCTTCATCCCTTTCATCCTCCTCTCAGTAACCTCCTCTAAAAGCATAACTCTTTTGGTAGGACACTGCGATGCTATGTGTCCTAAACCTTGGCACTTGAAACACTTGATAACCCGATTAGTTGAAACAACTTGAGAAGGATTAGTTGTAGTGTTTTTACCTTTTAGGTCGATCGTGGTTTCTTTGGATGATGAACTTCCTTCACTCTTAACATTGCTCTTCCAATTTTGAGGATTGGAAGTAGTTGTGCTTCTTCTTATTTGGCCCTTCCTCTTGAGTTGTTGTTCTATTTTTGTGGCTTGATGAACCAAATCGTCTATTTGAACATAGTGTTGTAGTTCCACTATGTCACTAATATCACGATTTAGACCATGCAAGAATCTGGCCATGGTTGCTTCTTCATCCTCCTCCACATCTGCTCTAATTTTCGCCACCTCCATCTCCTTATAGTACTCATCAACACTTTTGTTGCCTTGGGTGAGTCGCTGTAATTTGTTGTGCAACTCTCTGTTGTAGTATGATGGAATGAATCTCTTCCTCATGAGCCTCTTCATCTCCTCCCATGTGGCAATGGCTGGCTCATCGTGCCTTCTCCTCTCCTTCGTCAATTGGTCCCACCACACCAAAGCATAATCTGTAAATTCAATAGAAGCAACTCACACTTTTTGAAGATCAGTGTAATTACTACAGGAAAAAAATTGTTCAATTTTGGTCTCCCATTCCAAATACACATCCGCATCATTTTTCCCAACAAACTGTGGTACTTTAATTTTTATACCACCCAACCTATCTTCTCTAGGCTCATCACGTCTTCTCCTCCGACCCTCCTCATCACTATTATTTTGTCTATTTTCTAATTGATCAATTCTCTCCTGTATACCTTCCACTTCCTCTTTCAAAAGTTCTTTCATTTTTGCCGTGAGGGCATCAAAAAGTAAACGATTTTGAGCATCCATAACTCTCACAGTTCTTTAAAGAAACCATAAAAATGGTCAAAACAAAGAAAACAATTTCAAGTAATAATCCACACACACAAAAAGCTTTAGAAGGAAAAACAAAGTCTTGGAAAACAAAGTTTATAGGATTAGAACAAGAAAGGAAAATTTAGGGTAGGGAAGACAAACAACCAGAATTTTTTTTTTTTTTTGATATACTTTTTTTTGTTTTTTTTTTTGAACTCTTGCAAAGAAAACAATACACAAAGCTTGAAATTATTGAACAAACTATAACCTTGCTCTGATTACCAAATGATGACCACCTTGTTATGAAAATTGGTCATTTCTTTGTTTTTCAATAGAGAGTCCGGTTGTTTTCTTATGTTTTTGTATTTTTGGGTTTAGGATGGAAGAAAATGGAAAAGGAAACTTGAAAATTTCGTGGTCTTTGTAGAATAGCACACTAGTTATCAATTGTTGTGAATTTGGTGAAAGAAATGGAATGGAAAGAAAGGGGCGCCACCTTGTCTAATCCAAGACTAGGATAAGCCTATGAATGTGAGGATCACCACAAGAAAAGGAGTTCTTAATATGATCAAAGTTTGGTCCAATCCAGAACCTAGAGAGTATGAACTCAAAATGTTGTTAAAATCTTTGTTAAAAAAACTTCAGCTACACTTACACTCTCTATTTGTAATAAGAGAGTGCTTGTTGTTACAAAGAAAGAAGACCAAAATCTATTACAATACCCTAATCCTATGCTAATTTCGAAATTAGCTAGTAGGAATCCTAAGCTAGTGTAATAAAACTCAATTAAGCAATTACAAGCAATTCAAGTCTAGGAGTTGTTACACAAACACATATTAATGGAAATTACACTCCTTAATGCACAAATAATGAGATGTTGGAGAATAAATTCCATTGTCTTGTAACTTCTCTCTCCTTAATGTGCCTTTGATGAGATGTTGGAGAATTAATCTTATTGTCTTGTAACTCCTTGGCTTTGATTGTCATGAATGCCTTTCTTTGATTCCAACAATTATTGACTCTATCTCCACACTTGGAGAATGTGACTCCTACACCACTTGAAGTGGATTAAACACACCAAAAATAAATTAACTAAGTGCATGGTTCCCAAATATATCAATTGGTCACATGCAATTTTATTCAATTAAAATAAAATAGCTTGGTTCTCCTTTTAAGTCATGCAACTTGCGCCTCCTCCATAGCTTGTATGACAAGCATGGTTTTTGGTGCAATTACTTCCTTGCCCTCATTTGAGTTTGCCTTAGTGATGAACTGGACTAGACTTTCTTGGACTCTCCTTGCCCTTGCTCTAGTTATTGGACCTCCTAGGCTTTGCAAGACATCTTGATGCTCTATGTCCTCATCAGTTGAGCTCATACCTGAGCCACAAAAAAACACCCTAAGTTAGAACGAGGATAAGTGGGACTCATTCTGGATGTACATCCTATGTGACTTCCATGAACTCCTCATCTAGAGCACGATCCTTCTATGCGGGTACTCACATCCGGGATGTACATCCTGTTGTGTTTAACTCTCTAAAAGGGTACTTGGCTCTAGAGACCTTAAATCTCCATAGGATGTAGTTACCACCCTGTGAGTACTCACAATAAAGACATTAGCCCTACAGGTCTCAATGCCCTATAGCACGGGCTAACAAAATTAGACCACAAAGGGAGCTACTTTTCCTCTTATCCTTGTTTTTTGATTGTATATATTGTTCTCGTTATCGCTCATTAGTTTACACCAAAGTAAAGATAAAAAAAAAATGAAAATTATGTTGCATTTCATGAATAAAAAGTAAAAAAAAAATAATATATTGCATTTCATGCATAAAAAAATATCATATTACATTTTCTTGCACGAAAGGCATAAAAAAATCATGTTGCATTTGTAAAAAAAAGGTCATTTCATCTAAAAAAAAATTAGGATTTTCCGCATGTCATTCATTTGTATTGCATAAGTCCTTAAAAAAAATTGCATGTAGTGTACATTTTAATTTCATTGTCATTCATCATACTCATTTGTGAAAAAATCGTTCATCATAAAAATTTCTCCATATTTTATTTTTTTTCTTCGTATGTATGCCAAAAAATTTGCATATCTTCATGAGTAAAAAAGCAAAGCACATAGCATATTCCCTTCAAGGGGCAAAAAATTTGAATTACATTTTTTTTTTGCATAAAAATAAAAATAAAAATTTACAAAGCAAATGCATGTTACATATTAGGATGAGTGTTTGCATTCATATCATGCATTTCATAACATATTGGTTTCTTTGACCAATTCTCATGTAGCATTTTTTTTCTCTCTAAAGAAAATCAATAAAAAAAGAGTTTTGACGTCATTAAGTCTTCACTCATGTTAAATTTTTGTACTTGCGTGAAAATGGATACCAATCAAGCTTAGACTCATGAAATTGAATCATTCTCTTGAAAGTTGTTGGGAATATTTGTCATTCGGGGATTGGAGAAGTAAGGTGAGAGGAAAGATGTCATGGGGCACTATACCGGGGGCATATTGGGAAAGATGAGTGAAAAATAGGGAGACATAAGGTTGTGACAATCAGTTCTTGAATAAAAATTCAAAGCCAAAAGAGAGAGAGGATTGTCATTAGCACTTGTTTGGTCATGTAAGCTTGAAACCAAGTTAACTTAGTTGAAGCTTTACACTAATGGATTTGCATGGATTTATAAACCCATCTCCATCCTTTCTCCCCGTGTCCCCTTAAAACATTGACCCTTTTTCGAGTTCTTGCCTCAAGCGATAATTCTTAAAGCCCTTTTAGTTGTATCATTCAAGGACGAACCAGTGAGCAAATATCAGATCTCAAAGGTCCATTTCCCCAAAAAAAACAAACAAAAAAATTAGACAAAAAAAAATATATAAAGAGCAAAGGATGTGTAAAAGAGTGAATGTTATTTTGAAATTAAATTTTTGAAAATGCGGAATCATGATTTCAAATGAAGAGTGACCATTTTTTTTCTCTATCCCATAAAAAGAACCCTCATTGTCGCCTTTGAGCCTGCAACTTCCATTCCCTAAACCCTGGACAAGGATCAACACTACAATAGAATTTAGTGCATTCAATTTTCCAAAGTTATGAAAACAAAGAGATAGTGGAAAAAGTTCCAAAAAGAAAAAAAGAAAAATGAATAAAGCTCGCAAGACTGAAAGCAAGTATTGTCAGTCTTGGCAAAAGTTAGGGCACAAAAGAAAAAGTAATGAAAAGCAGAGAAGTGAAAAAAATAATTAAAAAAAAATGTGAATGATTTGAGGATTAGGGAACACAAGACGAAGCTGAATGCACTAAAGATTCATGATTCATTCCCATAACCCATTACCCATACCCATAAGACGTTTCTCTAAACCTTCTACTCCTTTCTTTCCCATAACCCATATCCAAAAAACATTTCTTTAAGCCTTCTAGCCATTTTTCTTCCATAACTCATGACCCATACCCGTAAAACATTTATGGGAGCCTTCTAATCATCTTTATTTCATAACCCATAGCCACATTGCAAACCTCTAAAAGTCCACTCTGATTGATGGATGATTGATTTCATTTTCTTAATGTTAATTTTGAGATAAATCATTTGCTCCTTTTAAATTATTCTTTTCTCTAATAAAAAATGAAGAAAAAAAAGAGAGAATCCCGCTAGATTGAAAACCCGAAAGGGCGGTCTAGGCAAAAATTAGGGATACTAAAAATAAATAAATAATAAAGCCCGCTAGATTGAAAACCTGCAAAGGCAGTCTAGGCAAAAATTAGGGTACAAAAGGGGAATGAGACTTACACTGAGAAGCTTATGTAGTTCATTGGGAAATTTCTTCTACTTGGACCAAACAACAGTGTACATTGGGGCAATTTTGTGGAGGGTAACAACCCCACACTGGGGCAAGGTTTCGTAAAGACCCTTTAGGAGTCAAAGGTTTCTTGCTACACCATGTAGTATTCCCTCAAGGCAATGCCTTTCACTAGAATTTGGGTAGAAATCTTACAATACCCAACATCTATCAAACTTTGTTTGCCACACCAGTGCATCCTCGTGACCAAAAAAAAACTTTTACCAATATTGGGGCAAAGCTTGTACATGGCCCTTCATGAGTCAAACTTTGTTTGTTACACCTGTGTAGCCTTCTCTTGGGGCAATACCTCTTACCAACACAGGGGCACAAATGTTTGCTCGACCCCTGATGAGTCAGATTTCGCTTGCTATGCCTGGTAGTCTTCCCTCGGTGATAAAACCCAATTCTCAGCCAATTTCCAGCAAGTCAGGTACCTCAAGTAAATGGAATGCCCAATAACTCGAGGTCGCCATAATACTTGTTCTCTACCACCTTGTGTCGCCTTTGTCCGTCCCATGTTTTCCCTCCAAAATACCCTCCACTTTTCAAACCAAAATCCCAGCTCTCAAATTCTCATGAATCCATGCATGTTCATTAAGTAATGCTTCAGCGATAGTCAACTGGGAATCAGTAATGCGATTTAGAGAGTTAATGACAATAAAAAAAAAGGAAGAGAGGAAGGTCAAATTTGAGGGTGATTTGCTTGAAAGGTGAGAAGTGATCATAAAAATAGAAAAAAGGGTCTAAGCAAGTTAGCTATGTTGAGGACAAGCTTCCATATGAGTACAAGTTTGATTGGTTGCAACTCAAGCATGCACAAAGAAGAGAAAAAGAGGAAAATTCTTTCGGTGAATTTAACTTCCATTACATGCGCACCCAAAACTTCATGCATTTCATGTCATAGTTTGCATACATCTTCATGTTCATCCATGCATTTCACTTCATGACTAAAAGCATACATTTGTGTTCAGTACTTTGTAAATAAAATCCAAAGCAATGCTTGCATGGCATTTCCCTTAATTCCTCATGCTATCGGTTCCGCCCTGGCATTGTCTTTAATTTTCCTGCTATCGGTTCCGCCCTGGCATTGTCTTTAATTTTTCTTGCTATCGGTTCCGCCCTGGCATTGTCGTTAATTTTCTTGCTATCGGTTCCGCCCTGGCATTGTCGTTAATTTTCTTGCTATCGGTTCCGCCCTGGCATTGTCTTTAATTTTCTTGCTATCGGTTCCGCCCTGGCATTGTCTTTAATTTTCCTGCTATCGGTTTCGCCCTGGCATTGTCTTTAAATTTTCTTGCTATCGGTTCCGTCCTGGCATTGTCTTTAATTTTCCTGCTATCGGTTCCGCCCTGGCATTGTCTTTAATTTTCTTGCTATCGGTTCCGCCCTGGCATTGTCTTTAATTTTTCTTGCTATCGGTTCCGCCCTGGCATTGTCTTTAATTTTCTTGCTATCGGTTCCGCCCTGGCATTGTCTTTAATTTTCCTGCCATCGGTTTCGCCCTGGCATCGTCTCCATTGTAATATAACCCTAACACCGTACCTTCAACATCGCCGGCTAAAATTGAGGTTCATATCTGTACTCATTTCTTACTTTAATAACACAACGAAACGCGTCGTTTTTGTATTATATCGTAAGAAAATGAGCACGAGAGGGCAACTAATGAACACTCAATTTTTTTCGTTGTTTTTCACTTTTTTCCGAAAAATCACAAAAATACTCGTTTTTGGTGTATTTTCGAATTTTAGTGTTAAATCAGTCGTTTTGCTCGCGTTTGTCATTTTTACGTTGTTTTTACTATTTTCGGTTAAACAAAAACAAAATAAAAATATATATATCATTCAAAAATTATAAAAATAATAGTTTTATTTAATCGTTTAGTTACAATGTTTTTTTTTTACAATAATCAAAATAATAAGCACAAATAGGCGATTAGGGTTCTTTGTGAGTCATTTCATCATGGGTGATGGGCCTAGTCTACTCGCAAGTCCAAAAGCTCCGGATCTGAAACCCAGTCAAAAGTCAGTCAAACAAAATTAATGTCTAAACCTAAAAATGTAGTATAAATCAGCAGTCAACAACAGTAGCAAAAGGGGGGAAGAATTTTCGAGAAAGTCAATCACAAAAAAAATTAGGGTTTCACACTGAAACCCTAATCATCCAAACAGACAAATCTGAAACAGAAATTATAGAGAAGAGAAAAAAAAATTGTAGAGACAAGCCTCATCTCCTCCCAAACACCATCAAACCGAACTGTAACCAGCCACCACACAGCTCTCAAACCGATCCAAACACCAGCCAAACAAACAACAAGAGAATCGAAAGAAAGAAGGGGAACCGAAAAACAGAGAGCCAAGAACGAAAGGGGAAAGAAGAAAAAACGAAGAAAATGATACCTTGAGGTGCGTGGATCGTCGCCAGCGAGCGCTCCGCCGCCAACTTCGTCTTCTCCGGCGTCGGACCACCGCGAAACCACCATCGAGCCTACGACGTTCCCCTCTTCATGTTCTCTCTCTCGGTTTCTCCCACTCTCTCATCAGACCTCTCCTCCTCTCTCTCTCATGGCTGATGATTTTCTCTCTCTCTAAGAGGGAGCTGCGGCGGCTAGTGGGTGAGGATGATTTTAGGGTTAGCGATATTTGTGGGGTGGGTATTTATACCCCCACGTTCTCTGCTGTCTTTCCTTTTGTTTAGTTTATTTATTTATTTATTTATTTATTTATTCATTTGTATCAGTTTATTATTTAGTAAATATCACAAACTAGACTACATGGCATACCCCTCCCCGTTGCTTCGCTACACCTTCCTCCCTTCAAGAGCTGAACCCCCTTTGGTGATCTTAATTATTATTACTATTATTTCTTGTTTCTTTTTTTAGTTATTTATTTATTTTATTCCAAAATATATAATAATAATAATTAGGATTGGGTCGAGACGTACGTCTTATCAAATCCGCAACACCGGTTTAAGAGACCCGAGTTGTACAACTTGGTCCTAAACCACTTTAAATTTAAAACCGAACGACACATTCTCCAAAACCCCTAATCAGTTTATTAGTATATAGCACCTATTTTTCAGAATAAATAAAAATGGGTTTGATCGAGATGTACATCTTATCAATCTTGCAACACCGGTTTAAGAGTCTCGAGTTGTACAACTTAGATCTTAAATCCCTTCAAAATTAAAATCAATCAACCAACAAATTTTCAGGAAGAACTACGTGACTTTTGAGTCTCTCATAGCACCAGAGAGTACGTAGGCGCGGGGTCTCCCTGTCAAAGTCAAAATTAAAATTTTCCAAATTAGTCCCTATTTCATTTCCTTGTAATTAATTGATTATTTTTCTACTATTTTTGTAAATATTACTTTGGGGTAAATAAATAATTAAACGGCTTAGTAATCATTGCACAAATCAAATTTAGGGTAACTGTCTTAGGACAGATGTGTGTTAGAAGTGCGATGAAACTAGTTTTCACCCCTTCCTTCGCATAACATGAACTCCTAATCCAACCTAGTTACGCAGACCAAATAACTTTAAATTAGGTTTTTCTCAATTTTCCTATTATTAATAAATTGGGTGGCGACTCCTCGAATACATAAATTTGAGCCGTCCGCGTCGAGATCTCGGTCACGACAATATTCATGATAAATTCTCGAAGAATTCATCATTCAAACATCCCAGAAGTTCAATTCTTGATTCAAGTATCCTAGAAGAATTACACGAATAACTAAATATTGGAGCATCCTATAGGATCACTCAAAGTGTGAAAGTTTGTGATATAGTTCTTGAAAAACTGAAAAAAAAATGTTCAAGCATCCATGAAAGATTGCTCAAAGCATGATAATTTTTTTAACGCTTAGATTTGAGATATAGTTCCTAAAGAACAAGTGAAATATGAATTTTTTTGATCATCGTTTATGGTAAAGTTATTGAAGAACTAAACTTTTAGACCATCATTATAACCTGAAAGTTCTATTTGATCTTGTTGCACCCGAAAAATCCGGTTTGGGTTTCTCAATGTACAACGTGGAAAATTTTTGAAGCCGCCACCAATATTTTAATTTTAAGACCAAAACATTGAAAAAAGGTCTTTTGAACAAGGCATATGGTCTTTTGAAAAACTAGAGATATAGGTTCGGGGGTCGATTACGTGTGAGGAAGGTATTAGCACCGCACACGTCCTTTCTACCGAAAGGGAACCTTTAACTAAGTGTGCGGTTTTACGTTTGATTTGAAAAATATCTAGATTTGCCTATTTATTTCTTATTTAAAGATAAATGGGAAAATTTAATGAAATTTTTTATTTTTGGCGCTTGACAAGAGATGGCCTCTCGCTCCTACGTATCTCCGGGTGCGATGGAGAATTCAAAGCTACGTAGTTCTTGGTTGTCATGAAAAGGGTTTTTGCTTTTTAATCTTTTTTAGAGTTTTTCGCAAAGTGGTTGAGCGTTCGCGGTGACCAAACAACGACAGTTTAGAGTGGTCGCACTACTAACTCTTTTTTTGAAAATGAGATCATCACTAACAATCAAACGGCAACGGCGCGAGTGACTATTGATGACAACCGGTTTTTATTTTGATTATTGAAAAGGTTTTCACAATTGAAGGGGAGCGTTTGTGAAGACCAAACAACAACGGTTTAGAGTGGCCGCACTACTAACTCCCACGGGAATGAAATCATCACCCACAATCAAACGGCAACGGCGCGAGTGATCATCAATGACAATTGGTTTTATTTAGGTTGGAATGTTCGTGGAGACCAAACAACAACGGTTTAGAGTGGTCACCACTAATGACCCATTTGAAAACTAGAGTTGTTACTAACGATCAAACGAGTAAAACCCGGAGTGACCATTAGCAAGAAATTATTTTTATGGGGAGTTCGGTTATTAAAAAAGGAGTTGTTTGAAGGGGGATACTTGTAAAAATGGAGGTGCTATTTAGCTGCTGAGTGTTGTAATATTAAAATACAGGGGGTTCAAGCATCAATCTGAACTTGAAATAAAAAAAAAGAATAAAGGGGTTACATTACAAAAAATGGGTGATGCAACTATCAATCTGATCTATTAATAATCTACTCTCATTATTATTATTATGATTATTATTATTAGTAAGAAAAAGGCAAATAACAAAAAAAAAGGATATATGAATAGTGTAACAGATGTATGAGTTAGAAGTAAACAGAGGGACTTGAAAGTTGAAATCTCAAAGTAACCCACGCACACAGAGAGAAACAGTGAGAGAGCGAGAGAGAAAGAGTACCGCGAGAGAGAGGAAGAGAGAGAGGGAGAGGAAGAAGGCGACAGATGGGGGGCTTCGTCGGAGCTGGGGTTCTGGTGATGGTGACGGTGGTGCGCACCGTGAAGGAAGGGCGCCGGAGAGATGAACGTCGCCGACAACGGATGCTAACGATGACAGTAGCGTGAACGGTGACAGTAGCGTGAACGGTAACAGCGTCGGAAACGCCGGCTCTGCGTTTGATGTTTGGTGGTGGTGGCGGCGGATACGGCGAGCTCGTGACGGCGTGCGGTTGTTGTTGGAGTGGTTGTAAGCTTACTCACTCTCACTCTCTTTCTTCTCTGTTTCCTTTCTGTGGTTTTTTTTTATTCTCAAAAGTTGGAGGGATGAATGTTTGAGTGTTGAGGTTATGAATATATGGTGATATAAGTGATTGTGCTTCATCTTTTGAAATGGGTATGGTGATGGGCTCTTCTTGGTTTCTCTCTGGTTTAATTTCTTTCTTCCCTTTTTTCTCTCTAATTTTCCAATCGATTCCCTCCCCCTTTTATATAGCGTTCCACCTTATAGAGAAAGTGTGGTTGATGTGTTTGTACAGATTATGAAAAGAGAAGCAGGATAGCTAATGTGTAATTACTGTTGCTGGATTCAAAGATGTGTTGAAGGTGGCGTGAAGTAATGAGGGTTGATGTGGATAAACATTATTGTGTATTAGTGTTTTTTTTTTTGGGTAGAGAAGTGAGCTGGTGGTGTAAAGGATTGGAGAAAAGTACACTGTTGGAGGCTTTCAGTAAGCAGTGGCGTGAAGCCAACTTGGTTGCTTGAAAAACTATGCTTACTTTGACTAATAATGGAAAAAGCAAGAAACAATTAAGGAATTATCTCTAATGCTAGAAATACATACACTGCAAAACATTTTTTTTAATTTTGTAATTCATATTTGTTTGTATTATTAGTTTCAGATTTTATATTTACTTGCATTTTGTATTTTTTAATATCATGATTTTCACCAAAAATAGTAGTTTAAGATTAAACACTAATAACAGATTTTTTAATTCTTTTTCTAGCAATAAAAAGTAAATAAGTTCTACTAATAATAAAATAACGTGCGAGATTGTTAAAACTAACACGCGAGCCAAACGAGAACAAAATGGTGCAAGATTGTTAAAACTAACGTGCACGATTAAAAATAACACGCGCGCACCACATAACATATTTTTGAGCCTTTTTGAAAGCGAGAAAAATACCCGTTAAAAATGGGTGTTCACAAAAATACAAATTTATTTGATTTTCAACTAGTCGGACAAAATTGGGGTATGACAGCTGCCCCTCTTTATTTGGATTTTATCAAGAAATATGAATTGGCCGAGACATATTTCGAAGATAAAATAGAAATAAAGAATTCAGAAATTATACCGATTTTGTCTACTTGGAGAAACCTTATTTCTTTTTCTCTCATTTTTCTTTTCTTCTTTTGACTCAACACTTGGAGTGTCGATGAGGAAGCAGTAAACGAAGTGGTTAGCAACATGCACGCCAACTGCGAAAGGCATGGAAAGCGCTAAATGAAGAAAACGATAATGAAAGCGGTAAAATGACAGGCTGCCTAAAACCTGTAAATGAACCCTTGCGAATCCGAGTTTGCACGTGGCTTTGAGGAGCACACATCTTTAGAATCTCTGGTCTTTCGAGCGACCGGGGGGATCGTTATCAGCTCCGGAACTGATATACAGATCAATGCACGACGTCCACTGTATCTTAGGCTGATACAACTATTCCGTTGAACCTCACATGGGGCTGCGGTCCATCGCGTTGCTCGTACACGATGTGAGACCTGGGCAGGAAGGGGCAATGATCTCTCTGGACTTCGACCTGCAATGCGCGCCTGAGCGCTCTCTTTTCTTTTTGTTTCTCTCTTTTCTTTTTCTTTTTGGTTTTTTTTTTGAACTCCCAACTTGGGGGAGCATTTTCTGGAATCTGAAGGCGAGCATTAACACCGCGGTGTTTATCTTCTCTCTCACTTGTCTGCAGCTGAAAAATGAACCAATGCACGCAATGCAAATGCCATGATTGCCATTTTCTTTTTATTTTCTTATGATGAATGTAATGCAAATGCCTGAATTTCTCTTTTCTTTACTTTATCATTATTTTCTATGTCTGACGAGTGCATGATTTTATGCTTGGTGAATGTAATGCATGACTTTATTTGTTTATTGCTCTTTTTCTTTTTCAAACCCCCCCCCCCTTTTTTTTTTGCCTAACCAACTCGCGGGACTTGCGCTATGAGACACAACGATCATCTATGATAAGAATTCGAGAGCCGAGCTCTGTCCTCTTGTTCTAATGCAATCAACGCTTCTTATTTGATTTCTGTGAGCTTACTTGACTGGACGATCGTCTCTTTTTGTTGTTATTTTCAAAAATTTCGCAATGATCTTAATGCTATGACTTATGCACATTTCCATGATTTATTTATCATCTACCATAAAACGTAGTTTTAAAACAGAGATGAAAAGAAAGCAATGATAAGACAACAAACTGATAGAGTGGAAAAATTTGGACTTTTATTCATATGGAAGTCAGACATGTAGAATGTCACGCTGACTGAAAGGAGTACATTGGGAATTTTTCTGAAACTAAGAAAAACAAGAAAATGGACGCAGCAGATCTTATGAACATTCTTTGTCTCTGGAGCGTTCGATGCCAACCGTTCATATTTGCAGCCTTGATCACCCTTTTATCCAAGCTTTTGGAGGTGCTGCTTGCCCCTCTTCATTTTTCCTTTTTACGTCCAACTTTTCTGACCCTAATTTTTGCCTGGATTGCCCTTTTGGGTTTTCAATCCACCGGGTCGCTCAATTTTGCCTAGGCCGCCCTCTCGGGTTTTCAACCTAGCGAGCTAATTCTTGCTTGGCTCATCTTTCTCTTTTTTCTTTTATTTTTCTCAGACGTAATATTTCTTGGTGAATCAAATTGACTGGGTTCTTGAGTTCTTCACCATCCATGTTGGTGAGTATCAATGCTCCTCCAGAAAAGGCTTTCTTTACCACATATGGTCCATCATAGCTAGGAGTCCATTTCCCGCGGGGGTCACTCTGAATAGGCAAGATCTTCTTGAGCACAAGGTCTCCCTCGCTGAATTCTCGGGGACGAACCTTCTTGTCGAAAGCTGTCTTCATCCTTTGTTGGTACAACTGGCCATGACACAGGGCAACAATTCTTTTCTCCTCAATGAGATTCAGCTGATCCAGACGAGCTTGGACCCATTCTGCTTCTTCCAACTTGGTTTCCATCAGCACCCGTAGGGAGGGTATCTCAACTTCAATAGGGAGGACTACTTCCGACCCATACACCAAAGAGAAAGGGGTTGCCCCGGTTGAAGTACGCACTGAGGTACGATACCCATGCAAAGCGAAAGGAAGCATCTCATGCCAATCTTTGTAGGTTACTACCATCTTTTGCACAATCTTCTTGATATTCTTATTGGCTGCTTCGACTGCCCCATTCATCTTGGGACGGTATGGAGAAGAATTATGATGTCGGATTTTGAAATCTTCGCATAACTCTTTCATCATCTTACTGTTCAGGTTGCTGCCATTATCTGTGATAATCTTGTCTGGAATCCCATAGCGACAAACCAGATCTCTCTTTACGAACTTAGCAACCACAGAGCTAGTAATGCTGGAGTATGAAGCAGCTTCAACCCACTTGGTGAAGTAATCAATAGCGACCAGGATGAAGCGATGCCCATTTGATGCCTTAGGCTCGATAGGACCTATGACGTCCATGCCCCACATTGAGAATGGCCAAGATGCAGTCAGGACATTTAGGGAAGCAGGTGGCACATGAATGTGATCGGCGTAGATTTGACACTTGTGACATTTTCTTACGAAGCTATAGCAATCTGAGTCCATCTGCAGCCAATAATAGCTAGCCCTTAATATCTTCCTAGCCATAGTATGCCCGTTGGAATGAGTCCCGAACGAGCCCTCATGCACCTCCCTCATGATCTTTTTTGCCTCCTCTTTTGCCACACACCTAAGGAGTACTTTATCATAATTCCTCTTGTAGAGCACCTCACCACTCAAGAAGAAATTCATCGACAGCCTTCTAAGTGTTCTTTTATCATTTTCTGATGCCCCTGGAGGATATTCTCTGTTCAGGATGTATTGCTTGATGTCATGATACCATGGCTTATCATCTTCTTTATCTTCAATTGCTGCGCAGGAGTGGTGGTAATGTGCCAGCAAACTTCGATGCTGAAGTTTGATCTGGGTCAAGTTCTTATCACAGTTAATATTAAACATTGACGCTAAAGTGGCGGTCATCACCACCGATTCTCTGCGAGGAAGATGTTGAAATGTGATTTCTTCGAAGGGCTCGACTAATTCTCGGATGTAATCTCTGTAATGTATCAACTCGGGATCTCTGGCTTCCCACTCTCCGTTCACTTGATGGATAACTAGGGCTGAATCTCCATACACATCTATTCTTTTAACTTTCCAGTCTAGAGCTGCCTGAATACCCAGAATACATGCCTCGTACTCTGCAATATTATTTGTGACATAGAAGCTCAATCTAGTGGTGAACGGTATGAAGCGATTGTCAGGGGAAATCAGCACTGCCCCAGCCCCATGCCCATAACTGTTGGAAGCACCGTCGAACGCTACTCTCCATCTTTCATTCTTTGGAGACTTTCCCTCTTCAAATAAAGCCATAATGTCCTCATCTGGGAAATCACACTGCATCGACTGGTAATCTTCAATAGGCTGATGTGCCAGGTATTCGGCCAACGCACTACCTTTGATTGCCTTCTGAGTGACGTATAGGAGATCATATTCTGATAACTGCATTTGCCAACGGGCGAGTCTCCCTGTAAGTGCGGGCTTCTCGAAGATGTACTTGATGGGGTCCATTTTAGACACCAACCAAGTTGTGTGACTTAACATGTATTGCCTTAAGCGATGAGCAGCCCAAGCCAAGGCGCAACAAGTCTTTTCTAGTAACGAATATCTCGTTTCACATTCGGTGAACTTCTTGCTCAAATAATAAATTGCATGCTCTTTCTTGCCACTTTCGTCATGTTGTCCTAACACACAACCCATTGAATTTTCTAGCACGGTCAAATACAGAATCAACGGTCTGCCGTGTACCGGAGGCATTAAGATAGGCGGATTCTGCAAGTATTTCTTAATCTTCTCGAAAGCTTCTTGGCAATCATCATTCCACTTGGTCTCTTGATTCTTGCACAACAATTTGAAAATCGACTCACATGTGGCAGTTAACTGGAAGATAAACCTGGAAATGTAGTTCAGTCTTCCGAGAAAACCCCGAATTTCTTTCTCTGTCTTAGGAGTAGGCATCTCGAGAATTGCACGCACTTTATCTGGGTCAACCTCTATCCCCTTCTGACTGACAAAAAACCCCAATAGCTTTCCTGATCTCACCCCAAAGGTGCATTTAGCTGGATTTAACCTGAGCTTGAACTTTCTCAACCGTTCAAAGAGCTTCCGCAAATTAACAACGTGCTCTTCATCTGTTCTGGACTTTGCGATCATATCGTCCACGTACACCTCAATCTCTTTGTGCATCATATCGTGGAACAATGTGACCATAGCTCTTTGGTAAGTAGCTCCGGCATTCTTTAACCCAAACGGCATGACCTGATAGCAGAACGTTCCCCAGAGAGTTGTGAAAGTAGTCTTCTCCATATCCTCAGGAGCCATTTTAATCTGATTATACCCCGAATACCCGTCCATGAAGGAGAAAAGGGAGTCTTTGTGCCGTCTTATCTACTAGGACATCAATATGAGGCAAGGAAAATCGTCTTTGGGGTCGCACGATTCGGATCTCTCTGTAATCGACACACATTCTAACTTTTCCATCCTTTTTGGGCACTGGCACAATGTTCGCAACCCACTGTGGATACTTGGCTACGGCTAGGAAACCAGCGTCGAACTGTTTCTTCACTTCGTCTCTGATCTTTAAGGACATTTCTGGCTTCATCCTTCTTAACTTCTGTTTAACCGGAGGGCACTCAGGCTTGACTGGCAGCTTGTGCACCACTATATCAGTATCTAACCCGGGCATATCTTCATATGACCATGCAAAGACATCAACGTAGTCACGCAGGAGTTGAACCAACTTCTCATGCTCACTCTTTTTCATTGAAGTGCCAACTTTGACTTCTTTCTTTTCGCCCTCTGTGCCTAAATTGATGATCTCAACAGTTTCCCCATGTGGCTGAATAACCTTTTCTTCTTGCTCAACCATTCTCATAAGTTCCGGAAGAGTTTCCCAGTCATCCTCAACATCCTCCTCAGCTTGATTAACGGGGTAATCAAAATTAACATATGAACCGTTGGCATCGTTATTTTCAAAGGCATTCATTTTAGATCTGCATTTGCGGGAATAGAAAAGCAATGAACAAGCAAAATAGAGACACAAAATGAAGACGCAAAAAGCAATTTTTATTCATTTGAGAATTCAAAACTACATTTTATTGATAGATGATATCTAAAAGAAAACATGCATGCCCCTATGAAAATGTCCTAATGTAACACCCCAAAATAGTTCAATTAATTATTTGATTGAGTTATTTAAGGTTTACAACATTTTAGTTAAGTCAAGTATTAATTAGAAGTTTATTTCATTTAGGAGATGCTTAGGTGAATGTGGAAGGTGGGCGTAGAGGCCCATGAGCCATGAGAGGCCCATGAGCCATTAGAAGCCCAAGTTGTTGACTCATAGAAGAGTGTCGAAGGAGAGGGAGCATTCATTACCAAAAATTATCAAGAAAAGTCAAAGGGAAAGTAAGAGAGAGAAGTTGGTAGGTGAGATCACTTTCTAGAGAGAAGGAAGAGCTTTTGGCGTGGAAGAAGCTCAAGCTCAAGGGAGAAGAGTTGCTGCGAGTGTTAACTGGAGGGTTTCAGTGAAGAGAGTGTGTCCTACTCAACTGAACAAGGTTAGGGGGCTCTCTTCTCACGTATAATTTTGTAGTATGATGAGTTGTTATGTGTGAGTAAGTTGTAGTTATGTTTGCTGAGTTGTTTTGCATGCTTGGTGTGTTTTGATGTTTTTGATGTTGTGTTTTGGCTCACTTCAGAGGAGTTGTGTGGAGTGGATGAGAGAGTTGATCATACGAGGGATCAAGGAGTGAAATGGGAGTTGAGGAAACTCTCAGTCCCAGTGAGCTAGAGTGAGTGAGAGTGAGCAACATAATCATGGAGAGGTTCTTAGAGAATAGGCTTAGGATAACAGAGGAGTAGCTGAAAACGTACATCATAAAGTGACGAGTGTGCGTTGAGTTAAATGGAGTAGTCGGTTTAGGATTGCTGAGGTGAGGTTACTTTCCATACGTAAGCTGGAACTTAAGTGAATAATCGTAAGTGTCAAGAACGTAAGTAACGAGGTCATAGGAGCCGAGGTGAGTGATAGAGCACCAGTAACTAAGTGTATGAGTACCTGAGACTAGGTATAAGTATCGGTTTGTACTTGTCGAGGTGTAGGGTAAGTAGGCCGAGATGCTTAGGCCGAGATAGAGTACTTAGGCGTAGATCTTTGAAGTCGCTGATAACGTATAGCGTGTAACCGAGGTTTTATGGCCGAGATGTAGAGTATATCATACCTAGGTGTACTTGCCGAGGTGAGATGTTGCGTTTAAGCGTGGTGTGTCCAAGCGTAGAGTAACTAGGTGGTGTTATAGAGGAAGTAAAAATGCGTTCGCGTGAATTGAAGTGACTATGAGTGGAGTAGAGTGTAGGCGTACCGAGGTGCCAAGCGTGCCGAGGTGCCGAGTGTGCCGAGGTGCTATAGGTGCCGAGGTGTTGTTTTAACGCTAGTGTAGCGCAGGTTGTTGCTGGACGCAACTGTGAGCGTCGCTTTGAGTGCCAAGTACGTGAGGGGTTAAATGGTGTAGTCATTTTAGTCCCTATTTGACGTTTTAGTCCTAAGTGACATGGTAGTCCTCGTGGTGACTTTTTGGTCCACTACTTGGAACCGAGGTGTTCGGTGAATTGAGGGCGACAGTCTTAACGCTGTAGGCCGATACAGAGACGTCGGCCTTAGTGCCGTAATGATGTATGAGAGTTGTTTGGCCGTAGGGCTACGAGTAGAGGAGTTGAAGTCCCTGAGGGGCATTAAATAAAACGAAAAGGGTGAACGCAGAGGACTTCGGTCCTAGAGGTGAGCAGAGGACTTAGGTCCTAATTATGAACAGAAGGCTGCGGTCTAAATGGTGAGTTACTGGAATTGTGTTATGATTAAATTGAATGATGTATATGCTGTGTGTTATGCATTGTTCATGGTGTCTCATAAATCATAAGCATAATGGTGAAAGCAGAGGACTTCGGTCCTATGGTGAAAGCAGAGGACTTCGGTCCTAAGGTGATAGCAGAAGACTTCGGTCTTAATGGATCCATCATGCATATGCCCTTGGAGTTTTGGGTCCGCATCATGCATATAACTCATGCACTAAATAATTGTGTTATTTGTGTGTTGTGTCTTGAGATGTTTATATGTGTTCGCTTAGCATAATGCTTGTCATAAACCTTATTATATGTGTTTAGAGACTCACCCTCTTTGCTTTTATGTTGCTTCTCATGTTGGCAACTTGCGGTATGCCCGAGTAGAGGTGTCCTCACTCGGTCGCGTTTAGGCGTCGTCATTGCTCGATATGTAACAACTCAAATGCGAGTAGTTTAGAGGTCTTTTTGGGTTGGTTTTTGAAATGTATCTTGATGTTATTTTGGAACATGTTTCATTCCGACTGCGTTGTAAATTAAAACATGTGTTTTTATGAACTCGTTCCATTTAGCCGAGGTGTTATATGTCACACTGATAACTGTTGATGTGCGCCATTGCTGCTTGTTTGATTGTCTTGTAGAAAATGTAGCACTCTCTTGTGAGTGGTTTTTGAAAAACTCTGATTTAATTTGCTAAATAGTATTAAAAGTAAGGGGGTGTTACAATAGTGGTATCAGAGCAATAGTCTGGTCTTGTCCGACCAAGTATTGAGTCTTGAGTTCCCAGAATTTCGAGTTTTATGGCTCGTTCTAAGTAGATTTTGTTTATATGTTTGGTGTAATGGCTGGAAGAGCTGGGAGGAATGACGCTGCCATAGGCTGCTTTGCTTTGGAAGCGATGGCGATCAAGCATGGGGAATCGACCTCGTGAGGCGGCCGAGGATCTTTGGAGCAAGGAGGTTGGCTACGTTTGGAGGGGAGAATCCTCCTACTTTCAAAGGGAGGTATGATCCTGATGGAGCTATGGCTTTAGTTAAAGGAAATAGAAAGGATCTTTCGAGTGATGGAGTGTTCGATTGCGCAAAGGTGAGGTTTGGTACCCACATGCTAGCCGAGGAGGCGAGATGAATGGTGGCTCGAAAATCTTCAAAGGTTGGAGATTGTTTGAAGAAGAAATCACACAGGATATTTTCAAGAGAGAGTTCTGATGAAGTATTATCCTCAAAGATGTTAGGGAAAGAAAGAAATGGAATTTTTAGAGTTGAAGGCGGGGAGTAAGTCGGTGGCGAGTGCACGCAGCAAAGTTTACCGAGTTGGTGAAGTTCTACCCCATTACAATCGAGCTATCTTCTTTGAGTTCTCCAAGTGTATTAAGTTTGAGAATGGTTTAAGGCCCGACATTAAGCGGCCATTGGGTATCAACAGATATAAGGTGTTTGCTCACCGTGGTGAATAGGCTGCAGAATCTTCGAGGAAGACAAGGTGGCGGGACTACCACCTATAAAGTCGGAAGGAGAAGCGAGAATTCTCAATATCGTGCTAAGCCTTACGAGGTTCCGTGGAAAGGGTAAAGGAAAGTGGAAAGTCGGTTGGGCCAAGGCGCCAGTGGGGAGACGCACTCCGAGTATAGTGTGTTTCAAATGTGGAAAACCCGTCACAAAAGTTTTGAATGCTCGATCGTTAAGTGTTTTAAGTGTGGCAAGGAGGGGCCACAAGGCTCCGTGATGTGAGAAGAAAGGATATAGTTTGCTACAACCGTGGGGAGGCAGGGGCATATTAGTTCGAGTGTGCCAAGCCGAGAAGAAGAAGGAAAAGAATGTTGGAAAGGTATTCGCTCTTGCTGGATCCGAGGTGGTGAATGAGATAAAAGGTACGTGTTTTATAAATGGCATTCCTTTGATTGCAATAGTGGATACTGGTGCCACGCATTCTTTCATTTCTGCTTTGTGTGCTAAGAAATTGGATTTAGTCTTGTCTTCTATGATGAGGGAGATGGTTATCGATACTCCAGCCAAGGGTTCGGTGACTACCTCTCTGGTGTGTGCGAAGTGCCCTCTGTCAGTCTTTGGCAGAGACTTCATTGTTAATTTGATTTGCCTACCATTGGAGGGGATGGATGTCATCCTCGGTATGGATTGGTTAGTGGATAACCATGTCCATATCAATTGCTTTGAGAGGACTGTGAGTTTCCCTTCTGCCGAGGTGGAAGAATCTGTTCTGATGTCTGCCGAGCAGCTGCGCAAGGTAATGAAAGAAGGAGCTACGTTGTTTGCGCTGAGTGTGACATTGTCTGCAGAGAGCCGAGCTAAAATTGGTGAAGTGCCAGTGGTGCGAGAGTTCGCAGAAGTGTTCCCAGACGAGATTCCTGAGGTTCCACCAGAAAGAGAGGCCGAGTTCAGCATTGAGTTAGTACCAGGAACTAGGCCGGTGTCTATGGCACCTTATAGGATGTCTGCAGCTGAGCTAGCCGAGTTGAAGAAGCAGTTGGAAGAGTTGCTGGAGAATAAGTTCATAAGGCCAAGCGTGTCGCCTTGGGGCGCACCTGTGTTATTGGTGAAAAAGAAGGATGGAGGTATGAGATTATGTGTGGATTACAGACAGTTGAACAAGGTAACAATTAAGAACAAGTACCCACTCCCAAGAATTGATGATTTGATGGACCAATTGGTGGGTGCGCAAGTATTTTTGAAGATTGACCTGAGGTCAGGGTACCATCAGATCAAGGTGAGGGACGAGGACATTCCTAAGACAGCATTTAGAACTCGGTATGGGCACTATGAGTATTCTGTAATGCCATTTGGTGTGACGAATGCTCCTGGAGTGTTCATGGAGTATATGAACCGTATATTTCATGAGTACCTAGACCGTTTTGTTGTTGTATTCATTGATGACATTTTAATCTACTCCAAGTCAGAGGAGGAGCACGCCAAGCATCTGAGATTGGTGTTAGAGGTATTGAAGGATAAGAAGATGTACGCCAAGTTATCCAAGTGTGAATTCGGTTGAGGCGCGTGAATTTCCTAGGTCATGTGATCTCCAAGTGAAGGTATAGCGATTGATCCTTCCAAAGTCGGCCGCGTGTTTGCAATGGGAAGCACCCAAGTCGACCAACGAGGTGAGAAGTTTTCCGGGTTTGGTGGGTATTACGTGAAGGTTCATTGAGGGGTTTTTTCCAAGTTGGCGTTGCCACTAACTTTCGATTGACCAGTAAAGGGAAGGCATTTGTGTGGGGCGCAGCGGTGTGAAGAAAGTTTCCAAGAATTGAAGAAGAGATTGACAACGTCTCCTGTCTGACGTTGCCTAATCCAAATGAGCCTTTTGTGGTGTACTGTGATGCGTCTAAGTTGGGTTTGGGCTGCGTACTGATGCAAGAAGGTAAGGTAGTTGCTTACGCTTCAAGGCAATTGAAAATTCATGAGAAGAACTACCCTACGCACGATTTGGAGCTTGCTGCCGTGGTGTTTGCATTGAAGATATGGAGGCATTATCTATATGGCTCAAGGTTCGAAGTGTTTAGTGACCATAAGAGTTTGCAGTATCTGTTTGATCAGAAGGAGCTGAACATGAGGCAGAGGAGATGGTTGGAGCTACTGAAGGACTATGATTTTGGGTTGAACTATCACCCCGGGAAGGCAAATATGGTGGCTGATGCGCTAAGTAGGAAATCGTTGCATGCATCAGCAATGATGGTAAAAGAGCTAGAGCTAATTGAGCAATTCAGAGACCTAAGTTTAGTGTGTGAGCTAACTCCTCAAAGCATTAAGTTGGGAATCTTTGAAAATCACAAATGAATTTCTCGAGTGACATCAAAGAGGCGCAGGTGGGGCGTCAAGCTTGTAGGCGTGGCGGCGGTATTGGCGAGCCGAGAACGAAGATTTTGAGTTGGATGCGCAAGGATTGCTAAGGTATAGAACTTCGGTTTGTGTCCCGATGACGAGAAGATCAAGAGAGCAATCTTGGAAGAGTGTCATAGGAGTAAGTGAGTATTCACCAGCGCGACCAAGATGTATCAAGACTTGAAGGGGTTGTTTTGGTGGCAAGGTATGAAGAATGATGTAGCCCGGTTTGTATGCGCTTATGCGGTTTGTCGAAGTCCAAGGTAGAACATCGAAGCCAGCGGGGTTGTTGCAACCATTGAAGATTCCAGTGGAAGTGGGACAATGTTGCGATGGATTTTGTAACCGGTTTCTGCGAGTACGATGGGAGGGTTTGATACCATTTGGGTAGTGGTGGATAGATTGACGAAGTCTGCTCATTTCATTCCCATCAACCTCACCTATCTGATGTCAAGGTTGGCAGAGATATACATCCAAGTGATCGTAAAGCTACACGGGGTTCCTCGAACTATTATTTCATCTGAGAGACCCGAGGTTTACTTGAGTGCAGGAAAGTTTGCAAGACGCGCGTTGGAGTGCGAAATTGCGCTGAGCTCGGCATATCACCCACAGGTCGATGGTCGGTCCGAGAGGACCATCTAGTCGTTGAAGGACTTGCTGAGAGCGTGTGTTCTTGAGCAAGGAGGAGCGTGGGATTCGTATCTACCACTGATTGAGTTCACGTACAACAACAGTTTTCATTCTAGCATAGGGATGGCACCCTTTGAGGCATTGTATGGGAGGAGGTGCAGGACTCCATTGTGTTGGAGTGAGTCAGGAGAAGGTGTGGTACTCGGACCCGGGTCGTGCGAGAGACCACCGAGAAGGTAAAGCAAATTCAAGAGAAAATGAAGGCTTCGCAGAGTAGGCCAGAAGAGTTACCATGACAAGAGGAGGAAGGATTTGGAGTTTCAAGTCGGTGAGCATGTGTTTCTGAGAGTCAATCCGGTGGATCAAAAGTGGTCGAGCTTTGAAGGCTAAGAAGTTGTCCCCTCGTTTTATTGGTCCATACCAGATCCTAGAGAGAGTTGGGAAGGTGGCTTACCGAGTTGCTTTGCCACCTAACCTATCAAATTTGCATAATGTGTTCCATGTGTCTCATCTGAGGAAATATATTTGGACTGGTCCCATGTAATTCGGAGGGACGACGTGCAAGTGAGGAGAACTTGATCGTGGAGACAGTCTGCGTCGAGATTGAAGGCCGAGAAGTGAAGACTTTAAGAGGAAAAGAGATCAAGCTAGTGAAGGTGGTTTGGTTTGGAGCCTTGGTGAGAATGCTACTTGGGAGCCGGGAGAGCAAGATGCGGGAAGCCTATCTGAGTTATTTGCTTCAGGTAAGATTTCGAGGACGAAATATTCTAAGTGGGGGAGAGTTGTAACACCCCAAAATAGTTCAATTAATTATTTGATTGAGTTATTTAAGGTTTACAACATTTTAGTTAAGTCAAGTATTAATTAGAAGTTTATTTCATTTAGGAGATGCTTAGGTGAATGTGGAAGGTGGGCGTAGAGGCCCATGAGCCATGAGAGGCCCATGAGCCATTAGAAGCCCAAGTTGTTGACTCATAGAAGAGTGTCGAAGGAGAGGGAGCATTCATTACCAAAAATTATCAAGAAAAGTCAAAGGGAAAGTAAGAGAGAGAAGTTGGTAGGTGAGATCACTTTCTAGAGAGAAGGAAGAGCTTTTGGCGTGGAAGAAGCTCAAGCTCAAGGGAGAAGAGTTGCTGCGAGTGTTAACTGGAGGGTTTCATGAAGAAGAGAGTGTGTCCTACTCAACCCGAACAAGGTTAGGGGGCTCTCTTCTCACGTATAATTTTGTAGTATGATGAGTTGTTATGTGTGAGTAAGTTGTAGTTATGTTTGCTGAGTTGTTTTGCATGCTTGGTGTGTTTTGATGTTTTTGATGTTGTGTTTTGGCTCACTTCAGAGGAGTTGTGTGGAGTGGATGAGAGAGTTGATCATACGAGGGATCAAGGAGTGAAATGGGAGTTGAGGAAACTCTCAGTCCCAGTGAGCTAGAGTGAGTGAGAGTGAGCAACATAATCATGGAGAGGTTCTTAGAGAATAGGCTTAGGATAACAGAGGAGTAGCTGAAAACGTACATCATAAAGTGACGAGTGTGCGTTGAGTTAAATGGAGTAGTCGGTTTAGGATTGCTGAGGTGAGGTTACTTTCCATACGTAAGCTGGAACTTAAGTGAATAATCGTAAGTGTCAAGAACGTAAGTAACGAGGTCATAGGAGCCGAGGTGAGTGATAGAGCACCAGTAACTAAGTGTATGAGTACCTGAGACTAGGTATAAGTATCGGTTTGTACTTGTCGAGGTGTAGGGTAAGTAGGCCGAGATGCTTAGGCCGAGATAGAGTACTTAGGCGTAGATGCTGAAGTGCCGTTGATAACGTATAGCGTGTAGTAACCGAGGTTTTATGGCCGAGATGTAGAGTATATCATACCTAGGTGTACTTGCCGAGGTGAGATGTTGCGTTTAAGCGCGGTGTCCAAGCGTGAGGAACTAGGTGGTGTTATAGAGGAAGTAAAGTGCGTTCGCGTGAATTGAAGTGACTATGAGTGGAGTAGAGTGTAGGCGTGCAGAGGTGCCAAGCGTCTTGAGAGTGCCGAGTGTGTCGAGGTGCTATAGGTGCCGAGGTGTTGTTTTAATGCTAGTGTAAGCGCGAGTTGTTCTTTGGGCGCAATCGTGAGCGTCGCTTTGAGTGCCAAGTACGTGAGGGGTTAAATGGTGTAGTCATTTTAGTCCCTATTTGACGTTTTAGTCCTAAGTGACATGGTAGTCCTCGTGGTGACTTTTTGGTCCACTACTTGGAACCGAGGTGTTCGGTGAATTGAGGGCGACAGTCTTAGCGCTGTAGGCCGATACAGAGACGTCGGCCTTAGTGCCGTAATGATGTATGAGAGTTGTTTGGCCGTAGGGCTACGAGTAGAGGAGTAATAAATGTTGAAGTCCCTGAGGGGCATTAAATAAAACGAAAAGGGTGAACGCAGAGGACTTCGGTCCTAGAGGTGAGCAGAGGACTAGGTCCTAATTATGAACAGAAGGCTGCGGTCTAAATGGTGAGTTACTGGAATTGTGTTATGATTGAATTGAATGATGTATATGCTGTGTGTTATGCATTGTTCATGGTGTCTCATAAATCATAAGCATAATGGTGAAAGCAGAGGACTTCGGTCCTATGGTGAAAGCAGAGTACTTCGGTCTTAATGGATCCATCATGCATATGCCCTTGGAGTTTTGGGTCTGCATCATGCATATAACTCATGCACTAAATAATTGTGTTATTTGTGTGTTGTGCCGAGATGTTTATATGTGTTCGCTTAGCATAATGCTTGTCATAAACCTTATTATATGTGTTTAGAGACTCACCCTACTGCTTTTATGTTGCTTCTCATGTTGGCAACTTGCAGGTATGCCCGAGTAGAGGTGTCCTCACTCGGTGTCGTTTGGCGTCGTCATTGCTCTGATATGTAACACTGGGGGCCGAGTAGTTTAGAGGTCTTTTTGGGTTGGTTTTTGAAATGTATCTTGATGTTATTTTGGAACATGTTTCATTCCGACTGCGTTGTAAATTAAAACATGTGTTTTTATGAACTCGTTCCATTTAGCCGAGGTGTTATATGTCACACTGATAACTGTTGATGTGCGCCATTGCTGCTTGTTTGATTGTCTTGTAGAAAATGTAGCACTCTCTTGTGAGTGGTTTTTGAAAAACTCTGATTTAATTTGCTAAATAGTATTAAAAGTAAGGGGGTGTTACACCTAAGGCCTTGGGCAGAGCCAAAGGATTTGCATTACATAGATCATTACTTTGAAATGAAAACAACAGGGAAATCGACGATCTTCCAGTTGCCAAATTCTTCTCCTGCAACATTGCGACGAACCAGGCCTCGACCTGCGCGCTTCTTGACTAACTCTTCCTCGATGACGACCACATGATTAGGGTTCAAAGACGCCAAAGCCTCACGAAATTCAGCATAACTTTTGCTACCATAACATCAAACATTAGACCATTTGGGTACGGTAGTGGGGATTCTTCACTTACGAACCACGACGATTCGCGATTTCTAAGGATTGAAAGGCGGATTCGAGGGATTCTGCGCAGCTTCAATATAAGGAGAGGGGCGGGGTTTCTTGACCGTGAACTCTTCCTCCCCAGAGACAACTACAAGCTTATCGTCGACTACAAACTTGAGTTTCATTGAAGTGTTGAATGGACAAATACGCCATTGCATGGATCCAAGGTCTCCCCAAGAGACAAAATTGTATGAGGATTCAATATCCATAATCTGAAAAGTCACATAGAACACCTCGAGCCCTATTTGCATTGGAAACTCCATTTCCCCTATGACTTCTTTCTTAGACCCATCAAAAGCCCTGACCAGGGTAGAGCTGGGCCTCATGTAAGAACAATCCACCTCTAACTTGTTCATCGTTGATCTGGGCATAACATTCAATGAGGATCCATTGTCAATGAGAACCACGGAGCGTATATTCACCGCACTTCACCGAGATATGCAACGCCTTATTGTGCCCCCTTCCCTGCAGGGTGAGCTCATCATCGGTGAAGGTAAGGTAATTAGATGCAACGATGTTCCCAACTATGCCATCCAAGCGATTGTGATAATGTCTTGGGCGACATGGGCCTCATTCAGTACTTTAACCAAGGCATCTCGGTGGGCTTCTGAGTTTAGTAATAGTGACATGATGGAAATTTTGGCTGGAGTGTGGTGCAGCTGGTCCACCACTTTGTAATCACTCTGCCGCATTATCTTCAAGAATTCAACAACCTCTGGTCCGACACCTTCCTACTTATCGCAGCTCGGCTCTACATTCTTTCCTTTCCTGATTCTCTCTTACATTTGCCTTAGAGGACCTCTTCCCGAGCTTGGGGAACATACACACGCCCCACTTCGTTACCCCACTACTCCCCGCAATATTGGTGATGTCAAGAGAAGCTTGAGATTTGGGCCGAAAATGGCACACCGTAACTCCATGGGACATTATTGTTCTTACGGCTAGGAGTGGAAATAGGACACTATTGCTATTCGACTAGGAGCCGGAAATGGGATCACAATAGTCTTTGGCTTTTCCACAGCCGAATCCGATCGTATGGCACCTCGATAGGTCTCTGCACATCTCTACCCCCTTCTGATTGGAAGGTCAGAACATCCTCCTCTCTCTCCTGCACACCCACCTGGATGATGTGGCGGTCCATCAGATCCTGTAACACCACCTTGAATGTTTCACATGCTCCCACACAGTTGACATTAGCACAAACTCCTTTCTGAACACAACCCATTCTAATAATCCCGCATTTGCACAATTCTGCATGAATGATTTCTGGGGAGTCTGAATATCTTCTACTGATCTGATTAGAGATTGCTCTTTCATATCCATGATTGCATTAGTGGCATGCTTCCCATGACCAGGCATCGGGTTAGTCGTGATATTTGGATCTTCTTGTTTAAAGGTTATCCCTTTGGTATCAATCAGATCTTGCACCACAATTTTGAAGGCCTTGCGGTCCTCAAGCGGCGTGTCCAACCGCCTTTCATGAAATGCACAGGTAACGTTGGGATTGTAGCCTCGGAAGTAGGGTGGCTGGACTGGTTTCATGGGTCTGGTATTGATGAGCTTGTTTGTGGCAAGATAGCTGAAAAGGTCAGTATAGGACATGGGGATGGGATCAAAGGTGGTCTGTTTTTTGTCTTGGTAGTTTTTGTGGTAGTTATTTTGTGGTGGACGAGTTGGTTGCGTTTGAGTGGGGACAGGGATGTTTTGTGGTTGATAAGGTGGGCTTATGGTGATAGTGTTGGTTTCTCCTTCTTTTTTCTTCGAAAATCCGAGGAATGGCTTCTTGTGGGTGGTTGTACCTGCGGAACTATGGGCAATCTTGCCGCTTCTCAGTCCATTTTCTAGTCTTTCACCGATGATTACCATGTCTGAGAAATTGGAAGATACGCTGCCGATCAACCGATCATAGTATAACGGTGGCAGGGTTTCCATGAACATGAAGACCGATTCTTTCTCCAACAAAGGGGTGTTACTCACGCGGCCAAAGCCTCCACCGTTGGGCATACTCCTTAAATGACTCATTATCTCTTTTTGCCATGCTCAGTAATTGTGTTCATCGGGCGCCATATCCGTATTATCTTTGATGCTCGTGCGAGAAGGCATCACCAAGTCCTTCCAACAATGGATACGGGGCGGTTCTAGCTGCATATACCGGTTGAGAGATGCCCAACAAAGGCTCTCTTGGAAATAATGGATCAAAGAACTTGTCATCATGAGAATGTGCGACCATTTTTCTACATACATGGTCGAGATGGCTTTTAGGGCGTGTCATGCCTCGGTACTTGTCGAAGTCGAGCACTTTGAATTTAGGAGGTAAAACCACATCGTGGATGAGACACGAGATCCCGAGCTTCTCTTGCTCTGAGAGCTCGACCCTTCAATCATTCTTAAGCGCTCTTCTAACATATGATACCTGTCTCTAGCTTGAGGAGTTTCAGCAGGATAGTTCTGAGGAAAACCATTCACACCGTAGTGAGGATTACTCATCAACATTACGGCTGGGTTCGCGTGTGGGTCACGTGAGTGAGTGGTATTCCCAGGAATCGATCCCTGAACTTGGGGATGTACCATTGCTGGTGAATGAAAGCCAAACGGAGTTCCCTGCGGAATAGGAACCTGAATTTGGGCCTGAGGCGTTCCCGTTCCTCTATTGTTTGTGGTAGAGATGGGTTGGACTTGCTCTGCAACCCTAGTGGGATTCCTTCCTGCATTAGCCTCGACACCTGGAGGTGCGTATCTGGGTGGGAGTCCCCAAGGCATCCTATGCATGACCGGTTGGCCCTGGTTGTTGGCCCCTAAAGTATGAGCAAAGGTGACAGTCTCAAGACTCGGAGGGGGGAGAGCGACAGCAGCTTCGATAGCGACAGCGAGACTTTCAGCGGCAGTTCCATTCCTCAAGGCTTGTAGTATCACCATCATTTCGGTCATTTGTGCCTCCATTGCCCCCATTTTCGTTCTCAACTCCCGATTCTCCTGAGCCAATTGCTCTGGATTGGGAAACTCAGCAGTTGGGGTATCATGGTCTGATTCACCGCTTCCTAGGTCTTCAATGATAGGACGGTCCGAATCATTCTGGTTAGTTGCCATGAGCCTTGCTTGCAGACGCGTCCAATAGCGATGATTAACCAGCTTCCCTGACTTTCTGTTGACGGAACACACTTATGAACACGAGAACGAATAAATGAATGCAATGCGAATGAATGCATGTTTGGTTTGTCTTGGGCCGAGAATCGCAGTGGATTATGTCTTGCCATAGATACGCAGGTAGATCTTTGATTATTTTTATTATATTACTTTCTTTGGATCATACTGAAATTGGAATCTGGAAGCGAAACAGGTGTATTCCATACATTTGAATTTAAACAGAATACTTCAAAATCTGAATCCAAAAGTACGATATTCTGATACAACGACTGAAAAAGGAAAAGTACAATAAACACAAAAAATGGAAAATTACAATAAAGAAGCTCAAATACAAAGAGTTTTGACATTTCCACTCCTTTTCCTTTTGTTGTTGGTAGAGGTACTTCTGGCCTTCTCTTTGGCTTCTTCAACTAGGGCTCTGCAGTACTCCACAAATTTGTACACCTCAAGCGGGGTGTTGAGGGGATACATCTCAATTTCAGCTTTTCTTAATTTCTTGGGCACATCCGCAAGAGCCTGGTTGACCAACTCTGATAACTTGGAGAACCTATCCTTCCAGTGTTGAACTTCATCCCTCAGCTCAATGATGACTGCCTGCTCTTCAATCCTACCGAGCAGCTCGACATATCGATGTTCCCAATACTGACTTTCATCCCTCACTTGCCGGTATGCATCGCTGATGTGACAAAGGCGCCTCTTCAACTCATCAGAATCCTCTTGTTCTACTTTTAGGGCCCTCTGATATTCTCTGAGGATGTTCTCAAATGAGTCTCTCTCTTGCACAACACTGTCTAACTTACTCTCCCATTCAGCTTGTAACATGCGGGATTCTCTTTTTGACTTGGCAAGCAAGCTTTTCGCAGTTCTCTCTTCCATTTTTGCTTCATCCCACAATTCTTTCCACTGATTGGCTTCTTCCAGGGCCTTCTTCTCTTTCAAGCTTCGCCTCTTGATTTCCTCCTTGGCTCCTTGCAGATACCTTTGAACTTCTAACTTGCTCTCCTCTTCCCCTTTTAATTTCTGACTGAACTTCTCAATGGTAGTAGACTTGAGGGAATTTTCTTCTTTCAGCCTTTTGTTCTTCAAAGCCATCTTCTCTATCTCAGCTTGCAAAGATCTATTCTCTTCCTCTGCTTTCATCAAAGCCAACTTAACCTCGCCTAACTCTTCGACAACAGAACACTAGCGTCTACTACTTCCCTCTCGACTTGCAGTTCTTTTTGGTAGGGCAATTGAACACTCTGGATTCTTTTTCCAAGCCACTGAGCGAAGGTAATACCACTAGTCCTCTGAGCAAGCTCTACTTTTCCCATGCGAATCACCGTACTCCAGGCTTGCAAGACCTTTCTAAGCAAACTGTCATCTTTTGGTCCTCCTTCAAAGATGTAAAACGGGAATATCATCTCTTCAGTAGGCGAATTCCTCATCGGATATCCCAATTGCCTCAGAGTCAGAGACGGGTTGTAGTTGATGCATCCCTTAGTGCCCATCAGCGGGACATTTTGAAAACCACCACAGCGGAAGACTACCGTAGGCCTATCTTCCCAGCAAGATGAGAGATACCAACGGATCGAGTGCTCATCTAGACCCCCTAGAAACTGGATCCATTCTTGAATACTCATAACTTTCACCTCACACGTTACAGCGTAGTCAATCAATTTTTCCACTCGTGTTGGGTTGGTGAAGGCATGAATGAGAAGCCACGCATACAACAGGTGAGAAGAGCAAGAGATTTTCTTCCTTCTCAAGTCACAATGATGGGTAAGAGCAGAATAAGTGTTAGCAAGGATGGCGGGAATTGGATTAATGGGGCTCCTCCCATTCTGAAAAGCCAGGAAAATACCAATAACGGTCACATCCACATACCTCTCAATCCGCGGAAAGAGGACAACTCCAAAAATTGCTAAGGCCAAAACTCGCTTGAAAACAACCCAATTTTTACTTCTGGCATAGGCTTCCATTAAACCCTCAAGGTAGCTCTGCGGGAAACCTATCACATTGTTTCTCTTCTGCTTTTGGAGCTTCAGGTCCTCTACCTTCACCTGCAACAATGCAGCAAATTTCTCGTCCGTGTAATATTGTTCTTTATCTTTGTAAGAGCGACTCACGCTGAGAGGAAACCCAAAATCTGATGGTATTCTTCCAACGTGGGAGCCAATTGGAAATTTCTGAAAAGAAAGCACCTGATCCCGGAGTCATAAAATCTGCTCAGAGCCACGATAGCTTCAGTCTGTACTTCTAGCGATAACAACTTCCGGAGGCTCCCATAAGCATTGTCAAACGATCCCCTTTCAATAGGTCCCATCAGGTCAACACATTTTTTCAGACTGGCAACATCAAACTTACTTACAACCAGATATCTCGGGGCGTGCACGGTCTCACTTCTTGATTCCATTAAGTACCTATGGCAAGATTCTTTGTCACTTTGGGATTCTCGGCCAACAAACTTTGATGAAATGCAAGGATGCATGCATGAGTGTAAAAAGCTTATGTCGGATGCAATGCGAGGATGCATGCAAAATGATGATGACGTTTTATGCATATGCAGATTAGGGCAAAAAAATTTATTGGCACTAATTCAAGTTGTTTTTTTCTTCTTTTTTTTTTTTTTGGAAAATGCGGGCCGTACGTGGCTTCATATGAACCTAGTAAGAGAAAGGCTACAACGACATCTCTTTCTCCCTTTTTGAAAAGAAAGGGCCACATGCTACCTTGTACGGACCGACAAAAGAAAGGCTACAATGACAACTCTTTTTTTATTTTCTCTCTTTTTTTTTAAACGTCTCCCTTTCTTTTTTTGAAAACGTGTCTAGATTACAATGCAACACACAATTTGGTATGCCCCTTGTGTCCTACGAAGGCGGGGACCTAGGTTCTAGGACGACTCAAATGTTCCTCCCATGTGGGTTCTAGTCACTTCCTCACCAGGTTACCAGAGCTAATTCTCTCTCACAATAGCACCCACAACGATGGAATGCCATCCGGTGTGAGACATCATGAAAGAGCATACTGGCCGAAACTTTCGTGAGAGTCGGAAGGACAACGGTCCAATTGCCGATCCTACTACTCGTTTCCACTCTCCTAAGTTTTGTCAGACCTTGGGTTTTAGGCCCCTCTCAAAGCACAATAAGCATAAGGTGTGCGTGTGTGCAGCGAGGACATACCGCCTAAAACTACCCACATATATCACCCCACCTGCAAATGAAAAAAAAAAACAGAACAGACTAGACAAAAACAAACAACAACATGTTGTCTACACTAGGGTTCAATATCAAATAAGCTAGCCTAGGGTTTCAACAAAAATTAAGGGCATTGCTTACCTCAAGAAAGGGAGCCAAGAAGAGGGGATCATAACAAGATGGGGGGAAATGCATGAGGGTACTAAGCACATAAGCAAAGAGGAGGAAGGAAAAACAAACATGGAAGAAGAGAAAACAAATGCACATGCATACAACATGATAAGAAAGAAGAGGAAACCGAAAAGGGATAGAAGCAAACAAAGTATCCAAATCAAATCGATAGCACATTAACCACACATTTAATTAGTTAGGCTTGACCCACTTAAAAAAAGAAAAGTCCCCAGTGAAGTCGCCAGCTGTTGCACCCGAAAAATCCGGTTTGGGTTTCTCAATGTACAACGTGGAAAATTTTTGAAGCCGCCACCAATATTTTAATTTTAAGACCAAAACATTGAAAAAAGGTCTTTTGAACAAGGCATATGGTCTTTTGAAAAACTAGAGATATAGGTTCGGAAATTCGATTACGTGTGAGGAAGGTATTAGCACCGCACACGTCCTTTCTACCGAAAGGGAACCTTTAACTAAGTGTGCGGTTTTACGTTTGATTTGAAAAATATCTAGATTTGCCTATTTATTTCTTATTTAAAGATAAATGGCAAAACTTAATGAAAATTTTTATTTTTGGCGCTTGACAAGAGATGGCCTCTCGCTCCTACGTATCTCCGGGTGCGATGGAGAATTCAAAGCTACGTAGTTCTTGGTTGTCATGAAAAGGGTTTTTGCTTTTTAATATTTTTTAGAGTTTTTCGCAAAGTGGTTGAGCGTTCGCGGTGACCAAACAACAACAGTTTAGAGTGGTCGCACTACTAACTCTTTTTTTGAAAATGAGATCCTCACTAACAATCAAGCGGCAAGCGCGCGCGGTGACTATTGATGACAACCGGTTTTTATTTTGATTATTGAAAAGGTTTTCACAATTGAAGGGGAGCGTTTGTGAAGACCAAACAACAACGGTTTAGAGTGGCCGCACTACTAACTCCCACGGGAATGAAATCATCACCCACAATCAAACGGCAGCGCGCGTGATCATCAATGACAATTGGTTTTATTTAGGTTGGAATGTTCGTGGAGACCAAACAACAACGGTTTAGAGTGGTCACCACTAATGACCCATTTGAAAACTAGAGTTGTTACTAACGATCAAACGAGTAAAACCCGGAGTGACCATTAGCAAGAAATTATTTTTATGGGGAGTTCGGTTATTAAAAAAGGAGTTGTTTGAAGGGGGATACTAGTAAAAATGGAGGTGCTATTTAGCTGCTGAGTGTTGTAATATTAAAATACAGAGGGTTCAAGCATCAATCTGAACTTGAAATAAAAAAAAAGAATAAAGGGGTTACATTACAAAAAATGGGTGATGCAACTATCAATCTGATCTATTAATAATCTACTCTCATTATTATTATTATGATTATTAGTAAGAAAAAGGCAAATAACAAAAAAAAAAGGATATATGAATAGTGTAACAGATGTATGAGTTAGAAGTAAACAGAGGGACTTGAAAGTTGAAATCTCAAAGTAACCCACGCACACAGAGAGAAACAGTGAGAGAGCGAGAGAGAAAGAGTACCGCGAGAGAGAGGAAGAGAGAGAGGGAGAGGAAGAAGGCGACAGATGGGGGGCTTCGTCGGAGCTGGGGTTCTGGTGATGGTGACGGTGGTGCGCACCGTGAAGTAAGGGCGCCGGAGAGATGAACGTCGCCGACAACGGATGCTAACGATGACGATGAGCGTGAACGGTGATGATGGCGTGAGCGAGAATAGCGTCGAAACGCCGGCTCTGCGTTTGATGTTTGGTGGTGGTGGCGGCGGATACGGCGAGCTCGTGACGGCGTGCGGTTGTTGTTGGAGTGGTTGTAAGCTTACTCACTCTCACTCTCTTTCTTCTCTGTTTCCTTTCTGTGGTTTTTTTTTATTCTCAAAAGTTGGAGGGATGAATGTTTGAGTGTTGAGGTTATGAATATATGGTGATATCAGTGATTGTGCTTCATCTTTTGAAATGGGTATGGTGATGGGCTCTTCTTGGTTTCTCTCTGGTTTAATTTCTTTCTTCCCTTTTTTCTCTCTAATTTTCCAATCGATTCCCTCCCCCTTCAGTTTGGTTTCTCCCCCTTTTGTATAGCGTTCCACCTTATAGAGAAAGTGTGGTTGATGTGTTTGTACAGATTATGAAAAGAGAAGCAGGATAGCTAATGTGTAATTACTGTTGCTGGATTCAAAGATGTGTTGAAGGTGGCGTGAAGTAATGAGGGTTGATGTGGATAAACATTATTGTGTATTAGTGTTTTTTTTTTGGGTAGAGAAGTGAGCTGGTGGTGTAAAGGATTGGAGAAAAGTACACTGTTGGAGGCTTTCAGTAAGCAGTGGCGTGAAGCCAACTTGGTTGCTTGAAAAACTATGCTTACTTTGACTAATAATGGAAAAAGCAAGAAACAATTAAGGAATTATCTCTAATGCTAGAAATACATACACTGCAAAACATTTTTTTTTAATTTTGTAATTCATATTTGTTTGTATTATTAGTTTCAGATTTTATATTTACTTGCATTTTGTATTTTTTAATATCATGATTTTCACCAAAAATAGTAGTTTAAGATTAAACACTAATAACAGATTTTTTAATTCTTTTTCTAGCAATAAAAAGTAAATAAGTTCTACTAATAATAAAATAACGTAAAAACCGCTAACGAGTACACACGTATATAATTAGAACTAACACGCGAGCCAAACGAGAACAAAATTGTGCAAGATTGTTAAAACTAACGTGCACGATTAAAAATAACACGCGCGCACCACATAACATATTTTTGAGCCTTTTTGAAAGCGAGAAAAATACCCGTTAAAAATGGGTGTTCACAAAAATACAATTTTACTTGATTTTCAACTAGTCGGACAAAATTGGGGTATGACAGATCTCAATATAATTGAATCAAAGGAATATAAGGGAATTTTTATTTTACTTGAACATGCTCCTAGAGTAGCATAAACGAGAAAATATTTTCAAGTGTATTTTGAGTCAAGATTATATGATATTATAATGAAAATGATAATCACAAACCACTCAATGAATTGAACTTCATTCTTATAAGAGAACGAATAAGTTAAAACATTGAGTACAATAAACGTTATGGTTATGATCATTGATTTAGTAAAGGTTGTCATTATCCTTTATGAAAGATTTCTTTGAATTTCTTTGACACAAAAATATGAAAGATTTGATATCGAGTTCCTGATCAAGAACTAGAACTTTAGACCGTGATTGAAATCTATAAGATCTATTTGATCTTAGTATACTTTGAAACAAGGAAAAATGAGAAAAATAAATTATTTTTATGTATCCCAATTATGCTCTTGTAGTAGCAAAATTGAGAAAATACTTTGAAGAATATTTTGAAAGTTTAGTGGTATTTGGCAATTATAGGTAAGCGTTAACTTAACCAAGTTGGGTTTTCATTTTGTGTTTCCCTTTTTTCTTATAGGTAAGTTAAAGGAGTCTAGCTTTCTCCAAAGCTAAGTCCACTGTGTCACATATTTATGAAGACATAATAATAAACATGGTAATTAAATTGGGATACTACCGCGTATCGTTTGACCACTTTTTTGAATCGTGTATCGTAAGATACATTATCAATAAAAATATGACAAGATCTCATTTATCAGCCTCAAGTATCTCATTTTCTTCCTCTCCATCTCCATCTCCATCTCCAACTATCTCTTTAATTTCACTCTCATCCTCTATTAAGATGGACTTTCCCTTCTTATTTACCTTATTCATGTTTCTTGGACCTATAAAATAAAATTAAAAACATTATAAATATGACAATCTAATATCATAGTTAAGTATTACTTATTATTTAAGTTTTAAAATTTAAAGTTTAAACGTGCATGTATATCCATCCATGAAGCATCAATTAGTAAACGAGGATTCTCCTTTTCACAAATCCACTCATCATAGATTCAATATCAGATAAGCATGTAGGATTGTTAGTATCTTCTCTCTCCTCCCTGACCTTTCTCATCTCAAATTGAAGATTATACTTAACAGAAATGTAAGTTGTTACCTTTTTTGCATTTGCAATGGTGTTGGAAAAACTGTAAGCAATGGTGTTGCAATGGTGACCTAGATAATTTTGATCTTTTTGCCTCTAACATTTTTCTGACAGATACAAGATTAGAAGCTCCATCTCTCACAAGTTGCACTACATTATCGTCTTCATTTTTTTGTAAGCATAAAAAATTTATTTTAAAAAAAAGAAAAGCAAACAAAAAACATGTGGGACATAAATCACTACGCCAGCGTACAAGGTTTGTCAGCGTTTTTTTTGGGCATTAGTAGCGTTTTAAAACGCTAGAGAAGCTGGCGCTACTAATGCGTACACCCCATTAGTAGCGTTTTAAGAAACGCTAGCCATTTACCCAGCGTGTTTTAGACATACGTGGCGTTTTATATAAAACGCTAGCCATTGACCCAGCCTTTTTACAATTCCTAGCGTTTTACGTAACGCTAGGGATCCCATAGCTCATTTTACTACCATTCCTAGCGTTTTAAATAAAAACGCTTAGGGATCCCATAACTCCTTTTTACTACCATTCCTAGCGTTTTAAATTAAAACGCTAGGGATACTATAACCCTTTTTACTACCATACCTAGCGTTTTATAAAAACGCTAGGGATGCTATAGCACCTTTTTACTAGCATTCCTAGCGTTTTATATAAAACGCTAGGGATGCTATAGCATTCCTAGCGTTTTATATAAAACGCTAGGAATGCTAGTAAAGGTGCTATAGCATCCCTAGCGTTTTTATATAAAACGCTAGGGATGCTATAGCACATTTTATTAGCATTCCTAGCGTTTTTACAGTAAAACGCTAGGGATCCTCTAGCTCCTCTTTACAATTCCTAGCGTTTTAACTTTAAAACGCTAGGTATTGAATGAATTTTTTACTTCATTTCTAGCGTTTTCACTCTAAAACGCTACCTATTGACTGAATTTTTTTAAATATTTTTTTATTTTGGTTTGTTCTCCATTTTAATTAACCTATAAATTCATTCCCTTTTCAACAAATTCAGAAAATACATTCCAATCCAATATATCATTCAAACAAAATTCACCAACAAAATTCATCAAATAATATTTCCAATCCAATATATATCATTCTAAGAAGTACTTACAACATAATATAAATCCAATATATACAACATAAATAATAACTAAACTATTATGAATCTCAAAACTTGCTACAAAAAGCTAGAAACAAAATGGCACCACTCCCCATTGCTGTAAGTTGTTCAAAGAGTAATCTGGATTTTTTGAAGTTGGGAAAATATGAAAAAAAATGAAATAAAATTAGAATTAAAATGTTTATTAAATGTGAGTAAGTATTATAATATCAATATAAAAATAAATCTAAGTAGTTACCTTGGTTGGGATTGCTACTTTGTCATGAGTGATAATCTCTTTCATATACCTCATAACATAGTACCCACAATCATTGCTATTTGGTTGTTTAGGACACTACAAAGCAAAAGATTATAACTTAATTGTCACATTTTTATGACCAAAAATCAATTAATTAAAATTATAAGAATGATTCTTAAAAAGCTTACAGCTTATGGGTAGCCATCTTGTTTTAGTCGTAGATAATCCCAAGTATTCTTTCAAAGCAATCATAACGTCATACATATATATATATAACGTTAAGTTGAACAAAATACATATATTAAATTATACAAATTAAAATGAGAGGGTTACACATACACACCTCTCAACCGATTCTCTGAAGTCTTCGTGACGTTGTAATGGCCTTGAAGTGAATCCGGATAATAGACAACATTTTGCTTAGGGTTTATTGCAAAGAGTACCCAATGTTGCCTGCAAGTAAATGAAGAACGAATGAGTACACATTAATTTACACTATAATACAATCCTCAAAATAATTAAACAAGTGATTGAAGACTAAATTTCTCACCCATTATTGAGTGGTGCCAAAAATAAAAAGAGTCGCCCTTCAAATGCTTGGCTTCCATGAAGCGTGAATGGATATAACTTTGTACTTCACTCTTAATCACGATGTCGTTCCTCTGTATTACCTTGCTTAAACACAACGATACACGCCGGACACAAGAAGAAATACTTCTATGTCCGTTGAGAAGGGACCAGAAGACGATTGTACAAAAACCTATTGTAGCGACCGAAAAATCCGGGAATGGATTCTTCGAAGTTCGAAAGGAAGCCGCCACCAAATTTTAGTTTAAGGGCAAATTCGGAAAATCCCTTTTAGGTTTAAGATAAGGCTGAGTTTAGGGTTCGAGAGTCGTTATGCGTGGGAAGGTATTAGCACCCCACGACATCCTTTGTCTAATTATTTATGCTTTACTAATATTTACCCTTATTATTTATAATGAAAAAGACTTAATTAAATTTTTAATTTTTAGTGCTTGACAAGAGTGGACTCTTGCTCCTACGTACCTCCAGATGCAATGGAGGAATCAAAGCTACGTAGTTCTTCCTGAAAAAGGTTTGTTTGTTGGTGTTTTTTTAGTGTAGGGGCCTAGGATTCCTTGAACTGCATGCAGCTCATCGATTCCTAGGGCGACTAACCCGATTGTACAACCGACTTAGTCCCCTACTTTTTGAAAATGATTTTTTGTGTTTTTGAGAGAGATTGGTTTGATGTGAGGTGGGTTGCTTTTAGAATAGGTATTCTAGGACTCTTGAACTGTACAGCCCACTCGTCCTAGAACGCTGACTAACCCGGTTGTACAACCGACTTAGTCCCCTACTTTTTGAAAATGGTTTATTCGTATTTATTAAGTTTTCAGGGTTACTGAACTGTACAGCTCATTGGCCCTAAAATAATGACTAACCCGGTTGTACAACCGACTTAGCCGCTTATTTAATTTCGAGAGAAAACGTATTTGTATTTGAATTGGAAAAGAATTAAAATGGAAAAAGGGGGGTGAAAATTGTAAGATGAGGTTTTATTAGTCGCAGGGGGTTGTATAATTAATGAGGGGTGTAAAAAGGAAGCCCAGTTCGCAGATTCATTTTTAGCGGAGATCCTTTCGTTTCGAGTGAAATCAGAGCTTGAGCGTCTGGACTCTGGGCGTTCGAGCTACAGTTGGCCTTAAAATAAAAAGATATTTTACTTATCTTTTTAGAGAGATACCAAAAGTTGATTTATTTAATTTTTACAGAAATACGCTGTCCAATTATAACAATTAGGCTATTCTTCTATCAAGTAATGGGAAATTCCCACGAGTCAACTACACACATGAGATCAATTTCACTATCTGTATGCCATATAATTTAGGATAGACAATAAATTCAGCAATAATAAACCTAAAAATAATCATGCTATGCTATCTAATAATTTGCAAGATGTACAGACTATAAATATATCAAGACAAACATATTGATAAAGAAAATCGGTTTTGGAAACAAACCTGATATGGATCAAAGCTATCACTCTCAGATACCTTGAGAAAAGTAGCCAGACAAATAAGCTTTACTAATGCTGTTGCGAGATAAACAAACGACGGCTTTGACAGAAGTGCCGAGTGCATCATACTCAGATAAGGGTGTGGCGGAATAGTAGACGGCGTGGGGGCCGAAGGTGAGAATCGCACAGTTAAAGAAGTGGAACACCGTCATCTCTCTCTCTCTCTCAGAAATTCTGAAACTAGGTTTCAGTGGATTAGGATTCGGATGTTGAACCCTAATCCTATTTTTGGGTGATTTTAGCAGTAGTTTTCTACCTTCGTTTCTGTGTGTTTTAGACCCTAGGTTAACCGTTTATTTATAGGCAGAGATTAGGTTTTAGCATTAATTCTTTGTTTGACTGGCTTTTGCATATCCGATAATGTGGGCTTCTTTGAAAGCGATCTTGGAGAGCAAGAAACGGACCAAGAGATTACTGATGCTACTCCTTTATTTAATTTTCGTTTTTTATATTCTTTGTATTTTTAATATTATCATTTTTGTATTTTTGGACCTTTTGGACAATTAGACACCTTTTAAAAAATGTAAATAAAAATTAAATAGACTTTTTTGATATTTTTTGGACTATATATATATGTATGTGCTCAAAATAAGGACAAAATAACATTAATAGAAAAGAAGTCGGAATGACGAGCCCAATTGACAGAAAACAACTCGAATAAGCTCATTTGCAAGGAAACGACTCAGATGAACCCAACTAAGTTCGACCAGGCCTAAATACGAATATTCAACTAAAGATTGTGCGAAAAGATCGATCATTCGCGCGCATTCTTAATTTAAATAACGACATTTCGACTCAGTTGAAACAGGTTAGTTGAGATTGGCTTAGGTGAGACAACTTTTAATAATTCTCGTAATTGCGCGACTTCAGAACAAATAATAAAATAAACGACTAAAACGAGAAAAAGAATACGAACAAAATTGGGGTATAACAGCTGCCCCTCTTTATTAGTATTTTACTAGAAAGTGATGAGTTCTCGAACTTTCGTAGTAGAAATAGGAATAAAGATAAGATAGACGCTAATTTTGTCCGTTTAAGGGGGAAGCGGAAAGCTTAAGGAATGATAGGGGCTGGTTAACACTTGGCGCGTTAGCCGAGAGCTGATGAAGGGACAACAAGTACCTGAAGGAGCACTAAGGCTCTGAAGGACCACTCAGGGTCTGGAAGGTTGCCTAAGCCTTATTTGAAGGACCATCGTGGTCTGAAGGAGCGCAACTAGCTACGGTACTAGTTAAACGGTCTGAGGGGGCCTTTATATTCGAGCGGCCGTGATGGGTCAAGATCAGGTCTAGAACTAATATGTTGACCATGAAGGACGTCCGCTGTGTCTTAGGCTGACACAACTAGTCTGAAGGACCACTCGGGGTCTGCGAAGGTCCGCCGGGCTCGACTCCGACGTTGCGACCTGGGCCACTTAGGGCACTGAAGGAGCGTAGTGCTCTGAAGGACCACTCGGGGTCTGAGGGATCAACTTGGTGATCTGTGATACGATATGAGATCAACGCTTAAAGCGCTGATATTAGAGGAACAAAATAGGGACTAACACTGATCGTGTTTATCCGAGCACACCTAACAAATGCATCTACTGAGAAAGGGAAAACCAATCTACGTTTGATGAAGCAATTAATGGTGCAAGCAATGATTGGTATCTAGTAGGATGTGGAATGCCTTTTTCCTTTTCTCTTTTTGCTTATTGCTTTTCGTTTTTTTTTTTTTTTTTTTTGAAAAATGATGAATGCCAAATGTGAAAATGATGCAAATGAAATGCTCGGGTGCAAATACTATGGTACATGAGGTGATGATATGATATGATATGATATGATGTGATATGATATGATATGATATGATATGATGTGATATGATATGATATGAGTGATTAGGGTATAGAAACATTTTTGGTAATGATGAGATGTGAGACTTTAGATGCGAGAAGCAGAGGTGAATATTGATCATTTTTTGAAAAGAATAGTTTTGATTCGATACTTCAGCAATCTCAATGTTGTTATTTACAGACACTGATGTGAAAAAGTATTTGCAAGCTCGCTCATTTTTCTCTTCCATTTTGATGCCCCATGATGACCGAAGTTTTGGCCCACACAAACTAAATAAGTGGATTTCCAACATCATATGATCAACTTGTGTTTTCTCTCTCTCTAAAGCATTGTTTTGTGAAGATGTATAGTAGTGCGAATATAGATGAATGAGTCGATTAACTTGGGGTTTCTAAAGACCTAGGGTGTAGACATTTGTGGCACATGAAGGGGTGAATGACCTGATCGGTCTTTGTCAAGGTCATGAAAGGTAGGTTTTCCCAAGCCAAGAAATGCGGGGCCGCCCCAATTTAGATTTGATGACGGTGAGTGAATAACTTGCCTCTGTCTAGTGATGACAAGCTAGGGGTATAGAGGATGATGAATTGGGAATGCATTGGCTTTGGAATGAAAGGTGGCAAGTAGGAGATGTTGTCTCAACCCATAAAGTTTGATGTTTCCCTAATTATGGTAAGGACAAGATTGCTCCGACTAGAGTAGAAACATTTGGGGTAGTGAGTTGAGAAATTGCCCCGTATGCTTTTTTTTGGTGTGAATATGGCAAGGGGATGAGATGGGTGTAGGGTGAATTTTCCCATTTGAAGGTGGAGTGAAGAGCGACAGGATTGCCCCACTTGGAATGGCATTTCGAATGGTTGGCTTTAGTGAGATTGGAAAAGGTGACGGAGTTAAGGTTATGGGTTTTTGGAATTTGTCTGGTATGGCTATAGGCTGGATGTGGTACGACACTGTACAAATTTCCCCAAGTTTAAATGGAACAGATGGTGAAAGGGATCCCCCGCTTTAGGATATAGGTGACGATCCTAGTATAAACTTTTGGTTATCTATTGAATGACTCTCACACTATGATAGTCTTGAGTTTGTTATGATGAAAACTGCACTTGGTGATAACTAAGCCTTGTGTTTATATCAACGGAACTTGAATGAATCTACGGGTGCAAGCCTCTTTTTTTTTTTTTTTTTTGAGAAATATATTTTTTAGCAAACATATTGCAAATAAACTTATTTGTCCTAAGATTAAAAACTTTGAGAAAACAAAAACAATCGGTCATTGATCAGAATGGATTTTTGGGGTTGTAATGTGGTTGATGGTTAATGGTTTATGAAGGAAGGGATAATTGGGCTCAAAGAAGATGCTTTTTTTTATTGAGCGGTATGATTTGACTGATGGTTAATGGTTTATGAAAGAAGGGTTTATTAGGCTCAATGAGGCGTTTGAGGTTTTATTGCGATAAGAACCTCTCATGTGCCTCATGGTAGAATGGATATGTTTAGGTATGTGACTTGGCCAAGGGTTTATGAAGGATAGGATATTGAGGACAAGGGAAGTGTTTGGGGGATTATTTCAGACAAGGATCTCTTATGCATTTAATGGTAAGAAGTATCAGCTCATAATTGTACCACTTTTGCTTCGTGGTTTTTCGATCCTCTTTTTTGATTTCACTTTCTTTTTTGATTTTGATTTTTTCTTTTTCTTTCTTTCGAGCTGAGTGACTTGATAAAAATGATACACTATTTTTGATGTGGAATTGATCCTGGTCTAGGGTGATTGAAAGGTTTTTAGATTTTGGCTTAAGGTGGGTAGCACGGTTTTTTCGAGGGTATGGGAAGAGGGTCAAATTTCATTTCAAATCATGATTGCTCGTTTTCTCGAAAATTAACTTAAGGACCATAATTTATTTACTTTTATATATTTTCTTTTTTTCTTTATTTCTCCTTTTTTTATGCCCTAATTTTTGCTTAGGCCGCTCTTACGAGTTTTCAACCTAACGGGCCTTTTTGAATTTTTTTTTTGTAAAGGACTTGCACCAAGGGAATACAACGTTGACAAGGTATTTTAGAGATCACACATTTGCCCCAGTATGGAGGGCCTAAAATGTTATTTCACTAGGGGAACCAACCAGAAACATCAACTATGTACTGATGTGGGGAGTATGTACTTTATGGGTGGTCGGGGTGGGATTAGACTTTGACAGGGGATGATGGTAAGGTAGGGACGCTAACTGACTCAGACAAAAAATAAACACACATGTTACCCAAGTCACTACACAAATGCTTCGTAGAGAAATAACATTTAAAACATGATAGAAATTTTTGATGGGCATTTCGGTCATTTATCATGGGATGGAAGAGATGCAACGTTTGGTTAAAAATGTGAGCAAGCTAAAAATTTGAAAAAGCCGAGTGACTTGAAACACCTTGAGCTTGCAACGAAGTATGGCTAAACTTTTTCAAAAAGAATTATTTATCTCACAAGAATGCCTCACCTCTCATCACAATCTTTCTCTCAAAATTATGTTTTTTTTTTTCGTTTTTATGATGCATGATGTAAGTATGCAAATGAATGAATGCGCATGAAATGAGAATGCGAATGAACGAATGAATGTATGTGAAATGCGAATGTGATGTATGTGTATGAAATGATAATATTTTATTCGTCATGTCGGGGAATTATAAACTTTTCATTGGAGAGTAAAGTACAAAATTTAATTTTGACTTCAGCGTGCACGGCTTCTCTCCAAGGTAAAGATTTAAATTCCCTGACGGTCATAAAAGTGCATGCAACAGTAGATGTTTATTTGCTGGATGCATGTGGTATATTTTCCAAAAAAGTAGTAAAAAATGATTTTTGGTTTTTTTTTTTGATTTTTTTTTCGATAAAAGACGGTATGCATAAATATTTGTTTGAATGCAAGAGTGTAAAGCTCCTTTGTGACCCTAGAAATGCATCTTACAGAGTGGGTCTAAGGTTTCTTTTATAGTGAACCTTACAGGGATGGTTCTAAAGAATCCTACACATGGTCCCTAGAGCCAAGGACTCCGATCCAAGAACATCGACCCCAACAATAGGCAAGCTATTAGAAGGGATAGCATCCTCAAAAGGAATCAAACTCTAGGTGAGATTTTCGTGACCACCCAACGAGACGTACGTCCCGCAGGCCATCACTACGCAATCTCGTTCTAACTTAGGTTTATGCTCGAGTCCGGGTAGAGGACTTTTCTCACGTGTGTGAAGTGTAGAAGTGAAGTGTGTGTAGGAGCAATTTAAAAACAACCCAAAAGCTGCAAACATACAAACAGACATATATACAAATATCGTCTTCTACCCTAGGGTTTACACAGATAAATAACATAATTATGTAAAAGCAAATAAATAAATAAAAGGGTAAAAATTGAATTAATCCTAAATTAATTAGACTAGGTTTTGACTCTCTAAAAATAAATAAGTCCCCAGTGAAGTCGCCAGCTGTAGCGACCGAAAAATCCGGGAATGGATTCTTCGAAGTTCGAAAGGAAGCCGCCACCAAATTTTAGTTTAAGGGCAAATTCGGAAAATCCCTTTTAGGTTTAAGATAAGGCTGAGTTTAGGGTTCGGGAGTCGTTATGCGTGGGGAAGGTATTAGCACCCCACGACATCCTTTGTCTAATTATTTATGCTTTACTAATATTTACCCTTATTATTTATAATGAAAAAGACTTAATTAAATTTTTAATTTTTAGTGCTTGACAAGAGTGGACTCTTGCTCCTACGTACCTCCAGATGCAATGGAGGAATCAAAGCTACGTAGTTCTTCCCGAAAAGGTTTGTTTGTTGGTGTTTTTTTAGTGTAGGGGCCTAGGATTCCTTGAACTGCATGTGACTCATCGATTCCTAGGGCGACGACTAACCCGATTGTACAACCGACTTAGTCCCCTACTTTTTGAAAATGATTTTTTGTGTTTTTGAGAGAGATTGGTTTGATGTGAGGTGGGTTGCTTTTAGAATAGGTATTCTAGGACTCTTGAACTGTACAGCCCACTCGTCCTAGAACGACTAACTAACCCTGTAGGCAACCGACTTAGTCCCCTACTTTTTGAAAATGGTTTATTCGTATTTATTAAGTTTTCAGGGTTACTGAACTGTACAGCTCATTGGCCCTAAAATAATGACTAACCCGGTTGTACAACCGACTTAGCCGCTTATTTAATTTCGAGAGAAAACGTATTTGTATTTGAATTGGAAAAGAATTAAAATGGAAAAAGGGGGGTGAAAATTGTAAGATGAGGTTTTATTAGTCGCAGGGGGTTGTATAATTAATGAGGGGTGTAAAAAGGAAGCCCAGTTCGCAGATTCATTTTTAGCGGAGATCCTTTCGTTTCGAGTGAAATCAGAGCTTGAGCGTATGAACTCTGGGCGTTCGAGCTACAGTTGGCCTTAAAATAAAAAGATATTTTACTTATCTTTTTAGAGAGATACCAAAAGTTGATTTATTTAATTTTTACAGAAATACGCTGTCCAATTATAACAATTAGGCTATTCTTCTATCAAGTAATGGGAAATTCCCACGAGTCAACTACACACATGAGATCAATTTCACTATCTGTATGCCATATAATTTAGGATAGACAATAAATTCAGCAATAATAAACCTAAAAATAATCATGCTATGCTATCTAATAATTTGCAAGATGTACAGACTATAAATATATCAAGACAAACATATTGATAAAGAAAATCGGTTTTGGAAACAAACCTGATATGGATCAAAGCTATCACTCTCAGATACCTTGAGAAAAGTAGCCAGACAAATAAGCTTTACTAATCTTTGTTGAGAGATAAACAAACGACGGCTTTGACAGAAGTGCCGAGTGCATCATACTCAGATAAGGGTGTGGCGGAATAGTAGACGGCGTGGGGGCCGAAGGTGAGAATCGCACAGTTAAAGAAGTGGAACACCGTCATCTCTCTCTCTCTCTCAGAAATTCTGAAACTAGGTTTCAGTGGATTAGGATTCGGATGTTGAACCCTAATCCTATTTTTGGGTGATTTTAGCAGTAGTTTTCTACCTTCGTTTCTGTGTGTTTTAGACCCTAGGTTAACCGTTTATTTATAGGCAGAGATTAGGTTTTAGCATTAATTACTGTTTGACTGGGCTTTTGCATATCTGATAATGTGGGCTTGCTGAGCAGTCTTGGAGAGCAAGAACAGACCCCCGAGATTACTGATGCTACTCCTTTATTTAATTTTCGTTTTTTATATTCTTTGTATTTTTAATATTATCATTTTTGTATTTTTGGACCTTTTGGACAATTAGACACCTTTTAAAAAATGTAAATAAAAATTAAATAGACTTTTTTGATATTTTTTGGACTATATATATATGTATGTGCTCAAAATAAGGACAAAATAACATTAATAGAAAAGAAGTCGGAATGACGAGCCCAATTGACAGAAAACAACTCGAATAAGCTCATTTGCAAGGAAACGACTCAGATGAACCCAACTAAGTTCGACCAGGCCTAAATACGAATATTCAACTAAAGATTGTGCGAAAAGATCGATCATTCGCGCGCATTCTTAATTTAAATAACGACATTTCGACTCAGTTGAAACAGGTTAGTTGAGATTGGCTTAGGTGAGACAACTTTTAATAATTCTCGTAATTGCGCGACTTCAGAACAAATAATAAAATAAACGACTAAAACGAGAAAAAGAATACGAACAAAATTGGGGTATAACACCTATAAATAATATATATACAACTTTCAGATCCTCATATATATACTCTAATATAAACAACTATTGTGTACAAATAATTTAATACATACCTCTGGTATACTCTAATATCAGTGGCAGTGGCCCAATCCATCTCAACTATAGCTTTCATATCCTCGATGTTGATCATTACCAACTGCTCCGTGCCCACAATTTTATCGGGCGGTAAAAAAATTTGGTCGTAATCTGGTTCATTTTTGAATGTGGACCTTTAGAGAATCGATGTAGTTCTGGAATTCATCATTGGGAAATTGACCAACATGTTGGACTGGCCGTGTATAGAAGATGGTCGGGAGAGTTTGGTAGTGGAAGGGAAGGTTGGGACACTTTCATGGAAGGGAAGGTCGGGACACATGGGGTACCTAGTATATATTAAAAAAATGATTAATTAGCTAGTTAGTTAACACACATTATAGTCATTTAATTATTAACAAAAATATTGTCACTTACAACGACAAGTTGTTCAGGGCCATGCCACAAAAGTACTAAGTGCTTGATCCACGATAAATATATCCGCATTAGCAATTAGAGCAGAGCAATGGTGCAGACCCTCTATTGAATAGTCTACCCTAACTCTCAAATGGTTTTCGTGCATGGCCGATTGTGCGATGTGGCACTCAATTGGTTACATATCAAACCCACTCGCAACCTTTACGATGTGGGTTTGCAATATATAGCTCACATTCACAGTTATCCTAAATCAATTATAAAGAAAAATAAATATACATGATAATTTTATCAAATACATATGTACAAAAAAGCAGTCGAGTTTTGTTAAATACACGTGTTGAAGGGATGGTGCAGCTATCTCGGCGCGCTATGGGGGTGCAGCCGAGCTCAATAGGTTCAAGCAGGGGTGGTGCAAACAGGATGGTGCAACAATCCTATGTGCCAAGAGTTGCTTAAACATCTGTCTCTCTTCCATTAGCACAGCAACATTCTTGGATAGCTCGTCATACTTTTCCGCCATGACTTTACAATCCCCGCACCCCTTGCTTTGGCTCTTCTTTGGCCCAAACACAGTTGTCGGAGGAATCCCATATCCATAACCTCTAATCCGACCACTCTCTCTCTTCCCTTCCCAAGGCACGAGCAAGGACATCTTGGTGACCATCACAATCTGTTAAATCTCCTTGTGATACATATTGTGATATGCTTTGCTGATGCACAAACATAAATAACGGATAAAATTAATAAACAAGTGTCAAGTGAAATTTAATCGACAATAAAAAATATGTCCACGTGTCAAAAAAAATCGAGTAACGGATAAAAATAATAAACAAGTGTCAAAGAAATTTAATCGAGAATAAAAAATATGTCCACGTGTCAAAAAAAATCGAGTAACGGATAAAAATAATAAACAAGTGTCAAAGAAATTTAATCGACAATAAAAAATATGTCCACGTGTCAAAAAAAATCGAGTAACGGATAGAAATAATAAACAAGTGTCTGTTGCGCCCCGAAAAATCCGGTTTAGGACTTTTCAGTTTGACAACGTTGAAAATCAGTAGAGCCGCCACCAATATTTTATTTTAGGAAAACATTGAAAAAAAACCTTTTTGAAAGCGGGTGGTCTTTCAAAACTTAGAGATGTAGGTTCGGGGGTCGGTTGCGCATGGGAAGGTATTAGCACCCACACGCCCTTTTCTACCGAAAGGGAACCATTAATTTGATGTGGTTTTGAAATGTTTGATTTGAAATACATTGTTCTATTTATTTCCTTTTCTTTTGAGAAATCACTTTATTGAAAACGGAAAAAGGGATGTTTTGGTATCTTTGAAAAGCGGGACAAGACAAAGATTTTTGAAAAGCGTGCTTGACGGGACAGGAACCCGGTCCTACGTACCCTCACTGGCTGAGGGATCAAAGCAACGTAGTTCTTGTTTTTTATGGGTTTTTTAAAGGTATGCTTGACGGGACATGAACCCGGTCCTACGTACCCTCACTGGCTGAGGGATCAAAGCAACGTAGTTCTCAGTTTTGCGTGTGAAAACGGCTTTATGATTTTTTGAAAGTGCTTTTGGAGTTTTTGAAATAAGACTCGAGTGTTCGCGAACACCAAACAAGCAAAGGCTTCGAGTGGCATTCGGTATTAACTCGAAAGAAAAGAGAGTTGGAACTGGTAATCAAACAAGCAATGGCTTCGAGTGATTACAAGCGACAACGTCGTATTATTCTTTTGAAAATAGTTTTGAAAAAAGGTGGTGAGCTAATAGCTCGTGTTATTTTGGAAGTTTGAATTAGTTATTTTTGTTGTTGTTTATTTAATGTGTGGGAGCTTTCATGATAGCCAAACAAGCAAAGGCTTCGAGTGACTATCACTAATAACTCCTCATTAACGATCAAACAAGCAACGGCTTCGAGTGATGGTTAATGATTTTATTTAGGAAAATGCCTTTAGGATTTTTATTGAACAAGCATTTGATTTTTGGTTTGAAAACTAGTTTAGAAAAGAAGTTTGATTTGGAAAAGATTTCTTGAAAACAAATAGAACATTTCAATCAACTCTAATCCCATAACCAAATGCAAGATGAATGAATGAAGTTCAAACATGTTCAATTAATCAAGCAAACAAGAACACATTGATCATCAATTAAGATTAAGCATGCCCATACAATTAAGAGAATCAATTGTCAACGATGCAAGACAAAGTTCTAAAAGTAATTGTGCAAGTGTGTGTAAGAGAGGTGCAATTGTCTTAATGATTCTATGCTACACAAGTAGTAGGCTTACGTCTTCATATAAGAGCACATGCATGAGGAAGGAATTGCACACAATTAAATCAAGACATTTGAATGGCATGGTGGACAAGTGATACAATTAAATGATAGGCATAGGACATTCCTAATTGAATGATTGAACATGTAAGCAAAGATGCATGAATGAGCAAGCATGTGAATGCATGAGTATACAATGGATGAATGCGCATTATAGAATGCAAGGCATGGCATTATTGGATGCATGATTAGGCAAACATGTGAATGCATGAATATACAAGGAATGAATATGCATGTTTGAATGCAAGACATGGTGTTAAGGGATGCATGAGCATTTAAGAATGGATGCAAAGCATACAAGTGAATGAATGACTAGCACATAAAAGGAAGCAAGGAACATGAACATATGAGGATGCATGAGAGTGTCACATAGACTAAGTGTGAAAGAAGATGCATGAAGGTGAAAGTATTTTGGTAAGGAATGGTAAAAGGTTTAAGTAAGAAAGTGGTAAAATGTTTTTGGGTTTATCTTATGAAGATAAAAAAGTGGGAAATGCAAGTGAGAAAATGTTTTGGGTATTTTTGCAAATTGGTAAGTGGTAAAACTTTTAGTAAAAAGTTAGTGAATGGTAAAGTAAAAATGCATGAGGTGAATGGTAATTACTTAATGAGATGGTAAAGTAAAAAGGCATGAGGTGAATGGTAATTATTTAATGAGATGGTAAAGTAAAAATGCATGAGGTGAATGGTAATTATTTAATGAGATGGTAAAGTAAAAATGTAAAAAGTAAATGGTAAAATATTTTTGAGTTTTAGTAAAAGGTTAATGAATGGTAAAGTGAAAAATAAGTGAATGGTAAAAGGTTAAAAACACACTAACACAATTGCCACTATCTACACAAGATCAAGCAACACATTTTAGGCACAAAATAGGCACCAAAAACAGCCCCTAAAACCAAAACATATACATGCTTAATCAATCAATTATTTCTTGCTAAATTTGCACAATCAACACATAGATTATACACAAGATAAGACCCTAAATTAATATGCTATACTACTAAACAACAATCAAGCAACTCATATATTTTATTCACACTAAACATTAAGAAACACAAGAGAAAACATAGCCCCTAATTTCTAAAACCAAAACCTTAAACTACACATATTCACAATCAAGCCATTTTGTACCTTCAACCCATGAAATGATCAAGAACACATATGAACCCTAATTTTTGCTCTAGAGGCCGAAACCACAACCATGAAGAGATGATCTTATTTGACTCAAAAATCATGCAATCAAAATAGTATATGCAAGGAAAACATGATAAAATGAGTGTGAAATACAAACAACAAAATGAAAACACAAGAAAACCCCTCTCTAGGCCAAGGACTCATTGCCAACACCCAAGGCTCCCAATGTCCTTGTCATAATGTTGGAAACAAGTCCTCTAAGCCTTTGAGAAGGAAAAGAGGAGTAGAAGAAGAATCTACATGGTGATAGTTAAAGAAAATGCAAGAGATTAAGAATTTACCTCTAGAACTAGTTAGCAAAAGAAGAAAAATGCAAGATGAAGCAAAATAACTTGATGAACAGCCCCTATCAACCTAAACCTTGCGCCAAACACCTCTTCTTGGAAGGATCTTGATGGAACTTGAAAGATTATGGAAGTTTGAAAGGGGTGTTTAGTGTTAGGATCAAGAGTATTTGAAGGTTTGGTGATGGAAAAATGAAGAAAATGGAAGAGAGAATGGAGAGGGGGCTACGGTTTTGAGAGAGGAGAAGGAGAGGAGAAGAGTGCTAGGGTAAAATGAGAGTGTGTGTGTGTGAGTCTCTTATTTTTGGGTTTTATATGAAGTGAAAATTTAAGGGTATTTGTGACAATGCATCTCTTGTAAACCACTAGGATTTGAGAAAGAAATTGAATCAATGGTCAAGATGCATTATCACATGGATTAGGGGCAATAAAATGAGGAGAGAGAGGGCTGGGGTGTGCAGCTTAAGAGAGGTGGTGAAGGATAAGCTTAATTACACAATTGTATTTTTCTACAAAGCTTATTACACAAGTGCCATTTTAATTCAAATGAAAGGTGAGGATTGATTCACACTTGAATGAATGGCCATGATTTAATACAATTGCAAACAATAAAAATAAATGGAAATGGGGTGATTATGGGCTGTTATTTCGCAGCTTATGGGAGTGGAGAGTGAGTGGAATTGCAAATTGTACTTTTGATCTTATCCTTAATTCAAAGGAGTCTAGAATATTCCCTTCTAGATCATTCTTCCTAATTCATGCCATTTTGGGCCATATCCTATGATTCAATGATTGGGCTCTGAATTTTATGATCTCACCAATCCCAAAATTGATTTATTTACCCCACCTCAAAGGAAAAGACCATTTTACCCTTCTATCCAAACACTAGGTTTTTAGGCCAAAAGGTTTAATATTTATGCACAAAAATAATCACAATGGAGCACAAATATCCTCAAATAAATCATTGATGATTATTCAAGGCTTTGGGACAAAAGACCGCTCTTATTGTGAAATGACCAAAATGCCCTTTCACTCTAAAAACCCTAGTTTTTTTACACCAAAACACATTTCCACCTCAAAAATGATTTTCCACCCTAGGAGTGACCTCTAGTACCTTGAAATGCATGTTGGATGACTTGTTTTGAGGAATTGTCTTTTATTTGCAAAATGACCAAAATGCCCTTTTGCACTTGAAAAACCCTAATTTGTTTAAGAAGTGCATTCCAACTTCAAAAATGATTTTAGAAGCTTTGAAATGACTTTTAGAACCCTAAATGCAATGCATGATGCTCTCTTCTCCTCTGGTTATTTATTTTGGGGAAAATTAGGGTTTTGACCTAAGCCGGACAAAATTGGGGTATGACAGCTGCCCCTCTTTATCTAGATTTTAACAAGGAATATGAATTGGCCGAAACATATTCCGAGGCAAAATAGAGATAAAGAATTCAGAAATTATACCTATTTTGTCTACTTAGGAAAAACCCGAATTTTCTTCTTTTTTTTTGTTTTCTAATTTTTTTTTCATCCGATTTTTCTTTTTGGGTGAATGAATGCCAGCCAAAAACGACTGTAATGAATGAAGTGCCAACCCTCAGGCGGCAAAAACAAGAAGTAAATTGGTGCCAACCCTCGGGTGGCATAAACAGCAAAGAAATAAAGCGATAAATAAAACGATAAAGAAGAAGTACCGCCCTCCGATACGATAAGCCACACCGGCGGGGAAGAAGGTAATAAAGAGTGCGGTGAAGAAGGAGCGCTCGTCGCTTTGAAGGAACGCCTGGGTTCTGACGGAGCATTTGCGGCTCTGAATGAACACTTGGGCTCTGAAGGAGCACTTGCGGCTCTGAAGGAGTTCTTGGGCTCTGAAGGAGTGCTTGCAGCTCTGAAGGAGTTCTTGGGCTCAAGGAGTGCTTGCAGCTCTGAAGGAGTTCTTGGACTCTGAAGGAGTGCTTGCGGCTCTGAAGGAGTACTTGGGCTCTGAAGGTGGCCTATTCGAGCGGCCTGAGGTTCAATATCCAGTTGTGGGGACTGATACATTTTACCTTGATGGACTTACGCTATGCTTTATACTGACACAGCTAGTCTGAAGGACGCGAAGTCTGGGGGGCCGATCCGTCACGCTCCGTGATGACTTGGCGAAATGAAGGACGCGAGGTCTGAGGGGCCGATCCGTCATGCTCTGTGATGACTTGGCGAGATGAAGGTCGAGTTCAAAGTCGCTGTTTGGACTGTTGATTTGAACTAAACTGAAGGACTCCGGGGTCTGATGATTCGTCGGTGCTCGATAACGACGGGATCTGAAGGGACGCATTGGTTCTGAGGGGACGCGCGGGTCCTGAAGGGATTCGCAAATCCTGTTGATAGGCTGATTGAGATGGCCACTGCTGGCGTATTGAATTGAGGTACCCACAGCTTGAATACGAGGTGAAGTCTGCTTTTTGAAGGGACGCTTGGGTCCTGAAGGGTTTCACGAGTCCTGTTGATCTTCTTTAGTCAGTCCATGCTTCCGTACCGATCCAGGGTGTCTGCTCAGGCTAACAGAACTTTCTTCTATTTCCTCTGATTGGTGATCCACGTCGTTGCACTGATCCAGGGTGTCTGCTCAGGCTAGCGGACCTTTCTTCTGCTTCCTCTGATTGATGATCAATGTCGTTGCACTGATCTAGGGTGTCTGCTCAGGCTAGCGGACCTTTCTTCTGCTTCCTCTGATTGGTAATCAATGTCGTTGCACTGATCTAGGGTGCCTGCTCAGGCTAGCGGACCTTTCTTCTGCTTCCTCTGATTGGTGATCAATGTCGTTGCCCGATCTAGGTGCTGCTCGAGCTAGCGGACCTTTCTTCTCGCTTCCTCGATTGGTGATCAATGTCGCCGCGACCGATCCGTGGTGCTGCTCGGCTAGCGGACCTTTCTTCTGCTTCCTCTGATTGGGGATCAATATCGCTGCACTGATCCAGGGTGCTTGCTCAGGCTAGCGGACTTTCCTTCTGCCCCCTCTGATTGGTGATCAGTGCCATTGTACTGATCTAGGGTGATTGCTCTGGCCGCAGGTCTTTTCTTCAGAAACCTTCCGGCGGTCAATGCCACTACACTGCTTTAGGGAGTCTGCTCTGGAATAGTAGGACTCTTCTTAAACTTTCTCTGATAATGTGTACCTGCACATGTTAGCAGATGCAAATGCATGGTGCATGGGATGAGGATGCATGTTATGCAAGGGCATGTTATGCAGGGACATGTTATGCGAGTGCATGCAACGCTATGATTTTGGTGTGATGATGAATGCAATGAGATGCTTTTTTTTGTTTTTCTTTGGTCAACTTTCTTTTTTGCTGATCATTTGCTTTCCTTTTTGCTCTCTTGCTCTTTTGCCCCTGTTGGCTCATCTTCTTGCTGGTTCAGCCAATCCGCGACACTCATGGCACGAGATTGAGGAATATATTGAACTTGCGGGGCTCATGGACCAAGTGCAGGTGGGCTTTAACTTTGTCGTTCGAAGCAATCGTGGGCTCAGTCACCTTCTCTCGCATGACTAACTTGTTTTGGGGAATTGCCTCTTTCTGTGACCTTTAAGAATTTCAATGATTTGTAATGCTCTATGATGTATGCACATGTTTTACAGTTCAGGGTCACCATCATCATAAAACGTTTATTTTGAAGCGAAAAAAGCGAAAAATAATCAACAAAACAGACATGAGAAAGTTTGAGCTTTATTGATGTAGAAATCGGTCGCATGCAGAAAGTTACGCCGATCGCTCAATGCATTTGAAAGTTTAAACTGCAAAAAGACACGAAAAAGGAAAGAAGCTGATTTCGACTGTCCGTCTCTGTGGAACAGTGCTAAACATTTATGTCCTTGACCTTGATCACTCCCTCATTCAAGTTTTCAGGGAAGTTGTATGCCTTTCTTTACTTTTCATGCTCAAGTTTTCTGACCCTAATTTTTGCCTGGATCGCCCTTTGCGGGTTTTCAATCCACCGGGTCGCTCTGATTTTGCCTAGGCTGCCCTTTGCGGGTTTTTCAACCTAGCGAGTTAGTTCTTACTTGGCTTGTCTTTCTCTTTTTCGTTTATTTCTTTCAGGCATAGTACTTCTTCACAGTGTCTGAATTGACTGGGTTCTTGAGATCTTCACCGTCCATGTTGGTGAGTATCAATGCTCCTCCAGAAAAGGCTTTCTTGACTACATACGGGCCGTTATAAGTAGGTGTCCACTTCCCTCGGGGATCGATCGGATAAGCAAGATCTTTTAAGCACCGAGATCACCCCGCTTGAATTCATGGGGTCGGACTTTCTTGTCGAAGCCGCTCTCATTCTCTCATTGGTATAGCCGCCCATGACACAAAGTCGCAATCCTTTTTTTTCAATGAGGTTTAGCTGATCTAGACGGGTTTGAACCCATTCTGCTTCTTCTAACTTGGTTTCCATCAAGACCCGCAGGGAGGGTATCTCAACCTCAATAGGGAGGACTGCTCAGACCCATATACCGAGAGAAAGGATTTGCCCAGGTTGAAATGCGTCTTCGAAGTTCGGTAGCCATGCAAAGCAAAGGAAGCATCTCATGCCAATCCTTGTAGGTTACCACCATCTTTTGCACAATCTTCTTGATGTTCTTGTTGGTCGTTTTGATTGCCCCATTCATCTTCGAGCGGTAAGGAGAAGAATTATGATCTTTGGATTTTGAACTCGCACACGGGTCCTTCATCATTTCTTTGCTCGAGTTCTTTTGCAATTATCGCTGATGATCTTGTTTGGAAGACCATAACGGCAAAGCGATCTTTCTTCACAAATTTGGCAACCACCGACTCAAGTTGTATCGGAGTATAAAGCGCTTTTCAACCCACTTGGTGATCTCTAAAACTTTGCCTTGATATAATTGTATCTTGAATGAATCTTGGAGTGCAAGCCTTTTGATTTTCTTTCCCCTTTTTTTTTTTTTTTTTTTTTTGAGATTTTTTTACGGACAAACATATTTAAATAAATAAACTTATTTGTCCTCAAGCTAAAATTCGAGAAAACCAAAGCAATCAATCACCGATCGTAATGGATTTTTGGAGATTGTGGGTTTTTGTGGAGGAAGGATGATTGGGTGAAGTGCTTGAAGCTAATGGTAGGATGATTTTTATTCGGCGTTGGGCGATGTATGATGATTTATGATGGTTATTTGGCTTGATGAGGTGTTTGGAAGTTTTAGTCCCGCCTGGGGTTGGTGGAGGCGGGATGCCGAGGTGCTAAGGGTTGGTGGAGGCGGGATGCCGAGGTCAAAGGAAGTATTTGCGCTTTATTGAGACAAGGATCTCTTGTGTTTTGTGGGTAACGTGTATCAGCTCACCACTTACATTTCTTTTGTATTTTTGGGATTTTCATTTCTAAATCCCTTTTTTCTTTTTTTTTTCTGATTCTTTTTTTTTTATTTTTTGATTTTTTTTTTTTTGACTTTCGGGTGAGTGATAAAAAGTAGCGCACCTTTTTTGATATTTGAGGTGATCCTTGTCTAGGGTGATTTTTTTGGATTTTTGGCTTACAATTGTGTAACACGCTTTTTTTCAAGAATATGGGAAAATGGTCAAACTTTATTTCAAATCATGATTGCTCGTTTTATCAAAAATTAACCCAAGGACAATAATTTATCTACTCCTATATGTTTGCCTTTTGTTTTTATTTTTTTATTTTCTGACCAGCTTTCTTTTTTCTGGTCATTTGTTTTTTTGTGTTTCTTTTTTTTTGTTTGAAGGGGAAAATCATCTTTGGGACTAGCACGATTGGACCTCAGTAGTCAATGCACATTCGACTTTATCATCCTTTTTCTGGACCAGGGATGATATTGGCAACCCATCGCGTACTTGGCCACCGCTAGGAACCCCGCATCAAATTGCTTCTTCACTCCGCCTCTAATTTTGAGGACATCTCGGGCTTCATCTTTCTCAATTTCTGCTTTACAAAGCGGGCATTCGCTCGATCATTGGTAGCTTGTGTACCACGATGTCGGTGTCAACCTAGGCATATCTTGATATGACCATGCAAACACATCCACGTAATCACGCAACAACTGAACCAACTTTATGCGGTCTTCTTCATTCATGGTGGTAACCACTTTGACCTCTTTCTTGTTCTCAGCTGTACCCAAGTTGATTACTTCAGTATATTCCCCGTGAGGCTGAATAACTCTTTCTTTAACCTCACGAGTTCTGGAGGAGTTTCCCAGTCTTCCTCAACATCCCCTCCTTGATTGATTGACAGGGTGATCAAAGTCAAAATACGACCGCTTATCAAGACACTTGCTTTTTCAAAGACTATTGCTGTGGATCTGCCTTTTCCGAAGCCAAAAAGCCAAATGAAAGGCGAAACAAGAAAGCAAGCAAACAATAAAACAGAAAAAGACTCACACAATGAAGAGAAAAATGATTTTTATTGATTGAGAAATTCAAAACAAGCGTTTTTATTGATGATGATGATTCTGAAAATAAAAACATGCGTGCCCCTAACAACTGGTCCTATGGCCTTGGGCAGAGCCACAGGGTTGCATTACAACCAATTACTTTGAGTTAAAAGGTCACGGGAAATCAGCAGCTTCCCAATTCTTCACCTCTTTTCTAAAAGACAAATGACGAACCGCACTGCACCCATCTTCTTCGCTTTTAGATCCACCACAGATGGCAACAACTTGGTTGTGATTAAGCAAACCGGCACTCACGAAGCTCTGGCGGATGTCACAGACAGGAATGCTCTGGGGCCAGGGATCTTGGCCTTTTGACTCAGCCAACCATCCGCCACTTCTTTCCTCTGCCACTTTCCTTCTCTTGGCTAGACTTGGATCGTATCCCAACCCGCAACGGTCCTTATTCCTTTTTAGCTGGACAGGCGCAAGAATTCCTTGTCCGATTTTCCCAAGCCGCACTCCAACCTTATACCCTTGATCCATCATGATTTTAGCAATCTTTCTTATTACTTGCCCATTAAAATCTTCTATGGCATTAGAGGTTGGCTTCTCGTGCCCCGGCAATGGGTTTGCAGTTATGCTTGGACCATTTTGCTTGAATGAAATCCAATTGGCATCGATTAGGTCTTGCACCACACGCTTGAAGGCTTTACACTCCTCCACAGTATGACCAACCCCGTTTTCATGGAAACTGCAGGTAGTATTAGCGTTGTAACCTCTGGGAAATAGCGGCTGAACGGGCTTCATTGAACGAGTCTTGACTAAGTTCTTGAAGGTTAAGTAATCAAACAACTCAAGATATCGCCATTGGGATTGGATCAAAATCGGTCCGTCTCTTGTACTGATGCCCCTGAGCCTTGTGATCAAACGTCATAATGCAACTCACCGGACGTCCAGTTCCTCTGTGCTTGTCCACCTCGGGAGCCTTGAATTTTGGTGGCAAAACCAAGTCTGGGACCAAACACAACTCACATGCCTCCTTGGCTCTGACACCGGCACCCTCCGTCGCCCTTACTCTTTCTTTGAGCGCACGAATCGGATCATTTGGCTGCGACCCCTCAAACATGTGCCCTTGGGGGTGACTTCCCATACCGTAATAATACCATCCGGCCGAGGAGCATTATGATGTGGTGCCCCTAGCCCCGTAGTAGACTAAGTGCGGCGGGAGAACTAAAAATGCGGATCTGCGGTCCTCCTGCGGTTCCTCACGAGCACTGCAGCGAGTGACTTGATTGGGCGCATTCACGCCGGGCGAGAATAGATCCAACGATTCGCGGCGTGGACCCAGCAGCATACCCCAAGGACATCTTTGTGGAGTGTACTTGATTTGACACATTCATTTCAGGGGTGGTCGACCGGATCCGGTGGAATCGCAATCAGAAGCGTTCGCGTCTTCAAGGAGGAACAAAAGAGGTAACACCAACGGGACCCACTACGGCGACGACTTCAACAGCTGGCCCATTCTTTAGACTTTGTAGCATGACCATCATCTCATGCATCTGGGCCTCCATTGCCCCAACCTTATCCTTAAGCACTTGGTTTTCCTGAGCCAGCTGCTCAGGGTTCAAAATTTGCATGCTTAAATCTTCATGCTCTAGATTACTCTCAGTTTCAATCTCCGGATGCTCTTGCGGATTAGCCATCAGCTTGGCTTGTAGTCGGGTGAAGTATCGGTGACAGAGAACCAGCGTGCCTTTTCTGTTTGTTTAGACATTTATTGCATGAGAATGCATGAATGGATATATGAATGTATGTACAATGTCTGCTTGATACCGGGAACCGCGGGATACCTTGCCTTGTCATACGCGCATAAACTTTTTCTTGGATTTAGGAAATGAAGTAAATGAGGAATCGAAATAGCAAATCAACATACTTCATAACTGGGAAGCGAGAAGTAAGTCAACCCTTGCTATTTGATTCCATTCTGATGCGACTATGACAAGACGGTACATTATTCAGTGGTCCCCGGCAAGCAAATGCAAATGAAATGCAATATGAATGCAAATATTTACAACATTTAGCTTTAATGAATGCAACATGATGCGATTATGATGTGAATGATGCATGTAGAGATGATGAAAACGATGCATAAGGATGGAGGTTCAAAAATTCAGGAGCGGTTTATTTGAAAGAAAGAAAATATTTTGCATTTTCTTGGAAAGTTTTTGAAAAAGATCCCTTTTGAGGAAGACATGCCCTAAATTACCATGCAGCATACAATTCGTATGCCCTCGTGTCCTACAAAGGTGGGAATCTTAAGTTCTAGGGCAACTTCAAAGGTTCCTCCCATGTAGCTTTAATTCACACCCTCACAATGGCTACCGGAGCTATAGAATTCTCATGCCGACACCCACAAATGTAGAATGCTACCAAGTATGAGGCGTCATGAGAAAGCGTACTCCGGTTGAGACTTTCATGAGTATCAGACAGACAAAGGTCTTGAATGACAGTCACTAATCGCCTCCACTCTCCTAAGTGTTTGTTGGATCCGGGTATAGGAGCCCACTCATAACACACAAATCATAAGGTGTGAAAGTGTGTGTGATTGAGGACATACTTCCTAAAATCTACCCACCCCACCTGCAAGGAAAGCCAGAGCAGTCCAGATAAACAGTCGTCTACCCTAGGGTTTAACATGCATACACCAGTTTAATATACAAACCATCCTAATAAGTCCACAGAAATTACACGCATTGCTTACCTCAAGAAAGGGAGCTAAGAAGGAGGGGACATAATAGAATGGGGAAATGCATGTTTTACCTTAAGAAAAGGAGCGAAGAATAGGGATCATGGGAATTGAGGAATGCATGTATAAGCACAACCATAGGCATACAAAAGAAGAGAAAAGAAAAGAAAAGGAAAAGGAAGAGATAGAACATAGTTTTTTCAAATCAAACAATTTAAACCACATCAAATTAATTAGGCTTGACCCTCATCTCTCTTTAAATAAATAAATAAAGAAAGAAAGTCCCCAGTGGAGTCGCCAGCTGTTGCGCCCCGAAAAATCCGGTTTAGGACTTTTCAGTTTGACAACGTTGAAAATCAGTAGAGCCGCCACCAATATTTTATTTTAGGAAAACATTGAAAAAAACCTTTTTGAAAGCGGTGGTCTTTCAAAACTTAGAGATGTAGGTTCGGGGGCCTTCGGTTGCGCATGGGAAGGTATTAGCACTCCACACGCCTTTTTCTACCGAAAGGGAACCATTAATTTGATGTGGTTTTGAAATGTTTGATTTGAAATACATTGTTCTATTTATTTCCTTTTCTTTTTGAGAAATCACTTTATTGAAAACGGAAAAAGGGATGTTTTTGGTATCTTTGAAAAGCGGGACAAGACAAAGATTTTTGAAAAGCGTGCTTGACGGGACAGAACCCGGTCCTACGTACCTCACCGGCCGAGGATCAAAGCAACGTAGTTCTTGGTTTTTATGGGTTTTTAAAGGTATGCTTGACGGGACATGAACCGGTCCCTACGTACCCTCACCGGTGAGGATCAAAGCAACGTAGTTCTCGCTTTTGCGTGTGAAAGCGGCTTTATGATTTTTTGAAAGTGCTTTTGGAGTTTTTGAAATAAGACTCGAGTGTTCGCGAACACCAAACAAGCAAAGGCTTGAGTGGCATTCGGTATTAACTCGAAAGAAAAGAGAGTTGGAACTGTAATCAAACAAGCAATGGCTTCGGTGATTACAAGCGACAACGTCGTATTATTCTTTTGAAAATAGTTTTGAAAAGGTGGTGAGCTAATAGCTCGTGTTATTTTGGAAGTTTGAATTAGTTATTTTTGTTGTTGTTTATTTAATGTGTGGGAGCTTTCATGATAGCCAAACAAGCAAAGGCTTCGAGTGACTATCACTAATAACTCCTCATTAACGATCAAACAAGCAACGGCTTTCAGTGATGGTTAATGATTTTATTTAGGAAAATGCCTTTAGGATTTTTATTGAACAAGCATTTGATTTTTGGTTTGAAAACTAGTTTAGAAAAGAAGTTTGATTTGGAAAAGATTTCTTGAAAACAAATAGAACATTTCAATCAACTCTAATCCCATAACCAAATGCAAGATGAATGAATGAAGTTCAAACATGTTCAATTAATCAAGCAAACAAGAACACATTGATCATCAATTAAGATTAAGCATGCCCATACAATTAAGAGAATCAATTGTCAACGATGCAAGACAAAGTTCTAAAAGTAATTGTGCAAGTGTGTGTAAGAGAGGTGCAATTGTCTTAATGATTCTATGCTACACAAGTAGTAGGCTTACGTCTTCATATAAGAGCACATGCATGAGGGAAGGAATTGCACACAATTAAATCAAGACATTTGAATGGCATGGTGGACAAGTGATACAATTAAATGATAGGCATAGGACATTCCTAATTGAATGATTGAACATGTAAGCAAAGATGCATGAATGAGCAAGCATGTGAATGCATGAGTATACAATGGATGAATGCGCATTATAGAATGCAAGGCATGGCATTATTGGATGCATGATTAGGCAAACATGTGAATGCATGAATATACAAGGAATGAATATGCATGTTTGAATGCAAGACATGGTGTTAAGGGATGCATGAGCATTTAAGAATGGATGCAAAGCATACAAGTGAATGAATGACTAGCACATAAAAGGAAGCAAGGAACATGAACATATGAGGATGCATGAGAGTGTCACATAGACTAAGTGTGAAAGAAGATGCATGAAGGTGAAAGTATTTTGGTAAGGAATGGTAAAAGGTTTAAGTAAGAAAGTGGTAAAATGTTTTTGGGGTTTATCTTATGAAGATAAAAAAGTGGGAAATGCAAGTGAGAAAATGTTTTGGGTATTTTTGCAAATTGGTAAGTGGTAAAACTTTTAGTAAAAAGTTAGTGAATGGTAAAGTAAAAATGCATGAGGTGAATGGTAATTACTTAATGAGATGGTAAAGTAAAAAGGCATGAGGTGAATGGTAATTATTTAATGAGATGGTAAAGTAAAAATGCATGAGGTGAATGGTAATTATTTAATGAGATGGTAAAGTAAAAATGTAAAAAGTAAATGGTAAAATATTTTTGAGTTTTAGTAAAAGGTTAATGAATGGTAAAGTGAAAAATAAGTGAATGGTAAAAGGTTAAAAACACTAACACAATTGCCACTATCTACACAAGATCAAGCAACACATTTTAGGCACAAAATAGGCACCAAAAACAGCCCCTAAAACCGAAACATATACATGCTTAATCAATCAATTATTTCTTGCTAAATTTGCACAATCAACACATAGATTATACACAAGATAAGACCCTAAATTAATATGCTATACTACTAAACAACAATCAAGCAACTCATATATTTTATTCACACTAAACATTAAGAAACACAAGAGAAAACATAGCCCCTAATTTCTAAAACCAAAACCTTAAACTACACATATTCACAATCAAGCCATTTTGTACCTTCAACCCATGAAATGATCAAGAACACATATGAACCCTAATTTTTGCTCTAGAGGCCGAAACCACAACCATGAAGAGATGATCTTATTTGACTCAAAAATCATGCAATCAAAATAGTATATGCAAGGAAAACATGATAAAATGAGTGTGAAATACAAACAACAAAATGAAAACACAAGAAAACCCCTCTCTAGGCCAAGGACTCATTGCCAACACCCAAGGCTCCCAATGTCCTTGTCATAATGTTGGAAACAAGTCCTCTAAGCCTTTGAGAAGGAAAAGAGGAGTAGAAGAAGAATCTACATGGTGATAGTTAAAGAAAATGCAAGAGATTAAGAATTTACCTCTAGAACTAGTTAGCAAAAGAAGAAAAATGCAAGATGAAGCAAAATAACTTGATGAACAGCCCCTATCAACCTAAACCTTGCGCCAAACACCTCTTCTTGGAAGGATCTTGATGGAACTTGAAAGATTATGGAAGTTTGAAAGGGGTGTTTAGTGTTAGGATCAAGAGTATTTGAAGGTTTGGTGATGGAAAAATGAAGAAAATGGAAGAGAGAATGGAGAGGGGGCTACGGTTTTGAGAGAGGAGAAGGAGAGGAGAAGAGTGCTAGGGTAAAATGAGAGTGTGTGTGTGAGTCTCTTTATTTTTGGGTTTTATATGAAGTGAAAATTTAAGGGTATTTGTGACAATGCATCTCTTGTAAACCACTAGGATTTGAGAAAGAAATTGAATCAATGGTCAAGATGCATTATCACATGGATTAGGGGCAATAAAATGAGGAGAGAGAGGGCTGGGGTGTGCAGCTTAAGAGAGGTGGTGAAGGATAAGCTTAATTACACAATTGTATTTTTCTACAAAGCTTATTACACAAGTGCCATTTTAATTCAAATGAAAGGTGAGGATTGATTTTCACACTTGAATGAATGGCCATGATTTAATACAATTGCAAACAATAAAAATAAATGGAAATGGGGTGATTATGGGCTGTTATTTCGCAGCTTATGGGAGTGGAGAGTGAGTGGAATTGCAAATTGTACTTTTGATCTTATCCTTAATTCAAAGGAGTCTAGAATATTCCCTTCTAGATCATTCTTCCTAATTCATGCCATTTTGGGCCATATCCTATGATTCAATGATTGGGCTCTGAATTTTATGATCTCACCAATCCCAAAATTGATTTATTTACCCCACCTCAAAGGAAAAGACCATTTTACCCTTCTATCCAAAAACTAGGTTTTTAGGCCAAAAGGTTTAATATTTATGCACAAAAATAATCACAATGGAGCACAAATATCCCTCAAATAAATCATTGATGATTATTCAAGGCTTTGGGACAAAAGACCGCTCTTATTGTGAAATGACCAAAATGCCCTTTCACTCTAAAAACCCTAGTTTTTTTTTACCTGAAACACATTTCCACCTCAAAAATGATTTTCCACCCTAGGAGTGACCTCTAGTACCTTGAAATGCATGTTGGATGACTTGTTTTGAGGAATTGTCTTTTATTTGCAAAATGACCAAAATGCCCTTTTGCACTGAAAAACCCTAATTTGTTTAAGAAGTGCATTCCAACTTCAAAAATGATTTTAGAAGCTTTGAAATGACTTTTAGAACCCTAAATGCAATGCATGATGCTCTCTTCTCCTCTGGTTATTTATTTTGGGGAAAATTAGGGTTTTGACCTAAGCCGGACAAAATTGGGGTATGATGAGTTGTCAACGAAATTTAATCGACAATAAAAATATGTTCACGTGTCAAAAAAATCGAGTAACGGATTAAAAAATATAGTCGACACAAATTCCAACTTGCAATTTTTTCATGAATTTTGGAATACTTACAATTTTGTCCTTGACCTCCTTAGTTTTCGGATCCACAATCTCCCCATCCTTGTTTTGTCGGGCCTCTAACTGCATAATCGTCGTGCGATCAAGGATTCTTGAGTTGGATCTTTCCCCTCTTCCAAGAACTATTTAAGTTTAATAATTGTTAATCAACTGTAAATTAAAAGATTCATTAAATCATAATAAATTAAACCAATTGTGTCTTACTAATCTTTCTTCGAGAATTTGATATCCACTAGAACCTCCTCTATAAGTGGTACTCGGGATTAGAAGCTCTTTCTTTATTCGCTTTGCTCTTTTTCTATTTAAAAGATAAGTATACATTAATGAATGATATCTACTTGTGAAATATATATATAACTTAAATAATTAATATACTAACCAGAAATCCGGATCTCAGAGTGCGTATATCTACAAATTTGGTCCAATCCTCCTTAGTTATAATTCCGGCATACAATCTTTGGAGGCTCTGTCGATGGTCCCATCAGACGCTTTTGAATACTTTTTCCCACATCGCCTCAGTAAGCCCTATGCAACCTTCCCGCTTCCTTCAAGATCCAATCTCTTCGGGACTCATCGACATCAAAGTGTTTCTAGTTATACATAAAAATGGATTAAATAAATATAACTAAAAATCACTAAATAAGATTATTAAAGAGGTCTAAAATTATATACCCGTATTAAGTCCCAAAAATCATCTTTCGGTTTAGGCAAAACTCGATTATCTTTCTCATTCCAACTTTTAATTGAAATTGGAAAGATTTGCTTCACCTTAGTACCAATAAAGCTAATTAAATTTGTGCCGTTGTCTCCAATTGGCAAACCTTTAACACTCCATCGGACCTTAAATAATTAAATCATTAAATAATTAGATAACTTGGAAAGGTAGAGAACAACATTAATAATTAGTAATTAACTTACCTTATATTTCTCGTGTCCTTTACTTATCCGATTGACGATATTCTTTTTCGATGTAATTCCTCGGGAGTGAACTTCTTTGTGTTTCTATCACCCCATCACCACCACGACTACTCGTGATCACTATGTGATGCCATCCGACTTGCAATGACCCAAATGAAATAGACTCGGTGAGTTTTAGCTTTAAAATTGTTTAGAACCAACAAACACTTAACAAAATATAGAAGAAGCCATGCACTAAGTAACAAATGAAAAGCCATGCACTAAGTAACCTAGAGTAAACATACAGAGGAAAGCCATGCACTAAGTATATAACCTAGAGTACTAAACATATATAGGAAAGCCATGCACTAAACAGAGAAAGCCATGCACTAAGTAACCTAGAGTAAACAGAGAAAGCCATACACTAGGAAAGCCATGCACTAGTCAAGTTAATAATGCTATCTAAGCTAGACTAATCTAACAACTAATTAGATACAACATTGAGCTAAGTAACAGAGAAAGCCATACAAAAGATACATAACAAACCATAAAAAAACCATAACAAATAGTCATTGCGGTGAGAGAGAGGTGGAGAGTACGTGAGTGCGTAAATACCTTTTGAAAGGGAGAGAGAGTCTGAGAAAAAGGAAACAAATGGGAGTGAGCTGCGTGGTAAGATAGCACCAACGAGAGAGGATGAACGAAGAGGATAGGTTTCTGCGTTTTACGTTTCTGAGTCGCGCGTTTATGGGTTTCGGGTCGTAGCACCAAGGAGATGAACGAAGATGAACGAAGAGGGTTTCTGGGTCGTGGAGGTTCGCAAAGGTACGATGAACGAAGATGAGTTACGGGTTGTTCGTGGAGAAAAGTTAGGTAGATGAGTTCCGGGTTGTGCGTGAGTGTGTGAGGGAGATGAGAGGCGCGCCTTGTAAAAATTTTAATAGCATTCCTAGCGTTTTTACATAAAACGCTGAGGATCAACTAGCGGCGTGTTTACCATTCCTAGCGTTTTACGAAAGCGCTAGGAATGCTAGTAAAAGGTGCTATAGCATTCCTAGCGTTTTAAAAAAGCGCTAGGGATGCTATAGCACCTTTTACTAGCATTCCTAGCGCTTTATGTAAAACGCTAGGGATCAACTAGCGGCGTGTTTACCATTCCTAGCGTTTTTACGTAAAACGCTAGGAATGCTAGTAAAAGGTGCTATAGCATTCCTAGCGTTTTAAAAAACGCTGGGATGCTATAGCACCTTTTACTAGCATTCCTAGCGTTTTATGTAAAACGCTAGGGATGCTATATAGCACCTTTATTAGCATTCCTAGCGTTTTACGTAAAACGCTAGGGATCCTCTAGCTCTCTCTTATACAATTCCTAGCGCTTTAACTTTAAAACGCTAGGTATTGAATGAATTTTTTAACTTCATTTCTAGCGTTTTCACTCTAAAACGCTACCTATTGACTGATTTTTTTAATTATTTTTTTATTTTTGTTTATTCTCCTTTTAATTACAACCTATTAATTCATTCCTTCCAAAGAAAATTCATCAAATATCATTCCAACAAAATTCAGCCAATATCATTACAATCCAATATATAGATACACACAAAATTCAACCTATTAATAGATATTTTTGTTTACAAATCATACAACATCATAAGTAACTTACATTATGAAACTCAAAAGTAGCTACAAATTAAAGCTATACCATATATAACATAAATGACTACTGCCTTGACCACTAGATCTCATGATCACTAAGTGATGCCATCCGACTGCAATATAACATAATCCATGTTATTGTTAAATTTACAAAAACAATATAATAATTATCTATTAATAAAAATAACGAGAAATCATTAAGTCTATATTACCTTTTCCTTTTCCTAGATAAAATTTTGTTTGCAATTCGCGTCTTGGTATTTTTTTCCGAAATAAAAATTCCATCATTATGATCTTTTCTAAAATATACAACATCCTCTATAGAAGTATTTTCCCCTTATTATTGGTTCCGATGTTACTCAAGAACGGGTCGCCCTCAACACCAACATCATCGGGTGCTTCATCATCATCGTTGTTATACACAAATTTTTTGTCGACCAATAGAACAATAGACCAATTGATATTAATCGGATCGGTGACATAAAACACTTGTTGAGCTTGCGATGCTAAAATAAAAGGTTCATCTTTATATCCTAACTTGTTGAAATTCACCCGCATGAACCCTAATTCATCAATCAGAAACCAAGATTATTGTCAACCCATTCACATTTGAACACGGGCTCTGAAACATATTGTAATCCAACTCCCATATGTGTTCAATGAAGCCAAAGTAAGACATATTCGCATATATGAGATTTCTATCTTTGCACTCGGATGCATGCATAGAATGAGCTACAAGAGTCACCCCACTATTTTGCATTTTACTCGATCATCTTGTTCTTTTGTATAGAAAGTGCACTCGTTCATTAGATAGTTTGTTGTAAGAGAAGACATGTATATTTGGACCTTTTGCTAACCATCTCAATCTTTTTGAAATCAAGTAGGATTCAAACACACTCACCATCAATGTGATGTTTTAGCCACACTATGAAACTCCTATTGTGTTCTTTTGCTAACCAAACTTGCTTCTTTCCCGGAATTGACTCTTAAGAATCTCCTTGTGCTTGGCAACATATGAATCAACCTCACTATCATTGTGAAGAACGTATGAAGTGTGCTTGCTCTAGTTCTTTCCTTGATACCATCACTAATTTATTTCCTGTCATCCCTTTACTAATCCTTCCCCGCATGACGAGACCTTGGCAAATCCCACGAGAATATTCAAGACTAGATAGATAGCCCGCAAAACTCAATAGCCTCTTCAACTATGTAGCGCTCAACAATACAACCTCAGTGTCGTGATCGATTTTTCACATATCCTTTTAATATCTTCATGTAACGCTCAAACGGATACATCCATCTCATGTAACATGGGCCACACAATTGTGTCTCTCTAACCGCATGAACTATTAGATGAATCATTATGTCGAAAAAAGGAAGGTGGGAAATACATCTCAAGCTCACACAAAGTGACAAGATAATTTCTCTTTGCAATGTTGGCAACTTTCGGGGTCAATCACTCTACTACAAATCGCCTTAAAGAATAAACAAAGTTTGGTTAAGGTCCGACGCACTTTCTTAGGCAAAATGGATCGAATACCAATGGGTAGCAAATTCTCCATGAGAACATGACAATCGTGGGACTTTAGAGACTTTAACTTGAGGTCTTTAATCGATACAAGAGTCGCCACATTTGAAGAGTATCCTCTGGAACTTTAACTCCATGAAGAAACTCACAAAAGACAGTCTTCTCCTTTCTAGATAGAGTATGAAATCACGAGGAGGTAGATATGTGCGTGTACCCTTCTTTACCTGGGACCCAATTCAAGTCTCAAACCCATACTAACCAAATCCAACCTTGAGTTGATGGTATCTTTAGTCTTACCCAAGCATATTGAGTAAGGTACCAATGACACTTTCAAGACATTCTTTTCAACATGCATCACATCAATGAAATGCCTTACATATAATGACTTCCAAATGGCAACTCAAAGAAAATCGACTTTTTCTTCCACCCCGCTTGGCAATCTCTCCCGCAAAAGGCTTCCCAAATTTAATGTTCAAATCTTCCACCTTTTCAAATACATGTTCGCCCACAAAGGCGGGAGCTCTACGTGTTCTGTATTCCCATCAAATGCCTTTCTCCACAATCGATAAGTGATGAGTTGATGGCAAAAATCTACGATGACCAAGATAGATATTCTTCTTACTATGTTCCAACCACATCCAATGCGTGTTGTCTTCACATATAGGGCATGCACACCGCCCCTTTTGTTACTGTACCGAGATAGATTGCCGCCGTATGCAGAAAAGTCGTTAATTGTGCCAAAGATCATAGCCCTCGGGGTGAAACTTTCTTCTCTGAACCCATCATACACCTCTACCCCGCCTCCCACATTTGCTTCAAGTCTTCAATTAAAGGAGCCAAGTATACATCAATATCATTTCTGGTTGTTTGGGCCCGTAAATTAACAAAGACAAAGATCATATATTTGCGTTTCATGCAAAAGCCACGGTGATAAGTTATAAATCGCCAAAATCACGGGCCATGTATCTTGTGGGAGCTACTCGATACCGTCGCGGGTTAAATCCATCACAGAGACAATGCAAGGCGTAGGTTTCTCGGGTCATCCCCAAATTAGGATACTCAATATTGATTTTTTCCATTGCGGAGAATCTGCAGGGTGTCGTAGCATACCATCTTTAATCCTTTCATCCTCATGCCATGTCAAGTGTTTTGCATCTTACGAACTACGATACATGCGCCTAAATCGAGGAATTATAGGAAAATACCACAACACCTTTTGTGGAGCGGACTCTTTCTTCTTATACTGCGGTGCATTATATTTAGGACACGACTTTAACAACGCATGTTCATTCCGAAATAAAATGCAATCATTCGGACAAGCGTGTATCTTCTCATAGTTCAAGCCAATAGACCCCAACATTTGCTTTGCATCATACGTCCGAGAAGGAAGCACATTATCATTCGGCAACATTTCTTTCGTATGAGAGTAAATCGGTAAAGCTCTTATCCGTCCATCCGTGGCGAGTTTTCAAGTTATACAACTTGATCACAACCCAATAATTTTGTGAATTCATTACAACCCGCATACAATGGTGTCTCTCGCATCGATTATCAACTTCTCAAACATTTCAGACAATCATTAAGATCCTCTTCAACCACCTTTGCCATCTCTTCAAATTCGTTCGCATCAAATGAATGTGTTCCGGTGTCAACCGTGGCGCATATCTCTTACTAATATCATTCATATTTGAAGATTCACCTTTTTCTCACCGTGCATTATCCAACAAGTGTAACTTTGATCAATTCCATTCGCCTTTAAATGTCGTACCAACTCCTCTCATAAAAGAATCGATTTTACATAACAACACCTTAAACAAGGACATTTCATACCACTAGAAGTCCCTAAACGTTCAACAAGACAAATTCACAAAATAATCCACTCCAAATGCATATACTCCTTGGACGGATTTATTGGCGGACATCCAATTTCTATCCATAATTTCCAAATTATATTTATAATAAAATCTGAGAAGAGAACTTTAACATATGACCCATCAAGCAATTCGAATATAATGAAGAATCAATTCATATAAAAAAAAACAAACAAAAATTCCTCTTTTAAAATTTTTTCAAATCCACTCCTTATTTTCCCAAGCTATATCTATATCATATTATAGTCTTCCAAATAATTAATTTATGTTTAACAAGAAGAGGCTAGTGGTAAAAAAAAAAGAAGAAGAGTCTAGTGTGCACAAGTGACAAAACTAATATATTTCTAAACTAGAACCCATAATTAATATCTAACAAGAAACAGAGCAAGGAACAAAAAACTCACCAATGTTGTGCCGAGTGAGAGATGATGTTCAGAGAGAGATGATTTTCGTGGAGAGAGATGATGTTAATTTGAGTTAGGGTGTTAGGGTTTTGCGTTTACGGGTGAGTGATTTTATGTTTACGGGTGAGAGTGTTAGGTGAGAAAGGAAGTAGCTCAATGGGAAACAAAAAAAATATTATTTAACCATACCTAGCGTTTCTAAAAAAACGCTAGGGATCTATCTAGCGTGTTTTCTAAATACCTAGCGTTTTGAATAAAAGCGCTAGGGATCGGTCTAGAGTGTTTACTAAATACCTAGCGTTTTATAAAAACGCTAGGGATCTATCTAGCGTGTTTTCTAATTGGCTAGCGTTTTGAAAACAAGCGCTGAGGATCTGTCTCAGAGTGTTTTCTAAATAGCTAGCGCTTTATAAAAAAACGCTAGGATCTATCTAGCGTGTTTTCTAATTGGCTAGCGTTTTGAATAAAAGCGCTAGGGATCCGCTCTAGCGTGTTTTCAAATTTGCTAGCGTTTTAAGTAAAACCGCTAGGATCTGTCTAGCGTGTTACCTAATTGGTAGCGTTTTAAAGTAAAACGCTACTAATGGTGTAGCGTGTTATTAAAATGGGTAGCGTTTTTTTATAAACGCTACTAAAGGTGGCGATCTCTTTTTACAATTCTGTCGTAGTGAATCAAAACCCATGCCAAAACAGAGAAGGAAAACTATGATAGGTTAAACATCATGTTTACTCTTCTATTTTTTTTCATGTTATACCTATGATATTTTGGCGTAATCACCTCGAAAATAGAACCATTCTTAGCAGCTTTATCATTCAAGTATTTTCCTAAGAGAGAGTCATTCTCTAAGTCAACCTCATGCCCATCTCCCCAAAACTTGACAAATATATTCATATCATGAATAACATTCGGAGGCATAGAGGTTGAATTATCCAAGGGATTTACACTTAAAATTGCTAGCTTGCTATATAAGCCTCTTCTTTTGATACTTAAATACCACTTTGGTGAACTTCAAGTCCTCCTTCCGGTGAGCATTGGAAGCAAAAGACTTATCCTCTCCAATTTCTTCTCCCACAATATATATATATATATATATATATATATATATATATATATATATATATATAAAATAATTCAAACATTTGTTTAGCATCTTTAATCACATCACTAGTATAAAGTATCAACCGATTTTAGAAAAACAATCCCACTTGGACTATTTATCAAAAAAATAGTGAGAAACCTACCTTTTGTTGGAAGAATTCAAGAAGAGGAGAGAGAATTTGAACGGAGGAATTGGAGGGAAAAGAGATAGAGTAACCGTAATAACAGAAAATTAATTTTTCGCTTAAAGAGGTGTTTTACCTCATTCATTACTTAGCTATTTATAGAGTTTTACATTGACTTTATTAGTTGACTAGGCGTCAACTAAACATAGCTAACTAAGTAACTACTCTATATACAGGTGCTATAGAACTAATCACAACACCTGCACAATACACTGGTTCACTGTTATACAACACAGGTGCTATAACACCTCTCATAGCACCTGCACTAAAACTATGATGCTGTCAAACAACTCACAGCACCATACAACACCTAATCAATACTAGTTTGAATTACATATTACAAACAATACACCCCCTTAATTCAAACTACTCAAATCACACATTCCAATCTTCTTTCTCATTTCTTCATGCTTGCCAATCTTCAAGGACTTGGTCAAGATATCTGCAAGTTGTTCTTCACTCTTGCAGTGCTCCACTGTCAACTTTCCTTTGTTCACTTGATCACGAAGGAAATGGTATTTGATTTCTATATGCTTGCTTCTCCCATGTGCAATGGGATGTTTAGCCAAGTCTATTGCAGACTTGTTGTCCACCTTCAGTTTCATAGCACCTTCTGACTTCAACTTCAATTCATTCAAAAGCATTTCTAGCCATTGAGCTCGACTAGCACCAAATGCAGCAGAAATATATTCTGCCTCACAGCTTGATAAGGCAACTACACTTTGCTTCTTTGAACACCAACTAATTGGAGAGTTTCCCAACATGAAAATGTAGCCTGAAGTGCTCTTCCTATCCTCAATGTCACCACTCCAATCAACATATGTATACCCCACCAATTCTTCATTTGCATCAATGTCAGAGCTTGCAAATAGGATTCCCCAATCAAGCGAGCCTTTTACGTAACGAAGTATCCTTTTTGCAGCAATAAAGTGGGATTTCTTTGGCTCCTCCATGAATCTACTCACCATTCCAACACTATAGGTAATGTCATGTCTTGAGTTGCACAAATACCTCAATGACCCTATTAGTTGCCTGAATTAATGTAGCATCAGCTGGTTTCTCATCATCAATCTTCATTAGTTTCTGAGTATCTGCTGGTGTAGCAGCTGCATTACACTCCTTCATGTTGAATCTCTTCAAGATATCAGTTGCATATTTTTTTTGGGGAAGGAATATGCTTTGCTTGGAAGTCACAAACTCCATTCCAAGGAAATAAGCAAGTTTTCCAAGATATGTTCATTCACCATTCTCCTTTTAAAGTCATTGATTTCTTGTTCACTGTCACCAGTGACAATTAAATCATCAACATAAAGGCATACTAGCAGGATACCCATTATTTTATCATGTTTCACATATAGGCCATGTTCTGTACTACATTTAATCAGTCCCATCTTCAAGAGAAATTCATCAACTCTCTTGTTCCAAGCTCTTGGAGCTTGCTTAAGGCCATAGAGCGCCTTCTTCAATCTCAAAACACTGTCCCCCATGCCTTCCTTCACGAAACCAGGTGGTTGCTTCACAAATACTTCCTCTTCTAATGGTCCATTGAGAAAAGCAGATTTCACATCTAATTGACTCAATGACCATTTCCTCTTGCTTGCTAGAGCAACAATCAATCTAACAGTCTCAATTCTAGCAACTGGTGCATAAATTTCATTGTAGTCAAGGCCTTGCTTTTGCAAAAATCCTTTTGCAACAAGCTTTGCCTTGTATTTGGCAACATCACCATTAGGCTTCATCTTGGTCTTAAAGACCCATTTCACTTTAGTGCTAGGAAATTTCACCATTTCCCAAGGGTCATTCTTCTGAATTGACCTTAACTCTTCCTCCATTGCTTCCTTCCAATGTGCATTAGAGAGAGCCTCATCAAGTGTGACAGGTTCAGTTTCTGCAGATAGAAGTATCTGCATAACTTCATTATTTGTGTGATCAATGGTGCTGCAGTGCAATTCATAATCAGAAAGCCTCTATGGCACTTGTATCTCTCTTTGTGATCTTCTCATAGGTGCTGCAACATCAACATTCTATTGTGCATCATTCTCATTCATAGTGCCCTGCTCATCATCATTCTCAAGCTCCATTTCAACTGTCTCACTTGTTTCCTTCTCAACATTATCATTCCAATCCCATTCCATGGACTCATCTACCACAACATCATTGCTAATGACAACCTTCTTGTTGATAGGATCATACAATTTGTATTCTCCAGTGCTGTGATATCCAACAAGGATCATTGCTTGAGCTCTTGAATCAAGTTTCTTCCTATTTTGTTCGGGTACATGCCTATAGCATAGTGAGCCAAACAACTTGAAGTGTTTCACACTAGGCTTAGTGCCACTCCAAGCTTTCTCTGGTGTAATGTTCTCAAGCCTCTTTGTTGGACATCTATTCAAAATGTGAGTTGCTGTATGCACAGCCCAAAACTCATTTGGTAGATGTTTCTCCTTCAACATGCATCTTGTCATGTTTAGGAGAGTTCTATTCCTCCTCTCAGCTACACCATTGTGCTGTGGAGTATAAGGAGCTATCACTTCATGCACTATACCTTCATCCTTGCAAAATTTCTCAAAATCATGTGATGTATACTCACCACCGCCATTAGTTCTCAACAATTTAATAGAGCTACCACATTGTTTCTCAGTTAACAATTTGAATTGTTTGAAGGTTTCAAACACATCACTCTTCCTATGTAAGAGGTAAATCCACATCTTAGTAAAATCATCAATAAAAGACACGAAATAGAGATTACCTCCATGGATTTAACCTCAAAGGGGCCACGGACATCCGAGTGCACCACTTCTAGCTTCATTGTACCTCTAGTAGGTATTACAGTATTGTATGACTTCCTTGGTTGCTTCCCTTCACAGCCCTTGCCACACACTTGTCTTGGCTCATCAATTGGAGGCAATCCAAGCACCATACCCTTCTTCTGCAACATGCTCAAACTACCAAAGTTCAAGTGCCCCATCCTCTTATGCCATTTCCACACATCATTTTTCACTTGAGCAGTGAGACATTTCTGCTCAATTGAATTCACTCCTACCTTGAAAGTCCTGTTACCAGCCATCTTCACCTTCAATACTTCATTCTCTTCACTGTCAAATACACACATATGGTTGTCCTTCATGCTCATAGAGTATCCTCTTTCAAGTAATTGACCCAAACTCAGCAGGTTGCTCTTCATTTGAGGAACATAGAACACATCATTTATCACCACTATTTTGCCATCCTCTCTCTTGATAGCCATTTTGCCTAGTCCCTCAGCCATTACAGCCCTGCCATCACCAAATTTGATGCTTCTTTTGATGCTCATATCAATCTCACAGAACCATTCAAGATGTTTTGTCATATGGTTCGAACAACAGTGTCAAGATACCACCATTCAATCACAATAGTGCCTTTCTCAGTTACTGCCATCAACATCATAATTTTTTTATCAGAGTCATATGCACACTGAGCTTCATGATTCTTGTTCCTTGGCACTCTTTCATTCTTGCATTCATCTGCAAAATGACCATATTTTTGACAGTTATAGCATTGCACATGCTCTTTTGATTTCTTTTTATCTTTGCCATCACTTTCACCTTCTTTCTTGTTGTGTTCCTGCTTAGAGCTTCCACCTTCACCTTTGTTTCCCTTCCATTTTCCTTTTCCTTTCTTATTCTTCCAAGAATCACTACCTCCACCTCCTTTCTTCCAAGATTGAGCCACTAATGCCTTCTCAAAATCTTTCTCTTCTTTCTTCATTGTTTCTCTATTTTTCAATTTGATTTCATGTGCTTCTAAGGAACCTAACAATTGTTCTAACTTCAATGTGTCTAGGACCTTAGATTGCTCTATAGCAGATACAACATTATCAAAACTAGGGGTCAAACCAGTCAAGATCTTCTCTACCTTCATAGCATCACTCACTGTCTCTCCACAACATCTCATTTGATTAGTTAAAGCGACTAACCTATTGACAAATTGGGCTACGGTCTCATTTGATTCCATCTTCATCAAACCCAATTGGCACCTCAAGGACATCAACTTCATCTTCTTTGCTTGTTTATCACCTGCATATGTAGTTGATAGCACGTCCCAAGCCTCCTTTGCAGTCTCAAATTCAATGATCTTCTCAAGCACATTAGCATCAACACAATGATGTATAAGGAAAATAGGCTTATCATCCTTCTTTAACTGCTCACGATTTGTTGCACGATTTGCCTCTGTTGGTGTTGCAAGAAGTGCAGTGACTCCATTGCGAACAACTTCAAGAACTCCTTGATATCTGAAAATCACCTTCATTTGCGCAGTCCATCATTCATAGTTTGTTCCATCAAACACGGGCTATATATTTTGTAGGGAATTGTCCATTGTTTGGATTTGTTTGCGTGACCGCCATTAACGCCGCCCTGAATCTTTTGCTCTGAGGCCAATTTGTTGGAAGAATTCAAGAAGAGGGAGAGAGAATTTGAACGGAGGAATTGGAGGGAGAAGAGAGAGAGTAACCGTAATAACAGAAAATCAATTTTTGGCTCAAAGAGGTGTTTTACCTCATTCATTACTTAGCTATTTATAGAGTTTTACATTGACTTTATTAGTTGACTAGGCATCAACTAAACATAGCTAACTAAGTAACTACTCTATATACAGGTGCTATAGCACTAATCACATCACCTGCACAATACACTGGTTCACTGTTATACAACACAGGTGCTATATCACCTCTCATAGCACCTGCACTAAAACTATGATGCTGTCAAACAACTCACATCACCATACAACACCTAATCAATACTAGTTTGAATTACATATTACAAACAATACCTTTTACATCCTTCCAACCATCACACACTAGAGTGAATCCCCATATTTCCCAATCAAACATATATTTTTCTAGAGTTTCTTTGACATCGTTAACTGCTTTTTCTAGATAGGATACTCTAATTTCATGAGAACTAAGAGGTTTTAGATCTTTCCATATTCACCAACAGATTTTATATTTTAATAAATCAGAGACTTCTTACCAAATTGAATGCCTAATAGTATCTCATATATGCCTAACATTCCTATTTGTCCCAACAAGATGATGCTTCATCCTTACAACACCACCCCAACAAGAATGAGTGCAATATTTGCAAGTGACAAAAAGCCTATTATTGGTTAAACAGTTGCACAATGACTCTAAGTGATATCAACCTCTGTTTTCTTTTTTGTTTGACCCAATAGAACAATAGATAAAACAAATTAATGGAAACACACAATAAAATAGAAGAAAGAGACAAAGGCAGTGGGTGGAAGGCTGGTTTGGAAACAATAAAATAGAAGAAAGAAAGAGAAGCAGCGGCTAAGAGGCAGGTTTGGAAATAATAAAATAGAAGAAAGAGAGGCACTGTGACTGCACTGCTTAATCGAAGGAGAGGTGTTACTAAACAGTCATGATGGCTGGTTTGTTAATTGAGGACTGAGGAAAAACCTAAAAATAAGAAGAGCACACATTGTATCATTTAGCATCTAATTATCAATAAAAGTGTTACCATCTTAGTTCACTCCAAATACCTGACATTAGCTTGTTATCTCTATCCTCACATATACTTTTACACAAATGAGTAATGTTAATGGAGATTTCTAATTATTCTACTTTACATTTTTTTATTGAAAAAATAATCATTCATTCAAATTAATAGATTACATCAAGATAACACAAACTCAATGATTGCTGAAAATTAAAAAGATGAATATGTGAACAAACTCACAACATTCAAGTTAATAGCATAAAATGGCAAAATACCTACAAATGTGACAAAAAAGTCACCGAAATACCCTTACCATCGGGCCTATAACTTTGAGGCCCTAGTCATAGGTTGAATCTGTAATTGATCGAAGTTGATCTTTCGATCTGAACCAAACAGACACTGCAACAAGACAAGTGTTGACTCATGGTCATATGTATACTGTTGCTCAGTTTTACAGTCTTAATGCTAGTGTTTGTTAGATTTTCAGTTAGTTTCCACAAGAAAATAGCTTAGATAACAATTAATGTCATTAGGATTGATTTGTAAGTTGTTACACTCTTTTCAGGTGGTCGTTGTAAGACAACCTTCAATTTGATGTTTCGTTGGGTAGCGAACCAAACAACTTACTTAGCGCCATATGAATGAGAAAAATCGTAAAAGTTTTAGCTCAATATAACCTCCCAATCAAGGCAAAATTTTGGCCATCACGTCGTGAAGGAGTCGCATCGCCTCAGATGGACTGCAATTTGACAACATTTAAGTTCAAAAATCAGCAAATTAGGACACTTTTGTCTTGGTCGCAAAAAAGAGAGTTTGGAGCTGCAAAAAAAGGAGAAGAATTGGAGCTTCTCTACACTTGGGAACAAGGAATTGAAGGATCCAATGTACTCATCTTTGTGTAACTTCTCTTTTACCTTGTCTTCAAATCCTTTGAACATGAGTAGCTAAATTTCTTATGGTTAGAAAGAGATAAATCTCTCCAAAACTATCATGTGATTCCATTGTTATGATCAATACAATGTAGTTATCCTTTTAAATTAGCCTTTACCTTTGTTCTTATTGCTTTACAATGATTATTGTTGTTGTGATGAATTAGGGTTTCTTTCACCATTGAGAGATGAGTTATGTTTTCCGGATATTGGGGTTTAAGGCAATGAGTGTTATGATTATAGCAATATGACATTACTATAATGAATCCGTTAATTCTCCGCGTTTATTGATTTGTTTAGTGGCGATACACTTAAGGAATTAGCGTTTGTCATTAGATAGAAAAGGTTTTGAGGCAAGAGATTGCCCTAAATCTTTAATAGTTGAATTGAATCTTTTAATTGGAGTTGGATTGGGATTGATCAATGGTATAGCTTAGGGGAGATGATTCGTTTCCTAGCCACGTTTACTCCCGAATTTTATTCACATATAATCTGCTTCCGATTACTATTAATTTAGTCATTGTTCAATTTAGTAGTCAATCCATTAGATTGATAGTTTATCGCAATCCTTGAGTCCGACACTCGGTCTTAACAACAGGAAATCAAAAACATCGAACCAATACGACGAACAACAACGACGTCGCACTCGATTGTGAGAAAATCAAAGAAAATACAAAATAAAAGCTATATATATATATATATATATATATATATATATATATATATATATATATATATATATATATATATATATATATATATATATATATATATATATATATATATATATATATATATGGGAACCACTCATTTAGATTTAAAATACCATAAACGATATAGATGGGTGATTCCAGGCCAAAAGACTGACCAAAAACCACCTCCCTATGGGTGATCAAGAAGAAAGAGAGAAGTAGAAAGAAGATTGAGAGAGACGACTAGAGTTTGAGAGTATCACATATACAGTTATTTTAAGTTATTCTACTTTACTTTCACTTTGGCTAAAACCAAAAATCTTACAAAAATGGCACGATAGATGATTTTTTATTAATAGGGGAGGGGGAGGCTAGCCATATAAACCGTCTAGAACCAATTTGAAGATAGTCCCTTAGGGTATGTTTGGATGGAGGAGGGTTTAGGAGGGGAGGGCGGGACTTAATTTTCAATTCTAAATTGAAGATGTTATAAAACGTTTCTAAACAAAAATGAAGTATGAATAACAATGTTTTATCATTATCTATTATGTTATTCTTTCAATTTTTTAAAATCTCAAATAGGTATTAAGAGATAGACCAATCCCTCCAAAGCCATTCACTCACAAATTCTCCGAAACCCCCTCACAAACATACCTTTAGTGATACATGGCTAGACAGTCACTATTGCACTAGCACCTTGGAGTTAAAACCAAGATCTTTAGCAATGTCACAACATACTTCGTGATTGAGATCCATAACTAAAAGTGAAAGAGTAAGCTATTTAGCTCTTATACCACCTCATAATTCACATCATTTAAAAATTTTGATTGAATGAGAAGACATGTTAACCGTTTCATGGATTGGATGTGTGAACTATATCAGAACAAAATAACAATAACATGTTCTATGAATATTTTTTCAAGTCAAAATAATGTTGCAACCACTATGTACTACTCTAACAGATTAACACAACAACCAAGCATGTGGGAGATAATATAAATGCATGGCCCTCAAATCATTATTAGCAAAAGCATGCATGTTATGATGATCGATCTTTCTTTTAATAGTGCAACAAATTAAAAGCACATCTAATGATGCAGCAGAAAAAGCTTCCTCTGGTTGCTTCAAATATAGTCCTCACTGCAGGCTTTGCCAATGTGTTGAACTTGAATGAACCATGAGTGTGTTAGTGTTACTATTATCCACAACTCAAATAAAAGAAGCTTTCTCATAATTTTGGTCCTGTAAATTTATCAAATCCGCAATTTTAGTCCTCTTGTTAAATTACCATCCATTTTTGAGGAAAATGCTAACGTGGCAGTCGTATGTCGTGAATGGATATCCTAAAAATTCTAAGTATGCGGTTTCAACCCAGGAATAAAGCACCAAAATCAACACATTTACCACTAAGCCAAGTAGATGAATTGTTATAAATTGCAAAAAATACGTGAGCACGAAATGGACTGCCAAATCACCACCTTGCTATCATATCATGATTTCTGTCAAAACTTAGATGCAATTTTACTAGAGGGGCTAAAATTGCGAAATCGATAAAATTGGGGAACTAACGCTGGAAAAAAAATAGAGGGATTAAAATTACGATAGGACAAAAACTACGGTTAAGCCTTAATTAAAACTGAAGCATTAGAAATCATAATATAATTGACATACAAAATATTTACTTCTCACAACACCAAAGAAAATACACAATTGCTATGTCTTATCATCATAAAAGTTACAAAAGAGAAAAAAATGTTAACAATTCAGTGATTATTCTTTTTCCCATGCCTTCCTACATGGTTATGCAACCATCCAATTCCCTTAAGTGCCTTAGAAAATTTAAGAAGATTAGGCTTTCCCATACCTAAATTCATCTTCCCAGTTGAAAATTTCAATGCTTGTAAGCAACACAATTTAGCACTATCAATCTCTTCTTCTTCCTCTTCCTCATCCTCAATTTTCTCAACCTCATTTTTCTTCCCTTTCTTTGAAGTGCTTTTCTTCACAACTTTGTTTGATTCTGTCTCATATGTTTCCCAAAGCATGTCCATTCCTTCACTCCCATCAACAGCATTATGTCTTTCCTCAAAAAGTTTACAAGCTAATGTCCTTCTCCACTCTTTTTCCACTCTCATTGAACCAAAACTACTAAAATTACCACTTTGTGGACTCCCAAAACTTGTCTCTAGTCTTTGAGATCTTACTTTCATTGATGCACTAAAAGCATTTTCTCCATCACTATTGCTTCTCACTTTGTTTCCAAACATGTCTCTATTATTATTACTATTATAACCTTTCACTTTGGATCCACTTCTTATGGGCCATTGCTCTTTGCTTTCTTCTTCTACTTTATTGGATTCAGAATCCAATGTGTTGACTTTTTTCTCTTCTTCCTTTTGACTAGACACTTCTTCTAACTCAGCATTTTCTTGGAACAAGCTTTCTAAGCTCTTAACTTCAGCAACAGGAATAGTAGCTTCCTCTTCTTCCACTTTATCTACTTTCTCAACAAGATTTTCATCCAATGGACAAAAAACTACTCTTTCATCACTTGAACACTCTTCAAAGCCTTCATAAGAATCTTCTATGGAGAAAACTTCTCTTCCTTCACTTGAAAAACCTTCATCTGCTTCTGAAAAATCTTCTACTGAGAAAACTTCTCTTCCTTCACTTGAAGATTCTTCATATGTTTCTTCAAAGCCTTCCAAAGACTTAGGCTCCTCAAGAACTTCAAAGATTGAAGCTTGGAACATAACAAGATAAGCTTCCAACTCATTAAGGAAACCAATATTCTCATCTTTATCATCAGATTCTGAAAGCAACCATGATAGAAAAGTTTGCAAAACAGAAAGGAAAAAACCCCATTTTGAGTCAGTAACCTTAGAACTAGAACTACTATTACTACCCTTTTGATGAACAAGGTTGGGAGTGAAAGTGAGAAGGGCAACAAGGAGAAGAAGGGTAGTGGTGATGAACAAAGGAGAGAGAAAAGAGAGAAGTTTAAGGAGATAAGGAGAGAAGAAGAGGAAGTAAGAGAAGTAAATAGGGTGAGAGAAAATGGAATAGCAGAAATGGAAGAATATAGAGAAGAGATGATTACTAGAGAAGTGTTCATTCTTAGTGTTTGAGAAAGATAACTCACTCATGTTTTAGTGTTGTGGACAATTCCAAAGAAGAGAGAAAGAGAGGAAATGGTTTTTTGGTTTAGTAGAAAAAAAGTTGCACTAGAAAAGTGAAGTGTTGGAAGTGATCAAGGCGTGAATATAGGGAAGAGATTGGTAACAAAAGAGTAATTATATATCATAAGAGAAAGTAAGAGACACTTGGATTGGATTTATTGATGAAAAAGCTGCTTTAGAAACTTTTTCTACTTTCTTGTCTATAATAACAAACAACAACCGCGTCACCCACCCTTCTTTTTTGTTGTTGTGCAATCCAATCACAAGAATAATAACTAGGTAGGAAGGAATATTAATCAAATGTTCACATGGATATAGTATCTGATCAGTATACTGATACCATCAAATATTTGATACTTGATAATACTTTTTTTTGGATCAAATTGATACTTCATAATATGAATTAGTTGGTGTGATAAATAACAATTAAGGTGGCTAGCTATGTTCTTTATTGCTTTTTGTTTGAGGCTTACCAGAATCTTAAAATAATCAGTTTTCATCTTTAATAATTGAGAAGTAGTTCAGACTTCAGAGTGTATTTGTTTAAGCTTATTATTTTGAAAAAATGGAAACAAGATATATTTTCTCTTCCCTGTTTCCATTTTTCATACATTTTTCCACTCCAAAGCATCAAAATGTACCACTAGATACCAATCTGAGAGGTAATTGGGTTAGAATCTCATTTCCTTGTCTCACGTTTGAGTTTTGGGTGAGCCCAAAAAACTCTATTGGTAGGAGAGAACCACGCAGACCGACAAAACCGGATACATATGTGGCCAGCATGTTCCCTGAGATAGATTAGTGACCGGCAAAGTTAGTGTATACTGCGGACCAATTGAAAGGATTTTAACAGATCACAACTGAATTGAATTGAGAGAATTGTTTGTTACATTCTGGAGTATTCAGTACAGTGACAGTATATATATATATATATATATATATATATATATATATATACAATGGAGAGTATGATGACTTAGTCAACTGCTGATCAGTTTACATGTCAACTGATACAACTAATTCACTAGCTAGTTTATCTCTATTACTCCCACTTCAAACTCAAATGTGGGTTATGATAGTGAACCACTTTGAGTTTGAACCGTTGCTCACTGAATGTCGTGGCTTAGAGGGGCTTGGTGATAGCATCTGCGAGCTGCAGCGACCCAAAGACATGTTGAATAACAAGCTTCATTGCATCCACCTTCTCACAGACAAAATGAATATCAAGCTCCAAGTTTTTGGTCCGTGCATGTAATACTTGATTATGAGAGAGCATTATCGCACTGAGATTGTCACGGAGAAGAATGGGGGATTGAGTAGTGATATGAACTTCATTAAGGAGGGACTGAACCCACATGTGATCTGCAGTAGCCTCTGCACTAGACTGTGCTATTAGTGTTTTCTTCTTTGAGCTCCAAGAGACTAGATTGGGACCAAATAATAGACATGAGCCCGAGGTGGATCGTCTATCATCCAAATCACTTGTCCAATCCAAATTCGAGTACACTCTAAGAGAGAAGGGAGTGTCATAGTTAGCTGGTTGTAACAAGAGCCCGAAGTTGATAGTGCCACTTACATAGCGAAGAATGTGTTTGACAACTCTCAAATGGGCATCCAAGGGTTGAGAGAGGAATTGACATACTTTGTTCACACTAAAAGAAATCTCAGGTCGTGTTAGCATAATGTACTGCAATGCACCGTCAATGGACCAGTACTGAGATGGATCAGGTAATAATTCAGTCCCATGTTAGCTGAGTTTCATATTAGCAACCATGGGTGTAGTCATAGGACTGCTAGATAGCATGCATATTATCACGTTGAAGAAGGACCTAAATGTATTTGGACGGTGCGAGGATGATGAAGCCACTGAGTAAATATTTAACCTATAGGCCAAGGAAGAACTCAGACCTGCCAAGATGCTTGAGGGCAAAATGGTCCTACAATTTTTGAATGAAGTTGTGAATAAGTGCAGATGAAGAACCATTGATTAACATGTCATCCACATAAACCAGTGCGAACGGTTGAACCCCAGAGGCACTATACACAAAGAGAGAATGACCACATTGACCGTGCTTGAACCCAAATTGCAGCAATGCAACCTGAAGAGTCTCATACCAAGCACGAGGCACCTGTTTTAAACCTTAAAGGGAACAATGGAGCTTGCAAACTAGAGATGAATCATAGGAGATGAAGCCTGGTGGTTGTTCCATGTATATATATCTTCATGTAAATGTCCATTAATAAAGGCATTGTTGATGTCTATTTGTTGTATTTCCCACCTGTAGAAGAGTGCCAATGTAAAAATAATTCTGATGGTGGTAGGCTTGTGACTGGTGAGAAAGTCTCTCTATAGTCTTGGCCAGGAAGTTGATTGCAACCTTTGGCTACTAGGCGTGCCTTGTACTTGTTGATGGTTCTATTAGCATTCTCTTTTACCCGAAAGACCCATTTGCATCCAATGGGCTTTCTATTAGAAGGTAATGTGGTAAGAAACCAATTGTTGTTCTTCGTAAATGCTTCATACTATTGCCTTAAGCCAGTGTGGCTATGATAGAGCTTGTTTCACAGCAGTAGGTGCAACATAGGCAACAAATAGGCGAGGTTTGAGACTTCCAATTTTGGATCTAGTGGTCATTGGGTGAATGTTTAAGTTGAGGGAGGTCAGGATGCAGGGACAGAGGTAGTAGGGTTGGTTAATATAGTAGTGGCTGGTTGACAGGAGAGAGAAGTAGTGGTGTCTGCAGCAGGTTCTGAGGGTGGATTTGGAGAAAAAAGTGAAGGTGTTTCTACTGCTAATGGAGGTATAGGTGTAGAGCTTTGGTGTGGTACTAGGGAAGAAGGTAAAGCAGGAGGTGTAGTAGTGACAGTATCAGAGGAGGGAAGTCCAGAAAAAAAGGTTGGATGGGGAAATCAATTTTCATGGAAGATAACATCTTTTGAAATGTAGATATGACCATTGGCACTGGGACATTTGAAACCTTTATGGTGAGGTGAGGTACCAAGATTCACACACACTCTTGACTATGAAAGTGAAGTTTGTTTTTCTTGTAGGGGGTGAGCAAGGGAAATCATGTGCATCCAAATGATCTAAGGGAAGAGTAGTCAGGTGGTTTTATTATATAAGGCTTGGTAGAGTGAGATGTAGGAGAGTAGAGATGAGGTAGGCAATCTGTTTATGAGGTGAACAACAGTTGCAAAGCTATGATCCAAATAAGAAATATAGAGGCATGTGTAAGAAGAGTGAGACCCATTTCAACAATTTGTCTATGTATTCTTTCAACAGTATCATTTTAGTGAGAGGTATAAGGGCCTGTAAACTTACAAGTGATGCTTAAGGCAGTAAGTTCTGCTGTAAAGGGTTTGAACTCTCCCCCTGAATCAGATTGGATAGACTTGATAGTGGAATATTGTGTTTGAATAAGCTTGTAGAATTGATGGGAGGCATGAATAGCATCTAATTTTATTTTAAGGAGATAAAACCAAGTGAATTTGTTACAAACATTAACAAAAGCAATATAATAAGAAAAACCACAACTAGATGGAGAGGGTGAAGGCCCCCATAAATCAGTGTGTATATGTTCAAAGGGTGAGTGATATAGTGTGGTGGAGGGTGGTGAGTGAATGCAATGTGATTTGCCAATGGAACAAGATTTGTACTCAGAAGTATTATTTGAAGCAATAGAATGACTATAGAGATTCAAAACAGTAATAGCTCTACTATTAGCATGTCCTAGCCTATGATGCCATACATGGTAGTTATTAATATTGCTATGAGTAGAGGTGGTAGGAGGTACACTAGAGGCAATAGTATAGTGTAAAAGAGAGGTGGTAGCTGCCAGAGCAGTTGGCTTGACCACAGATGTGAGACAAGGCAGGAGGAAGAAGCCATCAGCACTCTTGGATCCTTGAAACAAAACCTGTTTTGAGACTTGGCATTTGACAAGACATATTTGTGAATGAAACTCAAAGAATACATTATTGTCAGCACAAAATTGGCCAACTGAAATAAGATTACGAGTTATACTATGATGTTCTTAAGTGTGAAGTGTTTGGTGGGATTGTGTGTGGAGCATAGGATGAGGGTTTCAGTGCATTTGATGGGAAAGCCTTGGCCATTGCCCATGTGTACCTGTTGTCTGCCTATATATGCTTTACAGTCATGCAAGTATTGTGAAGTATGAGTGAAATTATGAGAGACACAAGTATCAGCATAATAACCTTGTGGAGTTATTTCTAAAGGCCAGCCATGTTCTCTGAGATAGATTAGTGATCGGCAAAGTCGGTAGATACTGCGCACCTATAACACGATAATAAAAAAATATTACACTAGATGGAAATGTCTTATTAAGATTATTAGGAATGATTTTTGTTTAGCGCAAAATAACTCAGATTATCTTACTATTCAACCAAAAGAAGTGTTCAATTAGATTGATGAAGGGAGACTAGCTTTTAAGTCGGTTAAAGTCAATTTTTTTAAGTTGGTTGACTATGCAATTAAGATTTTTTTTTGGATAAGCAATTGATTCATTGAAAGGGAGCACAAGGCGTGCCCAACCATTACAATGGGAAGGGGGAGGGTCTTCTCAAAACCTCCCTGAGCCAAAACCCATTGGGAAAAAGACTCAGGGAGGAAAAAGAGTACCTCGCACAAAAGAAACTGCACAACAATGGGAATAACCATCCTAGCCCATTGCTTCTCCGCCACCTAAGAAATGAAATAATTATAGTAGATATACATCAAAACCATGAAATTTACAATAGGAAAAACATCCCAACGGGAAATTAAACCAATCTGACCATTCAACCCTGCATCTCCTTCCTTTTCTTGCCTTGAACCAACTCCATGCACAAAATTTTATTCCGCTAACAATTTCTGAAGTTGTGGTTAACTCTCCTTTGAAAATTATCTTATTTCTTGCCAACCATATGTTCCAAATTACAGCCAGCCAAACTATATGCCTAACACCTTTGTACTTCTTTCCCTTCATCAGCTTGCCAAACTCTTCAAAATGAGTAACCATATCCACATAGCCTCCCAACGGTTCCCCCATCCAAAGCAAAATCTGCTGCCATGCCGTCTGCGCAGCTACACAGTCAAAGAACAAATGCTTCGCTGTTTCATTGTCATGAAAACACAAACGCAGCAGTGATCACACTGGTTTTGTAGGATACCTCGTCGAAATAAAGCATCACGCGTAGCCACTTTTCTAACAACACCCGCCAACCAAAGATTAACACTTTCGATGGAGCATCATTTCTCCATATTTTTTTGCACGCATCAGCTGTGGATGGTTCTAAATGTCCTCTTTCACCTGCAAAGAAAGAAAGCATCCAAAAGTAACAAGATTTAACCTAAAAACCAGCAGCTGTATCAATGGTCCAAGACCACCTATCATTGGCCTGCTGCAAGGATAAAACAGGCCGCAACATCTCCTTCAAGTAGCCGATGTTCTGCGCCTCATCAAACATCAGTTCCTCCGCCCACTGCCAGTTCCAATGCCACACATCGTCCCTCCAATAGCCCATCTCTGAGACTGATGCAGATTGCGTGCTGCATCTGCTGAAAAGTGTTGGAAATAGGACAGCAAAAGTCTTCGTTCAAAGCCAAGAATCTGTCCAAAACCGAACCTTATCGCCTTTGCCAAGTTTTAGCTTTGCCAACCTATCAAACCATCCCGTAGCCAAATTTGTTCCTTCCCCCAACAAGCATAAATCACGCCACCAAAGAGAATGTTTGCACCAAGCTCTCCTTACATCGTTGTCACTTGGCCATCTTCCTTCCACACCATACCTATTCACCACTACTTCTTTCCATAAATGATTACCTTCCTCCGTCAAAATTCTCCACCTCCACTTAGTTAGTAAAGCCAAATTAAAAGCTTCTAAATTCTTTACACCAAGACCTCCCTTATCCTTCGGTGTACAAATCAAGTCCCAACTCACCCAAGCCATCTTTTTCGTTTCTTCATCTCCTCCCCATAAGAATCTTCTTTGTAACTTTATAATTTCCTCGATCACCTTTTTTGGGGCTTTGTAGAAAGAGAAAAGGTATAGCAGAAGTGAAGCCAATACCGAGTTTATAAGTGTAACATGCCCCCCAATCGACAATTGCTTACTTTTCCAACTAGTTAACCGCGCCCTAACAACATCAATAATTGGTTGCCAAGTACTCAATCTTCTTGGGTTTGCTCCAACCGGGATACAATGAACTTAAAGGATTCCGAACCCAACTTACATGCTAAGAAACTTGATATCCCTTCCATTACATGCTCCTCTATATTGAACCCTACTACATTGCTTTTTGCAAAGTTTACCTTAAGCCCGAAGACTAATTCAAAACTCCTCAAGATTTCCTTCAAGCACCAAACACTTCTCTCACCACCATCACAAAAGAAGATGGTGTCATCTGTGAACTGTAACAATTCTACCGAGAGAGATGAACCAATAGTGAATCCATTGAGGTTACTAGATCGCGACCCCTTCCTAACTAGCCCCCCAAAACCTTACGCAACAATTAAAAACAAGAACGGTGCAAGAGGATCACCTTGCTTTAGACCTTTTTGTGCAACAAACTCCTCAGTTGGACTACCATTGACTAGCACCGAAATGGAATTTGATGAATAGCAAACCCTCATCCACTTTCTCCATTTTTCTTCAAACCTCAACCTTTTCAACATGTAATCAAGATAAGACTAGCTTACTTAATCGTAGGCCTTTTCAAAATCAGCTTTTAATACCATGCACTTTTGCTTTTTCCTCTTTGCCATGTCCATAATCTCATTGACCACCACTACCCCATCAAGAATATTTCTACCTGGCAAGAAAGCACTTTGGCAATCCGAAATCACCTCCTTTAAAGCTTTTTTTTAATCTTCCCGCAAGTACCTTTGCTAACATTTTATATAGACTTCCTATAAGCGATATAGGTATATACTCATTCAGCCCTTGTGGATTGTTATTCTTCGGAATAAGAGCTAGAAACGAGGCGCTCACCGCCTTTGGCAATTTTGCTAATCTGTGAAACTCATTGAAAAAGGCGAAGATTTCAGTGCTCATTAGCTCCCAACAATTCTTCATAAAGTTAAAATTGAACCCATCCGGCCCCGGGCTCTTATTTCCATCACACTCCCAAACAACTTCCTTAATTTCTTCCAATGAGAAAGGTGCCAATAACATAACATTGTCCCTTACATCGATTTGCTTGAACTGAATCCCATCAAGTGTTGGCCTATTAAGATCTTCCTCCTTGAACTTTCCTTCAAAATGATCTCTCACCGCCCTTTTTACCCCCATCACATCCTCTATCCGTCTGTCATCCACCTAGACTTTCAATAATTGAGTTCTACGCCGATTACCTCGGATACATGCGTGAAAAAAATTGCTATTTGAGTCACCCCCTGCCAACCACATCACTCTAGCTTTTTGTGATATGATACTTTCTTTTGCATGTAATTCCTCCCAGAAATCATTACTTAGAAGTTGTCTCTGAGCATCATCAATGGTTCCCCCCTCCACTGCCACTCTTTCAATCTCGTTCAGGTCTTGGACGATGTTATTTATTTTCAAATCTTTGACCCCGAAGACCTCGCGGTTCCACCACTTAATCTTCTCCTTCAACATCCTCATCTTCTCTTTAATCACAAAAGAAGCTTGTCCTTCCACTTTGAAAGAATCCCAACAATCTCTAATGAATTTATCAAAGTCTTTATGTTCCAACCATGCATTGTTAAATCTAAATGGTTTCGGTCCCCAATTCAGCTTCGATGTTACCAACCAAACAGGACAATGATCAGAAATCTCCCTATCACCAATCCACTGGGCACTAATACTCCATCTGGATATCAAACCTTCAGATAATAAAAATCTATCAATCCTGCTTGCCCTTCCCTCAGATCCAAAACACGTAAATTTCTTCCCCAAAGCCGACACATCAATCAACTCCATATTTTCGATAAAACCCGCAAATTCCCTCTTTCAAATTCACCTTTCAGACTTCTTAGACTATCCCATAATCTTCTCTTTCCTGCCATATTGCAAGCGGAGTACACGTTTACCAAATAACACACATGTCCCTGTATTTTAGCACACACCCCTACAAAGTGCTCCCCAGAAAAAGAGAACATGATGTCCAATATACCTTGCTTCCATACCGATAGCATCCCCCTTGACTGACCGACGGCGTTCTTACTATTCCAGTCAAAATTTGGCTCCCCCCAAATACTACCAATCATTCTTTTTGAGAGATCACTACTCTTAGTTTTTGAATCATGCAAAAATCTATATTTTCCTCCACAATTGTTTTCCTCAAGCGCCTTCTTTTTGCTGCGCCCCCCCACCCTCTCATATTGATTATTGTAACTTTCATTGAGAACCATTTTTCCCCTTCCTTCCTTTGTTGTTCTGATCTCTAACTTCCATAGACCGAATTTTGTCTGTATATTTCTCTTCGCAGATTCTTCCACTACCTTTTTTACTTCTCCCCGTAACACCCAAGCTTTCTTTGGCAAAACTCCACATTTTATTTGCAAGAGATAGATCATGTTCAGCCAAGAACCGTTTATTACAGAAGCTAATATCGGAGTCCCCAATAGAAACATCACCAATAACAGCACCACCCTCGTCACAATTAACCGAGAAAGAGAGGTCAGATTTAGGAGGATTTCTAGTAACCACATGAACCTTCGTCCCACCAGATTCACTACTTGATATTTTTAAAGAAGGGACCAAATTTCTTGCGTCTTCATTTGCAAAGCCTACTATCACCTCTTGGCTTTTTCTCACTGATTGTTCACTGTGATTGGTGCAAGATGTATCCTTATTTATTTATTTATTTATTTATTTATCATTAAAATGTTGACTTTGACATTATCGAAAGCATTTTGAAATCAGTTTTCTTAACAGCCGATTGAAAATGGCAATTTTTTGAATCAATTACTATGATAATAGATTTAAAAAGACCACTTTTCCAATCGTCTGTTGTTAAGGTCCACTAATTAAATCCTAATTCATTAATTTGTACACCATTGTTATTATTATTACACTAAGGTGCTCCTATATTCATTGTAATTGAGCTCCTAAATCTCTTCAACGACCTATATATGGATGCCATAACAGGGTTTTTATCTTACCAGCTCAAGAGGTGCATATGAAAGAAGCTATGACCATAAATCCACTGTTTTGCATGATACTCATGTAATATGTGACTCTGTATAGAAGGAACATTCGTTGATGTCATACCCACTCCAAAAGATAACATCAAATTTAGACCTATTTGTTAGCAAATTTTATGTATCATTCAGAATTTGTCCTTTAAACAATCTGAGAATGTCTTAGCGCTCTTTCAACAACCACTTTTTTCCCATCACAATACTATTGTGAGCAGATAGGTATAAGGTTCAACACTAAGAGTGTTATTCAATAAATACTAAGTGTTTGAAGCACTTTTTTCCCAACCTTTTCTTTTAAAGGTTAGACCTATATAGCTTCCATTCTTGACATGTATATTAAAATAGGGTTTTTTTTTTGGACCCCCACCCCATCCCCTCCCACCCCCACCCAATAACAAAAACCCCAAAATGCCCTTTGAAACTTAATTTTTTTTAAAAAAAATAAATAAATCGTATATACCCTTTAGACGCGTATATCGATGGCTATTTTTTGTCCAATCGTATATACGTCTTTCGAAGGGTATATACGATGCACTTTTTTATTTTTTTAATAATTTGTTTTAATTTTTATTACTAAAAGGCTACTAAAAATTCGTTAAATAGTCAAAACTACTCCAAAAATTATAAAAACACACTACTAAAAATCTAACAAAACCAAAATAAGGCTATACAAATTTTTTAGAATTTTTGGAGACTATGAAAAATTAAAAAAATCGTAAAAAATAATGCTTGATGGAATTTGGGATTTTGGTAGTAGTCCCGTAAAGAAGTCCCTTCTAAGAGATTCTTGATTCTTGATTTTTTCGGATTTAATAAATTTGTGGTTTCATTACGATCGGAGTATGTTGCCTTCAAACCGATTTTTAGCCTAAATTATTCGTTCGACGTATAACATCGTCACGTTTTAACGAACTACACACAAAACTATTTTCGGACTTATATAATTTTTATTTGACTTAAAAAAATTTAAAAAAATACAATGGGGTCGTATATACACACGAGGGGGTATATATACGACCTTATTTTTAGGCATCGTATATACACCTCCCAAGGCGTATATCGATTATGGTGAGGATTTTCCAATCGTATATACGCCTTGGGGTGTATATACGATGCCTAAATGCATAGGGTCGTATATATACCCCCGGTGTATATACGATTGGTCAAAAATTTGTAAAAAAATACGTTTTATGGAAGGCGTTTTGGGGTTTCGGTGTGGGTGGGGGTTTATGGGGATGGGGTGGGGGTACAAAAAAAAACCATTAAAATATTGGTAGTAAGCGTTCTATTAGTTTGTTAGTAAGTAGAATTAGATTGTAAGGTCATATGTCCATTAGTTTATTAGTATTTAAGGTAGTTGAGCTTTCATTTGTAAATCCATCTATTTATCTCTTCTTATTTGTAATATTTCATCATCTTGAAGATAATAGACTTTTAAGGTTTTTCTCTAATATCCACTGGACGCTGTGTTTTTTCAACGTGGTATCGAAAGAAACACTGTATATCCTCCATAAATTCACGGGTCTTAAGATTCTTTTTATTAGTTTATTATTAGTTTTTTTTCTCATTTCATATAACATCGTTCTCTATTTTATTTTGTTTTTTTACTTCAGATCCATTTCACTCTTATTCCCTTCAGATCCAATTTGTTTTTACTTCAGATTCACCTTTTTGTTCTCTGATATGCTCGAGATCAATTTCCATTGATGATTTTCGATTATCGATTTTGTTTCCGTTGCTCGTTTTCTCACTTGCTGTGTTTTCTCATATTTGGTGTTGTCTGTTTCGAAGTTCGTTTAGGGTCTGATTATTCGATCGGTTCATCTTCTGTTTTCGTTCTTCTTGATGTGACGATCCTTGATTTCTGGATCTGATTTCTTGTGGTTCTACTAGAATCGAGCGGTGTACTTCGATTTCCTTCCTCTGTTGTCTCTTAGCACATAGTTGCTGGAAGAGTTCTTGCCGATTTCGAGGATTGTGTCTCTGGTCTTTTCGGTTTGGATTGAGAAGTTGTTTTACCGTGCATGGTGTTTGCTTGATTTTGCAGCCCATGTGTTTGTTCAGTACAGTACTTTCTTGGTGGTTGTTTTGTTTGCTTAGAGTGGAACATTTCTGAGAGTTTTGCTTATGCTGTGATAAACATGTATCAAGAGGCAAATTGCGATTGAAGGGGTGAGTAAAATTGATTTCACTGGTTTTCCCCCTTGTCATCATGTGTTGCTTTTTGGGGTAAATCATCAATGGTTGATGTTTGGTATTTGATTCTCGCTCTTTGGCTGTATGTTTATGTTAGATTAATGTGTGTCGGCTTCAAGGGAATAATGTAAGTGGTGTTGAAGCGTTGCCACAAATATATGGTGTTATTGTTGGTTTTTAATATGCTGTTAAAGGTTATACATCAGTTTGCATTTGGGATCCCATTTTCCAATTTAGATGATAGTTGTTTAGATCTTTTCCATCACTGTAGAAGATTGAAAAGCCATTAGTTGATGATGTGTTTGGTCTTTTGTTCGAGACTTGAATTTGGATGCAGATTGAAAAGTGCTTATTTGTGGAAATAGCTTATACCCTTTGAGAACTTCTATACAGTATTGTTGGCTTTGTGTTTGTTATATTGCTTGAAGGGTTGGTTTCATTGAAGACTAATCTTCAACAATGTCAGAGAAAAATAGGGTTGCTTCAAGGTTTATATTATGTGGGATGCTTATTTCTATCTTCCTTTTGCTACTGCTTCACTTTTGGATTTCAAGGTGCTTCTACTGGACCCTAATTGATTTGGTTACTGTGATGATATTTAGTCTTAATTGACTTTTTTTAGCTTCTGTTTTATGGTGGTTAAGCATGTTGCTTCTGCTATAAATGGTTAAGCATCATATTGTTGTGCTTCTGCCAAGTGGTTAAACTTTGAGGTATAGTTTCTGCTTGGTGGTTAAGCCTTTGGCCCTGTTGCCTTGTTGATGTTTGCTTCTACCCTATGGTGGTTAAGCATTTTGCTTCCTTCAAGTGATTAAGCCTTGAGTTGTGGCTTTTGCTTGATGGTTAAGTGTTGGTTTGTAGCTTCCTCCGAGTGGTTAAACCTTAAGATGTGGTTTCTGCTCGATGGTTAAGCTTTGTTGACTTCTTTGGGACTTGGATGGTTATGCCCAAGAGTGGAGTTTGTTGATTCCTTTTGGAGTGAATGTTGTGGAGACGCTGGAAGAAGCTTGAAGGGGCCCGATAGTTGGTCGAAGACTTCTAGGAGCTAAGCACCTCAATCGCTTTGCCAATTTGGATTGCTCTTTATTTTTCTTATTTTTATAGTATCTGTGTATTGCTTATCCCAAGCTGGAAGTGTTGTGAACACCGTCCAGCTTGCGGGAGGCTATTAAAATATTGGTAGTAAGCCCATTAGTTTGTTAGTAAGGCCCATTAGATTGTAAGGTCATATGTCCATTAGTTTATTAGTATTTAAGGTAGTTGGTACTCTCATTTGTAACAATCCATCTATTTATCTCTTCTTATTTGTAATATTTCATTATCTTCAAGATAATAGACTTTTAAGGTTTTTCTCTAATATCATGGATGCCATGTTTTTCAACAATGTAGTCTGAGCATAACTCAATGCCTTTCTTATCATATCTTTCAACACTAGATGCTTTGGAGCGTGGATTCGTCACATACTCTTTCAATTTCTTCATGCATCACTCAACTAAATACATTCACCTTAAATAAGCGAAACCCTAAGGGCGTGTTTGATGGACAGGATAAGGAGACAAGATATGATAAGTTTTTCATATCATGTGTCACTCATGTGTTTGTTGAGCCAACAAGATATGATAATTTAATCCTGCGACTTATCCTATCATGTCTCTGTAGCTAAAATCTTATCCTGAATTTGAGTTGGGTTAGAAACAAACGCGATGAGATAAGAAAATAATTTACTCATTTACCCTTCTAAAATATATTTTAAAAAATAGAAATATGATATCTAATAAAAAAAAATATAAAATTTAATATTAAATTTAAAATTTAAAAATATTATACCTAATATAAATAACAATGTATGATTCTATGATAAGGTAATTTTGTCATTTTGTAAATCTAAAAATTTAAAATCTATTGAAATTTAAAAAGTTAAAATAAGTGATAAAAAATAGAAAATTAATTTAATTTTTTAACAAATGAAATATAGTTGTCATTAGGGTAATTTTGTCACACACACACACACACACACACACACACACACAAAAATAATATAGTAGAATAACATATGTTGCCTCTGTACCTAAAAAAGAAATAATATATTATCTTATTTCTTACAGGTATTGCACATCAAACACATGATAGGATAGTGATATGATAGTGATATTCCGTCTCTATCATATCCTATCTTTATCCTGTTTCATATCCTATCATGTCTATCAAACAGACCCTTATTTTCCTCAAGGCTAGACCTGAAATGAAAAGCAACCACTTGGTTGTAAAATAGCACAAGAATAGAACTAAATTGCTACACAAATTACTAAAAATAAACACTGAAAATACACCAAAAACTAGACTTGTCAACGGGGTGGAAGGCGAACGATGTGCTTAATCTCTCTCACCTCCATTATTGAACCATTACCAAATTACGGTTGCGCTGTCTACTCTAAAGAGGAGTGATTGTTTTTTTTTTTGCCAATTTGATGTAAGGAGTTATTCGATCTTGAGGCGGGTTCTTCAATGTGGGCCGGGTTTTATTGTCTCATTTGTTTATCAGTTGTTTTTCTCGTTTTTGTTTGTTCGCTGGACTAGATCTGGACCTTTGTGTCCCTCCGCTCCAACATTAGTGTGTGTATGGTTTGGGCTTGCCCGATGGGATAAATCATACCCTATTTGAACAAAAAAAAAGGTTAGTGAAGTGATAGAGGGAGATCATATATACAGGGTACACCATCTAACCCACCCATCAATTGTTAACATCAAATACTAGTAAAATAAAACATGTGAGTGGCACAGCCAAAACCCTGCAGCTAAGAATTCATATACAACCACTAATAATAGAAACAATATATTGTTTTACCTCCAGCTAGGAATAGACACGAAAGCAAGACCTAGATTCAATCCAAAAGTTCTTTTTTTTTTTTTTTAACTTATTACTCTTATATGACTGCAAAGTTGTTTCCCTTTCAATTAAAAACTATTATTTGTTTAAAAAACGTATCATTGAGTAATGAGAAATGATATTTGGACAATGAAATATGGACAATGAAGGACAAAATACGGTGGGTCCCACATGTTACAATGATTAATGTTTCAAAAAAGTTGGGTATCTATCCTGTTGCAATGGTTAACCTCAAAAGGTAAATTTTGAAATTTTACTACGTGGTTAATGTTTCAAAAAAGTTGGGTATTTATCCTGCTGCAATGGTTAACCTCAAAAGGTACTCCAAAAGTGGAAGCCTATTGCATTGTCAATTCATTGGAGTACCTTTTGAGGTTAACCATTGCAACAGGATAAATACCCAACTTTTTTGAAACATTAACCACTGTTACCTCAAAATTTCGACAGTACATTAAATGAAGCTTTAAATGGGGTTGACTTCACATTTAATATTGTTCTGTGGGCCATAGGTCAATATTCAAGTCAGTGCACCATGATTTCGACAGGAAAGGTAGACAAGTGCAAGGAGTGCAAGTAAGCTTCGACAAGCTTAGCTCTCAAGGCTATGAAGCAAGTAATGCAAGAAACCTTCGACAAGAGAAGACCCAACACTTGGCGAGTGAGGCTCAAGCTCAACTGTTCGTCAGCGGTTGACAACGGGTTAGTCGAAAGTGCGATCTGCACAGATTCGTGGCGGTTACTCTCCCGTAGTTTTAGGAGGCAGTTACTCTTTCCCCCACGATTGTTCCTACGAGTATAAATACCCCTTTGTAATAGAAAATCGGGGTCACCACATTCTACAAGAACTCTGAGAAACTCAACTTCCAAGCCAAAGCAAAACACGAGTGAAACAGATACTTTGTACGTGTTGGTGAACCATTTTTCTTTCTTCGTTTAATGCAAATTTTTACTTTCATTTTACCTTCGTTGCATTTACTGCTTTCATTTTACTTTCAATCCGTTTCTCTCTATTATTTACTGTTCTTACGTGCGTGAAAAACACAAAACTCAATGGCAATCGTCAAAGAGATTTTCTAGTTTGATCTCACAGTCTCGATATTGAAAACTAGTGATTGTTTGCTAAAAACACCAGCAAACAAATTGGCACGCCCAGTGGGACCTTTGCCATTAACGTTGTGTTGTTTCTATAAGTGTGTGTATTTGTATGCACTTGAGGAGTGGTAGAATGGTACGTACCAATTCTAACAATGCCTCTAGTTCTAACCCTGTGGTATCACAAGGGCAAGGAACAACCGTAGATTCTACGAGTGTCGATGATTGGAAATGTTGCGGGACAATGGCCCCAAAGTGACATCGATGAAGAATTCTGAGGACCAATGTTTGTTCGACCACGACCTATGTCTTTGCCACAAAGTATAGGACTTCCTTCTAGTCCTTATATGGCAACAGGAACGGTTTAGAGACACGTTTCCGCAACATGAGTCTACCACCATATCCTTTTTGGTGTATATGGCATGCCTCTTTGGAATGCCACACGCGTTCGACCTTTTCCTCTCATGTGTCTTCCGAAAGCACACTGGGTCGAAATCCTCTTGCATTAACCAATGCGTCCTTGTTGGCATTAAGGCGGCAAGTGGACGAGAACAATCACGATATGGTTAATATGCTCACCCAACAAATTGATACTTGCTTTTCAATCCGTTGATTCGAATACCAATACAAGTTACGAATGTTAGCAAACCAAATGGGTAGGATAGCGATTTCTTTGGGGCTCCTACGGGGAATAATAGGCAATTACCCAATGGTGGGAATAATCGCCTAACACCCCGAGAGAGATCGATTCTTCGTCCGAAACCCGGCGCGGTTGTGGGCGAACAACAAGGATGGGAAACCATGTCCTGAAGTAGTTATGGTGCATCGAAACCGAACGCCGATGAGGTTGTTCGACAAGTGCAACGGAATAACGTTTGTGCTCAAGACAACATAGCCAATTTGGTAGAAACCATAATGGCACAGTAATGGCCTTAACGTGAGTTTACATAGGCCTAATTTCATATCACCACCGCGTGTGAATATGTATTGCGAGCGTGCATTGCCAAGAGGTTGGAAAATTCCTAAATTTACTAAATTTGGGGTGATACCAATGAATCTCTTGTCGAACACATTGATCGCTACATGGTAAGGCGGGGATATAGCCTAAAATGAGAGTTTGAAAATGAAATATTTTCCAAATTCTCTAACTAAGAATGCCTTTACGTGGTTTACCACTCTACCCCAGTTCCATGTACACATGGGGGCGCTTAGAAAAGGCTTTTCATGAGCGATTTTATATGGGCGATCGAAGATTAGTCTTAAAGAAGCGGCGGTGTTCGACGTAAAGTGCACAAGCAATCGACGACTACCCGAATAGGTTTAGGCTATTAAAGGCTAGGTGTTTCACCTGAAGTGTCTGAGCATGAGCTTGTCGAAATGGCTGCAGGTGGCCTTGATTATTTAATTAGAAAGAAATTGGATACCTCTCATTTGAGAGACATGGCCCAATTAGCCGATAGAGTTCGACAAGTGGAAAGGCTTAAAGAGGAAAAGGCTAGAGTGAATAAGTTTAATAGAAAAGAAAACTCAGTTGGGTTTCATAAGAAAGAGAAAATAGCCTATGTCAATGAGGAATTCGACTTCGCATTTAGTGATGTCGAGTCTGAGGAAATAGATGTGGCCGAACTTAAGCCTGGTCCTCCCTATGCTTGTAAATTATTAAGGCCTGCAAATGGGAATAACCCTGTAGAGCCTAAGAACGATAGATTTGTGCCTAAAACATACACTTTTGATGTTACTAAATGTGATGAAATCTTTGATTTGTTAGTAACTGATGGCCAAATCATAGTGCCAAATGGCCTGAAAGTTCCTCCTCTCGAACAGAGGAAGAAAAAGGGTTATTGTAAGTTTCATAATTTTTTGGGACATACAACTGACCGTTGTGTACTTTTCAGGGACATAGTTCAGAAAGCAATCGAAGAAGGGAGACTAAAATTCGGTGAGAAAAAGAACAAAGCTCCCATGCAGATTGATTCTGATCCACTCCATCAGGCGGAGGCAATGTATGCGGAACCGATGGAAATGAACATAAGCATGGTAGATGTGAAAATGGCAGGCTCTCCTAAGCCTGTTGGGCCTTCGACAGACAAGATCAAAAGTGTAGTGCAGAGGGGCGATGCTGTGCAAGAGCTTACTCAGGAGGAGTATGAAGAGAAGGTACAGTTCGTGTACCCCAAAGCTGAAGAAGAGTTAATAGACTTCCTTAATAGGTGCAAGCTGAAGAACTCTGAGGTAATGTTATGCCCCAGATGTAGTCTTTGTGTTAAACAAGGAAGCGGCTAAAAGTGTCGAATCTTTGCCAAGTTCGAACACCTCTAAAAAATGAAATGGCCGGAGAAAAACCAAATTTCACTTCAAAGGGGGACCTTCCTTATAAGGTCAAGGGTTCAAACAAGCCTTCAACAAGCAAGCGCGATTTACTTTGGTAAGAGCGCACCAAGAAGGAGTTTGTCTTTGTCAGTGTCGGCCAAGCCATTTGTTCCAAGAGCAAATCTCCAAAATGAAAAATGGATACATCTTTGGGTGTAAACATTATAGAGTCTTTGCTCTACGTCTTTGAGACAGTCAAACCAAATACGGGGAGGCTGCGAAATATAATTATAAGAATAATTATAAAGGGAAGAATCCCATGACCAAGACCCAATGGCGTCGTTATCAGCGCTCGAAGAAGAAGGCAGCACTTGCTGCTGACGAGAAAACGCCAGGAGGTTCAAAAACGGCTAAGAATATGACCTCTAGAGCCGTGGGAACGACGAAAGTGAACATAGGTGCTGCCAACCAAGTAAAGGTTGGAAATAAGGCCAAGGGCAAATCTATTGTAATAGAGGAACCAAGGAGGCCTGCGATGGAAAGAATCTTTCCTCCACTGTCATCATTGAGGAAGAAAAGTGCTGACTTCGACATGGATGAAGATGTAACTTCAGATTTTGAAGACTCTGAGGCCAGTTTTGATGTCATTTGCAATGTAGTGTCTATTCTACCCAGCGAATATGACGTCATTACAGTCCCGAATGATGTCGAAGAAAACTTCACTGAGGATATGGCTAACCACAAGCCAGTTTGTTACTATGTAATGAACAACGGCTGTGTCGAGGAGCAAATGGCCACTTTCGAGAGGCCAAACGAAGGCATGCAGCCAATGTTATTAAACTCGACCCGGAGAGTCGACACCGAGCAAGTCACCGGGTCATTTGGGTCAATGGTCGGACCGAGGGGTCACTAGTTGACCCGCATGACCCGTGACACTTACTAAAACCTCATTAAAATTAGGCATGTTGTATATTCACATATCGCGAGCTATGAATTTTTTACCATACAATAAAATTGTCCAAAAACTCACTACTCATTCATCATTTTACTTAAAAACAGCGTCGTTTTACTTAAAAATAGCAAAACAAATATTGTTTTACTCAAAAATAGCAAAACAAATATCGTTTTACTTAAAAAATAAAAACAAGCACAAATCGACAACCCGGACCGGGGTCAACACCGGTCGAGTCGACCGGTCAACACCGGTCGCACTTGCTTCGATGCCTTCCGCTCACGGTCGCACCGGTCGCACCGCAAGTCCAAACACCCACGATCCAATAGGTGACTCGGACCGATCACATCACCGTTTCGGTCCGGACCGGTCCGACCGGCCGGGTCGGTCGGGTTTAATAACATTGCATGCGGCATCATTTGAAGCCTCTGTATGTCCAAGCCAAAGTCAATGGCGTAGGCATCAACAAGATCTTGGTAGATGGAGGCGCTGCTTTGTTAACTTGATGCCTCAAGCAATGCTAAAAACCATAGGGATGTTCGACACAGACCTAAAGCCTCATAACATTGTGTTAACCAATTATGAGGGCAAATCCGCCCGGTCTTTGGGGCCACGAAGTGGAGGTGGTGGTAGGTCTTCACAAGAGAACTACCATGTTCTTTGTCATAGCCTCCAAGGCAAGCTATAACATGCTCCTTGGCGAGAGTGGATTCATGGAGTAGCGCGCGTGTGCTTCAAGCCTACACCGAAATTGGTGATGTGGAAGGATGATGGTGCGGTAGAATATGTCGAAGCGGACCAAAGTTACTTCCTTCTTTGATGTCAACAACGTCACCAAGGAGAATTTTGAAAAACAAATGGCGAATATTGCGCCATGCACATCTTCTAGTCGGGCATACATATCATCCGACAATGTGCTTTCTGCTGTTCGACTATACCCAACACATGGGTTTGTTTGGGAAAGGCGATAGAAGATGGAAGTGCCTATCTCGAGGGTGTTCTACCCCAGCGGGATGGGATCTTGACTCTTAGAAGGTTTTAGATGTCGGTACCCAATGCTTGGGATAGAATTACGGCCTATATGGCGAAACTAAAATAAAACGGCTTTGGAAGCCGAAATAAATCAACAAGCGATGGTTTATCGAAGCCATGCCTTCATCTGAAGAAAATGGTGAAGTCATAGATGACAAGCTTGATTGCATTTATGATGACGAACCATTGGGGTTTGAAAAAGACCCTAAAGATTCGACAAAGCGCATGCAAGCTCAAGATCCAATGGAAGAAGTGGATTTGGGAGATGGCCTAGTCAAAAGGCCAACATATATTAGTGCACACCTTGATCTTCGCCTTCAAAACCCAAGTTATTTCACTGCAGGAGTTCAAGGATTGCTTTGCTTGGGAGTACAACGAAATGCAGTGCGAGTCGAAGTGGTGGAACTTCAAATACCTATTCGACCGGGAAGAAACCGATAAAGCAAACACCAAGGAGATTTGCTCCTCCAATATTGGCTAAGATCAAAGAAGAAATAGAGAGGTTTGTTCAAAAGCAAATTCATCGAAATCGCGGGTATGTTGATTGGCTAGCTAATATTGTCGATAATGAAGAAAAACGGAAAACTTAGAGTTTGCGTAGACTTTAGGGATCTAAATAATGCAACACCTAAGGATGAATACGCTATGCCCAGCGAGAAATGCTAATAGATTCAAGAGCAGGATTTGATTATCTCGGTATGCTAGATGGCTACTCGGTATAATCAAATTTTTATTCTTTGAAGAGGGCGTGTCAAACGGCTTTTCGATGTCGGGGGCATTGGGTGTTTATGAATGGGTAGTAATGCCTTTTGGTTTAAAGAATCTTTGGTGCTACTTACCGGAGGGCAATGAATTCTATGTTTCATGATTTTATTGACGATTTTATGCAAATATACATAGATGATGTGGTGGTTAAGTCATCCTCGAAAATTGGTCATTTAGACCATCTTCGACGTTCGTTTGAGCGAATGAGGAAATATGGATTGAAAATGAATCCAACCAAATGTGCTTTCGTATGCTGCGCAGTGAATTCTTGGGTTTTGTAGTACACAAGAAAGGCATAGAGATCAACCAAAAAATAAGACTAAAGCAATTATGGAAACGAAGGCTCCTTCGACCAAGAAAGAACTTGATCCATCTGCTGGGAAAAATCAATTTCCTTCAAGATTTATTTCAAATCTAAGTGGCAAAACCCAAGCTTTTTCGCCATTCTTTGAGATCAAGAAAGAAGATGAATTCAAGTGGGAGCATGTTCATCAAGATGCTTTCGACGCAATCAAGTCTTATTTAGTCAATCCACCAATTTTATTGCTGTTATTAGAAACAAATTGCTAAAATCGTATATAGCGACCGATAACACAATAGGTAGCATGTTAGCGCAAAGAGGATGATAATGGTGTCGAAAGACCCATTTATTACCTTAGTAGGGTTTTGATTGATCTTTGAAATAAGGTATAGTCCAATAGAAAAGTTATGCCTTTGCTTGTATTTCTCTTATCGAAATTGAAGCAATATATAAAGTCGTGAGATGTTTATGTTTATTCGCACTTTGATGTCATTAAACATATGTTGTCAAAACCAATGTTACATAGTCGAATTGGCAAATGGGCTTTAGCTTTGTTAGAATACAACTTAACTTATCAGCCCCTTAAATCAATCAAAGGACAAGTGGTTGCTGATTTCATAGTGGATCACTCTGTTGTCGAACATGAAATACATTCGTTAGACATACGTCCTTGAAAATATACTTCGACGGGCCCAAGCCATAAAAATGGAGTGGGCATTGGGATATTAATTATTTCCCCAGAAAACATTCCAACGAAGTATAAATTTAAAATTCGAGACTCCTGCTCAAATAATGAAGCTGAGTATGAGGCTTTAATAGTAGGCCTCAAAATTCTGCTCGAATTGGGGGCACTAATGTCGAAATAAAAGGTGATTCTCAATTGGTTGTCAAACAGTTGACGAAAGAATATAAATGCATCAATGAACACCTGGTTAAATATTTCTTCGTTGCCAACACTTTGTTAAAAAGGTTTACATGTGTACACCTAGAACATTTACCACGAATAGAAAATCACGTGGCGAATGAGTTGGCACAAATTGCTTCAGGCTACAAAGTATCAAAGCAAAGCCTAGAAGAGTTAATTGAGATAAAAGATAAACTAATCTCAGAAGACGCTCTTTATAATACTACTCCTTCGACGCTATTGTCAACACCAAATAATGGGGGGGCAATAAACGCAAATGAAGTACGCGTCGAAAAACACCACATTTTTGACGATATTGACTTAGCAGAAATTTTTTGCTATTGACAATATGGCTGATGATGATTGGCGTAAACCCATTGTAGAGTATTTGCAAAATCCTACAGGAAACACTAATAAAAAAGTGAAGTACAGAGCGCTAAGCTATGTGTTAGTTGGAAATGAGTTGTTCAAACAAACTCCTGAAGGAGTACTGTTAAAGTGCCTTAGTGAAAACGAGGCATACTTAGCGGTTTCTGATACACATGGTGGAGCATGTGGCTCACATCAAGTAGGCCATAAAATGAAATGGTTGTTATTTCGACAAGGAATGTACTGGCCAACCATTTTAAAAGATTGCATAGAGTTTGCTAAAGGTCGCCAGAATGCCAAAGACATCTTTGGAATCCAAAGATGTACCGCAAATGAATTGCATTCTATAGTGAAACCTTGGCCATTTAGAGGTTGGGCTCTAGATGTAATTGGAGAAATAAAACCAACTTCGTCGAAAGGCCACAGGTACATCTTGGTAGGAATTGATTACTTCACTAAATGGGTAGAGGCAATACCTTTAGCCAACGTTGATCAAGAAGCGGTAATAAGGTTTATTCAAAACCATATCATTTACAGATATGGAATCCCAGAAACCATTACTACAGACTAAGGTACTGTTTTTACCGGTCGGAAAATGGTAGATTTTGCTGCTGAAATTGGTTTCAAGTTGTTGACTTCGACACCAACTATGCGCAAGCCAACGGACAAGTAGAGGCTGCAAATAAAATCATTATTAACTTGATCAAAAAGCACGTTGGACGTAAGCCTAAAAGTTGGCACAGTTCTCTTAACCAAGTGTTATGGGCTTGTCGAACTTCGCCTAAAGAGTCTATAAATACTACTCCTTACAGGTTAACATTCGGACATGATGCAGTGTTACCTGTGGAAATTTGTTTACAATCAACAAGGATTCAGAAACAATGCGAAATTCCCTTTGATCATTATTGGGATGTGATGATTGATGAATTAGTTGATTTAGACGAAGAAAGGCTGTTAGCTTTAGAGATGCTCATTCGACAGAAAGAGAGAGTAGCTAAAGCTTACAACAAAAAGGTTAAGTTAAAAACCTTTGAGGAAGGAGAGTTAGTATGGAAAGTCCTATTACCTATGGATAAAAAAGATAGAGTTTTAGGCAAATGGTCACCAGGGTGGGAAGACCCATTTCGCGTGTTGCAATGCTTTTCGAATGGCGCTTATGAAGTCGAAGAGCTAGGTGACGAAAATAGAATCTTTAGAATAAATGGCAAGTATTTAAAGCAATACAGGCCAACATTGACCGAAATAAAAATTGAACAAGCATAAACAAACGAAAATTGTTCGTAAATGGCAATGTATAATGAAATGTCGAAATTACACAGCCATTTCAAAAGTTCTAAACTATTACAAGACCTTAGAAGTTCGACAAAGTTGACTTATGCCTCTCCAGAATGCTGGCGCTCAAGGAGATAGAAGTGTCAAGAAGGTGCAAATTTTTGTCAAGTTCAGCAAGATTGGCTTGATGCTGGTCAGCTTTCTCCAGATGTTCTATGGCCGTCATTGCTTTCGTTGCTTTGATTGACGAAGAAGCAGCATTCATTCTTTCGACAATCAAACCCTTCTGATACTTAGCGTTTGACAACTTAGTTTGGAGTGTTCTGATCTCTTCGTCAATACGCGTAATCTCTGCTTCCCATTCAGCAAGTGCTTGTTCATCATTGGTGCTGGGCTTCGAGAGCTTCTATGTCGTCTTGATCGGCTTTGAGGAGGCAAGCGCGCGCAGCAGTTGATTTTCTTGAGCCTTTTGCTTGAGAACATTCGGACCGTTGGTTGATCAAGAGGGAGAGTTGCTCGAAGAGTGGGCGAACTCCATGAAAAGGTGAGGAGATCTTGGGAGGATCCAACTTAGTGATTTTATGAATGAGGGATTTTACCTCAAGGTACACAGATGGATCACCCTCAATATTCGCCACCAGATTCCCTTCCAGAACCTTTGTCTTCAGCTGGCGAAGTAGGCTTTCGATTGTTTCCTGATTGATGGAACTGAGAGAGTTGTTCGAAGAGCTGCAAATCAAGCGACTCGACGAGCTTTTAAGACTCAAAGATGATTTTCAAAGTCGCCAAAGGATCTGTCTTTTCAAATTCGGCCAACTCCCGATCGCTAATGGTATTTGTTGGATGATTCTTTGGTAGAAGCGCCTTGATTTGCAGACTCCTCCATTCTGGGCTCCTCTCGTTCTTGATTAACCATATTCTCTGCAGGAATTTCAACAGAGGTAACCACCACTTCTGGCCTTTCGATTTCTGGGATGTTGGGTTCTGGAACTTGAACATTCTCTTCGACAACAGCCTCTGGTTCCATATTATCAGCATTCGGAACAAGCTCTTCGAAAGTAGGAATCCCAGGGTCAGCAAGTGCTTGAAAAACTTCTTCAGCAGTTACACCTTGAGGCGACAAAGGAAAAGGAAGCATTGGGGCTGACAATTCCCGTTCAGCAACCTCAGTCAAAGACTCGGCAGCAGGATCATCAACAAGTAATCCACCTACTTGTTTACAGTGAATAATACTACTTAAGTTAGAACTGGAAAGGTGAAGATCAAAGAGGTACGAAATGACGTCGAAAGGAAAGTTACCTCATGTACCTTAAGCCTCTTGATTGGAGGAGAAGAAGGTGATTCAGAAGGCTCGTTGATGGTGATGCCTTGAGCTGCCCTTTGAGATTCAGGTAAGGCCCTTTTCTTCGACCTCTGTGTGAGAGGAATGTTGTCATCACTTTCAGTGTCCTGCAAAAGAAATCAAGTTATGGTACAGGTAATGCCACGAGAAAGTGAATGATAAAATCGAAGAGAAATTTCGACATGTAATAAGGTAGGTACAATGACTCGGAACCGAGAGGAATAACCATTTTCTTTTTGGCTTTGGGCTTTTGAAGAGGTTTAGCCATTGGTTGTTGCTGGAAGAAATTTCCGACATGAATAAAAGCCATAGTAAACAGACAACTTAAGACAAGTGGAAAGTGCCATACCTTTTTTGGGGTGTTGTCTGGGTTAGGATTTGCTGCCACTTTCTTCGTAACTTGGGGAGAAGGTTTTGATGTGGTAGCCTTACCTACTTTGACCTTCAACTTTGTTGCAGGTTTTTCTAAAAATGTCGAAAACATTGGTAAGCAAATAGAAATGAGGCCAAGTTATAAGTGGTTAAGACTTAGAAAGCTTTGAGTGTCGAAAAGTGTTTACCGTTGTTGTTCGAGGGAAAGTCTGCTACCAATTTCTTCACAATGTTTTCAAAGAAAAGTGTCAATGGTTTCCCCAGCAGCATTGGTGTAATAACCAGTCCACCATTCATGAAATTTCTCAGTGCATGAAAACCTTGGATTGAATTTGAGAGGTTCAAAATTCAAGGCTTTGTAATGGAATTTCTTGAAGGCTTGTTTATAAAATCGCCTCTCGATTACTCGACTTGTAAATTCTACTTTGTGAAAGCACACTGGTGCAGGTCGAATTTGACAAAGCCCAAACTGTCTGGCAAAATAACTTGGGAAATATCTAGTAATTCCCAAACTATTTTTTGTTTTGCAGGTGAGCACAGTGGAGAGGATAGAAGGAGAGAGGTAAGCTTGCCAAATTCGGTTAACTTCCTCAGCGGGCTCGACGGAAGGGAAGAAGAAACGGTTGTTTAAACCATGTTGGACCACAAGACCTCTGGACAAAGGGGAGCCATAGAATCTGTAAAAGTGGCACATTTCAAGAAGATTTCGAAATAGGCTTGAAAGGATTCTTCGGCAGAAAGGGTTGCTTGCTTAGGCCTAAACTGCGCCAATCGAATCCCTTCAGTACTACTAGTCTCTACAGTCAGTCGAGCAGACTTAGGGATATACAAGTTTAGTCGAGACTCAAAAGTGGCCAACAGCCACAATTGTAACAGCCATAGTGGGCCAGAGGCCAAAAACTTGGTGGCCGGTTCATTCTCTTTCAACTCTATAACCGCATTATCAAGTTGCTGGTAGAAAGAGCCTAGAATCAACTTGGCAAGGTTGATGTCTTCTCGTTCATGGAGTTGACATGCCAGGGCGATGTAAGTTTTGGAAACTTGGAGGGAGCGTGTACAGAAAACGAAGATAGATAACCACAGAGTTAGAAAGGCTACATGTTCTATAGCAGACACTTCCTCAGTGTCAAGCCTATGGTGCTCACCAATGTAAGGGGCAAAGGTGGCATTGTTGAATTTGAAATCGTAGTCATAGTCAGGACGTGTGGGATCAAAGGTCTCTCCTAAGGGTTTCAGGCATGTAATGGCAGCCACATCTAGCAGAGTGGGGGATAGCATGCCACATTTCAAGTGGAGGCTATGAGTAGTACAGTCCCAGAACTGCATAGCAGCCAAAAGTAGGGTGCTATCATATTTGGGCCCATACCTAGACGGTTGAATAAGGTCGAAGATGCCTTGTTTTTTTCCAGATTTTGGCTTTTTTAGCCTCTACTTTGTCAAGCCAATCTATGTAGTTTTGTTGGTCGAGCCTAGGAGCAGACCTAAAAACCCTAGAAGGGTTAGTCAGAAACTCTAAGTGAAAAGGGGTTTCAGCAAAGATTCTAGGTTGAAGGCGAACATGGCTAGGGAAAATCTCAGGTCGCGTCACTACAGCAGATGATGAAGCCATAAGTAAGAGAAAGTGAATGCGAGTTGAAATCTGGGGGTAGATTAAAGGAAAAGTACGAAAGTTCGAAACTTTGGTAAATTTGAGGTTTTTCGCAAAACGCAGGGATGAAGAACGCAGAAAGACTTCGCAAGGTTTCAAACTGAGTAAAGAGGAATTTGAAGGGTTGTAGCCGTTTATATATGTTTGGAAGCAACAGTTATTGGCACGTTCGCCATAACTCGCACGTTTGCGACGTTTGGGAGACGTGATGGCCCACCAACTATGCGACGTGTGCCAATAAAACGGTTCGTTTTACCTGCGCAAGTAATGATGACTGTCTTTTCGACCACTGTTGAAGTGCAAAAGGCGGTAAAAGTGACAATTGCACAGTATTCAAAAAATGCCCTTTCTTAACTCCTTTCCTTATCCCGTCGAAAAAGCATTTTTTGAGGGGCAATCTGTTACCTCAAAATTTCGACAGTACATTAAATGAAGCTTTAAATGGGGTTGACTTCACATTTAATATTGTTCTGTGGGCCATAGGTCAATATTCAAGTCAGTGCACCATGATTTCGACAGGAAAGGTAGACAAGTGCAAGGAGTGCAAGTAAGCTTCGACAAGCTTAGCTCTCAAGGCTATGAAGCAAGTAATGCAAGAAACCTTCGACAAGAGAAGACCCAACACTTCGATGAGAGCTCAAGCTCAACTGTTCGTCAGCGGTTGACAACGGGTTAGTCGAAAGTGCGAGCGAGCGATTCGTGGGCGGTTACTCTTAGTAGTTTTAGGAGGCGCGATTACTCTTTCCCCCACGATTGTTCCTACGAGTATAAATACCCCTTTGTAATAGAAAATCGGGGTCACCACATTCTACAAGAACTCTGAGAAACTCAACTTCCAAGCCAAAGCGAAACACGAGTGAAACAGATACTTTGTACGTGTTGGTGAACCATTTTTCTTTCTTCGTTTAATGCAAATTTTTACTTTCATTTTACCTTCGTTGCATTTACTGCTTTCATTTTACTTTCAATCTGTTTCTCTCTATTATTTACTGTTCTTACGTGCGTGAAAAACACAAAACTCAATGGCAATCGTCAAAGAGATTTTCTAGTTTGATCTCACAGTCTCGATATTGAAAACTAGTGATTGTTTGCTAAAAACACCAGCAAACAACCACGTAGTAAAATTCCATAGTTTACTTTTTGAGGTTAACCATTGCAGCAGGATAGATACCCAACTTTTTTGAAACATTAACCATTGTAACGTGTGGGACCCACCGTATTTTGTCTCTCATTGTCCATGTTTCATTGTCCAAATAGCAGCACTGGTGAGTAATAGAGACACCGAAGCAAAGCATCACAATAATCTACCATACAGATACGAGTACGACAACCGTAAAACATTCAAAGTTCTTTATGACACGTAGGGGTACCACACAACTTTATCCTTTCTAGAAATACACTTCAAAGGGTCCAATCTTCTTTCATAGAAGACAGGGTCGCTCGACTTGGTTTAGGCCAGGAGAGACTTCCAAGAGTAGAGTTTAATTGCAAATAAAGTCTCAAAAGGATTAATGATTCTAATTGTGAAAATTATCTCATTACATAGCCTAAAAAACAACATACCTGAGGTGAATCAAGAAGTGCATTCTTATCGTTTTCAATCTTCATAGGTAACATTTTTTTGTTAGCGAGGCAGATAATATAAATCAGCTAAAATAATATAAACTAACTCTTATCCCCAAAGCATATCAGCTAGTGCTCATTCATCAGTGACACAACCTGTTGATGCACTCAGATTTCCAATAAGGACATCTTTTTGGTTTACTCACCAGACAAAAAAAAATACACTTATTGAAAATTGTATTTAATTCTAAATGTCCATTTTTTATGAATCATAAGTATCTGATATCGAATATTTGCATTCTATTTTATGCGCATTTCAAATTTCATTTGTTGTTCTGGTATGCCATAACTATTGCAAGTAGAGAATCATGAAGTTGAATATTAGATTATCAAGTTTCGCATTTATATATAAGATATTTCTACATAAAACTAAAGGCACAAAGGTCATTCATACCATTATATTGAAACAAGAGAAGTTTGCAAAATAACTTCAAAATAAAATTGATAAAGCAAAATTCATCTTATTATCAAATAGTTTCTTGATCTGCCACATACTTGATAATACTTGTGATATGCGCATGACATTTATACATGATACAATCCCAATAACCATATAGTCAAGTAATTAGGTATTCAAGACTTTTCTTATAAATTAGTATCTTACTTGAATGTTGAATTCCTCCAACACCAAGCTCATCAATGCTCTGGGTAATTAAGTTAAAACAAAATAGCTTATTGCCATTTCTTCTGAAGAAAATATTTCTCTTCTTCCCTGCTCCGATGATAGGATAATCAATCTGATGTAAGGGCTTAATAATGAAGATGTTAGTCCATGGTTCCTTTACACCAAGTTCACCCAAAACTGATATGTGAAACGTAGCTTCTCTTTTAATATTTACCATCAAAACAAGAGACCCATTTAACAACACCAACGGTCTCTCCAACATATTAATAGAAAAATCCATGTATGTGGTAACTAGCACATCATTTTTGAAGTGAAACGACAACATATATTCTTCTTTATGTGTTTCACCTATACCCCACTAATGACACACTCCATCCAAGTAGACTTCTACGTATTCACGAAGAGTACGGGTTTGCATATGAACATCAAGTTTCCTCCATGAGTTAGTGCTAAGGCTATACATCAGCCATAAATTAATCCTAAATACATGTTGAATCACCTTATATTCATGTTTAATAGGGTCGTAGCCAAATCGATAACGAAAAGCATTAGCTAGGACTATGGGAACGACCTTGAATTCCATTGTAGCTGGGTTCCATAATACAATTCCATTATTTGGTGGAATGTGTTTATATAGACAAAAAAAACCCATTAATACTGCTAGAACCCACGATATTAAAACTATGGTTGCCCTCTTGAAATGGATTTGGCCAATCTAATTTGAGCTTATTCTCAAACCTCTCACCAGAAAGAGAATATAACACGTGTTGAACTGTGTCATAAACATCCATATGTAGGAGAGACGTATCGTCGTCATAAGAATGATTCTTAGATAAGAAATTGTTACGATACATACTCATGAAACAAGGGTTTTCAAATAATAGGGCCCATGATTTGCATACGCACCCGAATAGCTTCAAAGATTTTAGTGGTAATTTTGATTTAATAGAGAACACAAGATCATCAGTTATATGGTTGTGATTTCTAACCTTTTTTTTTGCAACCAGTGATTTCTCCATCTCTGACTCTGACGGCGAGCTTCGATTATAATAATTAGCTGGAACGAGTTTAGAGAGGATACTCAAGTGAAACCCTAAAACCCATATTTTCTAAGTGAAAAGATTGTTAAAACCATTGGATTTATATAAAAGGGTTTAATCTTTTAAAAATAGATTAATTAATATTATAAAAATTATACCTTAATTTAATTAGAAGCAACTGTAAAAGATTTTCTATTGATAAGTTAAGATTATAAAAGATCTCTATATTATTTTTCTATTTTTATTTAAAGGTGGGCAAATTGATTTTTTCGCAACAAGAATGCAATTCGTTTCATTCAAAATAGCAGGCGTAATATTATGTAGGAATAACAAAATAAACTTAAGGACTAGTTTGTAGATAAGACCGCCCTTGCTAAGATATGAACAACCTTATTAGTGTTCCCCCTAGAAAACTCTATTTGACTATTAGCAACAACAAGAGAGTGAAAGGCATCTGCGCGAAAATTACATTCCTCTGACCCATATCTAGAAGGATACTTGTGGCCTCACCTACAATTACATAAACTAGGAGAGTAAACCAACGAGTCTTAACTAGAATGAAATTACCTGAAGCATCTCTTAAACAAATACCTATGTTAACCTCAAAGATGGTCAACTCGATCTTTTTCTTCCTGCTTCCATTTTCTGAACAACTCGGAGGCAGCCTTGCACACTTGGGCGGAAGCATCCAAAGGGTCCTCAATATATCAATCATAGTCTGCAACAGTCAACTTCTCGAGGTTCATCTTGGGAGACCTAGAACGACGACTATCCTTCGTCGGCTTCGATTAAGAGGCACACCAACCGTACGTGCTCAAGTTCATTAGCTTTTGATCTTTCAACTAATAGGTACATGCACAAGGACCGTGCTTATGGGGCGCACGGACCGTGCCACCATTGGGTTGCCACTGCTTCTCTTGAAGTCTCTTGTATTTTCTCGCTCCTTGTTGCTCCATTTGACTTGTGATTTTATCCTTGTTTCATCAAAGCTAAATATCCTTCTCTTAAATCTCATACTAGAGTTCACTAAAGTTAAAGTTGACTCTTTAAAGTTGATGGAATATACCCCTAAACTACTGTTTGAACAAATTGTTTGCACCGTACTTTTGTTCTAGTAATTAAATGAAGATGTTTTACCATGAAAAGTTGAAGTTAACTTGTATCAAATTTACTTCTGATACAGTGACAAATTTAGATAACTGCCTTTATTTGGAGTGTACAAGATGGGCCCCATTTTTATTCACGCAAAATAAACTAAACAAGGAAAAGAATCATCAATATTTTATGGTGTTTGCTTATAACATGCACCAAAATAAGCGAATAAATCCAGCTGAAAACAAAATAGGCTAAGAAAAAAGAAAGAGATTATGAGCAAACAAGAAAAAAAATTGTATTTTGTTCATCTACACATAGGACCACTTTGAGTAATACAAGGGCCCATGGGAAGGTACTCAAGGTCACTCATGTGTATGTCATCCATGCTCCCCTGATATGATCAATGAGATTAAGGAAATAATGATTGTTTTAGTTTATTCTAAATGAGGCTTTTTAGGCATTGTCTTTGAATAGTTTGTTGGGTAGTAATGTTAGTGTATGAGTGATGTATCCTCCTTTATGGTGTGTATCCATTAGTCTATATAAACATCGTAATGAACTCATAATTGGCATCAATGAAATATCTTAAGAAAAGTCTCTCTTCTTCTCTTTATCCCTTGCTTGAGGAGGTTTGCTCAGTTCCTTAAAAACTGAGTATGGTGCTTTCATTGTGTTGAACCCCTCTCTACCATGAGTTCTTCACACGCTCATCTTTCTCGCGATGTCATTCCGGTGTTTAACGGTGACGACGATGCTTATGGGTGGGTGCTTGACATCGATAAATTCCTTGTTGAAACTAAAATATCATCATCGTCAAAACTGCTCATAGCTGCCTTTGGGTTGCAAGGTCCTCCTCTCCAATGGTGGCTACAATGGTCTCACCATCATCCAATGGCAAGTTGGGAATCGTTCATTGCTCCTTTTCTATGGTGTTTTGGTGTTGGAAAAACACATGTGCAAGTATACACAGTCCAAAAACAAGTAGTATAAAAAGATGGAACCCACAGAGATTGAAAAACTCACTTTTAAAATACAATATAAAGTAATAAAGTGTAAAGTAACTAAGTAACAAATAATATTGGAGTTTATGTGATCACAACTAAGTTAGATAAGAAGCAAAGTATAAGTGTTGATAATGCAAATGAGAGAAGTTAGTTGGAATGTCTTCATCAAGTAATTTACTTTTAAGTGTTTGATGCAGTATGTGATGCAGCTGCACTGAATGTTGTTGCATTAGTTATGTGTCTTTCAGTCACTTTTCTTCAGAGTTTCATTACAAACTTCCTATGTCTAGGCATGCTAAATAGGTTCACTATTGCCTTTGAAAGTACCCACAGTTTCACCCTATGGACTATACTATCCTATGTCTAGGACTTAGCATGGTTTTCACAAAGTTTCCTTTATGTAAAACACTCACCCATATTAGTTCTTGAGTTCTTAATTGCAAGTCATGTCTGCTCTTACAAATTTACTTATTTTAAGTGATCAATCATAAAATAAGTGTTGAAAACATTATCAAGCAAGAACTAAAGTACAAACATTACATACATGCATCATACTTACTTAAAAGTTCATTAAATGATTAGAACATTCCAACTAATAAAGATTTAGCTAACAATAGACATTGCAAGGTATATATAAACTGAATAGACCATGTTTATATAATTGAAATCACAAAAGAGAAACAACAAGATAGAAGTTACACAAGTTGAAGCCCTTTGTATGAATTCTCCTTGTAATGCACTAGCATTACTCCTTAGCACTATACAAACACTATGAAATCGAGTTAAGGAGGATTTGTTAATTCCTTCCTTTCCCTCTTATAAAATAGAAACTAACTATGTATATTGAAATTTTGATCTAACTTATGGATTGTGATATATTTCCAAATGAAAATGTGAGGTCCTTTTATAGCCTTCAAGAGAGGTGCTTCATTCCTTCATGTTGAAGTAATCTTGAGTAGATTAGCTGTAGTTGCTTTTCAGAGGTTGATCTCCAGGTTGAAATATTTGACTAAGTGTATAGGGAGGTCTCATGATGTATGAACATGTGTCCCTATGTTGATGACTCTTCAAATCTATCCCTATGGCTATGTGTGAATGGTAGGTGCCTACTATATAAAGTGGTTCTGCTTTAGGGGACCAAGCATGAGGTCAGCAATTGCAAGTGGATGACATGTAGCTAGCTGCTAATTCACCAAGTAGTGCAGGTTTGATGCAGGATCAATGCAAGAGCATTGATGCAGAAAACATTGATGCAGAATCTGTAGACTGCACTGAACAAAAACATCAAACATACCACAATATATCCAAAATGGCCTATTAACAACTATAATCATGCCAATCACTCAAGTTATCATATATCACACTAAATACTATATAAACTCTTTATTATTACTTGAAAGAGAGCAATTTACTAAATTTAAACATATGAAATACTCTATATAAAATAGAGTTATCATGTTTCAAGCCTGAATGGAGGCCAATCTTACCCGTGTCAGATGAGGAAATTGAGCGAGATTCAGAATCACAAGCTTCTTCCCTCAATCACGACGCCGATGACTCTGTGTCCCAGAATCGTGGTTCATCCTCTCCGATTTTCGTTTCAGATCCTACGCCGGCTGAATCTTGCCTTCCTTCTCCAATTTTCGTTTCAGATTTGGAATTTGATTCACATTCTGTGACCAATTTCACTTTGGACTCCGTTACCCCCTCCAATTACGATGACTCTGCACCCGCGAAGTGTGGCTCACTCCCTCTGATTTCGATTTTGAAGAATGAGCAGTCTCCGTTGACGAAGGCTTTGACGACGGAGCGATTTGTTCAACCACCGCATCATTTGAACCATGACGTAGTGGCCAATCCTCTGCTACCACAAACACCACCAGAGCCACCAGATCGTCACTGCCGTGTCGTCATAGATTCTACAGATCTTCCGCTTATGCCATCAATTCAATCACGGCCGCCTCCACTGCCGGAGCCACCTGATTCAATCTATCCCACGGTACCAGTCTCTCTGCTGCCACTTGAACCAACACCATCTGTTTGATGAAATGCCGGAACGAGACACTACTAGATTCTTCGCTGCAGAGGTGTTGCGCATCATCTCCATTCCCTACGATCCAGGTCCACTAGTGACTAAGGGAATTGGCACTAGTGCTGAGGTATGTCTAATGTTTAGATATAGGGTGCAGTGAAAAAATTCCATACTGTTGTCATGATTTACATCCTTGAAGATCCTTGTGGGAATTGGGTTAAGCTTGCTGCTCTGGAAATTTCCATGTCTCTTGATAGTTTTGCAACTCTTATGATATTCGTTGATAATCTTTCACATTACAATAAACAAACTGAGTTTCAGAATATCCCACACAAGGCAGAACGAATTGTTCCTCGTAGAACATTGAGTCAAGACTTTACAAATATGATATTGTTGTTTTCTAAATTGGACCTGATTTGCTACTATCGTTTCCATAGTATGTATTATGTTGGAATTGCAAATGGGATCTTAAGGAAGATGTGGATTAATTTACATAGATACTTGGATGGATTAAATTGTGTGTACTACAACTCATCTGAAGATTTAGATTATGCCTTCCATGTGTTTAATAATGTGGCCAAGTGTCTCATAGATGTTTGGACTACCTTCTTTATTGGGAGCAAATATAAAGAGCAGGGAAATGTTTCGTATATTCTTTTCATTTGATTAGAGACATGCCTAGTCTGGGTTACACTTTCACTTTTTTTTTTTGGTCGAAAGTTACACTTTCACTTTATATAGTCTTCGTACACAATTTTTTTTGTTTGTTATACAACGGGGACAAATTAAGCCCCATTCATACACATATTTAGGCCATTGCTTTTCCCACGCCCCCTTCTACTCAAAACACACCCCACAAGGGTGTGAAAAGACCAAAAGACCAGCCAAAACCTATTTTTTTTCACGAAATTTCACCTGTTCGAACACGGGCCTTCGAACAGGTTCGAATGACATCGTTCGTGTGTGTTAAATCTTGACTTCACACTCTCTTTGGGTGTTTTTCACCTGTTCGAGTGAGGTCATGCGAACCTGTTCGCATGACATTGTTCGAACCCGTTCGAACGACATCGTTCGAGTGTGTTAATTATTAACTTCACACCCTCTTGTGTGTAATTTCACACCTGTTCGAACGAGGTCATTCGAACGTGTTCGAACAAGGTCGTTCGAACAGTCTTTAAACACGTGAACTCAGCGTTTCACGCGAGGTTATTTTTGGAATATAATTTGTTAAGGGGTGTGAAAGAGTAGGAGGGGGTGTGGGAAAAGCAATAGCTCATATTTAAATGTTTCACAAGTGTTGTTGAACACAAAAATTAACGGTAGATGGAGTAATTTTACGGATTTCATTAATCACTTCCCCAAAATTTACTCAGAAATTCAAAAAATAGTTATTCCTACTATTTGGGTGGAGGATCAATTGATGTGGGATCGCTCAAATTCAGAAGATTTGACTTTCAACAATTCTTTTCTTTTTCACATTCCTGTTGGGCAGTAGTTCCTTAGACAAAGACAATTTGGAAGAATTTTATTCCGCCTTCAAAATCATTTATTCTTCATAATAAAATTCCAACAGATGACCAACTTTGAATTAGAGATTGCATTGTTGTTTCTGTTTGTAGCTTTGTGGTAGTGATTTAGAGACTTCTCACCACTCGTTCCTTGTCTGCCCATTTGCCAAACATACTTGGAATTGGCTCGGAGGTATTCTAAACCTCCATATTGACACTTCTTCTTTACAGAGCATTCTATCCTCAACTTCTAAAGGTTGGAGTCCTCAATTGAGCGACATTTTCTCTGCTGCAGTTGTAAACATTTTTTTGGGTTATTTGGCATTGCAGGAATCATGCTAGATTTGACAATCGTGTGAACCCCTTACATACTGCTATCACTTTAATTATTTCCAAAGTGACTTTAGTAGGAAATGCCTCTAAATCTACAATGTCTTCCTCAGTTGCTGAATTTATGATTATAAAAGTCTTTAATGTCATTGGTAATTATAGAAACTCCTCAACCATCAAAGAGGTAATTTGGACCCCCTGCTCCCTACATGATTAAGTGCAATATAGATGTTGCTGCTAAAGGTTGCCTCAGTCCAGCTGTTTGTGGTGGTATTTTTAGAGACATAAGTGCTGCTGTCCTTGGGTGGTTTTCTGCCTCCATAGAAAACAGTTATGCTCTGCATGCTGAGCTTATTGGGGCTATGTTGGCTATCGAGCTTGCTTTTGATAAAGGTTGGATGTCTTTGTGGTTAGAATGTGACTCTGAATTAGTTGTTTCTGCATTTAAGAATTGCAATGTTGTTTCTCGGAAGCTTCGTAACAGATGGAACAATTGTTTATACTTGACTAGACAGATGAATTTTATTTGCACTCAAATTTATAGAGAAGGTAATGCTTGTGCGGATAAGCTTGCAGGTCATTGAACTATTTCAAGTGGTTTTACTTGATGGAATCTCATCCCAAGCTTCATTACTGAGGACTTTTTCAGGAACAGGTTAGGTTTGTCTAACTACAGGTTTTGTTAAGTCCTTCCTTCCTTCGATGGATTGGGTTATAGATCGTTTTACCTCCTATTTTTGGTATGCTGCAAATGATTGATAATGACTTTGGTGCCAACCTAGTTGGGATGAGAGTTGTTATAGTGATGCTTCTACACACCTCTATAGGTTTGCTTTTACTTCGTTCAGTTATAACAACGTTTATGCTCATGGGTATTGGTCTAGTCCCCCTATAGTTTTTGTATATTTTCTCTTTTTTATTAATAAAATTTAGGGGGAGTACTCTTTCCTTCCTGATGCTTTTTCCCTAAGGAGGGTTTTGCATCAGAAGGTTTTAACGAGGAACCATATCCCTTTCTTTTGTATAAAAAAAATAAAAACTTAAAAATTAACGGAGTGGATCGGTTAAAAACTCTTCATAGTAATTCACTTTTTCTTCGAGCAATTGTATCAATGAATTAATTCTGTTCTTTGACTGTGAGTTCTTTAATTACTCTAAAGATTAACTAAACTAACAAAAACACAAGTAAATTGCATAGAAAAAATAGAGTTTAGATTGATGAATATGTGTCTAATTTACTTTGTACATTTGGTATTTATAGACAAATCGAAACTTGATCCCAATCGGTCAAGGTTTCTAAGTTACAACTGGCCAACAATAGTTGTGAATCAGTTAATAGATATTGGTTAATCGTGTGCAACACTTTCCAAAAACCACATCCCGGATTATAAGTACCTTTCTTCACATTTAAAATCTCTAGGTTTCGCTACATTGGTTTTTCTCGTCTCACCCAGTCTTCAAATCTAAATCAAATTAACTTATTTATAAAATCGAAAGTAACTATTAAACGAGTAAAAAAACTTTTCCAAACGGTTCCACTTGGACAATCCAAGATTCAATATTCGATGAGCATGTGGTATTCGGAAAGACTACATGCGCATGCGCTCAATAATATTGAACATGAAACAAAAAGTTGAAGTTTTTCTTTAAAATTAATAGGAATCATAAATGATGACTCCAGAGAAAAGAAAAACACGAAACTAATAAGCTAAGTAGTACATGCATAAGTAGTTCATACAATATTTTGACATTAATCCTAGATCATGTAGTCGAAGCGAGGGGTGGTGGGGCGCCGCGTTCCTAGTAAGAGAACGCTAATGAGAGGGCCAGACAAGAATCACCGGATAATGAGAAAGCTAGAGAGGGTGGAGAGAGATGGTCGATGAGGAGGAGAGGGTTTGGAGATAAAAGAATCAAAAGGTCTAACTAGTATAGATATTGGGGTCAGAGAGTGCTCACATTTGCTTTTAAACGAAGCACACCAACGACCACATTAAAATTACTGGCAAATTTTGCCCATATGTAAATTCAACAAAGCATGAAAGTTCCAACTAATACAAGCCTTCGGTATTTTGAAGCTACTGACAACCTATGTCTGTATGTAACCTCAATGGTCACTTGATAGGATGTGACTGTTGAGTGTATCATCCGACATGCGTCGTAATAATCGTCGAAAATATGGCGGCAAAATACAGGGTGTCAATGTTATCAACGAGCGTGGTTGTCAGAACACTTCACCGATGGCCTTGCATGTTAGTAACATTGGCAGAAATCAGTTATTTTTCAAATGATGCTTCCGCCTTAAAGCACTTTCTTAACAGTTAACACCATATCTGAACTAGATTTTTTGACATACTGTTTTAGTCCAATTAAACAAACCTTAGTCAATCATCAAAGGTTCTTAGTTGTAGCAGTTATATACAACAATGTTATTTGGACAAAAAAAATTTAGACAAAAACCAACTTACAATATCAATTAATCAAATTTTTTAGGTCATTAACCAAGTGATCAATTAACCAAGTTTTTAATCAACGTCTCGAAGACTGTGAAAAAACAGGTTGGCTAATGGTCTAAAAAACTTGGTTAATTGGTGTTGTAAGTTGGTTTTTGTCTATTTTTAGCTGAAATTTTTGGCTACATAACATTATTGGTTATATATGTATATATGATGCAGAGCACTATATATATGATTTTATTTCTGTAGTGCATAGCATAACAAGAAGTCAAGAATTAACTTAGTTGAGTCCTTATTATTATAGATAAAAAGGGTGTTTTGATAATTAATTAGTTGAGTTCTTATTATAAGTGTTTTTGTAATCAAAGACTCTGAAGCTTGAACTAGACATAAGTTATACATAAGTTAGTTTATATAACCTATCTTAGAATTTTATAAATAAATAAACAACAATGTTATTTGGACAAAAAAAATTTAGATAAAAATAGACAAAAACCAATTTATAATATCAATTAACTAAGTTTTTTAGGTTATTAACCAAGTGATCAATTAACCAAGTTTTTAATCAACGCCTCGAAAACTGTGAAAAGCAGGTTGGCTAATGGTCTTAAAAACTTAGTTAATTGGTGTTAGAAATTGGTTTTATCTATTTTTACTTTGAAATTTTTGGCTACATAACATTATTGATAAATAAAAGCTGAAAACAATTCATATATTTTCTTCCAATGTCCCCAAGTTTATCTTTTAAGTCCCGAGGTAATATGTTAGGAGTCTCACATTGGGTAGCTAAGGAGACTCAGTGTGGTACTTAAGCCATGAGGCTCTCCCACCTAATGGACTAGTCTTTTGGGTTAGTCTCTCCTCATGTGCTTAAGTCCTAACATAATATTAGTAATAAATAACAAATCGTATATCCATAATTGTACTGCAATATGTATCACCAAATTAAGCAGATGAAACACCCAATTCATAGAACTTAAAAGGAAAACTCTGAATGCTGGAGAAAGATTAGGACCCTACTTGTAATGATATAACCATAGTACCAAATGTCAACCTCCACTAGATGAAAATTATTGCCTTTATTGAGCTTTATAACAGAAAAATAAAAGCACTCATCTCGTGGAGAAAGGGACAAATTATACACGAGTTTCAACCCAACCAAACTAGTAAAAGCAAGAAGGACCAACGCACTACCAAATGAGTAAAGGGACATACGTTGTTCGAACCCCGCTCACCTCTCCTCTCTAACAATTAACACACTAATTTTTAATCACTTTGTCTATAAAAAAAAACCAAAGAACCATTTCATTTTAATTAACAACCGCAACTAACGCATTCTATCACAAAAGCTTTTCAATCAACCACTACTAAAGTTTATTCTATCTGTAAGGACTCAGCTCATATCTCACAAAGATATGGGTTGTAAGCACTCTTTTACGTTTTATAACTTTCTCAAATCGGGTAAATCTCTGAGACTCAACTCGTCTAAATTTTTATGCGATAAAAACAGTGTTAATTTACATATGGTACATACTACCAACAACATTTCAAAAAGCTAACACACACCTTGTGGTCTCACTCTTAAATTGCATGCAATTGTGACAAATAATAGTGTAAGTTACCCTTTCTATTCCAAATTGATGAACCATATTGCTGGCTCGATTAGCCAAGTTGGTTAGGCTAATAATTGGAGAATCCAATGTGACAACCTTTTATTTTCCAACTCTTGAGCCCAATAAACAAACTTTATTGAAAGTGTTTCATTATAATATTGATATGAATGAAACATTTGGTCACATTACTAAGCTGACTAATGAGTGCAACTACCTTACTAGATTTATTTATTTATTTTGACAAAAGTAAATATGCCATATCATTAATAATCTAAATCACAAAATAAATCGGAACTCTATCGCAATTTTGAAAGCTAGTTATGTTATAGCACTCCTATGAATGCGTGAGAGATTGCATGGGATTCCTTCCTAGTAAACTCTATTAAAGAGTTGAAAAACTGAGAAGATAAAAACTGAGAAGATAAACTCTATTGGAACATATGGATGACGAGAAACAATGTCATATTTAAAGGCGAAGTAGCATCAACATCAAAAATACTGGCGGGCGTCAAGCACTCGGCATGGTGCTGGTTCAAGGCAAGGAAGGGAAGAAACTGTACGGTAACATGGGCGAATTGGTTCCATTGCCCGATGGGCTGTTTTTCTATGCTGTAATTTATTATTTATACGGTTTGTAGACATTATGGATATTCATAGGGGGAGAAACAGTGGAGTGTGTTTTGTTTACTCCACTGTGGCACATCTCTTGTGCAGGGTACTCTTTTTCCTTCCAGAGTCTTTTTTCCAATGGGTTTTGGCTTTGGGAGGTTTTGAGGAGGCCCCCTTCCCTTTCTCTCATTGTAAGGGCCGGACACCCCTTGTGCTCCCTTCAATGAAATCTTTAATTCTCTAAAAAAAACATATTGGCTTTCTAAACCTTAGTTGAAGCGTTATGTGTTGGTATTTATTTGGTTAAGTCTTTGGACGAGACTTAGAAGGAGTGTGTTAAGGTTGGCTAGCTTTCAGAAGGTTTATGAAGCCATGGTTAGGACATTAGTGAGTAAAGGAATGATAGATCTATGAAGATTAGTCGAGGGAAAGTTAAGTGTTTAGTTAATTTTAGGTTAAGCCTTCAGGCTAGGGTTAGAAAATGATCATGTTCTGATTATTTTAGTCAAGCTTCTATGAATATTTGAGTGATATTTTTGAGTGAGCTTAAAGGGGGTTGTGGGGTATGATTAGGATTTTATTAAGTAAATGGTTGATGGCCCCATAAAGTTTAGTTAGGAGGTAGTTGAGTGTTGAGCGGGGTATTAAATCAAGAATTAAGATTAGGGCAAGATAATAACCATATTAGGGTTAAGTTTTGGGAGGAGTAATAGAGGGATTGGGAAGGATTCATTGGTGGGTACGTATATGATAAGATGCTTACATAAGAGTTAGAATGTGATTTGATATAGTATCAAGTAGGAAGAAGTTGGGGTTGAGATCCTCTCAATTTCTCAAATGAAGAGGTCCATTACCTAAGATTTGAATGTATTAATACACACTTTCCTAAAATAGAATATATATATATATATATATATATATATATATATATATATATATATATATATATATATATATATATATATATATATATATATATATATTAAACATTTACATATTTTGTAAAAAGCTGTGCAAAAGTTGCGCTTTAGCTCAACACGTTTAGAAGTTGGTATGCCAAAATTTAAACCTTGAGGAGGCCATGCTCAAGCGTAGGATTATGGATGACTTTTAACATGTGATGAGTTGTATGTATAATAATTGGTTGTATCTATGTGATGATTGAACTATATATGTGATTACATACATGTACTAGCCTCACCACCCGTCCGATGGACGGGTTGTCTCGCTATTCATTAAATAAATTACTTTTAAAACAAAAACAACAGTAAATAACAACATCAAACAAATTCGTCGCATGTGCTGAGTTAGTATCAATGGATGTAAATACATTAAATCAACTCATTACTGTTGTGAGAAAGTGAATATTAATTACGGATAGTTTAGTAAATCTATTTATTTTTGACATGAATCCAAGAAAATTAAAGGTAGTTATTTCTACTTATAATTAAGGCCGAAGCTATATTTTGGGGAGTTCTATTGTAAATGAGGCTAAACTTCTCGTAAAAGAAGTTAAATTATAATTATAAATTAAATAACAATATTATAACTACCCTAGGTGTTTGAGTCTGAGCACCCCTAGTGATTCGTTAATGAATTATTGCTTACCTAAAAAGATAACAAATAAATTTTAACAAAGATATTGGAATTGAACATCCACATTTATTACGAAAAAAATCTAATTTTTTTTTAATAACGTTATTTATCTTTATCTTTATTATATTTAAATAAGAGTTTGACACATAGACTCTCCACCTCACACATAAAAAAAGCCACGTAATCACTGTAAAAAGCCACGCAAGACACACTAAAAATATGTGTCATACACCTCAGCATCAAAATAAAATGAGACAAGATGTTTAAAAAGAATAATAATGTAATTATTGTCGTAATTAAAACCGGTATTAAAACCGAAACATTACATCTAATTCAAAGGAGATCATCATTTAATTCTAATGCAGTATATGGTGATCACCATTTAATTCTTGCTGTCAGTCAAACATATTTTGAATTTTTAAATTGTTGGCATTATAACGATTGATGTACCATTATAACGATAAAGCGACAATGGGAAATATTCTATTTTTAGTCATATATATATATATATATATATATATATATATATATATATATATATATATATATATATATATATATAGTAATACAAAGTAATTATTATAACAAAATTAAATAGTATAATATCTCATGTAAAAAAATGAATAATATCGTAATATTATAAAATAGTATAATAGCATTTTTTTTGACAAGAACAATAGCATGTTATAATTACACACCTCTTAACTACACACATTTGAGATTTGAGAATAAGTACACATAAGCTGGTCACTAAAACACCTCAGCAACCAACTTTACTATTTACAGCTGACCATTTACGTGGCTGACCGCCTCTCTCTCTCTCTCTCTCCTGACATTAGAACATTATTACTAATAATTTAATTTCCATTTTTACTAAACCGAAGCGGAAATTTCGTTCGTTTTAATTTTGGCATTGAGAAAAATCAAATTTAAACAATTGGTGCATTTATCAAAATTTCCCTCCAACAACTATAACCAATAACAAAAATCAAATCCATTTTCTATTTTTTTCCTAAATCATTCTGTTTGGGTTTTTGGTATATCGGATCCAAATCAAAAACCAAAAAAACGATAACCAAAAACGAAAAGAACAGAGAAAACCTAGACGACGGTCTCCATAAAGAAAACAAAGCAAGAGAGGGAAAATAAGAAAGAATAAGTTCAGCTGCATCGATTTAGATCGAAGAAGGACGCTATAAACAGTGAGAATAAGAAGCCATTGATTGAGTCTTGATTTCAAATTTAGAGGATGAGCCTACTTTGCTTTGTGTCGTTTATGATGGTCAAGGTAAGATTTTAAAATATCTGGCTATTTGAATCGATTGCATAATACTATTTTTATTACACTACAAATCGCTAATTAATGTCTTATTTTCCATGTTATTGTGATATTTTTTTACTTTTTCTATTTTTTGTGTTCTCTTCTTTTTTTTTTTTGTAAAAAATGCATACAAATAATCTCTTAGCTTGTGCTTAAAGGTACTAAAGTAATCAATTCGAGAAATGATACTACTCAAGTGGAGGTGACAAAAAATCTGGCTGCAACTAAAGACTGAAACTTGCAGTTGCATATGATGACTCTGAGATGCACTAAAGTTCAAAAGACTTTTGAGTAGAGAATTGAGTTCCATGACATCCATCAATGTATAGATGATGAAAAAGATTTTGATATTAACGCAAGTTGTAGGCTTCATTTTGTTGCAATGGTTGATAGCATTTTTTGGCTTTACTGGGTGTTCGGTTTGGGCATTAGAGATTTAGGTTCTAAATTTGTTAGGATTGGAAATTAAACTTTTGGCCATTAGGGGTCCTTTGCTTTCTTACATATATTTGTTACTTATTAGTCTTTGATTACTGTCACTTGATGTTTGCTCTTATGTGTGTTCTTTGTAAGTGAGAGACGAGATGGTAATGGTCATTGTGGAGCGATTCATGAAAACACTCTAGAGCTCTTGGTTCTTCTCTCTATTATGATATGGTTAGTGGTGCTTCAATTTTCTTCAATCCATTTTTTCTCACGAAGCATGTGCTTATTTTGCTGATGAAATTTTCTAATTTTTCATTGTTTAATAGGGAAAGTTGACGCCTTTCCTATGTTTGAGGATATATACCTTCAGATGAGCAGGCTGGAAATGTCAAAAAAATTTAAAAATAGAAACACAGTGGCACCCCAGATGATACTAAATTATGGAAGAAGAAGGAAAAAGTAACTTTATTATATATTCCAATTGATGTTGATAAATTAAAAAATTCAGTGGCAGATTATATTCAACAATCAAAGAAAAGGAAAAACCCGTTGGAAGGTTTGCCTTCCTATCCTAAAGGGTTCTTAAAATTAACAATTTAGTACTAGCTCACTCACTTTGTTAATTATTATTCTTGCTGGATGTTTTGAACTATTTTATTATTCTTGCTGGATTTTTTGAACTATTTTATTGAGTGTAATAATTCCATTAGGATTGGATCATTGCAAGATCAAGCAACATTGTATATTTTTTTGTAAGAGTAGCATTATATTTTGTATATTTATTTCATCATTCGCCTCCATGATTAAGTCGACTATATAGTTTCAGGTTTTTGAGTTTGTTCAGCCTTGATTTTTGGTTTGGTGAGAAGTTAAAACCTCATACTGCTCTTAGGTTCTTATTGTTATTGTTATTGTTGTAGTACTGTAAAGATTGTTTCTTTAGTGTTATTTTTGCATTTTCTTCTAATTTACAGCTTACATTGGGGCTTTTGATTAAGAGATAGTCAATTGTTAAGTACACACTTTCAAACAGTAAGCTAGGCCATAATTTGTTGATCACAAATTATGTTTCCCTGATGGCATGCACAGTTCACAACAGATTACATATGAGTCAGTTTAGACAATGGTTAATTAAGCCAAGAAGCTGCCATAAAGAAAAGTGACATGTAAGCAAAGTGGCATGCATAATTCTCAATGGATTGCATGTCATTATATATATTGTATTTGGTTTCGTTCTAATTTTTCATCATTATGTAAAACCAAATATTTACAAATCATATATTAACTTAATCCATTGAGGGGATTGCAAATCATATATTAACTTAAGATCGTTTTTGACTATATATGTCACATTCATTTTGTTTTTACACAACTTCTCTGTCACTTGATAAAAATCTGAATTTTCATTGTGAGTAGTTTTCTATTGCCTACCTGTTAGCGTTTTCCTTGGGGTTGGGGATGGTGACTTTACGGGTTTTACTGTAAGTAATATGTATCCTTTCCATTTCCCTGTTTCTTTACTATTTACATTTGTTTAGTTGGACTGCTGAGTTACTATAAGCCTTTGAATGTGTTTAGAATATGGGAGTTTGAGGTATTTAGCTATATGAAAGGGTTCACAAAATTGATATAAGATAATGTAATTTGGGTATTTAGTTATAAGCCTTTGAATGTGTTTAGAATATGGGTATTTAGCTATATGAAAGGGTATCACTTCAAACAACAATCCACTGACATAGAATTCCCAAAACACCCCTAAATAAATTATTAAAACCCTGATACACCCTTTTGTAACCCCCTTTCTTTTCCTAAAAACTCTTCTTTTGTTGTTAAATAATTTAGAGATTTGTAAGAACATGAGAAGTTGTTTTGTGTTTGTGTAACATACTGAAAATCACTTATTTTAAAAAAATCATTCTTAAAAAACTGATTTTTTTGAGAAGCTACTCAAAACAGCTTCTCATATGAAGCGCGATTTTAGATTAATTTCAACTTTTCATTTTTTCAAGAATCAGAATACAAGCGGATAGCATGTCGTCATAAGTGATTATTTTTTAAAAAAAGTGATTTGTTTTTTAAAAAATAAACCGTAACAAATGGGCTCTAAGTTTTCTGCTAATACTTATTTTTTGAACAACCGTTTATGAACCCTTTCATATAGCTAAATACCCAAATTACATTATCTTATATCAATTTTGTATTTTATATTTCTTTCTATAACTATATTGTTTAGTAACACAATAACAAATTTTAAAATCCAATATTTTTTATTAGTAATAGACTTCATTGATTTTTAAATTTATAAATTGGAATTTATTAAAACTTTTACTCTAATCAAATTTTTAATATGATTTTACAAACATTTTTAGGACAGTAAAAAAATACTTCAAATATATTGTCCAAACATTTTTACGACAGTAAAAAAATACTTCAAATATAAATTGGAATTTATTAAAACTTTTACTCTAATCATATCTATATATTATAATATAATAATTCATAATAGGTTTATTCGCCGTTATGTACAAACAATTTTTTACGTCAGATAACACACTAAAATACCAAACTGACTATTTTTCTCCTAAAAAAATTATAAATTTTAAGTTACAATGAGATGTATACACGTGCTGGCACGGGTGATACATACTAGTATTCATCAAATGAGACTATAAAAACTTAATGATACTGTCCTACCCAGTTTGAGGGATTAGTCTCTGTAGAGTTGCTTGTATGAGAGATACCGATTTATAAAAAAAAATGTAAACATAAAAACTTAACACATAATTAAAGAGAAAACAATACAACATAATTAGAAAGTGAATCACGTACGTATGTATCATGCAGAGTTTGATTTAAAACTAAACACTAATTTAAGTATGCTTTTAATACTTGTTGAAGCGAAATTATCTATAAAAAGAAGAAAATATTACTTTGGACATGTAAAATTTTTCATTGATTCTAAAGTACCCAAAACACACTGAATAGAATCAAACTTTATGTATTTTATCATGAAATTTTATCCATCAAACAGATTATTATATTGAGAAACGAACTTTGCGTATTTGAACATTTAATTTTTTTCTGGACACTTAAATTCCCCAAAATACACTATCAACATCGCACTTTACCTATTTTGTTACAAACTTATTATTTTTTACCAAATCGGTTATTTACGAAGAAACTTCTAGAATTTGAAGAGGTAAAAAAAAATTAAATTCTAAATTATCCCAAAACACACTGTCTAACATTTTACTTTACACATTTTGGTGCAAAATAATTTTGTCCCCATCAAAGACACCAAAGCATATTGTTTAGCATCTCTTTTTACTTATTTTCTTACAAAATTAAATATTTTTTCACCGAAAATTTTCATATTTAAACAAGTAAATTTTTTCGAGATTGTAAAGTATCTCTTAAAATATAAAAGAAGAACTTTGAGTTTGACAAAAAATCTGTTGGGAAGAGATAACCACACAAGCAGACAAAGTCGAGTACTCGTGGGCAGCCAAGTTCCCAGGTGTAGATTAATCATCAGTAAAGCTGATGAAAACTACACACCAATCACATGGTAAAAAAAAAAAAAAAAAAAAAAAAAAAACAAAGAAAAACTTAACAAAAAAAACAAAAGGGAGAAAGGCAAATAAAAAAAATTGGCAGATGTAAAAAACAACAAAGCAAAGAAATGGGTGATGTGATGACATGTATGATGTAATAAAGGGGTAGGAATTTGTTTGTGGGTTATGTAGTTAATTTGAAGAATACATGTGGTTTAAAAATTGCAAACATAAGTAGGGAAAAAGAAGATTGGACACGTTGCAAGGAACAATGGAAAGAACAAAAAATTGGCAGGAAAAAAAAAATCATTCCCGCCTCAAATTGCTTGCTGAATGCCAAGCCGCTTAAGAGCTTTGATACTTGATTGATAACATGATAATGATAGGTCGCCTTATGCAACATTAAACTCAATCAGCATGGTGGTTGATGAAGTTGGATAACATGTGATATCAAATATTATGAAAATATTTCAAACAAATCCTTTGAACGAGTACCTTGAATTAAAAAACACATCCATCATATGTTCATAGTGCTCTTGGTAACCACGACGGAAATCAAACCATTACAATAATAATCGTTGCAATAACCAAAGCATATATATCAGACTAAAGTCAGAACATCTTCCTTTGCTTAGCATCAGTAAAAAAAACTACCAGCTATTTCAATCTACAAGCTGCATCACTCAGTCATAACAGGTTTGTTCTCGTTGGCTTTTGGTCTCTGCTCTCTTGGCTTCTGCTCCTCAGTTTTCCTGAAATAATAAAGAACAATAGATTGATAAAACACAACAACATAATCTCAAAAACATTATCAACACTGAATACAAAACAAAAAATGACCATATATTCCCAAAATGATCTTTCATGCCAAGGGGAAAGGGGAAGCAGAGTAATGACATTCCAAAGTAATTTAGCAAGAGTTAAAGCATTCTATATAAATTTTCAACAAAAAATTCATAATGTCATCAAAATGGAAAGCATACAGTTCATTAAACAATTCTCAACGCAACCCAAATCTGAGTATCTGGCTTTTGGTCGTCCAATAGGGGCTACTACATATTTCTTTTCTTTTTTTGGTAAACAGGGGCTACTGAATATTTCAGCAATCCAATCATATGATATAATATGCAAGGGAGTCACATTATGCAAGTAATCTGAGTTTCTAAGTAATATCCATAATTACAAGCCTATAAATTTTGTTTTCCCTCGGACAAAAACCTCCAAAACTCAGCTCATAAAGCCAGCTACTAAGATCAAACTACACATTGATGTCTTATCATTAATCATGTCTAATGACAAACCATTATCTCGTCTTTTCATTTTCACTCGCTTCTACCAAACCTAAGAAACATCATATATCTCAAATCATGTCTAATTTTTTTGCTCAAATAAAAAAACAGAAATTTATGAAACGCAAAAACGTTGTTTTCATTGTTTCCAAAACAAAATGAATACATTCTCTCTAGTTCACCTACAATCTTCTCTCTATCACAATTTTTAACTATGAGAGTTTTCCATCTTCCTATTAGCAATTCAAATTCAAAATTTATACACATTTAAGAAAATGAAAACAGAAAATGTTTTCAGAAAGTAAAGTAAACAGGATTCAATTCAAAATTCCAAATTCTTCTTTCTCAAATCTTGTTCTTCATTTTGGAATCACCGTAAAATCATACAGCAAAAGATGAAAACTTCAAAACAATCGAATTGAAAATTTCTTCTACTAACGTTTAAACAAAAGAGTAAACCCTAATCTATCATGAAACTGGACGATTCAGAAAGATAGAGAAAACACAAACCTCTTATCAGAGGCGCCTCCCTTCTGGCTAAGGAAGGATCGGAAAAGAGGAGAGTTAACATCGTAAATCATCGTGTCTTTGCCTTCTGATAGAGAGAGTGTTCAGCGACAAATTTGAAACCCTAATTTCTTCACCTGTGTTGGAAAGTTTCTGCAACTTTCGAGAATTTATGTCATGAGATGCACAAAACGGGTCGGATTTTATGGACTTGGTTATAAGCCCATATTGTTTTACTTTTGAGAAAAAATAAATGGGTTACTATTACACTGTATATTATTTCTGATACGCCCTCGTTAAAATCTTTTTATATTCTTTCCAAACTGTACTACTTGGAAGTTCTATCATAAGGTCATGGTAACTTTCTTTCTGAAAATCAAATTATTGACATTTTTACAATGTTTGAGTATCTATCTCTAGACAAATTACTTTGTGGTGTCTGAATATGAGATCCAAATGTTATTAAAGAAGCTTAACGTTACTTTTTGAGGTGTTGTAACCCAGATTGTATGCGTCTTCAAAAAATCCCCTCTTCTTCTATCTCGACCTCATTATCGCGGGTTTGGGAGCGACTTCCGCGTTCTCACCTTCAACGCTCTCCGAGATTTACCTCGCGATGTCCTCACCGAGGGTGATATCCTGGATTGGTGAACCGACCCTCACCGGAAGAAGCGTAAGTAAGTAAGAAAACAACTACGGAGCACCCTATGGGGTCGGCTGCAGTTTCTGCGTCGACCGACATTTTTAAGATCGACTTGTCGTGGAGGAGGAGTAGTCGTCTCTTTTCAGTGCAGGTCCTAACCATTCACCTGTAAGGGGAGGGCGCCGAGGTCACTAAGCGAAACTAAAACGAGGTTGACTCCCAGCTAGGAAAGGTCGTATGCGGTTCGATCTCCTCCCAAGAAGCGGTCGTGGCGGCGACGATCGCCATCTGGTGACGTCAGCCATGTTCTAATAAGAGCGACAACAAAAATCAAGAGTAAAGACATTAAGAGAAAAGAAAGAACTGACCACGGCTCAAAGATACTCGTGGCTTGGCTTGAAGATCCAACTCAGCTTGATGAACACTAAACTCGGGTTCCAAAAAAACCCAAAAATGTGACGGCGCACAGCAAATACGAGTGTCAGCACGGTGGTCGGAAGGAAAGCTTATCTCAGGGATGTGGAATTGTTTGAGCACTTCAAGGATTTGCTAAATTGCTTTTCCTCATGAGCTTTCTTCAACCTTTGAGGGTATGGAGGAGGAGGGTATTCTGACACTGACCTTGATGGAGTATTGACTTTTTCTGATGTTGCAGCTTTAGATGCTCCTGCATCAGTAGATTTTTTTTTTCTTTTTCATTTTTTTCATTTTTTTTATTTTCTTCCCTTTCTACACTTTCTGTTGAGTATGGCTCTGAGAGATCCTTCCCACTTCTAAGAGAAATTGCCTTGACTTGCTCCTTTCCATGTTTTTGTGAATTAGTAGATGCTTCTGTGGTTGAAGGCAAAGCACCATTTGGCCTCTGATACAATGTTGTAGCCAATTGTCCTACTTGGTTTTCAAAGTTTTTGAGTGAAGCATCATGAGCTTGCCTTGCAGTCCTTGTTTCATTGATGAAATCATCTGTTTTGTTCATGTATGCCTTGAACATTGCTTCTAAGGAGTTTTATGCATTTGGGTTAGGATTCTTTTGATAATTTTGGTGATTTTGGAACCCTGGTGGAGTTGATGGTGTTGCTGCATGTGTTGCAGGAGCATTATTGTTGCTCCACCTAAAGTTTGGATGATTCTTCCATCTTGGATTGTAAGTGTTAGAATAAAGATTGTTATTTTTGTTGTATCCCACATAGTTAACAGATACAGGGTTGCTTGGACATTCTTCATAGAGGTGACCACCCCCACAGTATACACAACTAGTAGTTCTTGGAGGTGCTTGCTCTATTGCAGCTGCATTGGTTGTTGGTGCATTGTTGGTGCTGAGGTTCTTGATCATGTTAGTGAGTACTGCAACTTGAGCTGATAAACTTGTTACTTCATTGATTTCATGGGCCCCAGCTGTCTTCTTTTGAGCAGTGGCCCTATCTGTGGGCCAACTATAGCTGTTGGTTGCCATTTTCTCTATCAACTCAGAAGCTTCATTGTATGACAAGTTCAAAAGAACACCTCCAGATGAGGCATCCAACATGAGCCTGGTTTGGGGTTCCAAACCATTGTAGAATGTTTCCATTTGTATTATGACAGGGATACCATGATGAGGGCACTTTCTTAAATGTTCCTTCCACCTTTCTCATGCTTCAAATAGTGATTCACCCTCTTTTTGTTTAAAGGCAGTGATTTCATTTTTAACCTGGCATTTTTTTTTGGTGGAAAATATTTTTCTAATATTTCTTTGCTAGATCATTCCACTCAGTGATAGAGTTAGGCTTTAGTGAGTTTAACCAAGCTTTAGCTCTATCCTTAAGAGAATATGGAAAAAGTTTTAATCTAAAAGCATCTTCAGGAACACCAGGTATAATGAAATTGCTACATATGTCTAAAAATTGCCTTAGATGTAAATGAGGGTCCTCATGTGGGGATCCAGTAAATTGACCTACTGTTTGAAGCATTTGAAACATCATTGGTTTGAATTCAAATTGAGTGGCATTTATTTGTGGCCTGACTATGCTAGTTTGCATGGTTTGCTCATTAAATACAAAGATAGTCCTCGTTGGTCTATCCCTATCATTTATCATAGGGCCCATGTTGATGAACTGGTTTCTGTGATCATTCTCACCATCATGGTTTGAGTGAGCTGATCCTCCACCTCTGCCAACACCATGATTTGAACCTGTTCCACCTTGTTCAAACATTGTTTGTATTGTTCTGCTTCTCTGTTGTCTAAGCAACCTTCTGAATCTCCTTTCTATCTCAGGATCCAAGGGAAATTCTGGTGTGTTGGTCCTGGGCATAAGCCACAACAACTGTTGCTGGTGCAATAACCTGCTATACCACAAGGAACAAGCAACCAGAGTAAAATTCAATCACTAAACTACTTCTACTACCTAAAATACTAGAAATTAATGGCAATCCCTGACAGCGGCGCCAAAAACTTGTTGTGTAAGAAAAGGTTGTGCAAGTGTACACGATCTTAACAAGTAATAAAATGATAAGAAAGGTCGAACCCACAAGGATTGGATTAATTTGCTAGCCTTCTATGATAGTAGTTGAGTTTAAGTGATGAAAGAGTTTGAGAGTAAAATATGAGGAATGTTGGGATATTTATATAAAGCTAAAATATGTTGTAATTCAGATGAGTGAGATGGTCGAGATGCATTCTCCTATGTAACTCCACTTTGAGATTCTATTGCTACTTATGATGCACCTGCAATCATTGCTCCTGCAATGAATGCTGCTAAAATAAATACTTGTGCTTTTCAGCCACTTTTCTTCAGGGTTTCATTACTTAACTTATGTCTAAGCATTTGAATAAGTTCACCCTTGTATTTGAAGCTCCAACAGTATCATTTTATGGACTAAGCTAGCCTATGTCTAGGATTTTGCTTGGATTTAACAAAGTTTCCTTTTATTAATTCACTTACCCATATTAGTTCTTGAGTTCATACCATAAACCATTTCTGTATTTATGATTCTACTTATTCTAAGCGATCAACCTCAAAATAAGCTTTTGAAAGAATTAGCATACAAGAACTAAATTGCAAGACATCATCAGTAACATACAAATACTCAAAGATTCATTATATAGTTAAAGCATCCCAACCAAGGGTAATTTACCTCATGTTTGACATTGTTAAACACTTACAAACAAGAGAAATCATGATTATAAGGAATGAATTACAAAGGAGAAAAGATAAGTGGTACACTACACAATTGCTACTCTTTTGCACCTTTGGCCTAACAATGTTGGTGCAATGAGCCTCTCAACAACATAAGCGCAACAAGAAAAATAATCTAAAGTAGAGAGAAGTTGTCACTTTCTCTTTTCCTTTACAATTAAACTAAACTATGATCTAATTAAAGTGAAACTTGAGTGATGCCGTTGATGAAGAGAATGAGGAGTATTTATAGGCTCCATGAAGATGTTGCCTTTGGCGCCAAGTAGCTCAGCAAATCATCCACTTGCTCAAATGTGATTGATGGGAAGCTTCACCAACTAAGAAGGGAGGTCCAATAACCTTATGCCAGTGTACTTGTGAAGATCCAACTTGTTGGTGAGATACATGAACTTGAAGCCGCATCCTTGCCACTTTGTGCCACTTGCACTTGCAAACTTGACATCTTGGCGTCATCATAAAATGCTTGGAGCAATGAGTGAAAATTGTGTTGCTGGTGCATGATTCTGTCTCTGCTTGAATCTCCATTGCTGGTACTATGATTGCTGGATGCATTGTAGGTGCAATGGTTGCTGACTCTATTGCAAGTGCAGTGGTTGATGGCAGCAATTGAACAAACACATCAAAAATACCACAAGTCATAGAAATTAATGCTTATGCAATTCAAAGCCAGAAATATATGTAATTGCTCTTCATTCTCTTGTTTGGCAAAACAAAATTACTGAGTTACATTCAATAATTCAACTTTAAGAGCTAAATAAATCTATATGTTATAGAGTTATCACATACCTCTCCACTTCTCTTGTTGACTTAAGCACCAGAGTGCTTACAGGTACCACCACTGCGACGGGCTCAACCTCGGCAGACCTCCTCCAATCCAGACCACAGCAGCTCATTTACCCCTGGGCGGATCTTCAAGCCGACCCATGTACGAACAAAAACTATAAACAACATTTTTGTAACACGCTAAAATTAAGTGTATTGTTAAGCGAGTTTTAATGTTATTGTTTTAATTAGTTATGAAGTAATTGATGTTCATTGGATTCCTCCAGCCCCCCGGCGTTTTTCCCTCAACATTGATGGTGTGGTTAAGGCGGGGATCGGAGAGCGAGTTGTGGAGGTATTGTGAGAGATCCACTACAAAAACACGGGATTAGCGACGCCTGATTCCTCGCTAAAACACCAAAATCATCGCTAAAATCCGTTAGCGAGAGAATTAGCGACGACCCAAATCCCTCGCTAAAGCGCTCATCGCTAACTTTTAGCGAGGGATTTTTAGCGAGAGATTTTTTGGTCGTTAGTTAGCGAGGGAAATTTTAAATTAGCGAGGAATTTTTTTTGAAATTAGCGGGAGATTTTTGGGATTTTTTTAATGAAAAATGATATTTGAATGACTTTTTTTATATATTTATTATTATATTATTTTTTGAAGACGTTTATTATTATATTATTAATAAAAATTATGATATATTATTAATTTTGTGGTTGTGGTGGTGGTGGAAGGTGGAGAGAAGAAGAGAGAAATAGGAAAGAAATTCATAAGTGGTGGTGGTGGTGTGTTTGGGTGGTGGTGGTGGTGGTTTTGTGGTGGAAGAAGGTGGAGAGAAGAAGAGAGAAGAAATCGTAAGAGAGAGAGAGAGAGAGAGAGAGAGAGAGAGGAGAGGAAGAAGAGCTCGATCTAGTGGTGGTGTTGTGGGTGGTGGTGGTGAAGGGTGGATTAGGGTAGAGAGAATGAGAAGATTATTAAAGGAGAATGAGAGTGATAGAGAGGAAGGGAGGAGTGAGGATGAAAGGAGGTGGTGGTGGTGAAGAGAGAGAGGGTGGTAGGAGGTATGTGGTGGTGGTGGTGGTGAAGAGATTCGGATAGAGAGAGGGAGAGAGAAGAGTTGGGGAGAAAAAATGAAGTGAAATGGGAATGAGAGTGATTTGGTTGGGAGATTTGAATAAAAACCCATAAACTGGCCTTTAGCGACGAATTTATGACTTTTAGCGACGAATTTATGACTTAGCTATGGACAGTGGTGTCTAATCTAGTCAGAAAAGTACACTGACATTTAGTGACGAATTTAAGAGCTTTTACGGACAATGTTGTCTATTCAAGTCAGAAAAGTACACTGATATTTAGCGACGGATTTAAGGGCTTTTAGCGACGGGCAGTGTTGTCCAACTGGCTTTTAGCGACAGATTTAAAGGTTTTTAGCGACGGACACTGTTTTTATTTTTTTATAAAAGCTGCATACCATTTAGCGACAGTGCTATCCGTCACTAATTCCCTCTCTAATTTTTTTTGCGAGGCATTCATTTTCCCTCGCTAATTCCCTCTCTAATATTTTTTTTTGCGAGGGATTCATTTTCCCACACTAAGTTTCGTCGCTAATGCACATTTTTTTTTGTAGTGATCATTCGGGTATTTGGATTTGTCGTTTTGCCAAATTTGTTGGCTTATGTAGTGTGTAAGAAGCTGAGCTTTGAGGTCAGTTGGAAAGCATTTAGATGTGCTGGGATTGAGGTTGGAGATTCATTGATTGCCAGGTTGACTCTGAGATTGCGGTTAGGGTCATTAAAGGGGACCAAGTTGATCGCCTTGCTGGAGGAGGGCTGGTTCGGGAGATTCAGAAACTTTTAGCTCTAATTTGGGATGTCTGTCTTCATCATGTGTTTATGGAAGATAATAGGTGCGCCGATGCCTAAGCATCCGTTGGTTGTAACCAAACTGAGCATTTGATTGTTTTTGAGCAAAGCCCTTTTGATTTGGAGGCTCTTGTGCTAGCGGATTGTATGGGTTTAACAACCTCTCATCGTATTCCTAATTAATTGATTTTGTCTTGGGGCTTTACCTTCATTTTCTGCCAAAAAAATAGTTATAAAAGAATGTGCTGTAAAAATAATTTTTTTATTTACTGTGTTTTATTTCGTGTTTGACGTATTTTGAGTTCCCCTTACCACTTCCCATGACTGCAATAGCTACCTTGAACACACACTGTACCACTCCCACATTGTAGGCCTAGTGATTTGTAATAATATAACCAACATTGTAGGCCTAGTGACATAAGCTACCTTAGAACACGTGAGTTGACCCGGTGCTCCCGTATTCGATTCCCACACGATGACAAACTCGTTGTTGGCCCATGCGAAATTTTCTCTCAAGCAGGCACAGATACTAATCCTTCGTTCAAAACGTATGGACATTCCGTAAGTAAATAGCGTAAATGGTCCGTACCACACTTATGCCATACAAAGTTGCACTTAATTGCACGTAGTCAAACTCATAGTCATTGCCCCAAATACAACAAACACCTTAGTACTACATAAGTTTATTTATTCATAAAATAATAAATACAAGACACATAAAGGTAAAAGCTTGCTTGCAAATAACACATGGTAGCAGCTGCTAATTTCATCAAAGTCGTGACGATGTAAACATTTGATATATATCCTCATAGAAGAACTTCTTGAAAAGCTGCATATGCGCTATCTGAAAATGCATACACACAATAATAGAACCATCACCATCTGAACTATCAAGAATAACTGCTCTATCATATGGACACACATATCCTAAACCAAAATACACAGGCTTCCCACATCCAAAATCTGCATCATACAACGGCATATTAATCCAACTTGTGAAACGAAGATTAGGATTTCCATAAAACGGTGGATTTTTATCACCACCATCCAAACACTCCTTACTTCTAGTTCTAATAATAACATTTATTTGTGACTTTATATACTCATCAGTTACCAACTCACTTGCTTCCCTTATCTTCTCCGCAACGTATCCCAACGGCTTCGAAGTGATTTCTCCAATATACCCTTTTCCCGCTGTTGATATTAAACAATTCCCAAAATAGTTTTTAGGAAGAGGTGGAATCATTCTATTGCGAATTTCAACATTGAACCCAACAAGTGTTTCTTGTTTCTCTTCAAGATCACGTGCCTTTGATGCACACTTCCATATATGTGCAGCTATTGATTCATATCTACTATAACCTCTCGATCTCTTTGATCTCGAATCGATTTCATTGGCTCTCTTCTTCAGGATTTCGACTTGTTCTGCTGACAGTCTCAACAATTCAGCAGTTGTTTTTTTGTTTCGTTCAACTAAGTCGTCTGATCTTCCAAGAATGAGTGGAGGAGGGTTTAATTCTACATGGTCAAAGCAGGGTGGTATTAGTAACTGGGGGTGTGAAAATGAAAAATTGAGTATTGTTCGATCAAGAAAAGGTTTTTGATTTTCATCAAGTGTTTCACCTCGTGCTATCTTTGCCCATGAGTTTATAAAAGAAGAGAAACCAACACCATCAGATAAAACATGGAAGAAAGAAGTTCCAATAACAAATCCTTTATTGCAACTGAATCTTGTTATCTGCACAGCGAAAATTGGATTATCTTCTCCTGATTCGTCGTTATCGATTGTTGGAGTAAGTTGTGTGATGGAATCGGAAGGTGAAAAGTCACCAAAATCGTTCATTGTTTTAGTAGTTTCAGCTTCAAATAAAACTGCTCCTTTTGCGTTCAGATCTACTTCTATTCGACCGTTTTCTGTTATGCACAATCGACCAGCCATGGGATAGTAGTGAAATAGAATCTCGCTTAGTGAGTTCTTCAACCTCTCTATGGATAAAGTGTTGTTGTTTGTAGCTTTGTAAACTAAGATAAGTGGTGTGCGGTGGAAATGAAAGAGTTGATCTAGATCTGATAGCCATAACCGACCTTGTGGAGTTGATTTGTTTGGAGTTACAGTGTAAGAAGCAGTAATAGTTACCATTTTTTTTTTGAGTTTCTTGGGCAGAAGAAGTTTCAAGCTACAGAGATGTGTTTTCGACATGTGTGTCACTGACTATGTGAGTATATGGCTAAGGTTTACGTCACTAAATCATGTCTTTAGTTATAGTAACTAAATTAATGGTAGTCGTAGAATGATCAAATTTTTAAATAAATTGTATCTAATGGTTATAGTTTTAATAGGGGTATTATGACACTCTCATATATTTATTATATTAATTAAATTAAATTAACAAATATTCTGATTCCTATTTTTAAGGGATAGTTTAATTCACACTTAAATTGCTTTAATTATTGTTCCTATTATTTCTTCTTCTTCTTCCTTTTTTTCCTCCTTCATTCGTTCATCCTGCGTTCGTTCCTTTTTTTCTTCGTCATCTTCCTCCTGTGTTCGTTCTCTCATAGCGTTCCCCATTCTTCATACTCCTGGTTCCATTGGTGTGCGTGTGTGTGTGTGTGTGTATATATATATATATATATATATATATATATATATATATATATATACTCCGATCAAATTCTTATATTTATGGTATATTTATTTTTGTAAACAGAGAGTACCATAAGTGTATTATCGTTGATCATCATGCGTTCTTCTTTTTCCAAATTCTTACTTTTATGGTATAAATATTTTAAGTAAGAATTTGGCTTCCTATATATTTAAAGTTAGCATTTCATTGGTTTTTAAACGTTGAACTTGTTCCATTGTTGAAGCAAGCCATCAAGCACGCTATTCGATTCACGCCATTGATGGCTCACTACGGGGTTGATGAACATAGGACCAATATCAGCTTTACACAGTTACTTGTACATAAATCTTTTCTTTCTCATTGGTAACCATTGTTGTTCAATTTTGTGCTTATTAAACTCTATATAGACAACTAAACCATTGTTGTTCAATTTTGTGGTTATTAAACGCTATAACGATCTGTTGCTTATTATATATGAATAACCAAAGCTCTGTAATTAGGCGGTTAGAAACAACTAACCAGAACTGTTTGATTCTGTGGCTAGTAGCAAACTAGCCACAGTTAAGTGACTTCGTGGTTAGACCACTACAAAAAAAAACAGTATTAGCGAGGGAAATTAGCGAGGGAAATTGGGAACCTCGTTAAAAAATTATTACCGAGGGAAAGTGGCGCTGGTTTTTCAAATATTTCCATCGCTAAAAGTGAAAATTCCCTCGCTAATATTTTCACAGCTGTAACCCCACGTGCTTTTTTTACAATTCGTCATTATCTATCGAAAATTCCTCGCTAATTCAAATTCCCTCGCTAATATCCAAATTCCCTCGCTAATTCGTTTCCCTCGCTAACAACAAAATTCCCTCGCTAAACTTATTAAAGTAACAGAAGCCTTTTCTTTCCTCTTCCCACTCATTTCTCTTCTCTCACTCATTTCTCTCTTCTCTCCTATTCCGAGGCCCCAACAAAGACACCACCACCCATATCTCTCCATTTTCGCCACCACCACCGTCCCACGCCGCCACCACCTCCTCCACCATCACTTAAGGTTTGTTTTTCTCTCACTTTTCTCTCTTCTCCGAACTTCCCTCTCTAACTCCCTCTAATGGTTTTCTTTCTTTCCTCACCCATAGGAACGGTTTTTGCTCACCAACGCATGCGGAGTGCACATCGTCACCTATGCGCCAAGAGATCGTTGGATTCGTGACTCAAAGCGGTTAGTTTTTCTTTAATTTTGATTTTAGTGTTTAGGATTGATTTTTAGAATGTTTAGAAATTTATTTGATTTTAGTGTTTAGGATAGGTATTGACATTTGTGATTCGAATGATTTTTGAAATGTTTGGAAATTGATTTGATTTATATTAGTGTTTAGGAATCTAACCGCGTGAATACGGTACTCTGGTTAATCAATCACTAACCACAATATTGAACAACCTTGGTTAGGTGTCGTTGTCTACAAATTTTAAAAGCACAAAACCGAAAAACCCTATAGAAAAATCTTTGTTTTTTCAGGTTAGAGTTCTTTTAATTACAGAATTCCGCATTTCAAGAACAAATAACTAACCTTTTTCCAACTGCGAATTGGTTAGAGACCGGTTGCGACGATGGGACTGACGTGTGTGTTTGGAACCGAATTAGTTGTTGTCCAGAATCTGTTTCAAGAAAGAAAAAAAATGAAAGGAATAGGAATAGGTAAGGAAGATGAAAAACAAGATCAGGAAACAAGCAAAACTGAAACAATAAAGAAAAAAACCAAAAACGCACCTTGCGATGGGTAGAATCCTGCGTCTTTTCTCTGGTAATTACTGAAGATTGCGCTGGTTTCCTATGGGTTTTGAAAGGAAGAAGAGTGGGTTTTGAAGCGTCTGTTTTGTGTGAGGAAGAAGACTGAAGCGTATAAGGGAAACTAATTTAGTGCGTGTGTTTTTGGTTCATAAATGCCTAATATTTTTCCAACTTTTTAGGAGTGGAAATCTGAATAATATTAAACTACTTCTATTTTCTTATTTATCATTTTGTATGTTACCATTCCAACCTTTAGTTATAGTTACTAAACACACTGTTTGAACAACACATATGAGGAGATATTTAGATTTTAGTTTAGTACTAAATGACTTAGTATTCTCCAATGACAACTTAAAATTATATTGCAAAAATCTTGAAACTTATTTGAAACATGGTAATTCTTTTGATATTGATGGTGAAGTTTTATTTGATGGTAAATCTTGAAATTTATTTGAAATTTTGGTTTGAACTTTTTAATATTGATGTAAAATTTGACATTTATACCATAATATTTTATCTTTTCAATACATGTACTGTACACCATTAAACTTACCTTTTGTATTTGTGGCATGTTGAGGTTCACACAACTGCTATGAGTCTACGTATTTTCATACTATTTGGGCAATATTCAAACACATGAGTGACTAGTGTGGGACTGTGGGTTTAATATAGTTGGGGTGGTTGTTACGGGTTTCACCCACATTAATTTATACTAGTATTATACCTGTGCATCCGCACGGGGTGATACTGTATTTCTTATAATGAGAATCCATAAATACATTGAAAATTGTAAAATATAATAAAAGAAAAAGGCATAAGTTAATGAAAAAAAAATTATATTTCAAGGTGCTAAAAAAATTGTGTTGCAGAAAGTTTAAAAAAGTCAATATCGTCTTCAAATCTTAAAAACATAGTAAAAATTAGAAAAACAGTGAGATGAAAATAAGATGCAAGAATAGACAGATGAGAAAAAAGATACATTTAAAGTGAATCCAATGACATTGGAACCACTGCGATTGCATCACCCCCGTAGCTACCACTACGCCCTAAAAAGTTTAAGTTGCACAAAGTTAAAAAAAGTTAGTAACTTCTTCAAATGTTAAAAATAGAGTAAAAATCAAAAGAAAAAAAAAAATGAGATGAAGATAAGATAAAGGAGCGTGCAAATGAGAGAGGAAGAAGATACGATTAGAGTGAATCCAACGATGTTGCAACCACCGCGATCATCGCTCCGTGAGCGCCCCTCTTCGCCACTCCCGATCGCCGTCAAAGAAATTATGATTTGCCGTAACAAATCAAGAGTAATGAAATTTCTTTATTTGTAATGACAAAAAATAGCAATGGATAAAATAGAGATTAGTATGATAATCGTAAAGATAGTTATGAAGTCATAATACAAAAATTGTTATCAATAATGTGTAATTGTTTCTTGTCGAGACTCAAAAGTAAAATTTTTGTTTATAAAAATAAAGCGCGTTGTGGAAATAAAATAAAATATGAATAAAGTATTTGTAAGTTAACAATAACATTTAATGTTAAATCAAAAGCAAAATAAAAAAATAAATAATTTGGCAACAACTAACATTTTCTAGTCAAGACTTCTAAGAGATTATTAAAAAATAAAAGTATTCATGAAAGCAAAATATTAAAATTGATTATTAAAAGTCATAAAATAAAAGATCAAATGTCATAAAACAAAAATATATAGCAATAAAATGTAACTGTTAACTGTCGAGACACAAAAACAAAAAGTAGATATTGGTAAACTAGAGATTTTGAAATTAAGTGTTTTGATGAAATGAGGAAAAATTAAAAAATTTAAATTTGAATGGAAAAAATCCACAAAAATTAATTTGAAAGAAAATATTTTCCAAGAAGAAAAAAAAAATAGATGGAGAAAAATAACGATGAATAGAGAGTGGGAAGACGAAGGAAAAAAAATAAAAGGAGAGAAAGAAGAGAGCAAAGAGAGAAGATAAAGGAAATAAAGGAAAAGAAAGAAAAAAGAGAAATAAGAAGAAAGAGTGATAGGTAATATAAAGAAATAAAGAAAAAGCAAAAAAGAGACAGGGAGAGAGAGAGAGAGAGGATACCCCCAAATGCACGCATGGAGTCTTTGTCATGTTCTTTTTTATGTATCGATCACAATTATGTCATAGTTTAAATTGATTATTTGAATTGATTAGTAGATAATAAAAGATAGATAGTAGATGATCAATAAGAAATAATTATCCCATAGTGACAATTATTTGTCTTTTTTTAGGTATTAATCAGTTTAAATAGTAATTAAGACTTCTTGTTTTATTAGATAGTAGGTTTATAGTATTCTTCAAAAGTTATAATTATCAATGACAAATATTAATCTCGTGTTTTTTAACATATCACTGCAGTTATCCCGTATTTTTTTTTATATATCAGTGATATTATCTCATAGTTTCAATTGATTATTTTAGTTGATTAGTAGATTATAGTAGATGATAAAAGTTAGATACTAAATTATCAATAAGAAATATTTCTTTAATATTAATTAGTAATTTAAATAGCCATTAAGCATTCTTGTTTTTTTAGATATATAGTAGGTGTATAATAGTCTTCAAAAATTACAATTATCAATAGCAAATACTAATCTCGTGTTTTTTATATATCACTATAGTTATCCCGTCTTTTTTTATATATCAGTGTAGTTTTCTCGTAGTTTCAATTGATTATTTTAGTTGAATAGTATATTATAGTAGATAGTAAAAGATAGATAATAGATAATCAATAAAAAATATTTATGTTAAATATTAATGAGTAGTTTAAATAGTCATTAAATCTTATTGTTTTTTACATAGTAGGTTTATAGTGGTCTTCAAAAAAATTAATTATCAATGACAAATATTAATCCTGTGTTTTTTTTTATATATCAGTGCAGTTATCCCGTGTTTTATTTATCGTTGTAGTTATCTCGTAATTTTAATTAATTATTTTAGTTGATTATCAATAAGAGGTGATAGATCATAGAAGACTATCAATAAGAGTGTAAACAGATTTCAGAGAGAAAAAAGAAGATAATTTTGATAGAGTAATTTAAGTAGAGTAATGTTTGTATAAATTTAGAAATTTAGTTAAAAAAAAGTGAAGTGAAAAGAAAGAGAATAATTATTTATGGAAAAATAAAAGTAAAGTAAAAAAGAAATGAAATAAAGAGAGTGTAGGAGAAAAGTGAAAATGAGGAAAGAGTGTAAAAAGAAAGAGAAAAAAGGAAGAAATAGTGTAAGAGAAAAGTAAAAAGGAGGAAAGAGAGTGTAAGAGGAAAGAGAAAAAAGTAAGAAATAGAGTGTAAGAAGAAAAAAATGAAGAAAGAGAATGCAAAAGTTGTCATAATTTGTCTTTTTTTGTCTTTTAGTGTTTAAGTTACAATTTTACCCTCAATTATGTGAAGTGTCAATTTTCTAAAAGGTCTTAATTTGTAATTTCATTGGTGGTGTGTTTGTATAAATCTATATTAGATTAGATGTACCAATATGAATGACATACAACAACCACTAAATTATTGCAGCCATGTGTAAAAGCAAAAGGGTTTTATTTTTGGTACCCCCTCAACATCAATCACACCCCCATATTTCAAAAAATCCCAATAATACCCCTGCGTTTTAAAAAAAAAATTTAAATTTTCGGAATTACCTCAAAATAAGGAATTCCGGTTAAAAAAAATTAAAATTTGAATTACCTCTAAAAAGGTAATTCCGGTTCATAAATCATGAAAAATTTGAATTACCTCTAAAAGGTAATTCCAAATTTTAATTTTTTTTTTTTAAAAGTTTATATTTTGGTCTTAAGATTTAAACGCGTTTTATTGGAAATATGATCTGAACGATTTACGATTTAATAATAATACGTCAAAATATATAAAATGACCAACATAAAATAAGAGTACAAATACAATTATGGGTCCAAAATGTCTAAAAATACCAAAAATAAGCACGTGAAGTAGGTGAGCAGGCGACATCTAAAGCATCCGGCCAATCCAGATTTGCCAGGCGATCAGTATATATACGATTTGTTTTAATTTTTATTACTAAAAGGCTACTAAAAATAGTCAAAACTACTCTAAAAAATATAAAAACACCACTAAAAATCTAACAAAACCAAAATAAGACTATACAAATTTTTTTAGATTTTTGGAGACTATGAAAAATTAAAAAAATCGTAAAAAATAGTAAACGATGGAATTTGGGATTTTGAGTAGTAGTCGTAAGAAGTCCCTTCTACGGGAATCTTGATTCTTGATTTTTTCGCTTCTAATGGTTTGTGGTTTCATTACGATCGTAGTATGTTGTCCAAAACCGATTTTTTAGCCTAAATTATTCGTTCGAAATAAAAAAATTGTAATTTTGAATTACCTCGAAATAGATAATTCCGGTTCATTAATGTGAACCTAATTACCTCATTCGAGGTAATTCAAAATCTTTTCTAATTAGAGGTAATTCCGAAATTCCAAATTTTTTTTTTAACAAACCATGTAATTTTTGGGAAAAAGTAAGGGTATTTTTGTCCATTTGGGATATTATGGGGGTGTGGTTGATGTTGAGGGGGTAGGAAAAATAAGACCCAAAGCAAAATATATATTTTATAAAACATGTGTTTTACGGGGTTCAACATGTAGGTCCTCTATTGAATACATGTGAGGTTCACTCAACTGCTATGAGCCTACGTGTTTTCGTACTATTTGGGAGATATTCAAATACATGAGTGATTTTTATTTTTTTTAAAACAAACATAATCAATATATATATATATATATATATTTATTTTTTTTAAAACAAACATAATCAATATATATATATATATATATATATATATATATATATTAATAAAGCAGAGTACAAGGAATACTCAACCCAAATACAAATCAGAGAGCGAGACAAGAAACATGAGGAAAAAACGATTACACCTACCGCCTAGATAAACAGTCTAAATGATCTACAAACCACTCATAAAATAAACAACAATGAGAGTACCCTAGCCTGGAACCAACGCCAAGATTAGTGACTTATTTAAAAAAAGCCAAGATTAGTGTGGGTTTAATAGATAATCGGGGTGGTTGTTATTAGGGGTGCTCAAAACTGAACCAAACCAATAGAAAACCGCAAACCGAATAAAACCAAACCGAAAACCGAAAAAAATCGCTTTCTATTGGCTTTGTTCAGTTTTTTTATTAGTGAACCGCACAGTTCGGTTCGGTCTGCGGTTTTGATTACAAAAACTGAACAAACCAAACCACAAAATCCTATATACAAAAATAAAGTTAGATAAAGCAATATATGTAGAAAATAAGGAAAATAATGTGCCCTTTGGATTAGCTTATTTTTGAGCTTATGAAAATCAACTTATGAAGATAAGTAAGTTTTTATGTTAATTCATAAATTATTACTAACAAAAATTGTATCTCCCTAATTTATTTTTCCATAAATTATCTTGACAAGCTTATTTATTAATTTGCATACACTACGCCAGATTTGTCTAAAAAGAGCGCGCTATAAGCGGTAGCTTTTAAATAAAAAAAAAACGCCACGGATGGCCAAAGCAATTACCCATACCCAAATTTTTTTAAAAATCTGCCATGTCGCGCTTTTAACGCGCACTAGCCATACTCGCGTTTTTTAAAACGCGAATATGGCTTCACGCTGCTCTCTCCAATACCAGTAGCTTTTTAAAAACGCCAGAGTTTCTTCAGCGTTCTTTTTCTCTCTTTTTCTCTCTCACAGACCTTCATCTTCCCCCTCTTACTCGTGACGCGTTTTCTCCTCTCTCCTCTCTTCCCCCTCTCTTCGTCTTCCTCCGCACTGCTGTTTGAGATCTACTTTTTCTCCACCCCCAATTTGAGAAACCTCCACCGACGCGCGCGTCTTCCCGCCCGACAAAAATGGAGCGAGTTCGTGCATGTAAGAGTCTCGTCGACGATGAAGCCAAGGGGTGGTGATGATTTGAGAAAGGGAAAACCTAATGTGAATGATTTGAGAAAGGGAAAACCTAAGGTGGTTCTAAGATTCTGATTTTAGGTTTTAGTTTTAGATTTTTGCTTTCCTTCATTCTGATTTCTGAGATTGATTCAAGGTTTAGTTATTGAATTATTAAGGTATTGTAAGTGATTCAAGATTGGAGCGATTCAAGCTGCTGGCGTACGTTCAAATCTCTCTCTCTCTTTCTCAATTTATATATTCATCTTTCACTTTCTTTTCTTTCTTCCAGATTGGAGCGATTCAAGCTGTCTCTCGTGAGGCCTATTTTTCGGCCATTGATGGTTCATTTCTTTTCTCATCTTACTTTTCCAATTTTATTATTATTATTGTAAAAAAATTAATAATAATTGCAGATATATAGAATTGGTTAATTAATTAGTTAGATCACTTGGATTTGATTTGAATCAAACCAATTTATCTTTTTCATTTATGTCTCTCTTTGTGTGTGTGTGTGAGGATTCAATTTTTCATTTTGGAAAACTAATCCATAGTTATATTGATGATGATGATGATGATAGGGTGGAAAATTAATCGATAATTGTTAACTGTCCATGATGTAGGTACTGATAATCTTGGTGGCATGCCTACAGAATTATCTGCTGCCAAGAAACATCGTTTACATGGTCTTAGAGGTACATCTACATCCCTCCGTTTACATTGTTTATATATATATGTGTGTGTGTATGAATCTTGAAATCATTCAATTTTCTATTTATCAAATTAAATATGGATGTTGAAAATTTAGTAACATTTTATTGAGGGAAAAATATAGTAACATTTTATTGTTTTGCACATGCAGGAGAGACCAGCAATAAATCCATTGAAGCCATGGTGAGTTCATATAAATAAATATACATCACCTTACTGTTCCATAAATGAGGTTATAGTTTCAATATATGCAATAGTAGGTGAGCCTTTTCGTATGTTCATTCGTTTTATTTTTGTTAATTGTTGCATTTTTGCTTGTTTCCTCATCAGGTGAAGAACACTGGGAAAGAGTCTTTACAATGGGGTAATTAATTATACTTTCCATCAATCTATAAATGTACTTATATGTCTGTGCTGTGTGTGTGTGTGAATTTTGCCAATAATTGTTGATTGTTCAACAATATAATTCCGCTATAGCGCCACTATAGCCACTATTTGACAGTACTAATCGGCATATTGCAATTTGCAGACAATAGCGGTTTGAACAATTTGCAGGCAATAGCGGTTTGTTCAAATTCTGCTATGCTATAGCCGTATAGCGCTGCTATAATTGCAATTTGACAACACTGTTAAGGAGAATTATGTAGAACTAGTACTCCTAGAAGGCTTGTTTGTTTGTTGATGATAAAAGAAGCTTACAGATTATTGTAAAATATGCAGGAGTGGCTGCAGGACAATATTCAGGACTGACATATGGGCTGAAAGAAGCTCGTGGAGCTCATGACTGGGTAATCTTCTAAATAACATCATTAATTATTATGATTTATTATTATATGTAAAAGACTATGAAAATTTGGATATTTAATCATGCTATATTTCTGTTTGGTGCAGAAAAATAGTGCAGTTGCGGGAGCCATAACTGGTGCAACACTTGCACTTGCATCAGAAGATTCATCTCATGAACATATTGCGCAATGTGCTATTACTGGAGCTGCAATTTCCACTGCTGCAAATCTTCTAACTGGGATATTTATGTCTCTCTCTCTCATAAGCTTCAAACGGAACAACACTACAAGTCATCCTGCAACTTGTGTAATTCTGAACTATAGTTCTGGACTGCAATGCTAATTCTAGTTCTGGATTATAATGCTAACTCTGAATCTATTAATTTTTTCAGGAAAGTGGAAGAAACAAGGAATGTTGGACTGTATCTCTGGTTCACACATGAAGGATTCACATATTTGGTTGTCTAAAATGTTTAAACTTGTTTTTTGAAGTTTAATTTGGGTTGTAATTAAAACTTGGGCTGTAATTAGATATTTGGGATTACTTTGTTTCACTTAGGCTTGCTTTTATAGTTGCTGCCTAAGTGCCTACTGGTAACTTTGTTTCAATTTGGTTTGTTGGTTGGTAGAATGTTTAATGATACAGCTACTACTACTAGGTTGTTGGATTGTTTAATGAAACAACCAAATGGTGATGGAAGTTATATTTATATTGTGAAGCTGATTGTTGAATTAGTTTCACTGTCACTATTAAGCAGGTTTATATTGTTGAAAATATTAAGTAGTTTCACCAAAAACACAGGTCTATATGTTTGAAAATATCAAACAAGTTTATTAGTTTAAAATATCAATCAGATTTATTAGTTTTATTGTTGTGGGATACAACAATTTTTTTTGGTTTAAAGGACAAGTTTTTTGATACAGCAAATTTTTTTGGTTTAAACTTTAAAGGACAAATTTTTTAAAATTAGCAAAATTTCAATTTGGGCCAGTTGTATATGACCAATAAAATAAACAAAAACAGAGAAAAAATTAAATAAAAAAACTATACAATGGGCAGCGCTTTTGGGAAGTGCTGTCTATAGGAGGACGTGTATAGGTAATAGGCAGCGTTTTTAGGGAAGTGCTGCCTATAGGAGGACGCATATAGGTAATACGCAGCGTTTTTATAGAAGTGTTGTTTATAGGAGAACGCGTTTGGGCAATGGGCAGCGCTTTTTAGGAAGCGCTGCCTATTTGAGGACGTGTTTGGGTAATGCGCAGCGCTTTTTAGGAAGCGCTGCCTATTTGAGGACGTGTTTGGGCAATGGGTGGCGCTTTTTAGGAAGCGCTGCCCATTGTTGGAGTGGAATACCCGACAGACCACGTTCGTGGCGCTCAAAAAGCGCCCACGGATGGATGAAAAAAACGCCTATATACTAATTCTGTTGTAGTGATAAGTTGTTTTTCATAAGTTCAAAATAAGTTTTATTCAAATGGGTCCTAAATTGTGTTTTGTCTCGTCAAAAACCGAACTAATCTAAACCGCATTGGTTTGGTTTGATTTTGTTTTGGGAAGCCAACAAAACCAAACCAACCCACATCTATTTTTACCTTGCAGGTTGGTTCACATTTTTGCTCAAAACTGAACCAACCCGCACCACAAACACCCCCTAGTTGTTATGGGTTCCACCCACATTAATTTACATGGACCAATATTTACGACATACAACAACCACAAATTAATGAAAATGATACCACACATAAAACCCAGTTGGCTTGTGGTCTCCTGCGATGCTACATCGAGAGGGGTTCTTGAGGGTGTGTGTGGGAGGAGTGACATGATTTTTTTTCCAACTGATTTTGGGAGTCTGGCCTTAATTTCAATTGAAAATGATTTTTTAAAGAATCTTATCATGAATGGATTTTGCAAAATAGTTTTACATGTATTTATCAACCAAACATGTAATAGTAGCATTCCACACTAACAACAAGTCAGCAACATCCATTCATGATTAAGATTTTTTAAAGATATTGTTTTTCGTTCTTATAAATTTACGTTTTATCCAGTTTGGTCTTTGTAATATGTAAAATATTTTCTTTTAGTCCCTACAATAAGAGTGGAAAAAATGACTGAACTCAAATATGTTATATATTATAGGGACCAAACTCGATAAAATGTGTATTACAGGGACTAAACTAAATAAAACATATATCTGCAAGGATGAAACACAAAATTTATTTTTATAGGGACTAAGTTGGATCAAATACATGTTTGCAAGGACTAAACATATATTTAAACCTTTCCAAAATTTTGGCTTTCTAAAATTGATCCTAATATATTAGTTTCTGAGAATCCCAGCCAATAAGAAGTGCAGACCAGTGCCATTGCACATGACCTCTTCCCAAAAAAAAATAAGGATGTTTTTTGGACTCCCACCACTACCACCCATACGCCCACGCACCTTATGAAATGTTCATACTAGTATCCTGACCCGTGCGATGCACGGGAAAATTGATATTTGAAAATGTCAATATAAATATTCTTAAATTATTTTAATAATATGAATAGTTATTTAATAGAAAATAATAATAATAATCTATAACTATATATAAAGAGGATTCATAAAGTAACCGTTTTTTTGGTGTCATATTTTCCTAGCCCATTTTACCCTTGAAATCTCTTACAAAGTTACATAGTTACCCAAACATTCAGTTACTAAAATAACTGCACGTGTGTGTGCCATTTTTAACTGATCATAACCTTTCCATCACATACACACACTGACATAACCGCACAATCACATAAACATAAAATGGGAGACATAATAAATGGGAGATGAGAGGAGAGATCAGGGAGAGCAAGAGAGATTTGATCTGAGTGTGCACCACCAACAAGGCCTCACAGCCATCCTCAATGGAGATAAAAAATGTTGATGGTTTGTGCTTTTATCTGAACAATTACAACCAATGAGATGTAATGATATTTATCCATCATATATAACTGAAATACTAATATGTTTCGCTTTCTATTCTTGAAGGTTACTTGCTCTTAGGCTTTCCGACCTCTTCACTCGAAGTCCCTATGCAAAAAGTGTATATAGATCATTCATGCTATGTTGCATGGCGTGTTTTTTTATAATTTTCTTCCTACAAAAAGTACTGTTACCTTTACATTATCATATTTTCCTTTTTGATAACTTTTAATTTGTCTCTCAGAAATAGGATCGATATTCATGACACTGTCCATTATTAATCAAACAGTTGGGTACTCTATGGAAGGCGAAAGGAATGGGTTATGGCACACAATAATATTCTTAAAGTTTGCTAACCTATTATCTATACCTATATATAAAGGGGATTCCAAAAACACGGCCACTTTTGGTGTTAGATTTTTCTGACCAAAATACTCTTAGTGTAAGTAAAATTTTCTAATAGACATAACTACCCACTAACACACCAATACACCAACACATGAAAGACGGCCCCGGAGGGCCCGTCTTTCCCCGCTAGTAATAATAATACGATGATAACAATGATAATAATAGTAATAAGCATATATATAAAGAAAATTAAACAAACTCGGTGAAGTGAAAAAGAGTTTCTCACAACCAAGACCGGTGAAATGAAAGAAAAAAAGGATAAAATGATAGAACTATTTTTTTGGGGATTTTATTTAAAACTTATGAAAATAGTAAAATTTATTATTAGATTTACAAAGTATAAAAGTCAGCCTTACTTTGATATTTGAATATTTAAAAGGTATAAAAGTAAAAATAACAATATAAAAATTAGCATACTTTAATATTTTATTAATATTTTTAATTAAAAAAATATAAAAAAGACTAAAAAAATCAATTACTTATTATATATATATATATATATATATATATATATATATATATGCCTATAATAAAAATATTTATGCGATATATTCGGGGCAAATGATTTGGTCCTTGTCCTCATCCCAAATTGACCATCAGAAAATTTTCTCCCACTTCCTTGTTCCCACGCGGAAAAACTATCCGTCTGTAGGGCCTCGAATGGGGAAGTCCTCGCAAGAATCCCCACTAACAGGTAGAAATTTTCGCCCCTAATTATTCTTACATTTTATTCATTATTCAAGTGGATTTTCTTGTTTCATTGAAAAGAAAGCTGAATAATTTCAGCTGAAATTGAAATAAAAAACCCAAAAAATGAATAAAAAATCATTGAAATGTATTCGCCAACATTCGTATTTTGTCAAAAATAAACATTCCTATTTATGATTGTATTCCAAGCGTGTATTGAAATTCAAATAATAATGTTGATGGTAGATATATTTGGGACACCATGTTTGTGTTATGGAATATATTGTGATTAGAGATTCTTAGGAAATAGGGATATCATTGACTTTTTATATGAGTTGCACTTATTTTAAAGAAAATAATTATAAAATGGTAATTTAAGGTATATATGGTCTTAAAAATGAGGATTCATCGGTGAGTGGATCAAGGATCTGCAAAATAAATTCAATAGAAAAGAAACAAGGGTTATTGTTCAATTTTGTTTTATATTATAGTTGAGTAATATAAAAAGTTTCAAAATATATATTATGTTCTAGAGATCCAATCTTTGGTTTTTTCATCCCAAATGATTCTCTAGTAGACTCATTGGAAAATCATTGCGCTTAAGATATAGAGAAATTAGGAAAAGTGTCATCCCACAATTAAGGTATGCATTTGTATATCATATGTCATTGAGTGAAAAATTTAGATTGGGCAACAAAATTGTTAGCAAAATTAACTCAACCACTTTAATTAAGTAGTAGGAACATGGCAAAAAGACAAACAGTCATATAAGATTGGGCTAGAAGTGCATGATTACATTATACTTGGATATAAACAAATAAATGAATGAATTACTTCAAGCGAATCCTTTAATAACACTGAATTTGATAGTCGCGACCCAAATAAATATTGTCTTGATGTTAACAGATTAGTTGTGATTTTTATATGCAAATAAGTGTATGATGGGTTCAGAGAAGAAAGTTTCACCCTGAGGGCTATGATCTTTGGCACAATTAACGACTTTCCTGCATACGGCAATCTATCTGGTGCAAAGAACAAAGGGCGATGTGCATGCCCTATATGTGAAGATAACACAGATTGGATGTGGTTGGAACATGGTAAGAAGAATATCTATCTTGGTCATCGTAGATTTTTGCCATCAACTCATCACTATCGATTGTGGAGAAAGACATTTGATGGGAATACAGAAACACGTAGAGCTCCCCCGCCTTTGACGGGCAAACAGGTATTTGAAAAGGTGGAAGATTTGAACATTAAATTTGGGAAGCCTTTTGCGGGAGAGCTTGCCAAACGGGGTGGAAGAAAAAGTCGATTTTCTTTGAGTTGCCATCTTTGAAAGTCATTATATGTAAGGCATTTCATTGATGTGATGCATGTTGAAAAGAATGTCTTCGAAAGTGTCATTGGTACCTTACTCAATATGCCGGGTAAGACTAAAGATACCATCAACTCAAGGTTGGATTTGGTTAGTATGGGTTTGAGACCTGAATTGGGTCCCAGTAAAGAAGGGGTACACGTACATATCTACCTCCGGCACTCATACTCTATCTAGAAAGGAGAAGACTGTCTTTGTGAGTTCTTCATGGAGTTAAAGTTCCAGAGGATACTCTTCAAATGTGGCGACTCTTGTATCGATTAAAGACCTCAAGTTAAAGTCTCTAAAGTCCCACGATTGTCATGTTCTCATGGAGCATTTGCTACCCATTGGTATACGATCCATTTTGCCTAAGAAAGTGCGTCAGACCTTAACCAAACTTTGTTTCTTCTTTAAGGCGATTTGTAGTAGAGTGATTGACCTGGAAAGTTGCCAACATTGCAAAGAGAAATTACTCACACTTTGTGTGAGCTTGAAATGTATTTCCCACCTTCCTTTTTTGACATAATGATTCATCTAATAGTTCATCCGTTTAGAGAGACACAATTGTGTGGCCCATGTTACATGAGATGGATGTATCCGTTTGAGCGTTACATGAAGATATTAAAAGGATATGTGAAAAATCGATCACGACTGAGGGTTGATTGTTGAGCGCTACATAGTTGAAGAGGTTATTGAGTTTTGCACTGCCTATCTATCTAGTCTTGAATATTCGTGGGACCGCCAAGGTCTCGTCATGTAGGAAGGATTAGTAAGGGGATGACAGAACTAAATTAGTGATGGTATCAAGGAAAGAACTAGAGCAAGCACACTTGTACGTTCTTCACAATGATAGTGAGGTTGATTCATATGTTGCCAAGCACAAGGAGATTCTTAAGAGTCAATTCCCTGAAAGAAGCAAGTTTGGTTAGCAAAAGAACACAATAGGAGTTTCATAGTGTGGCTAAAACATCACATTGATGGTGAGTGTGTTTGAATCCTACTTGATTTCAAAAAGATTGAGATGGTTAGCAAAAGGTCCAAATATACATGTCTTCTCTTACAACAAACTATCTAATGAACGAGTGCACTTTCTTTACAAAAGAACAAGATGATCGAGTAAAATGCAAAATAGTGGGGTGACTCTTGTAGCTCATTCTATGCATGCATCCAAAGTGCAAAGACAGACTCCCATATATGCGAATATGTCTTACTTTGGCTTCATTGAACACATATGGGAGTTGGATTACAATATGTTTGAGGAGCCCGTGTTCAAATGTGAATGGGTTGACAATAATCTTTGGTTACTGATTGATGAATCGGGGTTCATGCGGGTGAATTTCAACAAGTTAGGATATAAAGATGAACCTTTTATTTTAGCATCGCAAGCTCAACAAGTGTTTTATGTCACCGATCCAGTTTATATCAATTGGTCTATTGTTCTATTGATCGACAAAAATTTGTGTATAACAACGATGATGATGAAGCACCCGATGATGTTGGTGTTGAGGACGACCCTTTCTTCGTAACATCGTAACCAATAATAGGGGAAAATACTTCTATAGAGGATGTTGTATATTTTAGAAAAGATCATAATGATGGAATTACTATTCGCTCGGAAAAAAAAATACCAAGACGCGAATTGCAAACAAAATTTTATCTAGGAAAAGGAAAAGGTAATATAGACTTAATGATATCTCATTATTTTTATTAATAGATAATTATATTGTTTTTGTAAATTTAACAATAACATGGATTATGTTATATTGCAGTCGATGGGCATCACTTAGTGATCATGAGAGTGGTCAAGACAAAGAGTCATGAGGGTTGTCTTTGTTATGTTTCTAGCTTTAATTTGTAGCTACTTTTGAGTTTCATAATGTTAGTTAGTTATTATGTTGTATGATTTGGATATATATTAATTATGTTGTAAGTACTTGTTAGTTTAATATGGTCTTTTGGTGATATGTACATATGTGTGTATCTATTTGGATTGTAATGATATTGGCTGAATTTTGTTGGAATGATATTTTACACGTTACTCGATTTTTTTTGACACGTGGACATATTTTTATCGTCGATTAAATTTCTTTGACACTTGTTTATTATTTCTATCCGTTACTCGATTTTTTTTGACACGTGGACATATTTTTTATTGTCGATTAAATTTGTTTATTATTTCTATCCGTTATTCGATTTTTTTTTTGACACGTGGACATATTTTTTATCGTCGATTAAATTTCTTTGACACTTGTTTATTATTTCTAACCGTTACTTATGTTTGTGCATCAGCAAAGCATATCATAATCTGTATCACAAGGAGATTTAGATTGTGATGGTGAACAAGAGGTCCTTGCTCGTGCCTTGGGAAGGGAAGAGTATAAGGGTCGGATAAGAGGTTATGGATATGGCATTCCTCCTACGACTGTGTTTGGGCCAAAGAGCCATAGCAGGGGGTACGGGGAATGTAAAGTCATGGCGGCAAAGTATGACGAGCTATCCAAGAATGTTCTTTGTATTAATGGAAGAGAGACAGATGTATAAGCAGCTCTTGGCACAATCCATTGGTGCACAATCCATTGGTGCACCATCCCCTGCTGCACCACCCCCTGCTGAACCTATATTACCTGCTGCACCCTCACTTGCCCAACATAGCGCACGAGATAGTTGCACCATCCCTTCAACACAGGTATTTATTATTACTCGACCTGTTTTTTGTACATATGTATTTGATCAAATTATCATGTATATTTATTTTTCTTTATAATTGATTTAGGATAACTGTGAATGTGAGCTATATATTGCAAACCCACGTCGAAAGGTTGCAGTGGGCATGTTATGTAACCAATTGAGTGTCTCAATGCACAATTTACCCATGCCTGAAAACCATTTGAAAGTTAGAGTAGACTATTCAATTGAGGGGTCTGCACCATTGCCTGTTCCAATTGTTAATGCTGATATATTTACTGTGGATCAATGACTTAGTACATTTGTGGCATGGCCTGAACAACTTGTCGTTGTAAGTGACAATATTTTTGTTAATAAGTTAATGACTCATTGTTATATATAATGTGTGTTAACTAACTAATTAATCATTTTTTTAATATATACTAGGTACCCCAAGTGTCCCGACCATCTCCTTCTATAAAAGTGTCCCGACTTTCCACTACCAAAGTGTCCCGACCATCTCCTTCTATTAAAGGAAAGGAAATACAGCCAGTCCAACATGTTGTTAAATCTCCCAATGATGAATTCGAGAAATTCATCACTTATGTAAAGGTCCACGTCACTCAAAAAATGAAGCCCGATGACCTTATTATGTTACCGACCGATCAAATTGTGGGAGTGGAATAAGATATTATGCTCAACATTGAGGATCTGAAAGCTGTATATGACATGGAATGGGCCACTGTGGTTGTTATTAGAGTATACCAGAGGTATGTATTAAATTATTTGTACACAATAGTTGTATATATTAGAGTATATATATGAGGATCTGAAAGTTGTATATATATTATTTATAGGTTTTTGTACAATGAGTTTCTGGTCCCTTCGCAACGGACAGAAAAGTTTTTGTTCTTGTGCCCAGAGTGTATCATTGTGTGGGATCAAGGTAAACCATAGAATATTATGGCTAGGAAGAGTCAAATAGAAAGTTATATCCTTTCACGCTTCAGGGATGCCAAGCATTTTGATCACGAATCTTTATTTTTGGCACCACTCAATATAAGGTGAGAAATTTAGTCTTCAATCACTTGGTTATTTATTTTGAGGATTGTATTATAGTGTAAATGTGTACTCATTCGTGATTCATTTACTTGCATGGAACATTGGGTACTCTTTGCAATAAACCCTAAACGAAATGTTGTCTACTATCTGGATTCACTTCAAGGCCATTACAAAGTCTACGTAGACTTCGTACAGATAGTTGACAGGTGTGTATGTGTAACCCTCTCATTTTGTATAATTTAATATATGTATTTTGTTCAACTTAACGTTATATATATGTATGACGTTACAAAGTGTTTTTTGCAAAAATATCGGGATTATCTACGAGTAAAACAAAATGGATACCCATAATCGTAAGTTTTTAAAAATCATTATTTTAATTTTAATTGAATTTTTGGTCATAAAAATGTGACAATTAATTAACTAATCTTTTGCTTTGTAGTGTCCTAAACAACCAAATAATAATGATTGTAGGTACTACACTATGAGGTATATGAGAGAGATTATCACTCAGGACAGAGTAGTAATCCCAATCAAGGTAACTACTTAGATTTCTTTTTTTATATTGATATTATAATACTTACTCACATTTAATAAACATTTTAATTCTAATTTTATTTCATTTTATTTTTCAAGATATTTTCCCCATCAGTAAAGACATCCAAAGATTACTCGATGAACAACTTACAACGATGAGGGGGTGGTGGTGTCGTTTTGTTTCTAGATTTTTGTAGCAAGTTTTGAGTTTCATAATAGTTAGTTATTATATATGTTGTATATATTGGATATATATTATGTTGTAATAAGTACTTCTTAGAATGATATTGGATTGGAATATTTGATGAATTTTGTTGACTGAATTTTGTTTGAATGATATTGGATTGGAATGATATTTGATGAATTTTGTTGGAAGGAATGAATTTATAGGTTGAAATTAAAATGGAGAACAAACAAAAATAAAAAATATTTAAAAAAATTCGATCAATAGGTAGCGTTTTAGAGAGAAAACGCTAGAAATGAAATTAAAAATTCATTCAATACCTAGCATTTTATAGAAAAACGCTAGCTATGGACAAAATGCACTAGAGGATCCTGGCGTTTTTAGAAAGCGCTAGGTATGGACAAAATGCACTAGAGGATCCCTAGCGTTTTAAAGAAAAACGCTAGGAATTGTAAAAAGCGCTAGAGGATCCCTGGCGTTTTCTGAAAACGCTAGGAATTGTAAAAGGCGCTATAGGATCCCTGGCGTTTCTGAAAACGCTAGGAATTGTAATAAAGCTATTTGGGTCAATGGCTAGCGTTTTTATAAAACACTACGTATGTCCAAAACACACTTGGGTCAATGACTAGCGTTTTTAAAATGCTACTAATGGGGTGTACGCGCGTTCGTGGCGCTAATTTTCTCTAGCGCTTTAAAAACGCTACCGATGCCAAAAAAATACTCAGAATCCTTAAATCATTTGTAGTGATGGCGACCCTTTCCTCCTCTGCGCATTCAACAGGACATGATCCTACCTCATCCCAAATCACCACCACTCCTCGAGGCAACTTCCTCTTCCTCGAGGCAATTTGCAACACACTTGCTACTAATATCAAAAATACTTTACGGTCACCAAAAAAAAATTCTCTTGGATCTTTATTATAATTAACGTGTTGTAAAGTACATTAAAGAAGGGTCATAATACCATTGCTTAATTTCAATTTCAGCTTGGAATTCAGCGACCTTCAGGTTAGATGAGCAATTGTTTAGGTGCTTCAAAGCACTCTTAATTGCTTATAGCAAATTGTATTCTTAGGAATTAGTTTCATTTCATGTTGTTTATGTTATCTAATACATTGTATTGTTTTATTGCATTCCTTCGCTCCTAAAAAAGTAAATTCATTGAATAAGTTTAATGACCAAAGAAATATATTTTTTTGACTCAAGACCAAAGAAATATGGAGGGTAGTTTTTCCAGGGTTACATTATTTAAATTCATTTGCTATTTAAATAAAATTGAGGCATCATGAAGTGGATTTATATGCCTATGCTATTCTTTTTCAATTGTTGTGTAATATAAATAATGCTGATATTGCAGCACTATAGAAGTCACTATATACCAAGGGATAAGCTTGGGATAATGCTCTATATTTCTTGGTTATAGACTTATATATACTTTCAATAGTTAAAAAGACATTCTTTCTTAATTGAAAGGAGTACAAACATTCCACCCTCAAATGCTGTTGAATAGATAGAGTAGAATCAGCTGTCTTCTCTATCTAGTTGCATCTCATAGCAGAAACTTGTAAATTAACCAAATAAAATAGTAGAATGACAGAAATCATAAAAGCATAGCCAAGTAAAATAGTAGAATAAGTTAAATAGAAATGCATAAATTAAGTATGAATATGATTTGCATGTGAATACGACAAAACATATGACTGAAAAAACGAAGACAACGCTTAAACTAGTTTTGTGATAAAGTAAACTACTTAATCTAGATGCGTTCATACATACTTTCCAGCTCCTTCAGATGATCCTCGAGAACATCAATTCCAATCTGATGGTCATTTTCATCAAGCAAATTTGTGGCCAATGTAATTGCAGTATTAATCTTATTCTTTTCGTAGAAAGAGAGCTTCGAATCAAACTCCTTCTTCTTCAATGCAGTTTTCATTTTGTAAACACAGAGATCCAGCGCATTCATTACTTTGGCCTTTCTTAGGAACTTGTTATCTTCCTCGCGGTAATCCTCAGCTTCCCGGATCAACCTTTCAATTTCCTCGGTTGACAACCTTTCTTTGTCATTTGTTATTGTAATCTCGTTCTTGTTTCCAGTGGATTCTTCCATAGCTGAAACAGTGAGAATACCATTTTGATCGATATCAAAGCATACATCATAAGGATGACCACGAGCAGCTGGTGGTAATCCAGAAAGAACGAAAGAACAACAGCTTTTGTTCTCTCACCCTCATAGACATCAATCACGACCCGCAGTTGGTTATCTTTAATCGTAACATATTCTCTCACCCGCATTAATTCACTATGATCTTCGGTACTAAGTATTGCAGACACATCCTATAGCCAAATTATAGTCAAATCTCCATTAAGACTTAGTCCAAAAAATAAAAGTAAATTAAGCATAAAAGCAACTTGGAATAAATAAATAGTCCAACCAATTTGTTGGCAACAAAAAACCAATTCTTTCTTCCCTATGTATATGATGCTTAATCTATGCCTTCTAACCCATTTAATAAGTGTTTTGTGTAGAAGCGGTCATCGGGCATAATAATGAAAACAGGAGCAATCAAAAACTAATCCAAGAGCAAATCAGAATATTTTTCTAGGGACAAATGAACAGCATCCCACATTCATCAGTTTCTCCTTTCTGAACTGAACATCATCCAACAAAATGAAATATATAACATTTAAGGTTTATTTACGCAGCATATTTACATCATTCACTTACACAAAGGCGAACATCTAGGATAAATCAGCTATTTAAAAATTCAGATAAATAAAAGGTATCAAGACTCAAGACAATGTCAAGAAAAATTCATGGACTCATCACGAGAAAAATGTTAAACAAACAAAAGAAAGGGAGTGCTAATTAAAAAAAGGAGGGTTTTCAAAGCATACCGAATTATTAATCACATACAAGAGCTCTACTTCTGGATAGCAGAGTGCAAGTGGAACAGCAGCACCTGCACTAAACCAAGTCGCAAGTATTCCAGCAACAAATTCAGCAGATGGTTTGGAAAAGCTTCCCGGATCCTTAAGCTTTGGAGGCAATTTGTTTTGAATAATAGCACTACATTCTTCCGTTAGAGCAATTGTCTCATTGTCATCTATTTTTCTTTTCTTAGATAGAATTTCTTTCAAATTTTTTGCATAAGATGGCATCTGAGACAAAGCATATGTGAACGGAATATTAATGTAGAGTTTTTTCAAAAGATCAACAAATTTTTTAAATTGCTCATCAAGCTTAGTTTTTGCAAATCTTTGTGGGAAGGGAATTGGTGGCTTGTATGGTGGTGGTGAGACATATGGTTTTTCTTTCTCTGTCTCTTCTTCTACCCCCTCACTTTCTTTTTCACTCATATTATTTTCTTTCTCTTCACTACCCTTAGGTTCCTCTAATTGTTTCCCACTCCTTAATGTGACAGCATTTATTTGGGCTTTAGGATTTGGTTCAGCTGTCCCAGAAATATTCCGATGGTTCTAGAGGATGAAGCAACTTGTTGAGCCACTTGAGTAATTTGGGTTTCCAACATTTTGTTGTGAGTGGAAATAGAGTCAACTTTTGATGTTAATTTTATGAGAGTGTCATTCAAAAATCCATTTTGGTTTTTAAACTCTTCATTTTGCTTTGTTTGTGTTACCACAAAATTTTCCAATAAAGTTTCCAAATTGGATTTTTGAGGAGTGAATGCCTTTTGATTTTGGAAATTTTGGAAACCAGGGGGTGTTCTATTTGCTTGCTGAAAAGGGGTGTTGGATGGAGGATTTTTATAGGAAAAATTTGGATGATTCCTCCATCCAGAATTATAAGTATTTGAAAAAGGATCCCCTTTTTGAGCAAAGATTGCATGCTCATTAGCATTAGGATTTGCCCCAAGTTGGCATTCTACCCCAGTGTGACCAAAAACCCCACAAATTTCACAAGGAAGTACAGAAGAAGTAGAAAAAGGTGAGACAGCACTGACATTTAATTTTTCAAATTTTTGAAACAGTGCGTCCACCTTAGAAGTTAAATGGTCAAAAGCAGAAACTTCATACTTACCTGGCTCTTTCTTTGATGGAACTGGAGCAGTGACAGCTCTCTCACTTGTCCATTGGTAATGATTTTGAGCCATGTCTTCAATCAGAGCATAAGCTTCTTCAATATTCTTGTTCATTAAAGCTCCACCTGCAGCTGCATCAACAGTCATTTTTGTGGTATACAACAGACCATTATAAAAAGTATGGATGATTAACCATTTCTCTAGTCCATGATGGGGGCAAAGCCTTAGCATTTCTTTGAAACGCTCCCATGCATCATAAAGAGACTCCCCATCATTCTGAGTGAATCGTGTAATTTGATTCCTCAGTTGAGCAGTTTTGCTTGGGGGAAAGAATTTAGCAAGGAATGCTTGCTTTAGTTGATCCCATGTTGTGACAGACTCATTAGGTAATGAGTGAAACCAAGCTCTGGCTCTATCCCTTAATGAAAAAGGAAAAAGTTTTAGCCTTATAGCTTCAGGAGTCACTCCATTCAATTTCAGAGTGCCACAATATTCAAGAAAAATTGAGAGATGAAGATTTGGGTCATCAATAGCAGAACCTGAAAATTGGTTCTGCTGGACCATAGAAAGTAAAGACGGTTTTATTTCAAAATTATTAGCATCAACAGCTGGATGCACAATAACAAAGACATGTGGCTCACCAGTAGCGTTATGCATTCTTTGAGAGCACGATTTGCATTAGCCGCCATTTCTTGGTTATTACAATTCTCTTCTTCTTCTATGAAAGTATCTCTCAATCTCAGGAATTGGTTGAACAATTTCCCCAAGACTATGAGTTCTTCGCATTCAAGAAAAAGAGAATTCAGAGAGTTTTTTTTTTTTTTTTAAAAAGAAAACAAAATTTCAGTCTAACCGGTACCAAAAAGTTGATTAATATCACTAACTCCCCGGCAACGGCGCCAAAAACTTGATAGGCCGCAAGTGCACGGTTTCTATCTCATAGTAAAAATGTATCGATCCACAGGGAGTTAAGCAATTACCAATCTAATTTTTAGTTTTGATTAGCTGAAAGGAATAATTTTTAGAAGAAGGAATGATTGTTGGTTTTAAATTCAGAATTATAAAAACGTCCTAGGATTGTGGTTTCATCTCAATGATAGAAACATTTCACAATCCTTCATCCATTCTCTATTGTATTTAAAGTCTTTCTAAGGACAAGGTATTCAATGGTAACTCATGTTTCCTTTCGGAATACAAGAGTGTGCCTCGAAACAATAATCAAAACCTATTCTCATGGTTGATTATTGCCAAGACCCCTTAAGTACAAACCTTGTTGTCCCAAGACTCTCAAAACTATTCTCATGTTTTGATCATCTTGTTTAACCTCATAGTTCTAATATCAAACTTCACCTTTCGGTACCTCGTTTGATATTTGAATTATAGCTTTGAAATCGATGAGGTTAAATTAGATATAAAAACTTCAATAAAATAGAGTCTAGACTTGGAATTGTTTAGGGATCTATCATTGGATTATTCCCACAATCCCAAGACTAGAAGGATCTACTCACTCATGATCATTGTAGACAAAGACTTAGAAGAAGAATAAAAAGACATAAAGGATAAATAACAAGAATTGTAAATGACGGAATTGTAAATTGCGTAATGTAAATGATGAGAAAAATAAACGAAAGCGATAAAGGACTGAATATAAAGTTCTTTGAAAATAAGAACAGAAATTAAAAAGTGCAAGAAGGTAAAGAACATGAAAATAAAAGAACAAAAGCTTAAGAGAAATGCAAGAACTTAGATAAATCTTTTAGAGTGAGTTTACAAGTAAGAATAACACTCGCCTAGCACTCGAATTTCATGCTTATTTATAGGCCTTTGAGTCATAAAATCGATTAAAAAATCAGTTACAAGAAGTGAAGGAAGAAAAGTAACAACAATTGGAGGAAGTTGGAAAAACACGGCCATGTTTTATAACACTGGCAGCCGTGTTTTATTACACTGCCAGTGTTTTATTACACTGCCAGTGTTTTATTACACTGCCAGTGTTTTTCTGCAGAATTAGATTTTGGCTCTTCAGATTTCTAGCGAAACATGACCATGTTTTATAACACGGCCAGCCGTGTTATGGCCTGTTTCTGGCTATAAAACTCCCTCTTTTCTTGCCTCTTTTTGGTTCTTTTGGTACTTCTTTCCCTCCTTTTGCCTTGGGATTTCATTCCTATGCATTAGAAGCTTAAATTCCCTTACTTTGCTCAACACTTATCCTGAAAATAAAAACAAAAACAAAAGGTAGTAAAATAGCTCTAGAATTGAACTAAAATACCAAACAACTTACTTAAAATAAGTACTAACAAGACAACTAAAAATGGACTTATCAAACTCCCCCATGCTTAAATCCTTGCTTGTCCTCAAGCAAAACATTACAATTTATTTGGCAGATCCTTGAATGAAAATTATCGGCTTAGCACATGAACTAAAAATGATCTGGTGGTATCCAACAACATTTTTCTTCTCAGCTTATGACACTTTTCTGTTGAGCTTTATGTGTAGAGAAGATCAGTTTTGTGGTACTAGAATAACAAGTTAGATATCAACAGCCAAATTCCCTAGCACCTTTTGCTTGGGTCATCCACTTATATGCAAACAATGCAATTGCCACACTTGGTCTCAAAGGAGTGTCTCTTTTTCCCAGTAGTCAATCGGTCTCAAAAGGGTACTCAAAGTATTTCCCTAGTAACTTATAAAGTCTCAAAAGGGTACTCAAAGTATTTCCCTAGTAACCTATGACCTCAAAGGGATGTTGGGCTAAATTGTTTAGATTCTCTTTTTTCTTTTCATTTTCATTTTTTTTTTTTCTTTTTCAACTTCTTTCCATTTTTTTTTGCTCTTTTTAAGCAGCCCAACACAGACATTTCTCCAGCAACCAAAATGCATTAAGTGTCACCAAGGGAACTAAGTGGCTTTTTTCAATCTTTCTTAGACATCCTAGTACGAAACCTATCTTAGCAAAGTGTTTGTGTAAACCCAACAATAAGTACCAACAAGCATATCTAATAGTTTGAACTCCAACGGAACATTCAAATAGATGAAAATAGAAAAATTTATCACGAGAATTGCCATAAAAAAGTTACTTGAAGATTCACAAGGATCTATCACATAGGAGGAGATGATGACTTAACTACCAAATAAAGAAGAAGAAAAGACTAAAGTCACCCCCCTGCTTGGACTAAACATTGTCCTCAATGTATAAAAATGAAAAGCACATGAGAAGGGTAAAGAAAGCTCACATTGACTAGTATTTGCAGCTTTCCTCTTTATTCCAGCAAAGCAAAACAAAGGTAAACCTGTGGGTTGCCTCCCACACAGCGCTCTTTTATTGTCATTAGCTTGACGAGTATGGTGATTATCTTGGATCCAACCTAGAGATGCTTGTCCCTTTAACTTTCCAAACCATGAGGGATTTTGAACTCTTCATCTTTTCCTCTATATGTGACATGTTTCTTTTAACATCATCTACCCATGTGGGCTTTGTGAAAACATCTTTTCGACGAGCACGTTTTGCCACTTTACTCTTGATCTTTTGTAGGGCTTTGTTCTCTTTCAAATCATTAGGTTTAGACTTTGATTCAATAATCTCCTTGTTATCCTTTTTGGATGAAAATTCAGGGCATGCTTCTAGTAGCGGTATACTCGGATGCCAAACCTCATCATCACTCGAGAGTACACCAACCAGGCACAACTCTAATGGATCATCAAAGTGTGCTTTGTTTGACTCTAACAAATCAATCCTGCAACAATAATTCTCAAAGGAAGGTTGTTTCATAGATTTAAATAAATCAAATTCTACCTTTTCATCACCAACATTGAATGCCAACTTACCATGTTTGACATCGATTATAGCTCCTGCAGTGGCAAGGAAAGGCCTCCCCAAAAGTATTGGAACTTGGGAGTCCTCCTCCATTTCCATTACAACAAAGTCAGCTGGTATAAAAATCTCTCCTACTTTAATAGGAACATCCTCAAGAATCCCAAAATTGGATATTTCACGGAGCGGTCAGCCAACTGTAAAGTCATTTTGGTGGGTTTCAACTCTCCTAGATTCAACCTCTCACAAAGGGATAATGGCATTAAGCTCACACTAGCTCCTAGATCACACATGGCTCTATTTATGGTCTCACTCCCTATCACACATGGTATGGAAAAGCTTCCCGGATCCTTAAGCTTTGGAGGCAATTTGTTTTGAATAATAGCACTACATTCTTCCGTTAGAGCAATTGTCTCATTGTCATCTATTTTTCTTTTCTTAGATAGAATTTCTTTCAAAATTTTTGCATAAGATGGCATCTGAGACAAAGCATATGTGAACGGAATATTAATGTAGAGTTTTTTCAAAAGATCAACAAATTTTTTAAATTGCTCATCAAGCTTAGTTTTTGCAAATCTTTGTGGGAAGGGAATTGGTGGCTTGTATGGTGGTGGTGAGACATATGGTTTTTCTTTCTCTGTCTCTTCTTCTACCCCCTCACTTTCTTTTTCACTCATATTATTTTCTTTCTCTTCACTACCCTTAGGTTCCTCTAATTGTTTCCCAACTCCTTAATGTGACAAAGATTTATTTGGGCTTTAGGATTTGGTTCAGGCTGTCCAGGAAATATTCCAGTGGTTCTAGAGGATGAAGCAACTTGTTGAGCCACTTGAGTAATTTGGGTTTCCAACATTTTGTTGTGAGTGGAAATAGAGTCAACTTTTGATGTTAATTTTATGAGAGTGTCATTCAAAAATCCATTTTGGTTTTTAAACTCTTCATTTTGCTTTGTTTGTGTTACCACAAAATTTTCCAATAAAGTTTCCAAATTGGATTTTTGAGGAGTGAATGCCTTTTGATTTTGGAAATTTTGGAAACCAGGGGGTGTTCTATTTGCTTGCTGAAAAGGGGTGTTGGATGGAGGATTTTTATAGGAAAAATTTGGATGATTCCTCCATCCAGAATTATAAGTATTTGAAAAAGGATCCCCTTTTTGAGCAAAGATTGCATGCTCATTAGCATTAGGATTTGCCCCAAGTTGGCATTCTACCCCAGTGTGACCAAAAACCCCACAAATTTCACAAGGAAGTCTGAGAAGAAGTAGAAAAAAGGTGAGAGCAAAGACTCGACATTTAATTTTTCAAATTTTTGAAACAAGTCGTCCCACCTTAGAAGTTAAATGGTCAAAAGCGGAAACTTCATACTTACCTGGCTCTTTCTTTGATGGAACTGGAGCAGTGACAGCTCTCTCACTTGTCCATTGGTAATGATTTTGAGCCATGTCTTCAATCAGAGCATAAGCTTCTTCAATATTCTTGTTCATTAAAGCTCCACCTGCAGCTGCATCAACAGTCATTTTTGTGGTATACAATGCACCATTATAAAAGTATGGATGATTAACCATTTCTCTAGTCCATGATGGGGGCAAAGCCTTAGCATTTCTTTGAAACGCCTCCCATGCATCATAAAGAGACTCCCATCATTCGAGTGAATCGTGTAATTTGATTCCTCAGTTGAGCGGTTTGCTTGGGGGAAAGAATTTAGCAAGGAATGCTTGCTTTAGTTGATCCCATGTTGTGACAGACTCATTAGGTAATGAGTGAAACCAAGCTCTGGCTCTATCCCTTAATGAAAAAGGAAAAAGTTTTAGCCTTATAGCTTCAGGAGTCACTCCATTCAATTTCAGAGTGCCACAATATTCAAGAAAAATTGAGAGATGAAGATTTGGGTCATCAATAGCGAGAACTCGAAAATTGGTTCTATTTGGACCATAGAAAGTAAAGACGGTTTTATTTCAAAATTATTAGCATCAACAGCTGGATGCACAATAACAGCATGTGGCTCCGCCGTAGGCGTTGCGTACTCTTTGAGAGCACGATTTGCATTAGCTGCCATTTCTTGGTTATTGCGCAATTCTCTTCTTCTTCTATGAAAGTATCTCTCAATCTCAGGAATTGGTTGAACAATTTCCCCAAGACTATGAGTTCTTCGCATTCAAGAAAAAGAGAATTCAGAGAGTTTTTTTTTTTTGAAAAAAGAAAACAAAATTTCATCTAACCAGGTACCAAAAAAAAGTTGATTAATATCACTAACTCCCTTCAAGCGGCGCCAAAAACTTGATAGGCGCGCAAGTGCACGATTTCTATCTCGTAGTAAAAATGTATCGATCCACGGGAGTTAAGCAATTACCAATCTAATTTTTAGTTTTGATTAGTGAAAGGAATCATTTTTAAGAAGGAATGATTGTTGGTTTTAAATTCGAATTATAAAACGTCCTAGGATTGTGGTTTCATCTCAATGATAGAAACATTTCACAATCCTCATCCATTCTCTATTGTATTTAAAGTCTTTTCTAAGGACAAGGTATTCAATGGTAACTCATGTTTCCTTTCTAATACAAGAGTGTGCCTCGAAACAATAATCAAAACCTATTCTCATGGTTGATTATTGCCAAGACCCCTTAAGTACAAACCTTGTTGTCCCAAGACTCTCAAAACTATTCTCATGTTTTGATCATCTTGTTTAACCTCATAGTTCTAATATCAAACTTCACCTTTCGGTACCTCGTTTGATATTTGAATTATAGCTTTGAAATCGATGAGGTTAAATTAGATATAAAAACTTCAAAAAAATAGAGTCTAGACTTGGAATTGTTTAGGGATCTATCATTGGATTATTCCCACAATCCCAAGACTAGAAGGATCTACTCACTCATGATCATTGTAGACAAAGACTTAGAAGAAGAATAAAAAGACATAAAGGATAAATAACAAGAATTGTAAATGACGGAATTGTAAATTGCGTAATGTAAATGATGAAAATAAACGAAAGCGATAAAGGACTGAATATAAAGTTGCTTGAAAATAAGAAATGAAATTAAAAGTGCAAGAAGGTAAAGAACATGAAAATAAAAGAACAAAAGCTTAAGAGAAATGCAAGAACTTAGATAAATCTTTTAGAGTGAGTTTACAAGTAAGAATAACTCGCCTAGCACTCGAATTTCGTGCTTATTTATAGGCCTTTGAGTCATAAAATCTGATTAAGAATCAGTTACAAGAAGTGAAGGAAGAAAAGTAACAACAATTGGAGGAAGTTGGAAAAACACGGCCATGTTTTATAACACTGGCAACCGTGTTTTATTACACTTCCAAGTGTTTTATTACACCGCCGGTGTTTTTCTCACAGATTAGATTTTGGCTCTTCAGATTTCTAGCGAAACATGGCCATGTTTTATAACACGGCCAGCCGTGTTATGGCCTGTTTCTGGCTATAAAACTCCCTCTTTTCTTGCCTCTTTTTGGTTCTTTTGGTACTTCTTTCCCTCCTTTTGCCTTGGGATTTCATTCCTATGCATTAGAAGCTTAAATTCCCTTACTTTGCTCAACACTTATCCTGAAAATAAAAACAAAAACAAAAGGTAGTAAAATAGCTCTAGAATTGAACTAAAATACCAAACAACTTACTTAAAATAAGTACTAACAAGACAACTAAAAATGGACTTATCAGGTGGCTCCCACGGAAGCACAACGAACAACCTTTCGTGAACAATCCAAGAAAGATGACAAAGCAATTTTCTTGATTCATCAATGTGTTGATGCGAATGTTTTGGAGAAGATAATTGAATACAAAACCGCGAAAGAGGCGTGGGACGTATTAGCAACTACTTACTCCGGTGATAAGCAAGCGAAGAAGATGAAGTTGATGTCATTGCGTTGTCAATTGGGTTTGTTGAAGATGGAAGCAAACGAAACCATAGCACAATTTGTAAGCAGGTTAGTATCACTAACAAATCAAATGCGTAGTCATGGTGTGTAAGTTGATGCAATGAAAGTAGAAAAATTCTTACTTGGTGTTACCCCTAGCTTTGATGGTGTAGTCTCTCAATAGAACAATCTAAGGATCTAGATAGTTTGAAATTGGAGCAATTAATAGGATCCTTAGAAGCACATGAAATTAAACTAAAGAGTAGAGAAATTGCCAAGAAAGAAGATAAAGAAGGTGACAGAGCCTCAGATGCTCAATCACAAAAGAAAGGAAATAGTGGAGGTGAATCTTGGAAGAATAAGAAGGGTAAAGGGAGATGGAATAATAACAAGAATGAGGAGGAGATTCAAAGAATGGAACTCGTAAAGAAAGGGGTGATAACTCTGGAAAGAAGAAGAAGAAATCCAAGGATGAGATCCAATGTTATAATTGTCAGAAATGGGGCCACTATGCAGATGAGTGTGAGAATCCTAAGGTACCTAGGAAGAAGAATGAAGAAGCACAGCTAGCACGTGACTCTGATGAAGAAACAGTGATGCTTATGGCCATCATTGACAGTATAACAGTGATGAAGTGTTGGTAATGGCAGTCAAAAATAAAGAAACAGGTGAAGAGGAGTGGTGGTATCTAGATACAGGCTGTTCCAATCATATGACTGGTCACAAAGACTGGTTTTGTGAACTTGATGAAACTGTGAAGAGAAGGATAAGGTTTGGTGATGGTAGAGCTGTGATGGCAGAAGGAATTGGCAAGGTAGCTATAAGGAGAGAAGATGGTAAGAAGATACTGGTGAGTGATGTGCTGTATGTACCTCAAATGAAGAGTAACTTGCTTAGCTTGGGGCAATTACTTGAGAAAGGCTACTCAATGAACATGAGTGATGGATTCATGGTAGTAGCAGACAAGGAAGGGAACACTGTCTTGAAGGCTCCTGCTTCAAAGAACAGGACCTTCAAAGTAGGTGCCAATATGTTTGAACAGAAATGTCTGTCTGCACAGACTAGTGAAGAGGCTTGGAAATGGCATAGAAGAATGGGGCATCTGAACTTCAATAGCTTGAAGAATCTGGAGAGAAAGAAGATGGTTAAAGGACTACCTCTAATTGAAATGCCAAGTCAGATATGTAGCAGGTGTTGTGAAGGGAAGCAGCCCAGGAAATCATACAATTGTAAATCTCAACAAGAGCTAAGGCAAAACTTGAAGTAATCCACTCAGATGTATGTGGACCCTTTGAAGTCAAATCTCATGGAGGTAACTTGTATTTTGTTTCCTTTATTGATGATTTTACTAAGAGAATGTGGATTTACCTGTTGCAAAGAAAAAGTGATGTGTTTGCAACATTTAAAGAATTCAAACTGTTAGTAGAAAAGCAAGCTGGCAGGCCTATCAAACAATTGAGAACTGATGGGGGAGGTGAATATACTTCACTTGAATTTGAGAAGTTTTGCAAAGATGAAGGGATTGTACATGAGGTGATAGCTCCATACACACCTCAAAGATAATGGAACTGCAGAGAAAGAAGGAACAGAACCATACTAAACATGGTAAGATGCATGTTGAGAGAGAGAAGCACTTACCAAATTAATTCGAGCGAGAAAGTGTGTTACTATCTGCACTCACATTTTAAATAGAAGTCCTACAAAGAGACTAGAAGACACTACACCAGAGGAAGCATGGTGTGAATCTAAGCCAAGTGTGAAACACTTCAAGGTATTTGGATCACTAGCTTATAGACATGTGCCTGAACAGAATAGAAGAAAGCTTGATTCCAGGTCACAAGCTATGATATTTGTTGGCTATCATAGCACAGTGCCTACAAGCTTTATGATCCTTTAAACAAGAAGATAGTGATCAGCAATGATGTTGTAATAGATGAGACAAAGGAATGGGACCGGAGTAATGCAAGAGAGAAAGAGACCGAGATCGTGATGATTGAGTTGAATGCACAGAGAATGATGCTCCAAACAATGTAGAACCCGCAGAATGGATGGTGACAATGTTGGTGAACCATCTAGAAGACCACGAGAGACAAAGGAATATGCCTAGTAGACTTCATGACTATGAGGTATTTCCCGATCATCGCCATAAACACGGATGGTGAACTTTTGCGCACTTGTTCTCCTTGCGAAGCGAGAACCAATTTCACTACATGAAGCATTAGCTAATCCTCATTGGAAGAAAGCTATGGAAGAAGAACTTGAGCAATTCAGAAAAAAGCAGGACTTGGGAAATGATGAAGTTACCAAGTGACAAGAATGCTATTGAAGTGAAATGGGTTTACAAGACTAAGATGAAGCCAAATGGAGAGGTTGCAAAATATAAGGCCAGTCGGTGGCAAAAGGTTTCTCTCAGAAACCAGCTTAGACTATAATGAGATATATGCTCCAGTAGCTAGAATTGAAACTATTAGGCTGATAGTTGCAATAGCTAGCGAGAAGAAGTGGAAAATGAGCCAACTTGATGTGAAATCCGCATTCCTCAATGGTCCATTGGAGGAAGAGGTGTATGTAAAGCGAGCACACAGGTTTGAATTGAAGGGAAAAGAAGATAGGGTAATGAAGTTTGAACAAGGCCCTATATGGTTTAAAGCAAGCACCTCGTGCTTGGAACAAGAGAAATTGACAGCTCCTTCAACAACTAAAGTTTGAAAAATGCATGACAGAACATGGAGTGTACCTGGGAAGGACAATACAAATTTGTGTTATCATAACTGTTTGTATGTAGATGATCTCCTTGTCACCGGTGAAAGTGAACAAGAGATCAAAGTCTTCAAAGAAAAGCTAATGAGTGAATTTGAAATGTCTGATATGGGCAGGCTTGCATACTTCCTAGGAATGGAGTTTGTGACATTCAAAAGTGGCATATTTCTTCATCAAAAGAAATATGCAACCGATATCTTGAAGAAATTTAACATGATGGAATGCAACCTCGCTACAACACCACAGTAACCGGTGGAAAATTGACAAATGATGACTCTGATAAACTAGTTGACAGTACACTATATAGGCAGGTGATTGGCTCATTGAGATACCTGTGTAACTCAAGACCTGATATAGCCTATAGTGTAGGATTGGTGAGTAGATTCATGGAGAAACCAAACAGAACTCACCTAATTGCTGCAAAGAGAATTCTGAGATACATAAGAGGTACCATAGATTGTGGAATCCTGTTTCCTGCAACAAATGGAATGTCTGATATTGAACTAATTGGATTCACTGATGCTGATTGGAGTGGTGATACTCAAGACAGGAAAAGCACTTCAGGTTACATATTCATGCTTGATAAAGCCCCTATATCCTGGTGTTCAAAGAAGTAGAATGTTGTGGCTCTATCAAGTTGTGAAGCTGAATACATATCAGCAGCTCTTGGAGCAAGTCAAGCTATGTGGCTTGACATGCTGTTAAGTGAATTAAAGATGAAGAATGACAGTCCTATGGTTCTAAAAGTAGATAACAAATCTGCAATTGATTTGGCAAAGCATCCCATAGCTCATGGACGAAGCAAACACATTGAAATCAAGTATCACTTCCTTCGTGATCAAGTCAACAAGGAGAAATTGAAGATAGAGCATTGCAGATCTGCAGAGCAAGCTGCAGACATGCTCACTAAACCATTGAAGCCAAGGAAGCTTGAAGAAATGAAGAATATAATTGGCATGTGTAGCTTAGGTGATTTGAATTAAGGGGGTGTGATGTAATTGTAATTCAAAACAATAAGTGATGTAATTAGTTTAGTTTTAGATTTTAAAAAGTGTATAAGGAGGTGTGTTAGAAAAGTGCAGGATAGGGCGCACAATTGCTAGCACGTTGGCGCCGGGTGGCAACTTGGTAATAAATACCAAGTTTTGTAATTCAAAGTTACAACAGTGAAATAACAGAATTAACTGTTTTTCCCTCCCTCTCTCTGTTACTCTCTCTATCGCATCTCTCTCTCAATCTCACTGTAATCACGAAATTCCCACCAAAATTGAATCAAGATTCCAACAATAGCAACACTTCCATGAGATGCATGTTCTTGCTTCGCAATTGCTTTGAAGATCTCCATAAATGTAGTTGATGTAGATGGAGATGGAGATGCTACATAAAAGGAAGAAACAATCAGATAACCTTACAAATGGAATTATTTGGTACTAAATAATGCCTACAATATGCAAATTGAACAACCTGAATATTCATTTGGTAATTTTCTCAAGGGACTTCTCAATAAACTGATAAGTGTTCAGAACAAAGATAGTCTTTCATAATCATCAGATCATCATAACAACTCAATGTAAACCTCATCCATTAAACCCAACAATACAAGTGGAACAAAAGAATCATAAAACATTGAAGTTATAAGAAATTAAAGTAGAACGATGTCCAAACAGTTAAATCCAATAACTGAAATTGGGATTCAAAAAAATTGGGATTCTCTCAGATTCAAAAAAATTGGGATTTAGGGTTTTACAATATCTGAAATTGGGGACAAATTAATGAAATTGTAAAGTCTTACCTGCAGTAGAGAAGAAGTCGTGAACGGAGGAGAACGGTGGCGAACCGGAGGACGGTGGTGAACGGAGCAGAACCGTTGGGAGAAAGGATAAAGTAAGCTGCTCGGAGAGGGAGAGAGAGAGAGGACGCAAGGAAAGATGATGGTTGTGGTTGTAGAGAAGGCTTATCAACGGAGGAGGGCGGAGGAGGACGGCGGAGGGAGGCATGTGGAGGTCGTGGGAGGGAGAGTGAGGTATTCTGCGTATTGTTATTCTGCGTATTGTTTAACAGAGAATCGCGGGTTTTAATTTGGGGTTCAATATTTGTCACGGGTTTGCGACCACATGTCCGTGGCAAATTAGCGACCAACATCATTTCCGTGGAAAATTAACGACCATTATCATTTCTCGTGGCAAATTTGAGCAGGATTTCTCTAGAAATCCCTTTTCGTCGCAAATCCGTGGCAAATTAGCGACGGTCAGTCTTCCGTGGCAAACTTTGGTGGCAATGCAAGCTTATTCTTGTAGTGTGAGAACAAAAAGATGAGAACACACCATTAGATTTGTAGTTGTGCTTGTCTTGTTTGCATAATAGAGAGAAATGTCAATGTGGTCAAATTCTTCTACTGTACATCAGATAATGGAGCATCATACGACACTGATATTCTGCAGGGGTTTAGGTGAGATCGAGAGCAATGAGGAAAAGCACCTGCAACACAACTTCAACAAAAAACCAAAACTCACTAACACAATCAATCTACATCTACAATCAAAATACATATGCAACATAAATTTGAAAATATGAAAGAAAAAACATGCATATGGTTGCCGATGAAATGTGTAATGGAGGATAAATTGCCAAATTAGATGGTCAAATTTGTTTTTTTTTTTACCAAAGATGCTAATTTTTTTAACAATACTGAATATGGTATTAAACAATTAAAGACATGACAATAATTCATTATTTCATTACTATTGTAAAAAAACTGACATAGGTTACCTTTTTCATTTAAGAATACGTTTCAATGTTTGATTTCTTAATCCTTATATAACAGCTAATTCATTTGTTAATTATTCATTCATTTCCTGAATAAAAGAGTGAAGAAACGGCTCCTTGATATTTACTATTATTCATTCATTTCTTGAATATGTTTAATCTGAACAGTAAGAAGTAAGAACGATGATAGTGTTAATTTGAAATAATGTGATTATTCTATAATAATAATAATAATAATAATAATAATAAAATTATTATCATTCAATTAAAATATTGTTCTATTTTAATTAAAAAATAAATTTTTACGGAAGTGTTAGTCATCCTCTGTTAACTTTTACCAATTATTATAAATTTTATTTTATTAAAATAACATATTGAGTAGTTCTTTAAATACCATAAAACTAGTATCCTAACCCGTGCGATGCACGGGGAAATTTTGTTGAAAATTTATATCGAGTAATATATCATTCAAAGATATTGTAAGTTAAAAAGTAATAAGCGAGTTTTAACAACATAAAATAAAATTGGTTAGCATACAATTTTTTTGTTATGGTTGATTAATTGAATTGAAATACATTGATATACTTTATGTTAAAATACATTATAGTAATAAAATACTCTTGTACACATAAGAATCTATTAGTTTTATTTAAGATTATATCACACATTTTTTAAAGAAATTTACTTACATAAGAAATTCTATTCAAAAAAAATAATGAGGAAAAAAAAGCAAAGTCGTGTTTCCAACTCATATAATTTCTCGATGAAAATAGACCACGCAAAACTAAATTAGAAAGAACAAAAGAAAAGTGTACAGGGACTTCTAGCTTAATCATACTCTCACCAAAAGAGTGTAAATGCTCTGTAGGATCAAATATATCGATACTGGATCCAAAAGTTTTAGAGCTTGTTTGTTACAGCTTATTTTGAAGAAATTTTTTTTTTAAAATAATCTATTTTAGAAGGTTTTCATCCGTTTGTTACAACTTTTCAATAAAATGAGAATCTAAAAATAATCCAAAAATCGTTTAAAATGAGAAGTTGTTTTGAGCACCTTCTCATAAAAATCATTTTATAAGAATGATTTTTTGTAAATAAGTGATTTTCAGTATGTTACACATACACAAAACAACTTCTCATTTTCTTAAAAATCTCTAAAAACTAATCTCTAAAGTATTTAAGAAAAAATCACTAATTTTTTTTCCATAACAAACGTACCCTTAGTCTGGCATAATTGCCTATAATATGTTTTTTTTGACAAATGCCTATAATATGTTAGTAAGAGTATTTGTTAACATTTTTCGATTTTATAGATAATTTTTGCTAGATGCACAACTTCCCTTGGAAGCTTCAGAGATGACACGAAGTATTGTGTATCCAAAAAAACCGAATTAAGCTAAATATGTTCCAATCATACTACTTGTCTAATATTAAAAAGTTTATAACCTTAAATTTTTTATAATACATGTAGGAGCAGTTTTAGTACAATAAAACATCTCCTAAAACCTTAAATTTATTAAAAAGTCCATGATTTATAATCACATCAAAATCGTGATTCCTAGGAGCAGTTTTAGTACAGTAAAACATCTCCTAAAAACGTATTTTTTATAATACATCATCCAAAGGAGATATTGTAACCAAACAGACTAAACAAAAAATGGAGAGTACATACGAAAAAGAAGTAAAAAGGATATGATACCTTAGGAGTGTTAAGAATATAATGATATTTCGAAACGGTTTATGGACAAAACACTTAATTGGTTTTCAATATGTTAAATAAAAAACTTTAAAATTTTAAATGTAAACTAATTGTTATGAACCCATTAAAAATCAAGAATGAAATTATTTTTAATTCTTATATTATAGATATAGTAACCGAAATATATATACTTATAGCTATATTTAACGAGCAACGGAAAAAAATTAAAAAGTGAGTAAATGTTAACATCAAAGTCATTAATTAGACTATTATCTTTAAAATAAATAAATAAATTAAATTTTTGTGAAGTGTATGGGAATGAATTTTGCTCATAGCATGATTGATACTATTAACGGCATGTGACAATCAAATTCCACACATCAACACTATACACGTGCACCTAAGGTTTTTCTTTCATTTTTGTAAACTTACAAACATAAACTGAAACAACAATGACATTAACTAATATAGTATCAATATAAGACATTGAAATTCCAAAAGAAAACTCTACATGAAAAAAAAAAGAAACAACGACATCTTAGCTAGGGAGAAAATTACTGACCTAAGGACATGATCAATAACAACAACACTACTTACTCCAAACAAACTCCAAACGTTGACAAAGAGTGTGGCGGTGTGGTGAGTGGTGAAGAGAACATTGGCGAAGAAGAAAAAACATAGTGTCACAGATCAGTTACAATATAGCCGGTGTTGTAGTCGAGAAAAATTATCTGGACTAGTGTGTTATTTGGCAGTTGCGAAGCCACGATTGGTGTAGGAGAAGAGAGCACTAAGTACCAGTGCAGAGAAAACAGTGAAGTAGCCGATTAAGTATATGGGAACACTAACAATACTTCTTCTGACGCTAAGCTTTCCATTTTTTTGCAATGAGATTGAGAAAGAAAGAAATAAAGGGTTCATGAATTGTGATTGGTGATTTGACCTTATTTATCGGCTCAAAAAATAGAAAGACCAAAGTTTGAGAGGGTTTAGAGGAAGGTGTGTTGGAAGATCATGAAGATCATTGCACGCGAGAGAGGAAGAGGATTGAGAGAGAAGAAGCGCGCGAAGGTAGTTATAACAGAATTTCAAATTCTGGTTTTATTCACAATGGCTACTGTTACATTGATGACAGTAGGGTATTTATACCCAATACCAAAATACTGCTAAATTGCAATACTACCCCTACAATACTAGATTATTCTACACATTCAACACACCCCCTTAAGCTAGTATCTATCACTTAAGGTCATACAACAAAATCAAACAACAAAGTTTACAATCAAGCATCAAAATCAGCAGAAAATCAATTTGTAAAATCATTACAATCCACAACATTCAAAGATGTTTCTCAACCTTTATATGTCCCGCCATTCGCTTTAGTGAATATATCAAAGAACTCCGCAAATCATCTGCGCAGTAATTCACTTGAAATTTCTCCTTGGCTACTTGATCTCTCAAGAAGTGGTAACGTGTCTCTATGTGCTTTGACCTTCCATGTGCTATAGGATGTTTGGCTAGATTTATTGCAGATTTATATATTATCCACAAACAACTCTATAACACCTTCCTTCTTGATCATCAATTCCTGCATCAAATTGTCTAACCAGATAGCTTGGCATGCTGCCATCGAAGCTGCTATATACTCAGCTTCACATGATGATAAAGCTACTACAGATTCTTTCTTCGAGCTCCATGCTATAGGACCTGCTCCAAGCATAAAAACCGACCCTGCAGTGCTTTTTCTATCAAATCTATCACCTCCCCAATCTGCATCAATATAACCATACAACCCTTTCATATTACCAGTGCAATCATTAGGGAGAAGGATTCCATATGTCATAGTGCCTTTGACATATCTTAATATCCTCTTTGCATCAGCTAGGTGAGAAGTTCTAGGCCTGTCCATAACTCTACTAATCAGGCCGACACTAAAAACAATGTCAGGCCTGGTGTTGCAGAGATATCTCAGTGCCCCAACCACCATTATGAACTCAGTTGCATCGACCTCCTGCTCATCAACATCCCTGTCAAGCCACAAGCCTCGCTTGCACTGGAGTTTCAAAGATCATTGCGGTGTTGCGATTGAACCTCTGCAATATATCGAAGCATATACATTTGTGGACAAAGATAATTCCTTTTGTTGTGTTTTGAAACTCAATTCCTAGGAAGTAAGACAATTCTTCCAAGTCAGTCATTTCAAAAGTTTTCATCATATTCTCTTTGAATTCTGCTACCTTAGTATCATTGCTGCCTGTAACCAATAAGTCATCAACATAGAGGCATATCATCACCACATCATCACCCCCTGACTTCACATACACTCCATGTTCAGAGATACACCTTTTAAACCCCATGTTGATTAAACTCTTGTCTATTTTCTTGTTCCAAGCTCGTGGAGCTTGTTTCAAACCATATAAAGCTTTCCTCAGTTTCAACACTTTATTTTCACTTCCTTGTTTCACAAAGCCAGCTGGTTGCTCTATATAAACTTCCTCTTCTAACTCTCCATTTAAGAAGGCAGATTTTACATGAAGTTGATGTAATTTCCACCCTTGCATACTAGCATGAGCTACCACAACTCTTACAGTTTCAAGTCTGGCCACTGGTGCAAACACCTCTTGATAATCAACACCTTGTTTCTGAAGAAATCCTCTAGCCACTAACCGAGCTTTGTATTTCACCACTTCACCCTTTGGATTCACTTTCACCTTGTACACCCACTTTACTCCTATAGCTTTCTTATCTTTGGGTAATTCTACTAATTCCCAAGTCATATTCTTCTCTATAGACTTTATTTCTTCTTTCATAGCCTCTAGCCACTTAGGATTCTTCATTGCTTCCTCCACAGTCACAGGTTATGTTTCTGCCATCAAAGCAAAGTGCACAATGTCACCTTCAGTATTTATCACACCATCTGCCATCAATTCATAGTCATTCAACCTTAGAGGTAGTTGCCTAGTCCTCAATGATCTCCTAGGTCCTTCCTCTCTGTCATCATCATTATTTTCCTGAGTTATATCAGACTCATCACTAGGTAATTCAAATTGATTCTGTTCTAAGCCAATAGAACTCTCAGCCTTGTCACTCCAATTCCATGACTTGTGTTCATCAAATACCACATCTCTACTTGCCACCACCTTGTTAGTCATTGGATTCAATAATTTGTACCCACCAGTAGAATGATATCCAATCATGATCATCAACTCACCTTTATCATCAAGTTTTGTTCTTGTTTGATCAGGTATGCGTCTGTAGCATACTGATCCAAACACTCTAAAGTGTGCAACACTTGGCTTGACACCAGTCCAAGCCTCCTCAGGGGTTATATCTTCCAATTTCTTGGTTGGACATCTATTCAATATATATATGTTGCTGTGTTCACAGCCTCTCCCCACAGGTACTTTGGCAATTTCTTACTTTTCAACATGCTTCTCACCATATTAAGCAAAGTTCTATTCTTTCTCTCAAAGAATTCCATTGTCTTTGAGGTGTATATGGAGGAGTAACCTCATGTGTTATCCCCTCATTTTCACAGAATGCAAAGGAATTCAAAGACTAACATATTCACCACCACCATCGGTTCTAAGCACACTTATATATTCTCCACTTTGTTTTTCTACTAGGACTTTGAATTTTTGAATACTTCTAACACATCACTCTTCCTCCTAAGCAAATAAATCCAAAGTTTCCTAGTAAAATCATCAATAAATGTAACAAAATACTTGTTACCTCCAGGTGTTTCATGCTGTATTGGTCCACATACATCGGAAAAAACCACTTGCAACTTCTTCTTTGATCACTAGGCACATTCTCGATTGAAAGAAAGCTCGAGACATCTTGCTTTCCACACACTCTGCACATACATCTCCTGGAATATGTATTTTAGGCAAGCCTTTCACCATCTCCTTGCTCTGCAACTTTGTTAAATCACCAAAATTCACATGACCAAACCTGAAATGCCATAACCACTCTTCTTTGTCTACTGCAGTAGCAAAGCATTGCTGCAGTAACACACCCAATTCCACTTTGAATGTCCTGTTCTTGGATAGATTTGCTTTCACTAGCAGTCTACCTTCAGTATCAAACACCTTCATGGCTCTATCTTCCAGCACCATTCTATAATTCTTCTCCAACAGTTGTCCAATGCTAAGCAAGTTGCTTTTCATTCCTGGCACATACAGTACACCAGAAATAAAGCACATTGAACCATCCTTCTTCCTTATCCTCACCTTCCCTACACCTTCCACTTTCAAGGTTCTATCATCAACAAACCTCACTCTACTCTTGATTGAAAAATCAAGTTCCACAAACCAGTCCTTCCTTCCAGACATATGAGTAGAACACCCTGTGTCTAGGAACCAATACTCACTGTTATCACCTTCCTCCTTCACAGTCACCATATGCAACACTTCATCTACTTCATTCTTCTCTTCCACAGTCATCATTTGCAACACTTCATCTGCTTCCATCTCTTCTAATGCCATTAACAAGGTCTCTTCCTTCTCCTCCTCTTCTTCTTCAGCCAATTTCACATCATTTCCACTTACATTGTTATAACATTCATCAGCAAAATGTCAATATTTCTCACAGTTATAGCATTGTATGTGGCTTTTATCATATCTCCTACCTCTACCTCTACCACCTCTACCTCCTCTACCTCTATAATTCTCACCACTATTGTTATTTTGTTCATTACTACTACTACTACTACTAGCATTAGAGTTTCCTCTACCAGAACCAGCATTAGAATTATAAGGATTACCTCGACCTCTGCCTCCTCTCCAATTTTTCCTGCCTCTACCTCTTCCTCTTTGATTACCAGAACCTCTCCCTCGAGTTTGCACTGCCAAGGCTTGTTCACCACCTCCTTTCACTGCACTTCTTTCATTGATTCTCTGCTCATGTGCTTCCAGAGATCCTTGCAGTTCCTCTAGCTTCATTGTTGACAAGTCTTGTGATTGTTCAATCGCCACAGTGATGTTGTCAAATTTTGCAGTAACCGATCTCAAAATCTTCTCCACTATCTTCTCATCGGTCAAAGTCTCTCCACACGAAATCATTTGATTTGTCATCGTTTGAACTCTGGTGAAGTACTCTGCAATTGTCTCACTATCCTCCATTCCGAGCAATTCGTATTGTCTCCTTAGAGTTTGCAACCTCACACGCTTCAATTTTTGATCGCCGGCGTAAGAACTGGCCAACACGTCCCACGCCGCCTTGCTCGACTCCGATCTCGCAATTTTCTCAAAAATTGCTTGATTCACACACTGATGTAGAATGCACAAGCCTTTGCAGTCCTTCTTCTTCGCATCTCTGTACGTGTTGTGTTGCGCAGCCGTCGAATTCGCCGAAAGTGGATCGAGTCCGTTCACCACCCAATCCCACACATCCTGATATCCAAGGATCACCTTCATCTTCATACTCCACTGCTCATAGTTCTTCCCGTCGAGAATCGGAAAATTCGCCGGAAAGTGTCCATTCATCTTCGCCATTGAAGAATTAGGTTTGAATTGGGGATTTTCACTCACTCACCAATTCTCACGAAGTTTTGGATTCACACACTTCACTTTCACTCGATTGATCGATGATTTCCAACAATTCACGCTCTGAATACCATTTGTTGGAAGATCATGAAGATCATTGCACGCGAGAGAGGAAGAGGATTGAGAGAGAAGAAGCGCGCGAAGGTAGTTATAACAGAATTTCAAATTCTGGTTTTATTCACAATGGCTACTGTTACATTGATGACAGTAGGGTATTTATACCCGAAACCAAAATACTGCTAAATTGCAATACTACCCCTACAATACTAGATTATTCTACACATTCAACAAGGTGGTGAAGGAGAAGGGCATAGTGACAAGTGAGCAAGTGAACATTGGCAAAAGCACTCTTTTGTAGTGTACTTGTGCAATATAAAAGAAGAGTGTATTGTAAGTTTCATGATGGTCAAAAATAGGAAATAGATGAATAGTGTATCATAGAAGTTTATTTAAAATAGAATTAAATGTTAAATTACTCTGACATGTGGCAAAAAATTAAATGAATATATTTCTAAATGTTAATTGTATAGATGAGAAAATGGTTGTGGAATGAAAGCTGGTGGTCATTGAGAGTGAAAGAATTAACTAAACGTATAACTTAATTTGAGCTCTTATTTATAGCATTCATTTTTAGGAATCATTAAATGAAAAAAAATTGGCAAAACATATTATCATTTGCAAAACGTATATATTCATCGTTAATGAATTATGAGTGAATTTGCAAAGAATTAATTGATAAATCATTCTCATGAGGACATTTGTCATGTTATTAAATTAGGTTATTTCTAATTGTTTTAGATATAGATAGATATAGATATATATTGAAGGGAATAAAATATCTTTTTTTTTGTATAAAAAAATTCATTAATATATATTGAAGGGGATAACATTTTTTTAAATGTTATGATTTATCTCAAAAGTTGCATTTTGAAGAGTACTTATCATTGCAATTTGAAGTGTAGAGAAAAAATATGGCTTACAAATATGTGTGTGAAAGTTCTTGGAGAAATATTAAGATTTTGATGTTGTGTTTCTAGACTTGTGCTATAAGAGCTTGTTATATCTCGGGAGAGTTTCACAATTTGAGATACTTACTTTTTAAGCAAAATAATCCTTCAAGGCGGTGTTCCTTGACACGTCTCAAGTTATTTCATTGTACTTGTTCTCAACTATTTCTGGGAATGAATTAATCAAGAACACAATGAACAATCTCGCGTAAGTAGAAAATTTGCTCAACCCTCTATTAGCCTCTCTGGGCGAAATATATAGTGATACAATACATTCAAGGTCATTGATTAGGGACCGTTACATAATTAAAGCTTCAGTTACATAATAAAAGCGGTGGTTGCAAAGAGGTGCCTCGGCTTAGCAGATAAACCGAGTGTATGAAATGGGGACCGACTAAGGAAGACCAGGCCGAGCATAAGCAGTCCTTTTCGGATCTCAGTCCCTCATGTCCTGCTCTTGATACCGCGTCTCTAGGGTAGCGCTCGGTATGGTCGTGAACACAGTCCCTCGAGTGATGAATGTGGATCATGAAGTCACTCAAAAGTACGCCTGCTCGTCGGTTCCCGGCTCCTCTTGTTATTGAGTAGAAACCGAACGGTGCAGTTGACGTTACCTGCTGATTTTGACTGTTAGTAATGCTTTGACTCCCTTGGGAGTTGCGTTTGACTGCTGCAAGCGTTTCTGTGCACTTCATTAATGCTCCTGTTTGTAACTTGTTCTCTTCTGTAACTGGTTCCTCTTCTTTGTCTATAAAAGGGGACCATGGGATCCTGCGTTTATTACTCACTTCCTTTCCTTTGGGCTGCTGTTTCCTTTCTTTAAACTGCTGATATTTATGGCTTGTTGGTTTTGTCAGGTCGCCGCTCCCCCTTTGGGCTCTGCACACAATCTTAAAGTCCCTCAGTGTTTTAAGATTGTTGGAGGGCTCAAAGAAGGAGTTGTAGACTTTCGGCATTTGTGGATGTTCTTTGCTGCCGTTGATCCAGTGATTCTTGTTTGAGATTGTGTGGAGAGCCCAAAGGTGGTGCTGTCTGTGGGAGGGGTTGCTGCGGCTTAATGGTTAATTTCTCCTTCTCCAATGTGGATGAATTTTCCATGAGGCCCAATGTTGGGGAATTTTTCCATGGACCACTCGCGATCGCTATCGCCGACTTCCTGCTTCCCCGGCGTGCCCTGCCGCTTCTTCCGGTGGATCTACAGAAACGTGGCCGCGTGCTTCTTCCGGTGGATCTACAGAAACTCTGTCGGGCCTAGGCTTATTCGCTTCCTGAATGCTTGGACTTTCTCGGTGAGGATCTCATAGGTTTGGTGACCGCGGATTATAGCTCTGTAGTAAAACCTGCAATTGTAATTTTAGCTTTTGTTGGACTCGGTCTTAGACCGGCCACTTATGTTAGTGAATCATGTAACCTGAATGCCAGTGAGTGTATTTATCAATGAAGATATGTATGAAAATATGTGTATGCTCATATTTGTGAAGGATGTTTTTTCCAGTTATTCCTTCGTCTTTACCGATTCTTTTTGACTATACCGCGGCGGTGTGTGACGTCATTATTGATGCGTGTACACGCGTCAGACACGTGACCTTTGACATGACCGCTAATTATGCCTTGATCCTCAGGCCGTGTCAACCACGTGTTGCGTTGGATGGCGGCCACGTGGCCTTACCCTATCCGTTGAAGTTGAAAGGCTTCGCATCTCCGCCGTTGATTGTTGCCACTTGAACGGTTAATGTATTTGAAAAAATTTTACACCTACCACACTTCTCCACTTTCGCTCTCTTCCTTCCCCTCTTGCTCAAACGACGCTTTGTTGTAAGCAGCGCCAACTCTTGCACCTTCCTCGCTTTGAGTAATTCCATAATCACCGTGCACGCCTATCCTCCTTATTCCCGGTAGTTTCTATTGCTTTTTCCTTTTGTCTTTTGGCGAACTTCATAGATATTCCCGCAAAGTTTATTCATGGTTTCTATAATAAGCATTAGTAGCGAGAGTGAGGAGAAGTTACTTCAAATTAGGTGTAGCAATGCTTCTGCGTTGGTGGACAATGCCCACACTGCCGTTTAGATTACATTAGGCAAACGTGCAGGGCTATGAACACCGTGTTTTGCCTCGATGATGAACCTCTCGCTCCACGGGGGCAATTTCGCACCGATCTTCAATGGTCGAGGACGTTGAAGACCATAGCAATTATTCGAGAGCATCGATTTAGAGGTATTGGATTCCCATTCTGCATCGGGTGACAGAGGAGTCATTGGAACGAATTCAGTCGCTCCTTTGTCATCCGGGGCTTGACGAAGGCACCGCTGCTGCCGGGCTTGATTGAGCCGGATGAGGCAAGATGATTGCCGGAGGCCTGGGTACTAGGCCCTACACTTATATGGATACAACTCTATTTGAGCACCTAGGTATTAGAGTTCCTTTCTCCGAATATTATCGTGCGGTACTTCGGTTACTGAATGTGGCTCCAACTCAACTTCACCCGAATGGTTGGGCTTATGTTCGCGCCTTTGAGATTATGTGTGAGTGTATTAATGTGTCGGTTACCGCTGAGAAGTTTCTTCATTTTGTGCGTTCTTCGGTTAAAGATCCTCCTCGTTGGGTATCCCTAGGTAACCACACCCGTAGGCCTTTTATGAAAGTGTTCAAAAGTAGTTATAAGTCTTTCAAAGACAGCTTCTTTCGGCTGGAAGCCGGACCTCGTGATCCTTTTTTGTTAGTTGATGAGAACAATGTCGAGTACTTTCCCCTTTACTGGACCCCGCATCCAAACAACAAATTTACAATTGAGAGGTGTAGTTTATCCCCGGCTGACCAGGAAGATGTGGACCGGATTTGGTCATATGTTCAATCGGGTAACCACCCCTGGGTGTCCCAAATTATACAGAAAGTTGACGACTCAGCCGGACTTATAACATACCTAAGTAAATACTTTGACTTTGTGCATTTTACCCCATAACGAGGCTTCATGATTTGATCTTACGTTTGGTGTTTTTCTGCAGGACTCTTTGGTATGTCGACGCTGAGCGTGGAGGATAGACGCCGGATTCGCGAAGAGCAAAAACGAAAGCAGGGGTATAACACCGATGTTGATGCTGCGAAGACTCTCGCCGAGATGCTTTGGTCTTTGAAAAGAGAAGAGGAAATCCAGTTCCCATCGGTCTCCTCAACTACCTCCCTAAAAACCAAAGTCCGTCACGTGATCCCCTGGCCTCTCGGCCTTTCTACGGCAAGGGTAAATCTAAATCATTTGAGTCCAATACTCCGGTGGCGGTTGAGGACATGGAAGATGCATCTTGGCGGAAAGTTTTAGAAGTAAAGAGGGTAAAGGATGGGACGGCAAGTGGCTCCATGAAGACTGCTTGGGATGTGCGGTATCCACTGACAAAGGCTCTTAATCAGGTTTCTCTTCCTGGTGATGTGGAGCGGGTGCAGAAGATGGGGCCGCGGCAGAGCTTGGTAGCCATCAAGAGTTATAGTCTTTGGACCTCTATGCTCGCTCACCATTTCGAGAGTGCTTACGGGGAATTGATGGCTGAAGGAAGTAGTCATGCAGACCGACTGAAGTCTGTGGAGAAAGACTGAGTACTGTCGCGGGGAGAAAAGTCTCTCCGAAGAGGACTTGAAGAAGCATGAGCATAATAAGAAAATAATGGATTTGAAAATCAAGAGCTTGTCTGAGGCCAACGAGCAATTGAAGAAGGATTCGGCGGCCAAAGAGCAGGAATTGTCTGAGCACAAGGCAAAACTCATTACAGCGTATAATGATCTGAAGAGAGCAAAGGGGGAAGCGGCTGATTATGCTTCCCAGGTGGTAACAAAATTTGACCGCGGGTTTTATTTGGCTCTTGCTCAAGCACAAGTTCACTTTCCTGCTTTGGATCCTCAGATATTTGATCCCGATAATGTTGTGATCGACGGCCAAATCATGGCCCCCATCACTGATAACCAAACCTCGCCGCCTGCTAATGGAGCCGAAATGAACAACAATACTGTCTCCTGGACCCTGGATGGACTGGACAAAGTTTTGAATGATTTGTCGCCAGGTGATACTCCGGCGAATGAGATTCCGGCAACCGGTGATGGAGAGGCGGCCGATGACTCTGAGAAGACTCAATCCGAGGGTCCTCACGCTTGATTTGTTTTTATTTGAACTTTGACGAGCTGCAGTTTGTAATTTGAATATTTTGAAGCGTTTATGTATTTTGATACTTTACCTTTTACCTTGATCGCGCTTTCCTTTCTCGATAACTTTGAAGTTTATCATAACTTTATTTTGTGAACCTGTTCGTCCATACTGTAAGATATGGCAGTGCAATATATACCCACGACTTGCTTTTACTGCATTCTTCGGTTTTATTTTTCTTCCACGCGACTTGCATCGCTGGGTTAATGCTTCCCCTCCTATACTATGTAAGGAGGAGGTTTCGTGAAAGATCGTCCGGTTTATGCCGCGGGATGCTTTCACATCTACCGCGGTCTTGTTTTAGGCCCTCTTTGCTAGAAACTCGTTGATTTCTTGAGCAAACGCGATCCCACAACTTGCTTTTCAGCGAGTCATGGTCGATGTGTTGCTATACAGAGAGGGTTTCTTCGCATGTCTCCGCGGCTGACTTTTCAGTTAACCGCTTCATAGTCATGTGAAGTGCCTCCAAGAGGTACACGAACTCGTCAGTTCGGACCAAGCTTGGCAGGTCCTTTTGTCTTCGGTGCCCGGGGTCAATATCGAGCCAACTACTCGGTCCTTGCCGTTTCGGGACTTTGTTTTTCAGACGCATTCACGTGTTGCTTATATAAATTTATTGCAAATAGATTTGGCACTTCAAACATATTTGTAATCTTCGATTCTCTTTATTCAATAAGTAACGGTACATTTGGGGAGCTATAGGCTCCCTACAAAAATACATTTATTGGTAATACAAAAGAATAGAGAATCGGTTTTTCTTCCTCGGCCCTGTTGGGAAAGCCGAGGGTTTTGTCATCTTCAGCTATAGTAGAACCGAAGGTTAGTGGCGTTCCATGATCTTGGGATATTTCCCCCGTTGAGTTTCTCCAGCTTGAACGCGCCCTGGCCGAGCACAGCTTTGACTCTGAATGGTCCTTCCCAGTTGGGAGACAATTTACCCACGGCCCCTACTCTTGTGGTTCGGTGCAAAACTAAATCACTTGCTTTGAATGTCCTCCCTTTCACTTTAGAATTGTACCTTTTGGCTGCTCTTTGTTTGGCTGCCTCCTCTTTAACCTTAGCCATTTCTCGGGTTTCCTCGAGCAGATCTAGATTGACACGAAGTGCTGTTGGATCAGGTACTGTGGTAATTAATATTCTCCTTGGGCTAGGCTCCAGTATTTCCACAGGGATGAGTGCATCACTACCATATGTCAGCCGGAAAGGAGTTTCGCCTGTAGAAGACTGCGGCGTAGTATTATAAGACCATAGCACTAGAGGCAATTCCTCGGCCCACTTTCCCTTAGAGTCTTCCAATCTCTTCTTTAGACCGGCCAATACCACCTTGTTAGCGGCCTCTACCTGCCCATTGGTTTGAGGGTGTTCTACCGAGGTAAAGGCTTGATAGATATTCCAAGTGTTGCAGAGCTCGACTACCGATTCTGAGGCAAACTGTGTTCCATTGTCGGTTACGATGGTTGCAGGAATTCCAAATCGACATATAATTCTCTTCCAATAGAACTTCTTTATTCTTTCTGATGATATGGTGGCCACCGGCTCTACCTCTATCCATTTTGTGAAATAGTCGATGTACCACTAACAGAATTTTACTTGACCCGTGCTTAGGTGGAAATGGACCGAGAATGTCGACACCCCAAACTGCGAACGGCCAAGCCGAGGATACTGATTGCAGATTGGTTGGGGGGGCTCTTGGGATTTTTGCATGCATCTGACACTTGTGACATCGGCGGACATATTCAACCGCATCCTTCTTCATTGTGGGCCAATAATACCACGCTTTCGTACAATCTTTGAAGCCAATGCTTGGCCTCCAATATGGCTTCACGCACACTCCTTCGTGCACCTCCTTGAGTATTTCTGTGCTTTCTTTGTTTGTGACACATTTAAGGAGCGGCATAGAAAACCCCTTTTGTACAGCTCTGACTCTATCATCGTGTAATTGGTAGCCGCTTTCTCTGGTTTTCTTTTCTCATCATCCGACACATTCAGTTCTTCACCCTGCAGGTAAGCAAGAATCTTGGTCATCCAAAGAATCGTGGTCAATCTCAGTTGAGAAGACTTGGATTTGATTGATCTGGGTTGGGTTATCATTTCTTGTATTACTGAATGGTTATTGCTAGGTTTTTTAGTGCTTGCCAGCTTTGCTAATATGTCGGCCCTGCTATTTTGTTCTCTAGGAACATGTGTTAGCTCAAAGAAAACAAATTTAAGTTTTAGCTCTTGTACCTTAGACAAATATTTGGCGAGTAGCTCGTCTTTGCACCGAACGCCCCGTGACTGGCGGTGACTAGCAGAGAATCACTGCGAACTTTGAGGTGCTTCACTCCGATGTCTATTGCCAAGCTCATACCAGCAATTAAAGCCTCGTATTCTGCTTGGTTGTTGCTGGCCTTGAAACCGAACCGCAGTGACTGTTCTATGAGTATACTGTCAGGTCCCTCCAATGTGACTCGCCTCATTGCTTCTCAAATTAGACGATCCATCAACTGATAAAGTCCAGCAATATTCGGAATGAGATTTGACTGTCGGCTCTTCCCCTGCTATTTCCACCACAAAGTCTACTAAGGCTTGCGCCTTGATTGCTCCCCTAGGTTGGTACTTGATATCATATTCTGATAGCTCAACGGACCATGCCACCATTCTTCCGGCAATATCTGGTTTGGAAAGTATTTGGCGAATAGGCAAATCTGTCTTGACAATTATTGAATGGCTCATGAAGTACTGCCGAAGTTTCCTGGCCGCCAAAGTGACTGCATAAGCTACCTTCTCAATCTTTTGGTACCGTTGTTCAGGACCTCTCCACATTCGGCTGACATAGTAAATGGGGCATTGCTCTTTAGCTCTTTCTTCAACTAAAACTGCACTTCCTGCATGTTCTGTAACAGACAAATACAATAACAAAACGGCCCTTGGTGTAGGGGGGTTAGAATGGGTGGCGCAGCTAGGTATGCCTTTATGACCTCCAATGCTTCTTCACACTCTGCCGACCATTGGAACTGGGCATTCTTTCTCAACAATTGGAACATAGGTCGTATTTTATCAGCTGCTTGACCGAGGAATCTTGAGAGTGCCACTATTCGGCCAGCTAAAATTTGGACCTCCTTTTTGCGTTTGTTGGGCTTGGGTTTCTCGAATAGCTCGACAGATTAGCGGGTTGGCCTCTATTCCTCTGTGAGTCAACACGTAACCTAGGAATTCCCCCGCTTGAACTCCGAAAGAACACTTGTCAGGATTTAAACGCAACTCATGCTTTTCCAGCAGTAGAAAAGTTTTTTGGAGGTTCGCCAAGTGAGACTCCTCGGTTTCAGACTTAACCACCATATCATCCACATATACTTCAATAGACTTCCCAATCTCCGCCTCAAAGACTCTATCCATTAGACGCTGATATGTAGCACCTGCGTTTTTCAGTCCGAAAGGCATTACACGGTAGCAATAGTTGTACCTGGCAGTCATGAACGCTGTTTTCTCCTCGTCCTCCGGACTCATTTTAATTTGATTGTAACCGGAGTATGCATCCATGAAGCTCAGAAGCTTATAACCAGAAGCTCCGTCCACTAGGCCGTCAATACTTGGCAAAGGATAAGGATCTTTGGGACATGCTTTGTTAAGGTCTGTGTAATCTACACACATTCGCCATTTCCCGTTGGATTTCTTGACCATTACCGGATTAGCCAACCACGTTGGATATTTGACCTCCTTTATGAATTGTGCGGCTACTAGCTTCTTTGCTTCCTCTTTCTTTGGGCTACAAGTATCATAGATGGGTTCAATGATAATCGATGACAGATGAAGTTAGGATCAATACCTGGCATATCCTGAGGGGACCATGCAAATATGTGAGTGTGGCTGGAGAGGAACTTAACCAACTGGTCCTCAAGTTCAGCCGTAAGACTGGTGCCAATCCTTGTTTTCTGATGTTGGGCCGGTCCTATCACCACCTCTTTCAAAGTATCTACCGGCTTCAACCTTTGCTCCTCCTTTGCCGGGTCATATAACCGAGGGTCCAAATCTAGGAAACTGCAATTGGAACTAACCCCCTGCCCGGCTTTCCTCTGAATTGCCTTTACTTTTGCGCTTTCTGCGTAACACTTCCTTGCAACAACTTGATCACCTCTTACCACACCTACCTTACCACTAGGGAGAGGATATTTCAAACACAGATGGGGATAAGAAACTACCGCCATCAAAGCATTAAGTGTTGGCCTTCCCACTATTATGTTGTATGATGAATCTGCATCAACGATCATATACCTCAGAGTCACAGTCTTCGCCGACTCTCCTTCACCGAAAGTTGTCCTGAGGTCCATGTATCCGCGGACTTCAACCTGTTCACCAGAAAATCCAACCAGAGTTCCAGGATAGCTCTTTAGTGCTTCCACCGGTAGTTTTAAACCCTCGAAACACGACCAGTACATGACGTTAGCTGAACTGCCTCCATCCACTAGCACCCGAGCTATTGAATAACCGCTGGTGGTGATAGAGATTACTATTGGATCATCTGAGTGAGGCCGCACACCTTCAAAATCCTGCGCGTCGAAAGAAATCGCGGGATATTCCGCGTCAGTTACAGCATAAGTGGCTTCCGCAGAGGAAACCGACAAAATAGATCTGGCATATCTCCTGCGAGATGAGGATGTAGCTCCCCCTCCAAAGAATCCGCCCGATATAGTGTTGACTCTTCCTTTCTCTGCCGTCTCGTGTTCGCTGCGTTTGCCTCTTTCAGCTCTTTTGGCTTGTGTATTTGACTGCTGGGTCATCGGCTTTGGGGGAGCCACTGCCTTCGGCTTCCCATCATCACCTCCTGCTTTGACATACTTTTTCAGTTGACCGCGCTGGATGAGTTGCTCAATCTGCTGTTTGAGAGTCCAGCAATTGTCTGTGTCATGTCCTTCGGTCTGGTGGTACCTGCAATAAGAAGTTACATTCTTACCCATGACGCCAACGAAAAGTGATGGTCGGCGTATCGACCCATCATGAAGTCCTTCGTCTAGTATCACCGACGGTCTAGCCTTCAAAGGTGTGAAGGCTATTTCTGCGTTTGGAGGACGGGTGCGTCGCCCTTTTGATTTTTCCTGCGCGCCCCTGTCACGCCGATCATAGGGTGCATGTCGGACGGGTGGAGAACGCCTCGGTGAAATCACACGCCTAGGTGGTGCTTGCTTGTCCTTCTCATCCTTCCCGAGGGCCACGTCATCTGCGTCAATGTGTTTCTCTGCCCGGACTCTAATCTCATCCATTGTCCGCGGCTTCCACAGGGAAAGGGCTTCACTGAAAGTTCCATTGTGAATACCTTTCATAAATGCCTTTACAAAAAATCGCTCATCAGGATCATCGACCAGGACCGTCGACTTGTTGAAATGCTCCAAGTAGGCTTTCAGTGACTCCCCTGGCTCTTGGCGCACATCGAACATGTCCTCGGCTAGCATTCACTTCTTCTTGTTTGCCGAGAATTGCCGCACGGCGGCCGGCAAGGCAGATCTTCAAAGCTCGTGGACCGAAGCGCCCGGTAGCCCTCGAACCATTTCGAGCTACATCGGCTAAGGTCCCGCGAACATTTTGCAATCGATAAGCGCTTCTTCCCCACTGATCATCATTTGCGTTTGGAAGGCATCGACGTGGCTAAGGGGGTCCCCAGTGCCATCATATGTGGCAATGGACGGCTCCCTGAAGCGTGGGGGAAGCTGAGCAGCCTGGATGGCAGCAGAGAATGGTTGAAATACTCGCAAAGGTGTTCTGGTTGCATCGATGACCTGGGCGAAGTGTCTCATCTCGGTGAGCTGGGCCTGCAGCTGCACCTCCCTTGCTTCCAAAGCTTGGGCACGGATGGCTTGCTCTTCATTCTCGACGGCTTGAGTCTCGTTACTCTGGCTTGCGGTGTTTGAGCAATATGCAGCGGCTGCTCAATCTTGGGATCCCCAGTACTAGACGAAGCACCACCATTACCTACATTTCTCGTGGTCACCATGGTACTAGTGACAATGAACAGTAAAAATTTGTAAAGTGGGACGTAGGAAAAGTTTTACCAGGCCCCACGGTGGGCGCCAATGTTCTCAACTATTTCTGGGAATGAATTAATCAAGAACACAATCAACAATCTCGCGTAAGTAGAAAAATTGTTCAACCCTCTATTAGCCTCTCTGGGCGAAATATATAGTGATACAATACATTCACGGTCATTGATTAGGGACCGTTACATAATTAAAGCTTCAGTTACATAATAAAAGCGGCGGTTGCAAAGAGGTGCCTCGGCTTAGCAGATAAACCGAGTGTATGAAATGGGGACCGACACCAGGCCGAGCATAAGCAGTCCTTTTCGGATCTCAGTCCCTCATGTCCTGCTCTTGATACCGCGTCTCTAGGGTAGCGCTCGGTATGGTCGTGAACAGTACTCATTATTGTATTTTTGTCTATAGTATTCAACACTTACAATAAATAAATAAAGGTTAACAATCATATATCTCACCCAACATGCAATTTCCATTTTTTGTCCATGGTGCCCCATTACCCAAAAAAAAAAAAAAAAAAATTGACCATCAAAAGACATCAAAGTTGAGAAATATTTGGAGTAACGGATGCAAATATGTATTTCTATGAGATTTACCTTGTTGAAGAAGAGTTCACCAGCATATACTCAACTCTCACCACCATGTCTTTGATTCGATCTATATCTCTAAATATACATGAAGCAATATTCCAAAAAACAAAACCCACCAATATTATATAACTTATTATCACTAAATGAAGTTGAAGAACACCAATTCCATACTGATGGCCATTTTCATCAAGCAAATCTGTAGCCAATGTAATTGCATTATTGATGTTCTTCTTTTCTTGTAAAGAGAGCTTCAAATCAACATCCTTCTTCTTCAATGCATTTTTCATTTTGTAAACACAGTGATCCATTCCAGCTTATTCATTACTTTGGCCTTTCTTAGGAACTTGTCATCCTCCTCGCGGTAATCCTTTGCTTCCTGAATCAACCTTTCAATTTCCTCCATTGACAATCTTTCTTCATTGTTTGTTATTGTAATCTCATTCTTGTTTCCAGTGGATTCTTCCATAGCTAGCTGAAACAGTCAGAATACCATTTTGATCAATATCAAAGCATACATCGAAAGGATGACCACGAGCAGCAGGTGGTAAGCCAGAGAGAATGAAAGAACCAAGAAGCTAGCTGATTATCAACGGCTTTTGTTCTCTCTCTCACCCTCATAGGCAGCAATATTGACCCCCGATTGGTTATCTTGTCTCCTTCACGGGAATAGAAGTGCTCTTAGGAATCACAACACCCCTGACGCCGTGAGTGAATTAACTTCCATTCCAACCGAGAGAGAGAGAGTGGTGCAACATCAATCAACACCAACTTTGGAACATTTTTAAGGCCTTCATTATTCAATAAGGCGGCTTGAATAGCTGCTGCACCATAAGCAACTGCCTCATCAGGGTTGAAGAAGTTCGTTCTGTAATAGCTGCTGCACTTTTGGGATTCTAGAAGAGCCACCGACAATAACAACATCATGAACACTACTTTTCGAGGCAGCAAGACAGTTCTTAACGGTATCCATGCACTCGTCAAAAAGTTCCATGCATGTTGATTAATTTCTTCAAATTTAGCACCAGTGATTGATGAAAAGAAGTCGATTCCTTCAACTAAAGCAATTACCTCAACTCAACAACTGTGACAGTAGCAAAAGAGAGTGTCCTTAATTTTTGCCTTTTCACATGCATTTCTCAACCTCCTCAAAGCTTTTGGATTCCCTCCCACTAACGTCGGTCCACCCTTTTCTTCCTTTTAAACTCTTGTACAAAGTAGTTCATCATTCTGTTATCAAAGTCTTCACCCCCAAGGTGAGAGTATTTCCAGCAGTGGAAGACCTTATCCTTAATTGTAAGGAGGGAGAGACACATCAAAAGTACCACCACCAAGGTCAAACACAAAAATATTTCGTTCTCTTACATGGTTAATTCTCTTGTCAACGCCATATGCAATAGCACCAGCAGCATCTATAGTGGCTTTTCGCTGAGAATTAATCGTTGAAATAAGCGGGTACCGTCACAACTGCATTCTTGACAGGTGATTCTAGATATGCCTCTGCAATCTCCTTCATTTTTGTGAGAATCATAGACGAGACTTCCTCCCTTGAGTCTTTTTCCCAGTGGGTTTTGGCTCAGGGAGGTTTTGAGGAGGCCCTCCCCCTTCCATTGTAAGCGGTTGGGCACACCTGGTGCTTATATCAATGAATCGTTGCTTATCTAAAAAAAAAAAATAGACGAGACTTCCTCGGCACATAGACACTTCTCCTGACCCTTGTACTTCACAGCAATCATGGGTTTATCATTAACACCACCAGCAGTGACCTTGAATGGCCACAGCATTTTATCTTTTGGCCATGCATTATGATTTTGCAAGGAAAAGAAAGAAGCCTTCACCCAAGCTTCAACTGCAACGTGAAGATAAACAAAAGCTCTACTTCTAGCTTGTCTTCCCAACCAAAATGCCCGTTTTATATTCACGTAACATATAACTGACGATACATATTACAGTACAAATTTACAATAATATTGTTTTTTGAAAACCCAGACGTTCGTTGCAGTTTTATACGAAGAATCCACATGACACAGCGTGCATGAATTTAAATTTCCCTATGGTTTGGTCTCTACATTTTTTAAGTCACACTAACTATTACTATTCTTTTGAAAATTGTGGTTTTCTTTGGTAATGTGATTTTTTTTGGAATTTGACATGCAGTACATTAAATATTTTACTACTATGTTTGTAAACAATAACCTTCTATTTGATATCTGTAAAAAAATATATCTATTTTTTGAAATTTTAGTTTTCCAAAAAAAGTTAATAATTTAAATTATTGTATTCAAGTTGAGTGAGTTGTAAAAAAAAAAAATTATATCCAGGCTCTTATTTTTTTGGCACGTTTTATTTTTTACAAGCCGTGATTTCTTGTGTAGTTTAAATACCGAATTGAAAAGTGGTTGGATTGTATTCATGTTCTTATTTCTTCTTGTCAAGACAATGGGGCCGATTTGTGTTTGTGGCCAGGTGATAGTCATGGTAAGCTAATCGTTGCTGGTGCATATTCTCTTATGGCTAATGACTTTGATAACTCTTATCATGGTTTTTGGAAGGATGTGTAGCGTTTGCATGTCCCATAGCGAGTGAGAAGTTTAGTATGGCTTCTCGTTCATGAAAAACTACTCACAAATCATCGTAAAGCCATAATATATTTAGGTGATGGTTACTGCAATCATTGTCCTGGTGTTCTTTAAGATATTCTTCACGCCTTTAGGGATTGCCTGCATGCGACTAATCTTTGGATGGGGCTTGTGAAGATTTCTGCTCGTAGTAATTTTTTGAGGGAAATCTTCAACACTGGATTGAGTTTAATTTAAACCAGAATAATGGGAATTAGGATACAACATGTCATTCTCCGTGGAGATGGAGGAATAAAGAAATCCACGAAGTGAACTTCAATAGACCAACATGCCCTTGGAATCTCTCATTTATAAGTTGGTTCAGGAGTACTCCACTATTGTTTCTTCAACTGGTGTGGGACTGGTTTGTGACAAAAGATGGATTGATGTTTGTTGGGAGCGCCCTCCTATTGGTTAGTGGTGTCTCAACAAATAGAATAAGAAATTATATAACCTATTCAGCAAAAAAAAAAACAATCATAGAAGAAGAAACAATCAAAGAAGAAATTATCTAATCTAACCACTAACCTATGTGAGAGGAGAGGCTGGATCGTGGATGGATAATTATTTGCATTGATGGATAATGAGAGATTTGACAGGCGTTGATGGATAATGAGAGATCATTTGAGAGTTGAGAGGCTGGATGGTGGATGGATAATGAGAGAGTTGAGAGGCATGAGCAGTGGCGGATCTTGCCAAAAAAATTGGAGGGGGCCAAAATAGTAACAAATATATAAAACAAAATTAATTGTGTTCATAATAGTTTGTTTGGTTTAGTGGTCAAAATTACCTATGTCAATTTTAATGTCTAGAGTTCCAATATTGCTTAATGCAGTTTTTTATATTAATTTTTGAGAAAAATATACAAATAACTGCAAAAAAGATGTGTGTCCATGACAAGAATTGAACTGGGGACCCTAAATACACCAATAATGCTCTTAACCGCTTGGCTATTGATACATTTGTTGCTTAGTGTTCATTCGGTTCTATATATTCTAACTTTGAGTATAAAATATATTTGTGTATATACTAACTTAATGGGAGCCGGGGGGTACCGTGGCTCCCCCCGGCTCCTATAAAGATCCGCCACTGGGCATGAGTGAGAGAGATGAGAGCGTGAGTCTGAATGAAGTTGAGACCGTGAGTGAGAGAAAGCTGAGAGCGTGAGTGAGTGACAGCGTGAGTGAGAGAGTGTGTTGTGTTTGGGTAAGTGAAGTTTGGGTCTTTGGTGCAAATTGGTTCAACATTTGGGCTATTGGTGCAATTTAAAATATTCAATAGTGTCAAAAAAATTATATAGGGTGGGAAGCGAATTTTTTGAACCCCTCATGACTATGTACATCCGCCATCGCTTCTACACATTGACAATAAGCACATGAGCAATATCTGCATCAAAGATACTTCACAACAACCCATATCAGACCACGACGTTGGTGCAGGAGGAAAAACGCATCCCGGAATTTCCCCGTATTTGAACGCCAATTGGCCCCGAGAACTGATACTCAGAAAACGTAGAGCCAAAATAATAAAAAAAATTGAGGAACCAAAACGGGTCACCAATCAAACTGAACAACCCAGACTAAGCCCAACACCACGAACCACCAAACTAGGAGGCTCCGAAACATCTAGAAGTAGACCACGAAGTTGGAGCAGGAGGAGAGACGGCATCCCAGACTCTCCCTGTATTTGAAGGCCAATGGCCTCGGAAACCACCTCTCAAACACAGCGAGCCACAAAAAAAAAAGGTGAAGGCTGGGAAATTATTTTTTGTTCGATTCAGCTCTAGATCTAGAGAAAACAACAGCACCGACAAGGAGATGCTAAGAGAGCGGCTGCATCTATAAGCAAGGTGAAAAGCACGACACAATCAGCTAAACGTCCAGATCCAGAGGATTTGGGGAATATGGCGTTCGGGAGGGGGAATCGGACACACCATCTTCTTGAGAAGAAGGAAGAGAGGATCCCGTGGTAAGGTGGTGGTGGGCGGTTTGGTGAGTTATGACCATTATATTTGGAGGAGGGTGGAAGAAGGAGAGATGAGAAGTGGAGCGGCAGAGAGACATTGTGATGGGAAGGAGAGGGCCACAGGGGAGAGCTGCACCAGATGCAGCGCCGGTCGTCCTAGCAGGGCTAGAGAAGATGAAGGATGGCAGTGCCTCCTACCAAAACCCTAGCGAGGTAAGGGTGCCTAATGCAACTTTGTACACTCTTAACACTAATGCATAGCAACACATCACTGGGTACTTATTCATTCAACCGGGCAAAGTCCGAATCAATGCACATAACGTGCATCACCAACCCAAAGCGAGACAGAAACCACAAAAACAACCATATCATTTAAGCCCAAAACTATGCAGCCCAAGGATTACAAACAAACCGAAGTACACATAGAGTCAACACGCGTACTTACAACTAGAGAACTAGTTACACTACGAACACAACTATATGTAAGGTCACACCGAGTACGTATTGTAAATTTTTTTGAGGCAAAGGGCTAATTTTCTTTTTGTGTAAACCGGGTATCATTGAACTAGGGGTGAGCAAGGGTACACTTAGATTCAACTCAAAGACACAACTCATCCAACCCAACCCACAAAAATCAGGTTGGTTCGAGTAAGAGGGTTGGGTTGGCTTTAAAATAGGGAGACCCATAGAGTATGAGTTGAGTAGTGGGTCTTAAAATTTGGAAGCCCCTAAATCCAACCCAATCCATACCATTATGATCTTACATATACAATTTTTTTTTTGTATGTAACCTTACATGAGTCTGACTTACAGCACTAAACAATATCTTTAGTAATAATAACTAAAGGTTACAATGGTAAATGACAAAAAATAAATTAGAGATATTATAATATTATGTAAATTATGAATTCCTAAAAAAAAGGAGAATTAATAGGCATTTAAGATAAATAAAAACTGACGCACAAAATTAAGAACCAAAAGAGAGGGAATTCCAACGCTTATTCTTCTTCCTTATACGCTTCTTCTTCTTCGTTAATGAGGTTTTGCTTATTCTAGGTTTTTGCTTTAATTAACTTCCAACAACAAATGAAAACCCATTGAATCTTCTTCTTCTTCCTTTAGAAACCCAGAAGCAGACTTCTACGGAAAACACATCGCAAGAGGGAAGACGTAGGCTTCTACCCATTACCTGATTCATTTTTGGTTTTTCCTTTATTCTTTCAGTTTCATGCTTTTCAAATTTGTAGGCAACGTCACCTAACCAACATTGTTCAATATTGTGGTTAGTGATTTTTTAACCAGAGTACCGTATTCTTGCGGTTAGTTTACAATTTCGGCACTAACCATAATACTGTATTCATGTTGTTAGACTCGTAACTATGTTAGCGGGATAAAGTGCATAACTAAATTAGAGGGATAAAATTAGTTTCATATTTGTGAAAAGAATGCATGTATGTAACGTTTAATAACCACACATGTTCCATAGTGTGGTTAGTGGATTAATAACCAAGGTTACCTATTCCTGTGGTTAGTCACTTAACAAACCTATGCTTAGTTAATTGGTGGCTAGTCACTTAACTAACCAAGGTTACCTATTCTTGTGGTTAGTCACTTAAATAACCATACATGTTCCATCATCAATCCCGTAATGAAGCTTGAAGGTTGTCAATATGGCGTGAAAGATATTGAAGGAAGAAACTTGTACAAAAATATCAAAATATTGAAAGAAGCAAAGATAAGAAAAGTAAGAGAACATGAAACGTGTACAAAAATATTGAAGGAAGAAAATATGAAAAAGTGAGGTCTGAAGCTTGAAGGTTGTAACAATGGCCTGAAGAAAAAAAGAAGCGTGAACCGTGAAGCTGGATGATAGAAACGTGAAAATCAAGTGATTGAGAAATAGTAGGAGAAAAAAAGGAATTGAGAAAATAAAGGGAGTTATAACTTTAAATTAAATGTGCCATAATAATAGGAATTTATATTATTAATAATTAATTCGATTTATTTAATAAACATCAGATTTTTTGATTCTACCTAAACTACCCTCCTTAATTAACAATCGTAGGATACGTTTTTATTAAAAATTTGATCATCCTACTGGCTACCATTAATTTAGTTACTATAACTAAAGACATATACCAATTGATAACTGAAGTCTAGGTGCAAAGAACTCTTAAATAAATTTCCAATTTTATTCAACCAAATTTAAATTTTAAAATTAATTTCATTCTTCGTTGATAATAATGTGTTAAAGAGAACTTAATTTAGTCTACCTTGAAAATTAATTTCAATGTAAAATTTAACCAAAGTCTAGGCGCAGAGTACTCTTAAATATGTAGTTGAATATTACTTATAGTTTTTTGTTTTGCTGATTATAGAAATTGTTCGAAGAAATCGACTTCATGGGTGCATGAGATATGATCGATTTAGTTTCTTTAAAAAATATTTTCATTTGAAGAAAATTTCGTTTTGCATGAGCTTCTTGGGGTTTTTAAACATTGTTTTCTATTGTATTTGTTTTAATTAGTTGTAATGGAACTCAAAATTAGGACATATTATTCTTTCTTTTTTTTGACTTTTCTTGAAAATATATTTTACTAATGAACCCCGTATCCAACCCAATCCAACTCATTTGAGATTGGATTGGATTGGTTTGGTTTAGGTCACATGAAAGTTTGGATATAATTTTGCCGAACCCAAACCCATAAGTATTTGATTGGGTCGGGTGTAATAACAAACTTTGCATTTAATATATAATTCTAGTCTATTAATTTATTCATTTAAGTATCAAGAAATTAATTTTAAAATATCTATTATTTTTCTATATATAAATAGCACGTTAAAATAATAGTTTAATAACTAAAATTCTTTTGTCAAAAAAACCTAAAATTCTAAGTTAGGTACTGCACAATATTGTATGAGTATTTCCCCCTATCAAATTGCGGCAGACACCTCCCTGACTTGTGGGCAACCTAAAACATACTATATTTATGTTTTTTAGTTTTCTTGAAAAAAGTACAATTCACGTGTCTTTTTAATCAGTTTTTAGTGGTTTTTAATTGTCTAAAAATGAAGTTGTTATTTAGTTAATGAGTGGGTAAATTTTAATCTGAAAGATTAAGGTTGTGATTTAACATAAGAATGAGGTTGGCGGGATATTATATCTGTATATGAAGTATGGCCTGGGTGGCTACCCATCCAATCATCATTTCGTCGGTGCCCTTAGTTTGCTACCAACAAACTCATACAATTAATATTTTCCCCTAACTCTTTGTCTTACCCTTTTTCCAATTTCGACGATGACCATTCTATCCTCATGTCTTGTTCATTCCAATCAATGATCAAATCACGTTGTTGTCCTTCAACTTGTTCCAAAATCCCATTGGTAACAGTACAGTAGTAAAGGCTAAGGGGCAGTGTTTAAATCCTTTTGGGGATAATCTTAATCTTAATCTTAATACATAAAAGGGAGTCCCTAAAATCAGTTCTGGGCGTCATTTTTTCATTTTGGCGGAGTCCCAAATTTTTCAGTTAGGCGCTTTGGTGTGTTCAAATTTGGTTAATAGTGACAACCATCACAGCATTTCTGCTCTCGCTTTTTGAAACAGTTCTACTACGCATGAACAGTGTTTTGAGGAAGAAACAGTATTACTGTTTATAGTGACAGTCACTGTGTATGAACAGTATTATTGTGCATGAACAATATTCTGAGGAGGGAACAATATTACTGTTTATGAACAGTGCTCTGCGAAATCACGTGATAAGTTGTTATGTGGTAGGGACACGATGAATAATATTCTGAGTAGGGAATAATATTATTGTTCATGAACAGTGCTCTGCGAAATCACATTATAAGAAACAATTTGGTAGGGACACGATGTGACATTAGAGCCTACTTCAGACAAACACTCCTCCTTTTATTTTTTTCCTTTGTATCGTCCCCTCCCTCTTCCAACGCTATCATCAACTTCAAATCCCACATTGCATAAAAAACTCAACACAAAACTTACAACTTTCTCCATATCCCCCAAATCCAAAAGGGAGAGAAAACATGATGATCGAGATGCATATGTTTAGAGATAAATGGGTTGGGAGAGAGATGTAAAGGAGCAGCAGATGTTGGTAATCTCTTTCATTATGTTCATAATGTGCTGTCATTGAGATGACTTTTAGAATTTGTAGCTCTAATTAGGTTCATTCTCATGGGAAAATTTTTGTCGGTGGTATTTTATATGGTATTCAACGGTCATAAAGTGAAAGGAGTGGTAGTATAAAGTGATTAACGGTAATAAATGGCACACTTCACAAAAGTTGTCTCTATAAAATCGCATTTTAATCTCAAGTTCTAACATCCTGCACTTTAACAGTTTTCTCATTTATTCTAACCAAATGAACCACAAGTTTCTTTTTCTTCTCACCATTTTCGCAATTGTCTACATATTTTTTTCCATCTTAGATAGAGAATTAATCACTTTTATTATCATGTTAGTCATTGTTCCAATTTTAGCATTGACTTGGGTTGTAGAATTAGTTTTATGAAATAGTATAAGGGTTTGAACCAGTAAGGCTTTATGAATTCTTCTCATTAAGATGACTATCTTTACTTTCATTAATTGGATGTATGCATTTTCTGATTTCAATTTTTTTCCCATCAGATTTTGGCCTCTATTTCTGGGTTCACTCGAAGACAATATTGTTATTTACGGAAAGAGATTTGTTGATACCAAAGAAAAAGTTGTTTTGTGCTCTGTTCAGTGTTGAGTCGGAAGGACATTTGCTGATGGCAAGAGATTTGAAAGTAAAAGATCTAGATGATGAAATAGGTTATGGGATTTGATAAATCAATTTGTTCAGTTTCAGTTACTATTTTGTAATACATGTATTTACTTAAGTTTATTATTTACTAAGAGTATTCACAAGTGCTAATGTTATTGTTTTCAATTTTCATGTGAACTGCTGCATTTTTTCCATCCTTCTATCCCTTTGAACTGTACATAAACAGTGGTGGTATTTGACACATGCATACGTGCACTATACATAAATAGTACTACTGGGACTATTCACCACATCAGTCCACTGTTTTCTCTAGACAAACCACCGGGACTATTCACCCCATCAGTACACTATTCACTCCATGACAACACTCTACCACGGGGACTATTCAACCCATCAGTCCACTATTCAATCCATCAGTCCACTATTCAACCCATCAGTCCACTATTAAGAAGTTCATTTCTAAGTCCAAGGAGTCTATAAGGGTTGGATGTGAATAGAAAATGTGGTATAAGAAGAGGTTTAATATGTAGTGTTTTCAGATTTGTGGACGTTGAGAAAAATGTCAGAGTATATACATAAAAAAAGCTTTTTGTGTGAGACTTTTTTTAATAAGTCAAAATAAAAAAGTAGTCAATACTAATTATTGTGTGAGACTTATTGTTTGAGTCAAACTTTGTTCCTATATGAAATAGTTAAATGGTTTGGAGTTTACTTCTTGGCTCTAACAATGAAGTGTGCATTATGTGTGTACATTGAATGTTCTTCTATGAAATGTAAGTATTATATCTATGATTGTTGAATTGATTAATCAGTAATTGATATAGTGTTTCGTATCTTGCATGTAAGTCAAGTAAGGAAAAATTAATACTATAAATGGATTTTTGTGGTATAATTTTGACAAGACAAAATGTTGTTTTTTATTCTACATATAGCGAAAATCCAAGGAGGAAAAAACAAGAAATTTAAATGGGGTCACTACAAGAAAATCGCTGATTTGCCACGGATATTTCCGTCGCAAATGCACAAATTTCCGTGGCAAAACAACATTTGCCACGGACAAAAATTGGTGGCAAAAACGCTCGTCGCAAATCGTTTGCCACGGAATTTCCGTCGCAAATCCGTGGCAAATTTTTCCGTCGCAAAGCCGTGGCAAATTTTCGTCGCAAATCCGTGGCAAACCCGTCGCAAATTTTAAAAAAAATGGAGCAGTAGTTTCCTACTGCTCTAACTTCTTCACAAATTGGGTTATCTTTCAATCTGCAGGTAAAAATGCAGTTATCAAGGGAGGCGGGTTGTAGGGAGGAGAGCGAAAGGGTGAGGAGAAGAAGAGAGCATTTTGATTTCTGTGGAGAGAAGGAGAACGTGAAAAGAGAGATTTAAGGATCGTGGGTGTATTATTTTCATAATTGGATTGCCACGGACTTGCCACGGCATCTCCGTCGCAAATTTTTGACATTTCACATGTCCGTGGCAAACCCGTGGCAAATACCAGCGGGAAATTTCGCGCTCTCAATTTTTACACATGCCGTCGCAAATCCGTGGCAAATTAGCGACGGACAGGGCTCCGTGGCTAATTTTGGTGGCAAATGAGGCTTTTTCTTGTAGTGGGTGATGTTTGAGATGAATTTGACATTGACAATTCATAAGTTTAGTTTTGGTTGAATATAGTTGGTGGAATAGTGGTAGTCATTATTGTGTCCCCCTGTTTGACTAATTGTTTTCGTCTGGTAGTGTTAAGGAAGTTTTATAAACCTATCCCGAACCTCACTGAAGAAACGATCAAATCGGACATGAACAAATCGCACCCAACCTCCTTGATTGAGATGATAATGTCCGTTTATTTTAGTTGATGTGGTTTGTATTGTTTTCTTCATTAACCAACATCAATTTTAGTTCTTTGGTTTATGTGTTGTAAGTAAAATTTGATTTTTTCTACTCTTCACGGAGATAGAGTTGTTAATCCTGTGAACGACTTCATACTTCTCCAGTTATGGTATATTTCAAATCTTTTCTACTCTTCTATAATTGTTTTTTCGAATTGATTGGCTGAAATTTTTTCTCAGATGATTCGTTCTACACCCGGGTACAATGGACGAGATTATCGTTATTCCTTAAAGATTAAGTTTGAACAACATCAGGTTGAATATATTCCAGATGAGGTTTGTAGAAAATTTTCCTTTTAGTTGTACTTTCTTATTTTCTCTTTACATTTTCCATATGGTTGATTGGTTTTAATATGGTTCCATTTTAGGATGAAGTTAAGCTTCCATATTTTCTTGCCAGCCAATACAAAGATTACATTCGTTTGATTGTTGTTCTTTTTGACACACATGGTAATGAAATAGAAGTAAAAGTTGCCGGGAGAGGAGATGACCTTTACTTCGTCGAAGGATGGCGAAGCTTAGGTAGTTTTTATCGTCTTTATTCAGGTGGTTGGATAAAAATGGTGTATGTCCGGTTTTCCTGTTTCTTCATTGAGGTTAAGGATAGATTCCTTAACACCCCTTTTTGGTCTGGCACTGCAAAGAGATTAAACCTTGGCCACCGACCCGTACCCATTGAAGATAATCATTCCATGGCAAAATCATTCGCGCCAACAATGCACTTTGCAAAGAAACCTACTTATGTGTTGGTGTTGTCTGCAAGTCTCACCTATGCTGATATTTTAAGTTCTTATTTGGTAATTATTATGCTCAAGTTTCTAATTTTTCTTATGATCTACGAAACTTATTTACTAGTTAATTAGTTCAGTCTTTCTGTTTTGCAGCATATTCCGTTGGACTATTGTGATGTTCTATTTCCAAATAGAGTTGATACTGATATCACTTTGAACGATGATTGTGGGAACACATGGGAATGTACATTGTTATTATCCGAACGTATTATTGATGACAATGTTCAACTTTGTGGTTGGCGTCCTCTTTTGGAAAAAGAAGAATTCCCTGAAAATATCCCTATAATGTTAGAAATACCTGTTGAAAATCCTAGCTTTATCTTCTTTAGGAGTGCTTAGATAGTTATTGTGTCCATAAGTGTTCTGTAAAATTTCGTTATAAAATTTTTATGTGTGATTGTATTCATATATATTTTCGTCAAATTTACGTACACTCAGATAAATTTTGGTTTAATTTGAACTGTAACAAGTTGTGTGTTACTTGGTGCGTTAAGTGAAACAAAGTGGACATGATGGTTTTGATTTGAAGGGTAAATTGTTACTTGCCGTGTTTGAAGTATTCAACAGTAGCCCATAAACATTAAACTGACTTAGAGTGCTTAGAATTAACATTATTATTAGTGTCTTATTTTACTATTGCCGGTTTCTTTTTAACATAATGGAACAATGTATGAAACACTTTTATATGGTAAATCTTTGTCACCCGTGCAATGCACGGGTGCACGGTCTAGTTTGTATTACTTGAGCACCTCCCCTATTTTCTATTAATAAAAGCTCATTCCCTACCCTTCTTTAAAAAAATGCATATTCCATAAATAGGGCGTGGATTTTATGTGTAAAAAACAAAACTAGTATGGCTAACAATGCAAAAAGCCGCATGTCATGTTCTCATTTAAAATTTATCATTCTTTGCTATGTGATTTTTAGCATTCTATGCAATGCAAAATATATCATTCTTAGGTGTAGAATACATAAGTCAAAGTATAGTGTTAGTATGAACCAGGGCTATACCACGTGGCATATCACTAGTTGTTAGTTAGTAGTCTGACGCTACGAGTGATGCTGCAGCACCAGAGTGTCAATTAATAAGACTGTTATTGAGTCTATTTTGAAATAACTGTTTAGGAGTTAGTTACAGTTTGTTAGTTGTTCTGTTGTTACTACAACCGTGTATAAGCTCCTAAGTGGAGCCCTATAAATGTCATGTACTCGAGTATTGAATAGTAATCATTGAGAAGAAATTAATTCAGAATCATCTTCTATCTCTCTCTCTCACTCTCTCTCTTTTCTAGTTTCCTCCCAGTGTGGTGCTACGCGAGAGCTAGAAGCACCTTGATCCTGTGAGCATCTTAGTGAGTACTTGCAACTCTGTGTGAGTTTGTGTGAGTTTGTGTGTGTGTGTGTGTGCTCTTGTCTATTGTATGCCATGATCCTAAAAATGGTCTTAATATGGGTGAGTGTTTTACATAAAGTAAACTTTGTGAAAACCATGCTAAGTCCTAGACATAGGATAGTATAGTCCATAGGGTGATACTGTGAGTACTTTAAAAGACAAGAGTGGACTTATTTAGCATGCCTAGACATAGGAAGCTTGTAATGAAACTCTGAAGAAAGTGACTGAAAGGCACATAGCTAATCTGCAACAAAGATTCAAAGGCAACTACATCACATACTGCATTAAACACTTAAAGGTGAATTACTTGGTGAAGACATTCCAACTAGCTTTTCTCATTTGCATTACAAATCCTTACACTTTGCTTTTTACTAACTTGATTGTGATCATATCAACTCCACTATAAATTGTTATTTGGTTACTCTTCACTAAATTACATAGTATTGAGTTTCAAAGGAATTCATCAATCCCTGTGGGTTCGACCTGTTCTAAACACTATATTACTTGTTAAGGACTGTGTATACTTGCACATGCTTTCCTCACACCAAGTTTTTGGTGCCGTTGCCGGGGATTGAAGTAAAATTCTTTTGAAAATTTGATATACTGTAATTTAGTGTTTTATTATTCTGGTATTTGTAGTTTCTGTTATGCAGGAGCACATGATGCTTTAGCATATGTACAGGACCAGAAACAGACACCAGAATATAGCTTAGATCCAGAAATAGAAAGAAAATATAGGAGATTGCTAAGACTCCAAAAGCAAAATCAACAAGCCTGCATCATGTCTCACAGTGAAGGACAAAGTTCAAGGCCACACTCAGTAAGAGGAGGCCCTGGCTCACATCAAGCTACTGAAGAAGATCAAAGAGAACAATTCATTCACATGGATCACATAGGTATGATTAATTATAGAGATAGACCTATGAGGGATTATGCTCAGTTTGATCATCAAAACATGCAAACTAGCATATCAAGACCTCATAGAGATGCTATGCATTTTGAATTTAAACCTATGATGTTTCAAATGCTTCAAACTATCGGTCAATTTGGAGGAACTCCTCATGAGGATCCTCATTTGAATTTAAGACAGTTTCTAAAAGTATGTAGTAACTTTATCATACCTGGTGTTAGTGAAGATGCATTTAGATTAAGGTTGTTTCCTTATTCTTTGAAAGATAGAGCTAAGGCTTGGCTAAACTCTTTAGAGCCTAACTCTATCCATTCATGGAATGAAATGACTGAAAAAAATTTAGGAAAATACTTCCCACCTATCAAAAATGTCAGGATGAGAACTGATATTACATCTTTTAGACAAAAAGAATTTGAATCTTTATTTGAAGCATGGGAAAGATGGAAGGAACTTTTGAGAAAATGTCCTCATCATGGTCTACCTGTTATTATTCAAATGGAAACATTTTATAATGGTTTAGAACCTCAAACCAGAATAATGCTTGATGCATCATCTGGTGGAGTGTTATTAAATTTGTCATATAATGAGGCATGTGAATTAATAGATAGAATAGCAGCTAATAGCTCTAGTTGGCCTACTGAGAGGGTGAGTGCCCAAAAGAAACCATCAGGGGTACATGAAGTTAATGATATATCAACCCTATCTGCTCAAGTAGTGACTCTAGGTAACTTGATGAAAAACTTCACTTCAGGCAATGCAATCATCTAATCTAATGCAAACGCATCACCAGCACAACACCAGTAGGCCAGATGAGAACAAGCACCTCCGTGCACCACTAGTTGTGTGTACTTGTGGAGGAGGTCACTTGTATGAGGAATGTTCTAGCAACCCTATCTCTCTGTAAATTATGTAGGTTATAATAGGAATAATGAACCCTTATTCCAACACTTATAATCCTGGTTGGAAAAATCACCCAAATTTTAGATGGAGCAACAATAGTGCATCTGCACCTAATGCTGCACCAACCACACCACCATGATTCCCACCTCAGAATAACCAAAGACACTCTCAACCTACCAATGAGAATTCTCTAGAAACCATGCTTAAAGCATTCATAGGTGAATCTAGAACAGCTAGACAAGCCCAAGATGCTTCCATTAAGAACTTAGAGAATCAAGTAGGTCAATTAGCCACAACTTTGTATCAAAGGCCACAATGTGCCTTGCCTTCAAATACAGAAGCTACTCCTTCCCAAAGACAATGTTAAGGCTATTTCTTTGAGAAGTGGTAAGGATCTTATAGAGTCAACTGAGAAGGAAAGTGTAGAAAAGGGAGAAAAAGAAAAAAAAATAAAAAAGAAAGCAATGCAGAAGCATCTAATGCTCCTGCATCACAAGAAGTCCAAGTTCCAACACCTAAGTTAGTACCTGAGTAACCTCCTCCTCCTTATCCACAAAGATTGAAAAAAATTCATGAGGAGAAACAGTTTAGCAAATTCTTAGAGGTACTAAAGCAGTTGCACATCAATGTTCCCTTAGTAGAAGCCCTTCAACAAATGCCAAACTATGCAAAGTTTATGAAGGATGTGCTTACTAAGAGAAGAAGATTAGGGGAATTTGAAACAGTTGCCATGACAGAAGAATGTAGTTTGTTGGTACAAAATAAGATTCCTAGGAAATTGAAGGATCTAGGTAGTTTTACAATTCCATTTTCTATTGGAAAATCTTATACTAGTAAAGCTTTATGTGATTTAGGTGCAAGCATCAATTTGATGCCTAAATCAATTTTTAGCCAGTTGGGAGTTGGAATTGCAAGACCAACCACTGTGACACTTCAATTAGCAGACAAATCGATCAATAGCCTATCCTGAAGGTATCATAGAAGACATCTTAGTTAAGGTAGATAAATTTGTGTTCCCTGCAGATTTTGTTATCCTTGACTTTGATGCAGATAAGGAAGTGTCTATTATCCTAGGTAGACCATTCTTAGCAACTGGCAAAACCATAATTGATGTGCAGAAAGGTGAACTCACTATGAGAGTGAATGATCAAGAGGTAAAATTCAATGTGTTTAATGCTATGAAGTATCCTGCTGAAAACACAGAAGAGTGTTCATCCTTAGTTTCTCTAGATCAATTGGTAGAAAAACTGTTTTACAAACAGTATGATCATTTAGCTAATGCAGATGCATTAGATGCAACATCATTACTAGATGATGAAATACTTGAAAAAGAAAATATGCCAATAGAAAACTCTTGTAAGGAATTATGGGCTAGAACTTGTGAACCACTCAATCTTGAGGATTCAACTCTCATGGAGAATTTACCCTCCATAGAAAAACCTCCTAAGCTAGAATTGAAAGAATTACCTAAACATCTTAAGTATGCCTTTCTAGGAGAAAATGAGACTTTACCTGTTATCATAGCCTCTGATTTAACATCAGAACAAGGGAGTAATCTCATTAGTACTCTATAGAAGCATACTCAAGCAATAGGTTGGCAAATGTCTGATATCAAGGGAATTAGTCCTTCTATATGCATGCATAGAATCATCTTGGAAGAAAATTCCAAGACTAGTATAGAGAGTCAAAGAAGACTAAACCCTATTATGAAAGAGTTTGTGAAAAAAGAGATCATTAAGTTGCTAGATGCTGGCAAAATGTACTATGGTGAACATGTGGTGAGAGACAAAATCACCAACCATTTGCAAAATCTCTAAGATAAAAGAGGTAGTCAGGCTGATAAGACTCTTAAAACAAACGCTTAATGGGAGGCAACCCATCATTTTTAAGTATTTTTTTTCAATTTTATGTTTTTAAGTGTTTTGTAGGAATGCAGGATACTAAAGCAGCTGCATCAGTGCACCTGCATTGAAGAAAAGAATGTGCCCTGCATCAAAATTTCAAAAATGTGAAGAAAAGTGATTAAGTTTAAATCCTAACCCATCAAAAGGATAAGTGGAAGGTTAAAATGAATAATGATGTGTTTAGTAAGCAAGGAAGACACGTGGTGGCTTGCATGTCTACCACACCTCACCTAACGGCTACTTCCATCAAATCAAATCCCACTTAATCTTCATTCACATTAAACCTTCACTCTCACAACCGTTACCCCTTCCTTGCGAAACTCTCTCATCCACAAACAGTTACTCCTCACTATCATTCCAAAAACTCACTCAAGAAACCGAGAAATTAAAGAATCGCGATGGTGAAAAAGCAAGCAGCACAAAAATCCTCAGGCGAGCATGTTGAATCTGCACAAAAAGGAAAGAAAGTCATGCATGCAGGATCATCATCACAGAAAATCAAGAAAGGCAAAGCCAAAGAACCAGCATTGAGAACCAATGACAAAGCACATTTCTGGAGTTGCAAGTTCTACCTGAGAGAGGCTATGATGTGAAGAAAGCAAGTCCATCATTCATGACCACAGTTGTCAATCTCAGTTGGGATCACTTTGTTCTTCCCAGAGGAGGCCATATTGAAGATCTAGTAAGAGAATTTTATGCTAGAATCACTGAACAAGAAGTAACATAACAAGTCTACACTTCAATGATGAGAGGTAAACTTGTACACTTTCAACAAAATAAATTGAATGAACATTATATGCTGAAATATAATGGAAATGAATTTGAAAAGAGAGTGGCAAAGGCCTTTAGGAAAGAAATGGAAGAAGTGAAAGGTAGAATAGCTACACCAGAAGCTGTTTGGGAAAAGTTCACACCTAATGAGATCAAACTTAGAAGTACTTATTTGATAGATGCATTAGGTAATTGGCATTTATTCATTGCAACCTCAATATTACCTACATCACACACATATGCAATGACAAAAGAGAGATTGATCTTACTAGATACAATTCTCTCTGAGGGGAATGTTGACATATGTAGATTGATTGCTAGGGAAATTCTTTCATGCACCTCCAAGTCAAAGGGACTTCTATTTTTCCCTTGCCTTATCACTGAATTATGCATGAAAGAAGGTGTTCCCATAGCCTCACATGAACAAAGAAAATTTCCACCTGGAAATTTGAATGCTGAGATGAGAGAGAGACTGAGAAAAGTAAGAGGCCCTATGCCTGCAATGCAAGAGCATCACATGCAAAAGCAAGTTGCAGTGTGGAAATTTCTGAATGATCAACATGAATGGCTACAACTGGTTTTTGACAAGATGTTTGATATCTCGGGCCATGTTAATGCCCCTGTCTTTCCAAATTGGGTACTCAGAGCTGATGGTGAAGAAGAGGAAGAGAAAGAAACTGGTGAAGTAGAAAAAGGAAGAGGAAAAGGAGGAAGAGCCTAGTACAAAGAAGAAGGTGACTAGGAAGCAAGCAAAAGGGAAAAAGAAAGTAGTGGTTGAACCTGTTATTGAAGAGACTTATGGTTCAGATACTGAGGATGAGGAACTAGAAAAAGAAATGGACAAGGAAGTTGAAGATGAGGAAGAAAGTGATGATGAAGTTGACAAGGAAGAAGAAGAGCATGCTAGGGGTGTAATATTGGAAGAAATAGCTAGACAAAAATATGCCAAGACACCACCAACTCAACAAGAAACTACTCACACTTCCCCTATAACATCACCAATTCACTCACCAATCCAAGAATCATCTCCCCACCCAAAATCACCATTACCCTCCCTCAATGATCAACCAATCCAGACACCACCACAAACAACCCCTCCACCACCCTCTCCAATAACTGAACCTGAGAAATCACCTCACAAAGAACAAGCAACAATAGAGCCCATCCCTGATAAACCAGAAAATCAACCAAAACAAACAATGCCTTCAAGCTCAAGTCACATTATTACTAATGTTGTTTCTGCTCTTGAGAAAGAGTCTGTGTAGGAAAGAGAAGAAGAAGAACTCAAGAAAGAAATAACAGAAGAAGAAAAAGGAGAAGAGGCATCTGCCAAAGAAAAATAGCCTGTAGAAATGCAGAGTGATGCTGCTGCATCACAACAGACAACAACACAACATGATGAAGCAACAATCCAACTTGTTCTGGAACAATTGGCTCAACAAAAGAGGGATGCATTGCACAATACACAGAAATTCTTCAAGAAGCAACCAAAGTTAACACCAAAGAGGAAGCATTCTGCAGCAAAACCTACTGATGCTACTGCATTAGTTACTACATCAACACTAGAGGAAGGAGGTGCATCTGCACCAGTTCAAGAAATTCCAGAGAAGCAACCTAAGGAAAAGAAACAGAAGGTGAAACACACTTCTCCTATCAGGCAGAGCCCGAGGACTAGGAGTGGAGCAAAGAAACGAGTATCATTTACAAGCTTTCCTGTGTTTACCTATACTATTATAACTTTGTGTTGCTAATACTTAACTCCCTGGTTATGTTTTGTTTTTAATCCCTCTCCCCATATTTTGAACAACTTGGTTTGTGTTTTCTGAAACACTTAGCAGTGAGGATACTGCTACCCCTTAAGTTTGGGGGGATTTATCTATTAAGTATGTTTGTGTGTTTAATTAAATATGTTTGTTTTATCTATTAAATATGTGTGTTTTAAAGTATTTTATATTTTGTTTAAATATTAGATATACTTAACAAAGTAGAATATATGAAATTATTTTCCAAAGAATCTCTTTTAGAAATAGTGGAAAGTATGAAGAATACTATTATTGTTAGAAGTATTTTAGTAGTTTAGTAGAATGAATCAGTTTGAAAAGTTTTTTAGAAAATATGGTGTAAAACCTATGGATGGAATTTTAATGATGAAAAGGAGAAAAAGAAGCCTTATTTCTTAGGAAAAAAAACCAAAATTATTTTTACTTCAACACCTCAAAACTGAGTTTGTGAAAAGAACCTTGTTATTTAAAGATCAATCTAATGCAAGGGGAATTTTTGGTGAGCTTAGGTCAAAACAATTTTTTTATTAAAAAGTTAGAAGAGCTTAAAGAATTAAGTTTGGGAGTGTTTTATGAAAATTAAGGCTGAATTTGAAAAGTATAAAGAGTAAACAATGCACAAAAAGGTTACAAAAGTGTGGTAAAAAGATCAAAGATCAAAGCCATTTTGACTTGAATCAATTGAGCTATACTTGTGCCTAAGTTCATGAATGCATCTGGAGGTCAAAGACCTGTGCCATGCAGGAATAAATGCATCTGGAGGTTAGTTCAAAAGCTGAATCTGTGCCATGCAGGAATAAATGCATCTGGAGGTCAAAGACCTGTGCCTAAGTGCATGAATGCATTTGGAGGTCAGTGAGGAGGGCAATATGAGCTATCAAAAAAAATGAAGCAGCATCAGTGCAAAAGCACAATACAACTACATACAAAAAAAATCACTTCAAAGAAGTGATGCATCTGCACCAAAAGAACCACCAATAGAAAAGTGCATTGGCTCAAAAGCTTTGAAAAATTCAATCAAGTCCTTTGTTGTACTTAAAACTCCCCAACACTTGAGGATTTTGTTAGTCTAGTCTTTCTTTTGAAACATATTTTGGTGTGACCAAAGGTAAACTAATCTTTTCAAAGGCTAAGAGGAAGTTTTCACTTAGTCTTGGAACCAATCTCAACTCAGTGGTTCACACACACTTAAAAGAGTTTGAATAACTTTGGTAGTTTTTAAAGAAATAAAGGCATAAGAAAGATTGCTGAGAAATGAAGTTCATAGGAAGCTCCTCATGAAAATCCAAAATATCAAGTTGATCTATCTTCTAGAATTATAGTATTAATAGTTTGTCTTTGTCATTACTTGAGGACAAGCAATTGTTTAAGTTTGGGGGTGTGATAACTCTATTTTATATAGAGTTATTCATATGTTTAAACTTAGTAAATTGCTCTCTTTCAAGTAAGGATAAGGAGTTTATATAGTATTTTGTGTGATATATGATAACTTGAGTGATTGACATGGTTATAGTTGTTAATAGGCCATTTTGATATATCTTGTGTGTATGTTTGATGTTTTTGTTCATCTGCGCCTCTAGATGCTCTCGCATCAATGCTCTTGCATTGATCCCGCACTACATCCGCATTACTTGGAGAGTGAAGTCATCCACTTGCACATCCACTTGAATTGCGACCTCATGCTTGGTCCCCAAAGCAAGACAACTTTATATTTCTGGCGCCTACCATTCCCACATAGCTTTGAAGAGTCATCAACATAGGGACACATGTTCATACCTCCTTGGACCTCCCTATACACTTGATTAAAGATCTCAACTTGGAGACAACTTCAAAAGTAACTATGATTCAATCTCTAAGTTTACTTCAACATGAAGAAAGGAAGCACTCTCTTGAAGACTATAAAAGGACCTTACTTCTTCACTTGGAAATATATCACAATCCATAAGTTAGATTCAAATTTCAATATACATAGTTAGTTTCTATTTTGTAAGAGGAAAGGAAGGAATTGACAAATCCTCCTTACTTGATTTCATAGTTTTTATATAGTGCTAAGGAGTGATGCAATGCATTGCTAGGAGAATTCATGCAAAGAGTCATAACTGTGTAATTTCTATCTTGTTGTCTCTCTTTGTGATTTCAATTATATAAACATGTTCTATTCAGTTTATATTTGCCTTGCAATGTCTATGTTGAGCTAAATCTCTCTTAGTTGGAATGTTCTAATCATTTAATGAGCTTTTAAGTAAGTTTGATGCATGTATGTAATGTGTGCACTTTAGTTCTTGCTTGATAATACTTTCAACACTTATTTTGAGGTTGATCACTTAGAATAAGTAGATCTGTAAAAGCAGACATGGTTTACAATTAAGAACTCAAGAACTAATATGGGTGAGTGTTTTACATAAAGGAAACTTTGTGAAAACCATGCTAAGTCCTAGACATAGGATAGTATAGTCCATAGGGTGATACTGTGGGTACGTTAAAAGACAAGAGTGAACTTATTTAGCATCCTTAGACATAGGAAGCTTGTAATGAAACTCTGAAGAAAGTGACTGAAAGACACATAGCTAATGCAACAAAGATTCAAAGTCAAATCGCATCACATACTGCATTAAACACTTAAAGGTGAATTACTTGGTGAAGACATTCCAACTAGCTTTTCTCATTTGCATTACAAATCCTTACACTTTGCTTTTTACTAACTTGATTGTGATCATATCAACTCCACTATAAATTGTTATTTGGTTACTCTTCACTAAATTACATAGTATTGGGTTTCAAAGGAATTCATCAATCCCTGTGGGTTCGACCTGTTCTAAACACTATATTACTTGTTAAGGACTGTGTATACTTTCACATGCTTTCCTCACACCACGACCCCAAATATCAACCACATTCGTAGATTGCATAATTTTTTCCATAAAGTCCAGCCCGACATTCCTTCTCCAACTATCTTTTATCAGCCATGATTGAAGTGTGTTCAGGCTCATCTAACCACACAATTTCAAATCTAAAGGGTTTCCTCATAGGTCTTCTATTCTCATCATCTAATCTTAATCAAATCGGTGAATGGTCCAATTTATCCGAGATTCCATTTTCTAGTCTATGCGTGGGAAAACAATCATTCCAACTTTGCGTAGCTAGAGCACGATCAAGCCTTGCCTCCTTATTATCCAGTGTACCTAGACTTTTTGTCCAAGTGAATTGATATACTTCCATCGGAATGTCGTGAAGTTGGAAATCCTGTCTTCATTAGATAGTATATCATTAAAGTCCCCTATAATGCACCACAATAACGCATTATCACACGCTAAAGTTCTTAAAAGGTCCCAAGACTCCCACCTATGTCCACTATTTGGAAACCCATAAAAACCCGTGAATCTCCAATTCCCATGACCAACTCGAGCCATTTCCGCATTGATGAAATTTGATGAGTGATTAAGTATCCTACAATCAAATGGGTGTTTCCACACCAAATCCAACCCTCCACTACGCCATGTTATATCCACCGCAAAAGTAAAATCAAACCAAGTCTAACACGAAGCTCTTCAAGTTTATTTGCATGAACTAAAATCTCGGAGAGAAAAAAAATATGCTGGTTGGTACGCCCGAACAAGGTCACGAACCGAGGAGCCGCCCCAGGGTTACCTGTGCCCTACAGCCCAATTGATAAAACTCATTGCTCTCGGCAGGCCTACCTGCTAGGACTTGCCGATACAAATTTCTCCATGTTTTGTTCAGTTGATGGGATAGTTGTTGCACTTGTATTGTTTCCCGTTGTTGTACCTTGTTCATTACTTTAATTTGACCAATTTGCCCTTTTCCTTTTCTTATCATTATCACTCGGTTTCCTCATCCATTTGGTCAACCTCAATAATTGTGGATCCCTTCTCATTATTGCCTTGCGCTAGAATATTATTGTGAAACAGAATACTAGAATTTTGGAATATTTCCTTCAAATTAAAACCTTTAATACCTGATTGACTTTCTTCCTTTTTTGCGCCTTGATCAGATGTGTTACTACTCCCTCCATCTTTTTGAAAACTGTGAATTGAATGCCCATAAGTCATGCACTCGTCACGTACGGAATTATCGCGAGCATTAATTGTTGATGTTGGACTTCTCCATTCTCCCTACGACTCATCATGTAACCAATGTGATCTTCCCCCGACACCGCTCCTTCTGTTCTCAACACGCAATTCCGGACCCCAACCCCGTAATCCTTCGTCTACCCGCTTCATGAAGAGATGCTCACAAAAATTATCAAAATGCCCTAACAACCCATAGAGATAGCAGTACACTTCAAGTCTCTCATACTTGAAAGACACCATTTTTGCTTCACCCCCTTGCTTCTTGATCTTCTTCTCTCTTCTCAATGGGACCCGAACATCAAGTAAGACACAAATTCTCATATATGAACGCCAAAAGTTTGTCGTGTTCTTCACATCATACTCCATGAATTCACCAATGAAGTTAACAAGACTTTTACCCACCGCTTCAATCATGAACCCCAATGGCACAACATGTACCTGAACCCAGAACGACACGTAGAATAAAGGAATATCTCTTGGCATAGTTCCTTTTGGTACAACACTAAGAACCATCAAGTGTTTATCAAAGTGTCATGGACCTCGTTTTAGGATTCGTTGCACATCTAAAGGATGATAAAAATGGAAAACAAAAAGACCTTGCTCCACCTCCTTGATCACCACACCCCTCCATAGCCACCACACACCCGCCAAACGATCCTTCATAGAACCAACCCTAATGGATTTGTCAATCAAAAAACGTCCCACTAGGGTTAGGGGTTGATAAGCCAATGAGTCGGTCTCCTCCTCACTCTCCATTTCCAACTCGTCCTGCTCCTCCAATCGCAGATGCTCCATGTGTCGTAGAAACGTTGCAAAAAGATGTACATTCATTTTTTTTGTATTTCTTATAAATTAGAAGTTAATATGTATATAAAGTTCAGGGGCAATATGGTAAAAGCCGGATATCCTATAATGTAACTAACCCGATTGGTAACTGTTGGGTCTTTAAAGGGAAGCATTGACATTGAGCCCACATAATAATCCCAACTAGTCGCTATACGTTCCCACACTCCTTTTCAACCCTCTCACTCACTCTCTCTCTCTCTCTAATTCTATACAATATATTTTCCCCCTCCACAACCATCAATATTCAATACCACCCCACCCCTTCCACCACCCTTCTCTCTCCTCTAAACAATTCACACACACAACACAACACAAGAGGAGATTAGAGAAAAACAAAACAAAAAAAACAAAAACAAAAGGTGGTAGATGCATGAGCCACAACATAACACAACACACACATTATCTCATATACCACACTTACCACCTTGTCTTCCCCAAAATCCTATAATTCCCCTTTCTTGCTTTTTTGCCTCAGATTTCTCCCACCTCACCACCACAACCCCACTTGGATTCTCTCTTCTTATCCTTTTTCAGGTACCCTTTTACCAACATCAATGGCTTGTTCTTCTCTTTCCGTACACCTTTTTGTCTCTTTCTGTTTATGTACTTTCCTTCCTTCTTTCCTCTTCTTTGTGTGATGAGTTTTCTTTTCATGGTAGCATTTTGAGTTGACTGAGGCTAAAGATTTAGTCTTTCTCTTATTGGCTTTTGTGGGTGTGTCTTGAATTTTTTTGTTATAAATGTGTGTGTATTTGGTTTGTGATGTTTGTGGTCAAAATGGGTTTGTCTTGTTTTGTTTTCTACCATCTCTTTCCAAGAAAGGTGGTAGGTTGATGAAGGTTGACTTCAACACAAGGAGAAAGACTTGGCTTCTGCATGATTTCTGTTTCCAATTTTTTATCCCATTCAATATTTTGGGTATGTGGGGGATTTCATTTTGCAAAGTATGATACCAACTTTGTTTTTCTCAAAACAAAATTGCTTTTTTTTCCTTCTTTGAAAACAGTTCGTTCTATCATGTTTCAGTTTTAAAAGGGGTTGATGGTAGTTTCTGTTCTGCTATGATCAAATTGGATTGCTGATTTGAACAATGTTTACAAAGGTAAGATTGGTTGAAATCATGATCAATGTTTCTCTGTCATTTGTATCTGTTTGTTTATGACGACTTTGTTTAAACTTCACAAAAGTCAAAGCAGGACCAACTATTAGCTAAATCTTGTTTGTTGGATCTAATTCTGAATGTTTAATCATTCTTTTCATTCCTTACTGTCAACTTCTGGAGATAATCAACTTTTTCTGGTCTATAACTAGTCATGCATGAATGTCCTTGCAAGATGCCTTTTATCTTTGCTGATTGGTTGAAAGCTATGAAACACCGACACAGACACGATACGGACACAGACACCGGTTTTAATTTGAAAAATACAAGTAATTGAAGTATCGGTGTCAGTTTTGGTGTCCGACACGTATCGTGTCGGACATCAGACACGCCTTCAACCGGAAGTGCGGGTGCCACATAGGTTGAAAGTTGTTTTATTTTGGAATTGGTAGTGAATACTGACATTTAACATGACATCATTTGATTTTGAACTGACTTTGGAACTTTTTTCCTTCCTCTACAGGTCTAAATAATCAATCATCTTTATCAGCCTGAAACTGTTTTATTTGTGTTATAGCTACTTCACCTCCTCAATTGAAAGAAAAAGTTGGTGATTATGCTCTGATAACTTGGTTAAATAACTGGAGCTAACAATGGTAAGCTTAAGAAGGCGCAGACTTTTGGGACTCTGCTCAGGTAATATTGGTAAACATATTCTATCTATTGTGGAATGCATTGGCTGCAAATGATTGTTAGAGTTTGAGATGTCAATGTAGTTGGGATCTCTTTCTCTATTATGATGCATGCTTTGTTGTCCAATTTGTTTTTAAAAAATTGTGGACTGGTTTGAAGCAATGTAGCACCGACAGTTCAGGTTGAAGATGTGTTCGGTGTCCGACATGTGTCATGTCGGACACCAACACCGACACTGACACTTCAACTACTTGCATTTTTCAAATCTGCCTGTCTGTGTCAGTATCGTGTCTGGTGTCTGTGTCGTTGCTTCGTAGGTTTTATGGAAGCAAGATAAATTCATGTCTATGGCAGTCTGCAATCTAATATTTGAGTTGTAATCTAACACTTGACTGGCTTAATTTTCCAAACAGGAAGCAGTTCCTTTGTCACTCCACTTCCTCTATATTGTGAGAATCTAACAGGTTCTGAAAATTCAACCTGGCATGCCAAACCCAAGAGTGAAAAGCCTGTGCTTTCAGATGATGCAAGCATCCTGGATAGTGTAGGAAAAAGATTGCTACTAGTAAGTAATTTTATATATGTTTCTTTTTTCAAAATGTTTTCCCCTACAAAGATAGTTCTGAGGATTTTCATCCCCTTGATATATCTCTTTAGGGCTTCTTTAATTTGAAATTTCATTTCAACGAGCTATGATTCATAATCGTTCAGACATTTATTCTCGAAAATGATAGCGCACTTTTTTTATTTCATTTATGCCAAAACGTTGTACAAGTCTTCTTCTCGTCCTAGTACTTCTGCTTTATCCATTTGGCCTCAGTGTCACATTGCCTAAGCAAAAAATCAAGAATTCATCCTGAGGAATTATCACTGAATTTATCGACTGTTTTAGAAGCATTCTGTAGCATTTTAATAGGAAAGGGGAAGAGTGAAAATCTGTTGAAGAGTAAGTTGTAAAAATGGTCATCATGACTCATGTATATATATATATATATAGCAGTACATGATATCGCTTGTAATGATAAACATTTCTCTCTTCATTACTCTTGTTTTATTAACCATGAAGCTTTATCTGATTAGATGGGGTGGTTAGATTAGTGTTTTGTTACTAGAATAAAAAAAGATTCTAGATTGATTTCCATCTAAAGGTTGATGAATTGTAATTAGCATGTGTTGTTCAAATGTGATCAAATAGATGTATACCAAGTTGATAATCAGTCAAGAACTTATCCTGAACTGTTTTATGTTTTCCAGAATACTGTTGTGCAAGAAGAACCGGGTTCATCAAATATTTCTGGTTCAAGCTCATCCAAAGAGCAGCTTATTCCACAAACCCTGGGTTAGTTGTTTACCACCAGGCTCTTTTCTTCCCATTTCTGTTTACACATGGCTTAGTTTGTAATGACTAAAATGTTTGGAGTCATTAATAATTGGAAATGATTTAGAAATCGACTCTCGATGTTTTGCACTTGTTAAAAACTGCAACTTAAATTGATTTACAAGTCAAATCTCATGTATGGAACATGAATTGCATGGACCTTAATTATATTTGTAATTTGCTTTAATACCATTGGAACAAGTTAGATGGTTTACTTTACTTTTTGATAGCTTTATTTGACTGTGACCTATTTTACTGACTCTACATATAGCAGAACCTCCAATTAAACGTAGGAAGCGACATAGAAGAAAGAATTTGCAAAATCAAAATCCTTGCATGAGAGGTGTGTACTTTAAAAATATGAAGTGGCAGGCAGCTATAAAAGTGGACAAGAAACAGATCCACTTAGGAACCGTTGGCTCACAAGAAGAAGCAGCTCACTTATATGACAGGTACTACTTTGAATTCTAGAATGTTACTATTAACACTATTGCTTTTGATAACACCCAAAGTCATGGTGAGAATATGAATAATGCCTTTCGGTTGCATTCGATAAGCTGCCAATTTTCTTCTGTTCTCAATGATTGATAGACAACCTAATACTTTGTATGTTTTTGGATATCTGCTTTTCACTGCTCAGACCTTCTTTCTACCATATTGTTACGGATCCGAATCCTCTGCAATCTGTAAAGTTGTGCAGTCATGCATTCGACGGATTTGGACTGTTAAATCTTGATCGGACGGTCTATATTTTTTAACATATATAAAACATAAAGTTATAATATAGATTGTCAAGTTAAGTTAGGATTAGACGGACAAGATCTACTGAATGCATTACTGCATAATATGGCGACTGCACAGGACGCACTTCCACTTTGTTACCTAACACATAATGTATAATTATGTCATAATCATTTTTTTTTTGGAGCTTTATTAACCACAGTTAAACTGGATTGAGTTCTTACCTCCTCTGCCCCCAAATAAAGCTATGAATTTGTAATGCCTCTTTATTTGTGTTTTTTCTATTGCATAATTTTATTTGTGGTGTTAGGTGGTCTGAGTTATGAACACTGCCTCTGTATAAGCATTCTTCTGAGTTCTGAGCAAGGCACTTAATATTTTGAAGAATTTTCTACTTTTATTTTTTAAGAATGTAGGGATGCTACTTATATTATTTTGATATATTTTATGTATATGCTTGGTTCTATATGGTGTTGATTGATCTATCTAGAGGCTTTGTTTGTTGTTTGGCATGGCCGTAAATGAATAGTCTTACTACTTTGGTTCTATTTATAAGAAAACTTTGTAGTTTAAGTTTCTTTAACTCGCCTCATATAATATAGATCGATACATCGGTTATTCAATAAACCTAAAACTACAATTTTTCTTATAAATATGATCAGATGGAGTATATGGTAAATGAATTTACGATTCTACAAATGCATCCTATTCATAGAATCATACATTACCACTAATTTTGTGTTAAATTATCTATTCTCTAACATAGTGTATTGACCATGACCTACTACTTTGTATGAATGACATTTATTTTTCTCCAGAGCTGCTTTTATGTGTGGTAGAGAGCCCAATTTCGAGCTACCGGAAGTAGAGAAGTTGGAACTGCGTAAATTCAAATGGGAAGAATTCTTGGCGATGACTCGCAAGCAATTACACGTAAAAAGTAATCTCTCTTTAACTATTTCACATTCATTTTTAGATGAGTTTAATTATTATACAACGAAGTGTGTAAATAAATTTTATACACTAAACTAATCCAATCACATTTCACCATCTTGTCATATTGTAAATTTTTCTAATATAGTTTGAAAGCTCTTATTACACAATGTGGCAAGACGGTGAAACATGATTAGACGTATGTGTAAAAAAACTTACACCGTCCGTGTATGATTATTAAACTCTTTCTACATATAATTTGTTGTCCTTAAATTTTAACAGTTCCATATGCAAAAAAATTTAGAAAACAAGAGAAGGCTTAGTCCTGAACCGCATAATGGTCTTGAGCTGAATCCATTGCATAATGCTGATTGGGAGAGTAAGCAAGAAGTGTGTGGCTTCTCTGCTTGTGAAGATGCAGAGCAGAAAAAACCAGTCTCTTAAAAATTATGATTATGGAATCATGAGTGAAGAAGAAAATTTCTAGTTCTACTGATAAATAATAGATCCATTTTAATTATAGAGAAAGACAGCATAATGTTAGACCTTGATATATAGTATTTATTTATTATAATTCTCAAGACATGCAAATTACTATACCTTAACTCAATAAATAGAGTCTATCTAGTGCAACACTACTTATTTTTTCATGCAATGGAAATAAAGATGCTTCTCTTAACTTCTACTGTCAGTTAAATTTTACTGTTTTTAATCCTACAAACGGTCCATGTTTATGTTAGAATAATTACATATTAGTATTTTTTGGAGATTCATTAAGTAATTCTTAATGTTTTTTTTCTCGATAAACAATGGTTCATTGATGGAGCACTAGGGGTGTTTGAACCCGAGTATCAGAAGTTATTTTGTTATGTCGTGGTGAAATAATGCCCTTCTACAAACGGTCTAAGTCAAATTAGTACAAAAAAGTGATATACGAAATCAAAAGTTATAAGAGGTAACTTTTTTTTTGGTAAATAAGAGGTAACTTTCTTTATTCACGAGTATAGATAAGGCCCATGCTTCGTACAACCCCTTAGCTACTCACTAGAACCCTCATATCACCCTTTATTCCCAAAATACTCCTGAACGATGGAAGGGGTTCGGCGCACGGCTGATCGATTTGGATCTGCACACGCTTGGTCGAACTTAGTCAAAACATAATTTCGAGTGTCTTGAGTAAATTTGACTGGTTCGGCGCAGCGAGATTCGATCAAGTTCGATCAACCGTGCGTCGAACCGTGCATAATCTTTTACAAAAAAAAATAAAAACCAAATTGCAGTAAAGGCTTTTGGTCTTTTCACACCAAAAAGGGGGTTCTAGTGAGTAGCGGGGGGTTGTACGAAGCATGGGCCATAGATAATATTCTAAGTTAATAATGGCTTGATGGTTAGGTCGATATCCGATCATTTTCTTCTTGGATATTTGGCCCAATCTTATATCTATATCTATATCTATATATAATACAAATCAAAATAATCTCATTAAATAATTTCACACATGTCAATCTCTCATTCATCTAGAAATTAATACTCCTATTACAATTTACAATTTGCATCAAACTTCGTTCCATTCAAAACACTTAACTCTACATTTGCAGTAACTATTTGACCAATTTCTTCTGCATGTTTATTTTTTATTTTCTTTATTTTCTTTTGTGATTTTAACTCAATTTTCATGCGGAGGGTGCCAATAGGCAGAGAAACAATAATAATTTGAAATACAACCCTTGCACTTTTGTTTGGCATCGTTATCTATTCTTTTTGAGTTAAAGTTTTAATTTCATGTAATATTATTCATCTTTCTCTTCAATGAAACAAGAAATCTACTTGAATAATTATTAAAATGCGAGCATAATTAGAGGTGGAAATTTCTACCTGTTAGTGGCATCCCTTGGGGAGTGTTCCATTCGGAGCCCTACGGGTGGGAAATTTTTCCCGTGGGTACAAGGATGGGGTAGAAAATTATCACACAATCAATTTGGCGTTCTTCGGGACGTGGACCATATCCCCGCCCTGAATATATTACATAAATATTCATATTTTAGATATATTTTATATTATAAGTAATTGATTTTTTAGTCTTTTTATATGTATTTTTAATTAAAAATATTAATAAAATATTGAGCTATGCTAGTTTTATATTTTTATTCTTACTTTTATACTTTTTAAATATTAAAATATCAAAGTAGGAGTAACTTTAATAATTTGTATATTAAAATGTGAAACTTTTAATTTTTTACTCTTACTTTTATGTTTTTTTTCTCAGTTTATTATATTTCAATTCATATTTTTGCTAATTTTTAATAAGTTTACGGCATCTCGCAGGGACCATGGGGATCTGTAGTGGAGAGCAGGGGCGGATTTACATAGACTTGAGGGTGTGCAGTTGCACACTCTTAAGTTTAAAAATCTGCACTAATACCCCTATGAAAAATATATTTTGACACCTTTAGTTTTGTTTTTTGCATTCTCTGCTCCTATTTTTCTCTTTCTACTGCTAGCTACTCTTTCCTCTTGCAGCTCTAAGGGCAATTGGTACTATAACTATGAATTGGCTACCCAAAAAATAATATATGCATTCGAATAATCGAGTATATTTTATACTAGTATATATTTAGCTACCCCAATGATGTGATATTTCGATACCCCAACTATATTTATTTGTCAAAGGAAATAAAAGAACAATAACAAGTCTGTTAGTTTTAAGTCCCACTAATCTTATTAATACAAACAAATATGGTAAATTTTGTTAACTTGAGGATCAGGGATAATTTGAGAGACGGCGATGGGGAGTCGGGGGTATTCCCCGCCTCAGCTCCTTCCCATTGCCATCCCAAGGAGTAATCAAAGAAATCTGAGTTTTGTTCATGTAAATCATTTTGAAATGGCCGGTGTAAAAAGTGATGAATTTTTATATTGAAGAATATTAATTGTACTTAATTAATTAAACTATGGTCAATATTGAATTATTTTCTGTTTATTTTTGTCTTTTCATGAAAACACAAACATAACAATTTGAATATTAATAGTTTTAGGAAAACCATTATTTTTTATTAATTACTAAGGTATCTATTAGATTTATTTGATTATGAAAATATAATTTACATTTATTTAAATCAAATAATTAATTTTAAAGAATTATTAGTGGGATTCCTACGGTGGTTTCCCATTAGGAGCCCTACGGGTGGGGAATTTTTTCCTGTGGAGTACGAGGACGTGGGAGAAAATCCCCCAAAGTCAATTTGGGGTTGGGACAGAGACCATATCCTCAAGATCGAATATATTACATTATATATATATATATATATATATATATATATATATATATATATATATATATATCATAAGTAATTGATTTTTTAGTCTTTTTATATGTGTTTTTAATTACAAATATTAATAAAAATTTGACTTGTGCAAATTTTATATTTTTATTCTTACTTTTATACTTTTTAAATATTAAAATATCAAAGTAAGAACTTTTTCTTTTTTGTAACAAAAAATAATATCAAACTAGGAGTAACTTCTATATTTTCTATATTAAAATGTGAAACTCTTAATTTTTTAAGTCTTGCTTTTATATTTTTTTTCCCATTTGATTATATTCTGATTTGTATTTTTGTTAATTTCTAATAAATTTATGACAACTCCATGGGGACCGTAGGGATCTGTAGGAAAGGGGATGAGGGAGGAACCCCCCAAATGAGGATTGGGGGCAGGGATCGGGGACAGTTTGGGTGGCGGGGACGGGGAGTGGGGGAGTATTCCCCGCCTTGGCTCCTCCACATTGACATCCCAAATAGTCAAAGAAATTCGGGTTTGGTTCATGTGAATCATTGTGAAATGCCACGTTGAAAAAAGTGATGAAATTTTATATTGTAGGATATTAATTGTACTTTCTTAATTAATTAGAGCATGACCTATATTGAATTATTTTCGGTTTGTTTTTGCCTTTCCATGCAAGCTCAAAAATAACAGTATAAATATTAGTAGTTTTATGAAAATCGTTATTTTTTTATTCACTTCTAAGGTAACTATTAGGTTTATTTGATTATGAAAATATGATTTACATTTATTTAAATCTAACCATTAATTTTACAATTTGCCTAAGTTTTAAATAAAATACCCAAAAAATAGTTCTACTATTTTATCGTTTTTTGCTTTGATTGTGAGCTACTCTTTTTCATTTCACCAAATTTGTTCAAAACTCTTTATTTGTTTGTTATCAGTATTATGAATATTATTTTTAATTTTCTTATTTTCTATTCCATAACAATCCATATTATTAAAAAAACTTAATTATATAAAAATTTCTCATTTTCAAACATCAATTCTCCCGTGCATCGCACGGGTCAGGATACTAGTTTATCCACATAGCTCTACAGGAAAATAAAATTTATTATTGTCAATAAAAAAGGAAAATAAAATTTATCAATTTTACCTATTGAAATTTTTGGTAAAAAAAAAACCTATTGAAATTGAGTTTTATCAGCATTTGTTATTTTATCTTAAATAAAGGATATTATATAATTTCAGTCAATTACATAAACAATTTACTTATCGATGTAAAAATATTTTATAAGTTGTCTTTGAATTTAAATTTTAATATATATTAAACTAATAAATATGCATACAAAATTTCTCAGTTCATGTAATTTATTGGTTAATTTTATTAAAAATTTGAAGAGATTTTAATTTTTCTATAATTCACATAACTCTTTTTATGATTTTAGAACATGAAAAGGTAAATGAATTATCCTAAAAGTTCAGTTCATTGAACTTATGTATCTAGGGAACAAAATTTGGGGGAGGACATATTGTCCAAGTTCGCAAGAACCAAGAAGGTGGGAAACAATACTTGGTCATTGAAGGAAAATGAAGGATACTTTTATCACTAACTTGTATTCTTAAAGGAAAATGAAGGATTCACATTTCTAATAGGAATGGGGAATACACTCATTATGTCGTAGATTGGCCAATGAACATGAAGGTCTAGAGATGCACTTAGTTGAGAGTAAGAATACACTCATTATATCCGTAAGTTCTAGCTCAACTAACAATTGCCGAAATTGTTAGGCTGAATATCATGTCTCAGGTTCGAATTTGGGACCTCACAGTTGTGTATCTGAGTTTGTAGTGGTTGTGACCACTTCGTCTATGCTAGAAGAGAATGCGAGAGAGATCGTAAAACTGAGTAACAGAAAGTTTGTTATGATTCATTGATTTGTTCTAACAGATACAATCAGCTATATATATGTACAGTTGGATGGTGAGTCAGCTCTTGGCTGATGATTCAGCATTAATGTGTAATGACTAATATATCCTTTCTATTACAATGCTTATTTATACATCTATCACTCCCCCTTCAAGGTCAAGTGTGGACTTGAACAAGGTAACACTTTGAGCTTGAACCTCAAATCATGGAACCGAGTTCTTTGGCGCAGAGGCTTCGTCCATAACATCGCAATCGATGCACACCAGAACATGTTGCACAAAGTGAGTTGTTTTGCGCCTACCTTCTCACGAACGGCGTGGATGTCAAGTTCCAAGTGTTTGGTGCGAGCATGAAGCACGCGGATTGTGGGAAAGCATGATCGCACCGAGATTATCACGCAGTAACAGAGGTGATCGTGTGTGGTGATTTGAAGCTCGCAAGTAATGACTGAACCCAGATCAAGTCTGTAGTGGCATTTGCCATGCCATGATACTCAGCCTCGGCACTAGAACGTGCCACTAGAGTCTGTTTCTTGGAGCTCCAGGACACTAAATTAGGACCAAAGAATGAGCAGAACCTCGATGTAATCGCATCTATCATCGTGATCACTAGCCCACCCGAGTCACGATGAAGCACACAGTGAGAATGGATCTTGAGACGCAGGCCGTAGTAATAACCCGTAGTGAGATGTGCCATGTAAATAGCGAAGTATCCTTTTCATAGCACGCCAATGAGTGTCACGAGGTTTGGATAAGAATTGGCAGACCTTATTTACACATTAAGATAGATCAGGTCTTGTCAATGTGACATACTGCAATGCCCCCACAATAGATCTGTACTGAGTTGGATCAATGAGAGAGTCAGTGCCAATTTTTCTCAGTTTAATATTAGCCATCATAGGTGTTGTCATGGGGCTGCAACCTAGCATGTTGGCCCTTTGCAAGAGATCATGCACATACTTAGCTTGTGACAGTAGAATAGAGCCATTAGGCAAATAATGAACCTGCAAGGCCAGAAAATATTCTGGTTTGCCTAGTTTCTTTAAGGCAAATTCAGTCTCCAATTTCAAAATGAGATCATGGATAAGAGTAGAGCTGGTCCCTGTGATTAGAATATCATCTACATACACAAGTGCAAACAATTTAACCCCTTTGTGAGCATATAAAAACAGCGAATGGTCACACTTACTGTGACTAAACCCAAACTTGAGCAGAGATTGTTGAAGTTTCTCATACCAAGCACGAGGTGCTTGCTTTAAACCATAAAGTGACCTATTCAATCTACACACCGAGGATTTTTCAGTGGCTACAAACCCAGGGGGTTGAGTCATGAATATTTCTTCTTGGATGCTTCCATTAATGAAAGCATTATTTACATCTATTTGTTGAACTTCCCAACCATAAGTGAGAGCTAGAGTTAAGACAATTCTAATGGTGGTTGGCTTTATCACAGGTGAAAAGGTTTCTCCATAGTCTTGACCAGGCAATTGATTGTAGCCTTTAGCCACTAAACGGGCCTTGTATTTGGGAGGGGGGTTCTGCAGGTGAGTTAGAAGGCACAGGCTCAACTGGTGGTGATGCAGGGTTTACAGTAGTGGTTGAGATAGGTTGAGGAGGGTGATCTAAACAAGGAAGACTAAGATTGGAAGCTACATTGTCAGTAGGGGCAACCTGTGCTGAAGAACCAGAAACAAACAACTTATGAAAGGGAAAGGCAGACTCATGGAAAGTGACATCCTTGGAAATGTAAATACGACCACTTGAGCTAAGACACTTATACCCCTTATGTTGAGGAGAAGGGCCAAGATTGACACACTCTTGACTGTGAAATTGAAGTTTATGTTTGTTGTATGGGGTGAGTAATGGGAAATAGGAGAAGCCAAAGGACCTAAAGGAGTTGTAATCAGGTATTTTCTTGTACAAGGCTTGATAGGGTGAAATGAAAGAGGGCAGGGCTTTTGTAGGCAATCTGTTGGTGAGAAAAACAGCATTGGTGAAGCTATGGTCCCAAAAGGTAAGAGGTACAGAGGCATGTGCAAGAAGGGTGAGTCCCATTTCCATTATTTGTCTATGTTTGCGTTCTACGGTTCCATTTTGGTGTGAAGTATAGGGACATGTGAACCTATGAAGGATCCCAAGGTCATTGAGGTGAGGTATGAAAGCTTTAAACTCTCCCCCAGAACAGATTGGATAGCTTTGACTGTGGAGTTGAAATGATTGGTAACTAGTTTGTGGAATTGGTGAAAAGCTTTAAGGGCATCTGATTTACGTTTGAGAAAATAAATCCAAGTGAACTTGGTGCAAGCATCAACAAAGGTAATGAAGTCGGAGTAACCTCCAGTGGATGGTGAGGGAGAGGGGGCCCAAAGGTCAGTGTACAATAGCTCAAAAGGTGTGTGGTAGGTGGTTTCAGTGAGTGGTGAATGTGTACAATGGGATTTACCAATAGCACAAGATTTACACACAACAGGCATTTCATTCATAGGTAAAGCATTATTACAAAGTTTAAGCACAAACTTAACAACAGATATATTTGAATGCCCTAACCTATAATGTCAAATAGGAAAGCTAGTAATACTACTATGAGTGGTGGTGGTGGGTGAAACATGTGTTAATGCAGGTGAACTTACAGTAGCAGAAACAGATGGTGAATACACCTTAGGTACAACAAAAAGACTAGGAATAGAAAATACTCCATCAGCTCCACGCACACCTTTAAGTAAAACTTGCTTAGAAACCTGACATTTAACAAGACACATGGATGAGTGAAACTCAACAAAGACATTATTATCAGCACAGAATTGCCCTACTGCAATTAAATTACGTGTAGCGTTAGGTACATGAAGGATAGTGTTAAGTTTGAATGATAACTTAAGGTTATTTGTGGTGTGTAATGTGGTGGAACATATGGCTTGGATTAGGGAACGGTGTCCATTGCCCATGGTGACCCTCTCAGGTCCATTGTAAATAGTGTTATGGTGTAAATAAGTTGAATGTGCACTGAGACTAATAGAAGCACAAGTATCCATATGCCAACCTTGTCCTTGAAGATCTTCTAGAACAACTACAGATGCACTGGAAGAGGGCTCATAGTTGGTGAAGGCAGAGAACACTTGAGGTGAGGCAACAACAGTGTTAGCAGTAGCTTTGGAGGTGTTCCCTTCCTGTGGAGCTTCTGCAGTTGAGTTGTTTTCTACACTTGCAGGTTGTGTAGGGGCTTCACAATAGCTTTTATCGAACCGGTGCCAGCAATCGATAGCAATGTGGCCTTGCTTACCACAAACTTGACAAGTAGGGCGGGGAGGACCACCACGGCCACGGCCACGAGAGTAACGACCACGGCCATGACTTGAGAAACGGCCAGAGTGACCACCGCAAGTAGACGTATGAGCAAGATTAGCGGTGACTGCCGGAGTAGCAAGTTCTTGACGAAACTTGTCAAGTTCTGATAGCTCCAACACATTTGGTTTGGTGAAAACCATGAGCACAATTGAATTGTACTCCTTAGGTAGGCCTTCAAGAACCACATCAACCAGGTCGTTTTCAGAAACGACGTCACCAACCGCGGCGAGCGAACTTGCAATAGCGCGAACATGAGCGATAAACTCAGCGATACTCCGAGTACCTTTCTTTTCAGATCTCAATTGACGGTTCTTCACTTTCAAATCAGCAAGGAAGTGCTTGTGGATAGTATCCCAGACCTGGAACGCATGCGTGCAATGCAACACACGAGGAAGAACCGAATCAGACAATGTAGAGAGAATCCACGTGAATAGAGCTTGATCTTGAACGATCCACTTGCCATAGTCATCAGAAATTTTGTTATTGCGTTCATCTTCAACCGCATTGAACTGCGGTGGGATTTTAGGGTTCACGAGCAACCGATGCAACTAATGCGTAGCAACAACACCAGAAACCTATTGATTCCACAATAGAAAGTTCTTATCATCCAGTTTCAAGGACAATTTTGGTCTGGTGATGAAATGAGAGGATGAAGAATTCGATTGGAAAATTTGAGCAGGGGAATTTGGTGTTGGTGTTACCACTGAGGGTTCCGACGTTGCCATGGTGACGGAAGGCGGTGAACAGAGAGATGAAGCGGAAGACGAAGGTAATTAGGCTCCGAAATCGGAAGATGCGATTGATACCATGCTAGAAGAGAATGCGAGAGAGATCGTGAAACTGAGTAACAGAAAGTTTGTTATGATTCATTGATTTGTTCTAACAGATACAATCAGCTATATATATGTACAGTTGGATGGTGAGTCAGCTCTTGGCTGATGACTCAGCATTATTGTGTAATGACTAATACATCCTTTCTATTACAATGCTTATCTATACATCTATCAGTCTACATATAAAAAAAGAATACACATTATTATATCTATATGTTCCTATTTAATGATTGTCTTTATAGACTCTTTCACTTATTTTCTTTCTATGTACTCTTCATTATAGATGATGAGAACAACACTGCCAAGGAGATTGCAAATGCTGCCCCACCCACCACATACATTACTTCAATTAGAGATAGATGAGGATGCATGTCTCAGGTGATTTCAACTTGCATTACCATCAACGTTGGGAGATTGATCGCTCCAGACATATAAATGTATAAGCTGGTTTAGTTAACATTTATTTTAGGTTTAATGGCTCACCTTGAACCAGTTTGGAAGGTGACTTTAGGATAGATCATCATTTTCCCTTTTAATAGATGTGGGAGGATCCCTAAACTACCATCATAATTATGACTCCATTTGGAATTATTATGCTAATACGCACAACAAGTTTGTGTACATGACTAGACCTAGACATGCTCAAACCAATGACTACATTCGTACAACGAAACGTCATCGTATAATGCCGTATGAGAGTCCTTCATAGTATGCCCCTATAATAGTGTATCGCATCGCATGAGGCATAGGGATCCATAGGGAGCACTTTTATCCCTACCAAGGTTGAGCCACATTTGTTGTTAATTTTTTGGGTATGTCTAGTTGACACTTTTACATTTTTGATGGACTATTTTGGGGCCAAGCATAAGTGGTGCTTTTCGATGATTATATTGTTTCTTTCCTATGTTGATTTATTTGACGATTAAGATTAGTTAATTAGATTCATTAATGGGACGACAATGCGTCTGATTAGTCCTTTGCTTTGAAAACGTTGTCCCTCGTGTGTCTTTCCATTTTTCTTAGCTCAAGCTTAGGTGAGAGCAACAATCGAGTCCGTTCCCACACAAATGATACCAACATTCAGCTCGGAACACAGATAAATATGGCAAGATACCTAAATGTTGAGATGGGACATGAAACTTTAGGATAACTGAAGTGAAGAAAGAATTAGCGAGAGGTGTCTCCGGCCGGATAGAGTGGCTATCACCTACAAGGACTTTGACGCCAAAGGTAGAAGAGTATGTGTGTAAGAAAGGTACACAGTGAAAGCATACCCTAGTGTTTATGTGGATTGTAACTTATATAGGGGTCTTTCTAATTTGGCTCGTGACAGAGGGAGATAGTTACCCCATTACTTGGTCAATTAGGATATGGTATTTCTGTTATTTATTGGTCATTCAACATGTCATAATCATGCAATTCAAACAAAACAAAATATACATATCTAATATGTCATAACTCGACTCTATTTAATATCATTGTTCCAAAAATGCCTCTCGTTAACTCTCCTCTTGTTTTCCTAGACGTGTAAACTCAAGATGAAAAAGTTGATCAAAAAAAAAAACTCAAGATGAAAAAGACCTTTTTAGTAATTATAACTCATTTTTATATAAAACCCATACAAGTAAACTAACTTCTTAATTTATGTGATTTACCAACAAATAAAAAACTTCTTAATTTATGTGTAGTTAAGTATTTTTTTTTTTTGGTCAACATTGTATTTGATTTAAATTAAACAAAAGCAAGTTGCCCGGTAGCAAGCATATTCAAAATTCTCATGTTGACATGCGTCACTGAAAATCCAAATTTAGCATGTTCACTAACTTTTTCAGTTGTAGAAAGCTAAAGCTTCCAAGCTTTCATACAACTAAAAACATAAAAACTGTGCATTTTTAATTGCTCGGTAAGAACAAACAATAATAAGGACCAAAGTCAAGTTTTACCAATTCAATAGATTTTTCAATTTAACCCATTGTTGGTTGCATTGACAATTGCAACAATATGGAGATGTCAATTCTCAAATTTGAATCTTGAGTGTGTCCGTTTGATAGTGTATGTGTGTGTGTGATGCTTATTTACTATTTCGTCTAAACTGACAATAAAAAACCTACAAGAGCATAGTGGTGTCATATCATTTGCATTTGATACAGATACTGGTGTGAAATTGGTGCATCCTTATTTGCAGCGTATCTCAAGGATATCCACCAGCCTCAGAGTGCTTCCATTCAAAAATTCCAAGATATTCAAGTCCCGTTCTCCCCTATTAAATCCTAAAAGCATATTCTCATCACTCTTGCAATTTTCTCGACTCAATCAAGGCTCAATTCATCATGACAAAGAGTTGGACAAGACATGGGATTCAAGTTGGGGTGAATGCCCATCGACAAATTAATTTTTTTTTCTAACATGAACAAATATGGACTTTATTTTGTACATATACCCTTTTGGAGATAAATTACAACTTCTGCAGGGTCTTGCCGGAGTGGGAATTGGCTCCTCTAAAATGAGATGAAAATAAGCAATTTTAACCATTGCTCAAAATCAATGATTGTTATTTTCAACACATCTATGATATGTTACCATTGATTTTCATATCAATGGTTGAAATTTCCTACTTTACACTCTATAGTAAGTGGCTCATTTTAGAAGAGCCACATCCACTTGGCTCAACTCAGATTAAGAGCTATTTCAAGTGTCAACATGCTCTGTAGCACCGACACTTCTGACTAAAGACATGTCGGGTGTCCGACAATTCCTGATGCAACTAGGGATTCAACCAGAGAGCTGGCTGCTGCTCAAAATGCAAGAGAAGGGTTGAGGAGAGTTTGTAAATTCTCACATTTTCTCTCCTTTTACATGACTCCTAAACAAGAGGAAGACATATCATACACCTTTCCCTTCGCTTCTTCTCCTAAAATCCCCATCAAACATATTTGGCCAATGATGTAATTAAAAATACAAAGTGTCTTTCAAAAAAAGAAATAAATCATACCAAATAAACGACCTGCTACTTACATGCTTACTTCTAAACAAATGATCAAATCTATACTACACTTGTCCTTGTCTGCAACAGAAACATGCTGGGCAAGAATTGTTTAGGGGTAATCTATAGATCATTTTTTATCTAAGAAATTCAGTATTTAAGTCATTAAATCCAACTAATTCAAGAAAGTCGAGTGCAAAGACTTAACTAAACAAAGCACTCTAGCCACCTATTTTTTCCATTCATTAAATTCAAACCCCAGAATCTTAAATTCTACACCAACACACATGATAATTTATCGATTAAATTTGATTCAACCCTAATAAACAATAGGCTTTCTAAATTAGCCAAATTTATAACTATTCAGCTAATTTGTCATCATCTATTAACCACTTCCAATTTTAGTCTTTTAATTAACACGAAACATTATATCTTATGCTCTTGGAACACTAACGAATTGCCTATTATGAATTGCCAGCAATTGGAAGTGATTTCTCCAAAAACTTAAGCAACAAGTGTACCCCAAAAGAAGAAAGGTGTTGAACGAAGGGGCAATTTTATACAGGTTCGTTGCTTAACCAGATATCAGAATTCTGTAAAATCATTAACTACAGCAGTTATTAATATCAGAAGATAGCACAAGTTCAAGAGATAAGAGAAACGAGAGAAACAAACTCCTGGGTGCTCCGCCCTTGGACCTTGTGTTTATAACAAAGTGCTCCGGTACCTCCTTAATAGTGCAAGCAAACCATACCAAGGCTTCCCTTTGGATTCAGGACCAGGAAATTCCTCTGATGTGAGATATTTCCGCACCCTATTAGGTGCCAAATGCTGCTATATTGCTTCACCAACTAATAAAAACAAGGCAGCATTCAGAGAGTAATCAAATAAGATTGTTAAAACGTGTTTTAGATGCATAACAATACATTTTAAACTATATATTAGGGTAATTTGAGTCATTCCAAGGTTTATCATCTCCACAAAGCAACAAGTAGTGGATTTCTCAAGTTGGACCATTACTATAACTACCCAGTCACTTCCCTCCACTATTTTCCACTTTTCATCTGTTCCAATGTTACCAAGCACTTTGTCGCCTCCAAATGAAAACAGATAGAACGACACAATTTATTTCATGCATAGTTCTCACTTATGTGGGTTGTATAAATTGCAATAGAATACATAAAAAACATCATACTACCAGACGAGCAATAGTTACAAAAGCTTCAATGCACCAAATTAAGCACACTTAGAAAAATAGTTCACTGGTGCATGAAAATTGTGATATGAATTATCAAGAAATAAGTGCAATCACAATATGACTTTAATACAGACCATCCAATCCTTGGACTCTTGGCCAGATGAATGGTTATGACAATGCAAACCAACATTTCTATATGCCAAGGGATTGAGACTCTAAGTCTAAGGTAGGTTTGGAGTCAATTATTTAGGAGTTGATTTGATTTTAGATTTATTTAAAATGACGTTTCTTCACTTATTAATTAAACTAAAAGTCATTTAACAGTTCTAGATATGGATAGTAAAGTAAACTATAATTCATTTTAAATGTGTTCCAATATGGAAATCAAATTGTAAATCAATTTGAAACCTGTTTTTTAGAAATCAGTTGCAAACACTAAATTTGACTTCTAAATCAATGCAATTCAATTTAGGTCAAAATTTTCCATTTTTGGATAATCCCCAAACACAACCTGAGAGTAGATGTTGATTCAGGTAACTATTGGATTCTGACAGCAACTAAAATGGATAGAAGAAAAGTTATCCTACTCATTCAAGTCTATAAAATTGTAAAAAGAAGTTTTGTAGTAAGTAGCAAAACAAAAGGAATAATGGTCAGAACTAACCTGAGTATGAAGTTTCTCCATAGCCATCCAGTCACCAGGACCACAAAGATCAGACAAGACCGTAGCTACAGTTGATACTACGTCCTTTTCTTCCAACAGCTGAAGCTGAAGATTATCAGCATCTCGATCTACACGTGATCTACCTTCTGACTTCTTATCTGCAGGAATCAAACCATACCAATCATGGTTGTTAGACTCAAAATCAAAATCCTACTTATGATTGAAGAAAGAAACAGAGATCATGTGATTATAACAGGGACAGAAAGATCTTACTTCAAATACAAAATTATCTATCTATATAATAACGTAGGTGGAAAAAAAACTCTAAATCACACTTAACATTGAATTACCCTCAAACTAAAAATGCAAAATGGAGTCACAATTTAACAGCTCATAATATAAAGGCACAGGTTCTAGAAAAACCCCTTAAGTTAAACTAGAAGAAAATAGCCTAATTATAGATATCTTCATAGAATTAAAAGTCAAGAACACAGAGATCATGTGATTGTAACAAGGACTGAAAGATCTTACTTCAAATAAAAACTATCTATCTATCTATCTATATAATAACGTAGATGAAAAAAAAACTCTAAATCACACTTAACATTGAATTACCGTCAAATAAAAAATGCATAATAAAGTCACAACCTAAGCAAAAGTCACAAGTTAACAGCTCATAATATAAAGGCACGGGTTCTTGAAAAACCCCGTAAGTGAAACTAGAAGAAAATAGCCTAATTATAGAAATCATCATCATAGAATTAAAAGTCAAGACACAAGAGCATAGCAAAGGAAGAGAGCAAATCAGTAATGACAAATAGTGGGTCATTCATTAACTTTAAATGAATGAGAGAACTCTCACAAACTATACCATTTTCAGCAGTTTCTTTATTTAGTTTTACACGTAGCATTCAATTGGAATAAAAACCATTTGAATAAATTCATACAAAAAACTTGGTCGTAACACAAGCCTCAATCGCTATTTACGAGTTTCAAGATAACACAATAACTTCTCCATCTAATTTTACAAACATGTGTTTCGAATGGCCACAGTTCAAGTGCCGTCTCTCCATATGGATACCACCACCACAACAACCTCCCTACATGACCTTAGTGTTGCTATCTTTTAGCAGAATTCAAACTCAACTATTCTAATTTAATTATAGTTTACTGCATCAACCTATATGTAGAAAAATGGACAAGATAACGCTAAAAGCCTCTTCCCATTATATGAGGCTAGCCAGATAGATCAAACAACACAATAATGTAATGTCCTATAAAAACCATCTAAATCTTCTCTGATTGACTACAACTTTCTAGGTCTTCCTCTATCCCTATTTATTGAACTATCCTTCGTCTGATCTACTCTATTGGAGCTTTTACAAGTCTTTTCCACATATGACAAACTACTTGAGGAAAGACTCTACCATCTTTTCCAAAATAGGTGCAACCTAGACATTCATTCTAATCAGTCATTCCTAACCTTATCTTGACTTATGTGTCTATTCATCCATCATAACTTTCTTATACCAACAACATCCAGCTTAATTTCTTGTTGGCTCTTTACCGCATAATATTATTCTTGTATAATAACATTGCAAATACTTGTAGCTGTGTTAAAATTTTCTATTTAGCTTTATTGCACCTTTGTGTCACAAATAACACTAGAAGCACCCCCAATTTACCCACCCTACTTGAAACCTAAAGATTACATATATATCTCTCTTTTTATTGCCGTCATGTATAATGTGCCCAAGATACTTAATTTAACTTGTCGCATGGTATAGTCTCCACTCCTTGCCTCTAAAACTAGAATTAGTGTGTCTTCCACTAATGGATACATTAAGTTAAAGTTTGTCTCCACATATCTACCTATCTATTTACTTCTTCTCTCAACCCTCTAATAGATACATTTGAAAAATAAACTTAATGTACATGCATTTGAGTTTACATGACAAAATATTTAAACAAAAAAAGAGTAGAAACCTCATCACACGGAAGAAAGCGAGATTTAGGCAACACAACAAATAGTTAGAGTCAAAAAAGGAATGACTGCGAGGAAAAAAGTGGGTAGATGGAAAATGAAAATTTATTGTGACGAAGTATTGCCTAACTCGTGGTAAATATGCACGACGATTTACAACACATCATACTTTAATGCAGACGAACAAGAAAATCTTTTCAATACATGCAATTGAATGTAACTATAATGAAAAACAATACATCATATATACCCATGACTAAATAATGAAAATCTACATTAAAATGGAAGGTTTTTCTATCAATGATAAATCATTATGGTTGTCAAATTTGTGCGGCTGTTATGGCTGTGAACAACCTCAATACTGGCTGCTATAGCGGGCAGTCAGGCACTACAGCCAGTGTTACTAATAGTGGCCGTGATGGCGTTATGGTGTGGCAGATTTTGTGCCTGCACCCATAGGCAATTTGTGAAGCGCCACTCATCATGGCGGTGCCATAGGTCACAATCCACATTTATATGGCAGAATTTTGCCCATCCATCATTGACAACGCTGGCTACAGAAAACCACTCTGCTATTGACTTCCAATAGCAGAAGCTAGCCACTCTGCCATGCCTCTATAGCGCACTATTGACAACCAGTGTTATCAATCTCAGATAAAGGAGGGTAAAAACGCCATTGCGAGATGGCTGCTATTCTGAAATTATTTATATAGTTTAGAGAATAAACATATATATATATATATATATATATTGACACGCACACTATATCGTTAATAGGATGCCGCCATGACTGAGACTAATTGGTGAGGGATAAATATAGTACACTATATTGTTCTAGTGTATTTTAATGAAATTCCTAAAACGCCTCCCCAAAAAGCCCAAACATCGGAATTTTAAGGGCTTCGATGAAATAGCAGGGCTACCTCGCCGTGATGGTAGCCGCTACTGCTCGGCAACAGCATGTCCTGTAGCAGCCAAGGGCCGCTCTGCTATCTCGCTATTGTGCGTCTATTGACAACATAGAATAAAAGTTGTAAATCCATAGAAGAAATTAGTCAAATTACTAATTCATCTGCACCACAATTAACATACTCATAGACCCTACCTACCTAGAAATGGAAGGGGTGTAGACACTTAAAATGTGAGATTATCGCATTTGATGTGGACACACACACACATGAATCATAGATCTGTTTACACCAAATGTTAAATATTTACACTTTCAATATATATTTTTTTGTACAATGCAAATTTTATCAATCCAATGGTTCAATCATAGTATATTATCTTAACGATTATGTATACAAAGTATCCGATAATTTAGACATTCATATCTACTTAATTTAATTGTAGTTACTTAATAAAGTGATTAAAACAAAGTGACGTGATGAAGTACCGAATAAGTTTTGAATCATATGAAATTGTACAGACTCAACCTACTTAATGGGGACTTTTAATTCAATGGCTAGATTGGTTAAATATGTTCTTTACAAAAAGTTATTAAAAGTGTAAATATGTAAATTTACATATCTGCACACTTCACTTTTCCACTACCGAAGAACAGCCTAATCCACAAAATATCAAGAAACAAGGAGATGAAAACCAACATGCATAAACAGAGGGAACCCAAAAACTGAAGGAATCGCAACTAGACCCAGTCCTCTTAACACCAAACTACCAGCTCCATGTCCAGATATCCAGTCTCAGCTCCTGACAGTTGGCATCAGCCTTGGGAAACAGTTTTTACTGGTTTAATTTCTGTCGCCAGGGTTAATTTTGGTTGATATTCTCAAGATTTCAGTCTTATTATTGTTGGATTTGGAGCATCAGTTAGGATTGGTGGATTTCTTACGCCACCAGGTTTACATTCCAATTTCCAACACAATGCCAGCAAATTAAGTCCTGAGCTAAGTTTCAGGGACGTTCAAGCTTGGAAAAAACATAGAATTGTGCACTTCTAAAATTGAAAAATTCGTCTTCCGGTTGTCACATCTATGGTCTATATGCTCACCACCAAGGTAGTCAAGTTCGTAATCCTAGGTAGGAACGGTGAGGGGTCATAGGTTCGTAAAGCACGGGTTCGTAGCATGAAACGTAGTTCCTATGAAATTGTCCAACTAGTGTATATATGCATATTAAAACATAGGAATAGAGATAAAAATTATAAATAAGTGAAAAAAATCACAAAATAGAAACGCAACCCGACCCGAAACCCGGAAATTACTTTAAAAACACCTTTCAACCTTGGTGCAAACCCTAAATTCGTGTTTGCAGAAAATGGGTTGCAAAACCCGACCCAATCAAAACCTTTTGAAGCACTAATCGCCTCCTTGTCCGTTCCTACCGCTCCTCGGCCGCTCCTGTCCGCTCCTACGTGTCTAACCGCTCCTTCCAACGCTCCTAACGCTCCTGTTGCATTTACGCTTTTAAGGTGGAACGAGAGCGCTGGGTCTCCATGGGTTCGTAGGAGCGACCGCTCCTACCGCTCCTGCAACGAACTTGACTACCTTGCTCACCACTATTTTTCTATTTATTTAGTTAAAAGTTGTAGCATATTTGCTAACGAGAAAGCACCTTTGTAGCAATAGGTGGCCTATAGGCCAAAACTATTTTGAATTATGGTGTCTAAAATGTATATCTAAGTAGACAATTCCGGAACGCATAGTGGAGCGCAGGGACCCCAAAACCACTAAAGCGGTATGGCCACTATTGTGAAGTCTAAAAGGAAGTATATATACTAAATCACAGGCAACATTGATAAATACATAAATACTAGGAAATACACAAAATCAAACGGGCAGTCATAAACTCTTAATAATATTAATTCAATGGTCACTAACACTAATAAACAAGTAATAAATACTAATAACATTCAAAATAATTAAACTGATACCCTAAAGCAGCGCAGAGGAACAGAGAAGACCCAAAGCAGAGCAGAAACAGAATAACACATCAATTGTCCCCGTCTCACAGAAAAAACAAAAAAATGTAGTCTCTGTTAGACTGAAGCAAAACAAAGCAAGAAGTTGAAAACACAGACTTGCAGAAAAGCAGAAGCAGAGTTGCACAAGCAGAAGGAGAAAGAATCGCACCAGCAGGAGAAAGAGCCGCAACAGAAGCTGAAGCAGAGTCGCACGCAGAAGAAGAGGAGAAGACGCATGCAGAGGCCAGAGCAGAGAGTAAGAGATGAGGGAAGACAGAACGTGTGCGATACGACGTGAGACAGAGTGGGAAAGTTAAGAATTTAATTAATCGCTCAAAATTTTGTTTAATTACCCAAAACCCAATAATTAATAAAAAACTGGAAAATTTTGGTCCAAATTAGGAAAATGGCCGTGATCACTGCGATTTACCACAAAAGGCACCGCGATCGCCGGTACATCAAACCCGCCTAGCACCGAAGATCGCAATGCGTCTAGGGTCTGTTCCGCCACCTGGATATACATTCAACACTATTCAAGTACAATACTCCCTCTAGCACATTCGCAGTATAAGCCTTAGAACATTGAAAAATGCCAGACATCAACACAAATCCAAACTCAACATAACCCAACTGTGAAGCTCAATTGTGGCTGGCTTGAAAGGGTGGGAATATATGTATTTATTACCATAGGCACTGCCAAAAATATCGAATATAATGTAAAAAATTTAGTTTCTACACCACCAGAAGTATATGCTAAACTTTATACTCCATACGATATGTATGGTATTACGGCTTACCCTAGATCATTGATAGGCAACCAACTGACCACATTATACATGCACCAAGCCCAATAATATTGGGCATGAGGGAGTGTACTAAAAAAAATCTTAGTCCCGGATTAACTACAGGTAAAGCTCACAAGAGTTTATAAGCAACTGGCATCTCTCTCCTTAAAAACCAATTTTGTAGGCATGAGTTAGACCGAAAACTCTTATATGATATCAAAGCTATCTTATATCTTTATTGGGTCACCCACCACAATATACACGCACCAAGCTCAATAATGTTGGACATAAGGGAGTATACTGCGAAAGACCCAAGTCCCATATTGACTAGAGGTAAGGCCTCACAAGAGTTTGTAAGCAAAGTATGCCCCTCACATTTGTAGCCGATTATGAAAAGATGAGTTAGACCCAAAACACAAAGAAAAATAACGTGGAAAAAAGCCCTGCTTGACAAGAGAAGAGAAATCAAGAAACACTTTCAATAATGAAAAAATGCAATGCCCATATCCTTCAATCAATGAAGATAAATTTCAAAGGATAACCACAAAATGTAATATCACCAAAGAATAAAAAAAAAAAACATTCTGAAAATTGAAGTACCGAAGACTCCCATTTCCACAACTAGCGTGCACTCCTTAGCATCAACCAATTCTGTTGTAAAACCAAAGTTCATCCTCATCACTAAAGACCAACCAACCTGAGGGAGTGATCTTTTCAAAAATGCCATGATAACTTTTCAATATACCATAGCATCTAAATCTAGTCCACATTATTTTCTATTCTGACTTCAGAAAACCTACCAATTGAATCAATGACCTATTCCTCATCCTCAACAGTAAAGGGGATCTCCCTTTCCATGGTCCTCTTAGTTACCCCAGCAATAGCAAATAGCAAACACAACTATGATCTTAAGGGAAAATGATGAAGAATTGTACTACGTCTAGATAAGACCTTGCTCCAAACAGTTCAATACTTACATTAAAAACTTGGTTTTAGACTATAGAGCCCAATGACATTGGTCGATCCATCAAGCACCCTCTTTGTAGAATAAGGTCGATGATTACTGTACAACTACTAGGCAAACATAGATAACCTTTGTCTAATGACAACATAAAAAAAAAGTACCCAAGAAAACATATTTTGTCTAATAACCATAACAAAGACAACATTCAAGAAACTTCTCAATATACCCAAGAAAACATAAAAAAAAAAGTACCAACCATTAAACCTCAACAGCTATGTAAAGCCTCAACTTCACATCCTCACTAGAAAGAGCAGCAGACGCACCTGCTCTCTCCCCAAAGAAATTCAAAAAGAACAAAACTGTAACCCTCTTCAGCAAATTGAATAACAAGAGCCATCCACAGCATAACACAGATAACAAACAAAATAGCACTATACATATCCTACCACATCAATCAACTCCATAAAAAATGAAACCATAAAATAATAACAAGTCCCAACTTGATTTATCTTTTGGTACAGAGCAGCTTCTCAATCAAAACAAGTTTACGATCCTTCACTTACATTATACTCCTTATAAAACTCATAGGTGTTATGAACAAGTCAAACAAGAAATCTCGTCAATAATTCAAAATGTAGAACCAAACATCCTCTCACAAAATACAATTTCAAAACATTAAATACATTCAAGAAACTTCTCGCTATACCCAAGCAAACGAAAAAATCCCAAACATTAAATCTTAACAGCTACAACAGTAAATTGTGAGGAAAGCTCATCAAACAAGAAAGCTCATCAACAACTCAAAATGCAGAAGCTAATTTCAACTTATTTAAAAAGCTATTGTTTCATAGTTATTCAAAATTAACTCAAATCCAAGTCTAAAACACCAAATAATCCATCCACAGTCATATAAAATAATTCTCAACAATCCAATTTTATTGCGAAAATAAAAGGAAAAGAAACCCAGCCATAGAAACAAAGACTAACCAATCGGTCCAGGCAGTGAAGGCTTTCCACCAGAACCAACTCCACCATAACCATAATTCACAATCTGCTTCCCACTACCACCAACATCATCATCATCATCTTCATACTCCTCTTCATAAAATTCCCTTCGTCCCTTCTTCATCATCGCCCCTGGCGCCGCAGCACCACCCTGCATATGACCATAATTATAATGCGAACCCACCGGCGCCGGCGGGACAGCAGCAGCAGCAGCAGCGGAAGAAGGATGATGATTAGGGTAATGACGTGGACCATGGGGTCCACCAAGGATACTACGAACAGGAAGAAGAAAGTAAAACTGCTTATCACCGATCTGAAGAAGATCCTGAGAATCAAGCTTAACAGGAGGGTTACCAGGAAGATGAAGAACACCTTCAACTTGACAACCGTTTTTGCCGAGAACTTCAAGAGCAAAACGACGTCGTGCGAAGTCGTAGTAGATACGAGCGTGGTGACGAGAAATGTTCATTCCACCACCGAGACTTGAAAGATCAACGTCAACGGTGGATTTTTTGGAGTTACGACCAAGGATTATTGAGTAGGTTTGCATGTAGTATTCGAAGTCTTCTCCTTGTAGCTTTGCGAATCCTGCTTCTACATCTCCGGCACCTGCACTCGCCGTTCCCATCGCGTTTGGGAATTGAAGAATTGGGATGAAGCAAATGAAATCAATGAAACTGAAAGAGAGGGTTTTTGAAATTTGCGTGAAGTTGAGGAAGTGAAATGAATAATGAAATTGAAAAGTAGAGAAGAGGTGGGGTTGTCTGAGTTTTTCCTCAGGATGGAAGACGTTACCAAAGGAAATAATAATAATAATAATAATAATAATAATAATAATAATAATAATAATAATAATATTTGGTCAAAAAAAAAATTATTATTATTATTATAATTATAATAATAATATAGTTGACTCTAATTTATTGAGAGAAAAAAAAGAAAGCTAACTCAAGGTAACTTTAAAGGCTCATTTCTAGCTACTCATGGAGTGTCCAACGCTTTCAATGAAAAATTAATTTCCGCTCGTGCTTAAGATCAAATTTTGAACTAATGATACAGATGCAATATGATAATAATAATAATAATAATAATTTCTTCAAATAATAATAATTTGAGTCAAATAATAATAATAATAACAATAATAATTTAAAGAAGTTTGACTCCATTTTATTGAGAAACAAAAAAGAAAGTTAACTCAATAAACTTTAAAAACTATTTTGATGATATAGACGCAATATGATATACAACTACATATGCACGATAGAGACTATCATATAATGTGCTTGATGTGTTTATGATAAAAATTAGATAACAAATGTGTCAAAAAAAATAAGATAACAAATTTGATTTTTTTTTGTTACAAAGATATGTTACCTATTATATATTGTACATAAGTTAATAAATAATGAAATGATATATATTAAAGTCAAAACTATGGACAACTATATGTCATTAGCTAAAAGATATAAAATAATTTTCTATTTTTATATTTTTTAATAAAAAATTTAATTTAAAAAATTTATTACTTATTTTAATTTTTTTTAAATATTTTACATCAATAGATTTTTATATTTCTTAATAATAATTTTATTTAAAAAAATTATCACTTACTTTATTGTTTTTAATTTAATTTCAAATTTTGATTTTTTTACTACATTTATATTTTATTAGATTTTATTTTTAATTTTAAATAATAATAATATAAAATAATAATAATAATAATAATAATAATAATAATAATAATAGGGGCTGCAGCTAATAGGTTCAAGGAAAAAAGCCTAACAAATTAAAAAGCCCAAATGCCATATATATATATATATATATATATATATATATATATATATATATATATATATATATATAACTTTATTATATAAACCATAAGTTTTACATGTCAGCGTCTACGTTACTAATTCAAAGAAAATATGTCATCATCAGCCGGGGCGGAGCCTTGTATAACTCTGGGGTAGCCATTGCTACCCCATTTTTTTTTCAAATTCTTATCTTATAGTATATTTTTTTGGTACATTATCTTATAGTATATCATATATGATGCATTAATAAAATGAAAAGGTGAGTAAAAAGAAAAAAACATGTTGTCCAGAATTCAGGACCCACAAGGTTGGGATGACCGATAATAGCAATATTGATTACTTCCAAATTGCATTTGTTGAATTTCCCAACATTTTAATAACTTTAAATTGTTCCAACTTAAAAATATCGGTCATACTTAAGTCATAGCCTATATCTAAATCTCTAAAACTAAAAAGAAGGATTTCAAAAATAAAAAAGTTATTTGATAACTTTATCTTTTAGTTTAATTTTTTTCCAAATCCATTTATTAATTTACTGAATGTAAATTACACACCAAAAATAAATATAAGGATATTACAAGAAAAAGGAGAATTAGGATTTTTTTTAAAAAATTTATAAACCCAAATCATTTTTTTAGTCTAGAAGTCTTCGACCAGACTCCAGTTTCAGGGGAAAAGATACCCAACTAGTCCTGAGCTCGATTAGAAGGTAAATAAAGTCTAGTCGCGAGTTGTTTCATCGCTAGAAATCAAACTCGAGTACTAACCGAGTTCAATCCTTTAGATGAAATTAATTACAAATGTATAAAAAAAACCTATTTTGAAACTATTATACATCATTTAAAATATGTCACTTATTACATATATAAAATCCACTTATAATCATTGTTATGCTTATGCATAACGTTAATTTTGAGTATATCATTTAATTAGTTTAGCCCCCTCACAAATATTTGTCTAGCTCTGCCACTGATCATCACTAAAAAGCCACGTCCACATTTCCCTGACACATGGCTAACACGTCAACCATTACACCATAACTCGATGGCCATATACACTGATAAGGACGATATAAAAAACAGAAAACCTTCAACAATTATCAACGGCCCAGATTGTCTAAAATTGTGGCTGCAATCTTCACAGCCCAGATTGTCTAATAAAATTGCGGCTGAGAATATCAATGTCTCTCATTTAATTGTCTGATTCTTTCTCTTACCTAGCATTTAAGTTGTTTAATGACCATGGTTTAAATCCCTAAAAAATTGAATCCAAATTGAGCTTTCAATGGCTACGGAATAATCACAACCATCCATTATACTACAGTAATAGATTAGTTTTATACAAATAATAAATTAAATATAAATTTTGGATTTCAAATTAAATATAAAATTAACTAATTTTATGTCTAAGTGGATATAAATTAACTAATTTTATGTTAACAATGTAAAATTAAGTAATTTTTATTGCTAAGTGGATACTTTGTGACAAATAATTAAATATAAAATTTACTATAAAATATTTATAAGTATATGTTAATAATATATTTGCATCTTATTATTATATAACATAATAGTTTAGTTTTAGATCGTGTCTAAAGTATTTAATATCTCACACAATCCACTTCAATATACAACTTCGGGGAAAGACATTCGTAAAAAAATTTGTTAATTTTTAATGTACAATTGAATATCGACCTGTGCAGCGCATATACATACATACATACATACATATATATATATATATATATGTATATATATATATATATATATATATATATATATATATATATATATCAGTTGTTAAAAAAATTAGTATCCTTTTTTCTATAAACCATTTTTTATTACCGTACAATTGGTGCCCAGTATCTATTTTTGTCGGTGACTAAACTAATTGGTGAACTGACCAACTACATGTACTTCGTTCTCTCTGTCTGTGTGGTTTCACCTCCTAATAGAATTTTTTCGCCAACTCATTATTCAAACTCGAGACCTTAAAGTGGGATATGAACTCGATTACCAATCAGACCAACCTTTACTCGTATAAACTCATTATTAACACTCGTTAAGACAAAATATTATTTCTAAATTAATATTGGAAATTCATGGCTGATTTATTTATATAAATTAGATAATAACTAAAGTAATGAAATATTTTTGGTTAAAAAGACATTTTAAAACTTATTTAAATAATAGGCTAAAATGTTTTTCGTCCTTTAATTTATTTTAAAGTTTCACTTTGGTCTTCTAAGTTTTTATTTTTCCAGTTTGGTCCTTTAAGTTTTAAATTTGTTACACATAAATCTTTGTTTTGGACAATCCATTCATTTGAGTTAACAGATGTTAGCGTATCTGTTAAGTTGATGAATAATACGTGACTTTTACATGACTTTTACGTGACTTTTACATCAATTCTAGTTTCGTCCTTTAAGTTTATTTTATATTTTAGTTAAGTCATTTACAATTAAAATCATCATCTTCTTTCCTACTAAAATCACAAATCTTATTTCTACCCAGAAAATTCCTCAAGTCATACTTGATGAGATACTCAATTCTTTTTACTGAGCATCCACTAGTGCAAAAATGACTTTAGACAGCACCATTTAGCATTGGTTGTTTAAACAGCCGATGCTAAATGTAGACGCGGTGGCAATTTTGAATTAAATTGAAGCTTTCAATTTTCACGCTTACATTTAGTATCGGTTGTTTAAACAACCGATACTAAATGTGTGATGCTAACACATTTAGTATCGGTTGTTTAAACAACCCATACTAAATGTGTGATGCTAACACATTTAGTATCGGTTGTTTAAACAACCGATACTAAATGTGTGTCTCTAACACATTTAGTATCGGCTGTTTAAACACCCGATACTAAATGTCCCGTTTAATTTTACCAAGAACACACGTTCTCCTTCTCTCTTAAGTCTCTTCACTCTCTCTTTCACGACTCTCTCACTCCAACGCTCTTCACTCTCTGAACTCTCACGCCATTCTCTACTCTCGCCATCGTTCTCTCCTTAATAACCGTTTGCTCAAGATCGTTTCTCTACAAATCGTGCTCGCCATCGTTGATGACATTGTTCCGCTCTCTACCCATTTCAAGATCGTTTCTCTCCCTTCATCACCGCTGCTCAAGAATGGTAAGTCAAGTTCCCACTTCATCTCTCTCTCTATGTGTCGGCTCTCTCGCTCTCTCTCTCTAGCTCTCTCTCAGCCGCTCTCTGTCTCTACCCAGATCGTTCTCGCCATCGTTGATGACATTGTTCCGTTCTCTACCCAGCTCAAGATCGTTCTCTCCCCTTCATCACCGTTGCTCAAGAATGGTAAGTCAAGTTCCCACTTCATCTCTCTCTCTCTATGTCGCTGGCTCTCTCGCTCTCTCTCTAGCTCTCTCTCAGCCGCTCTCTGTCTCTCTCTAGGGTTTATTACATGTGTTTGCTTTTTATCGATTGTATGAATTTTAGGTGAAGGATTTAGGGTTTATGTGGTTTTAAAACTTAATTTGTGATTATGGGTTTTAAAATTTAATTTGGGATTTAGGGTTTAAGAGAAATAATCATAATCAAAGGGGTGAAGTGGAATCGGCCCTGATTATTTGCTGTAGTAATATGCTTAGATGATTGATGCGTTTTCTTGAAATTGGGAATATTGTGGGTTTAGTAGAGAATTAGTGGTAGTTCACGTCACATGTAGAGCCAAAGCCAGAATCTTAATGTTGATGAAATTTCTTGTTTCTGTTCATCTAGTTTGAAGTATATTAATCTAATGAGAAGAATTTTTTATTCAAACTTGAATCATTCTGCTTATTTCAATTTGAAGTTTCGTCATTAACACGTTCTGAACCTAAGCATGAACTCATTAATCTGAAGCTAAGATCTGGTTTGAATGCTTGAGTGTCCAAGTTTGGTCCTAAAGGTGTAAATTTCTTCATAAAACTTGGCTAATTCTTCTGTGTTGGCCGTATTTTGGGGAATCATATATGTAACATCCCTGCATATATTATCTTGATAACAGTCCAAACTCCACAAGCCTCAACATTAGGTGGGTCAACACACCGAACCAAAACACCTCTTTCTACCTAGCTCAAATTTGTTAAGTAATCTGCTAGCTTATTATATTCATGAAAAACATGAGAAATAGTGACAGTTCAATTTAGAAATACCGAGTGTCTTGGTTGACATGTGACCAAATGACTCTAGATTGGATGGGAAAAAGAGCGGCATTTAAATGGTAGATTTGTTACTTTTCTAATGTAATATAAATTGGTAGCCTTAAAGTTAATTATGAATGAGACTCTTTTGATGAACATGTGATTCCATTTTGTGCCTCTTCTACATATACGTGACTATATATTTATATAGTTTGTGAGGTTTTTTCTACTAATTAAATTTGTTTGATTCATGAAATGACCCCGCTTTTGTTGTTGTTCTTTAGTTGCTGTGTGAAGATATGTGTGATGCAACAGATATGTGTGAAGATTGTGAATTGAGCAACTAAGGACTGGCTATCTTTACTTGTTGTTCACAAAGGACGCATGGATACTCTCGCTTTCTACTTTGGGGCGAGATTTGGTTTTGGTCAAGTCGATGTGTAAATCAATTCTTTTCTTCAATCCTTTATGTTATCTTTCAGAAATCATCATCTGTGTTGAATAAGAACATGTTTTGGATGCATGACATTTTATTTTACTTCCAAACTTATATTTCTTACATGGCAATATTGATTTGAATTTGCCAGTCTTGTGTTTCCCATAGAGATTTGGTTAATGAACAAGCATTATAATGTAAACTTTTCTTTCTTGTTTAAATCTTCATTACAATTGCAGTGTTGAGATTGTTTCTATGTGTACCTATGCAATACTTAACATCTTGTTATTCGTTCGACTGAATGCTTGGATAAGTATATTTTGACATGGAAAGATTATGCCAACACAAACTGTCATGATATTGACAAGGTTCATCTACTGCTTGTAGGTAGCATTTAGCTTGATGTTATACATTTGCAAAAGGAAAATTAATTTTGAGAAAAAAAAGTCAAGCAATGAACTATTTTTCCTTCCTTATTTTTCTTCACTTATATTGGATCAAAATGTTTATTGCAAAAGAACTATTTCTTTGACAATTCATCGCTGCTCGCATTCTAGTTAGTCACATTTATTTATCAGAACTTGAAGGAGTGATCTCTCATGTGAAGAATTTGCATTCGAGATTCTATGATTCTCTCTCTTTATATAAATAAAAATAGGATGTTTGACACTTTGCATTGTTTCCATGAATCTACCAACAATTTGTCGCCAATATCAATTTTTGTGTTCATCTATATGTTTGATGTTTTGCATTGTCTCGCATTAGTCTACATGACATGTCGTTAGCAAGAAAATTTGTGTGTGTGCGCCATGGATCTACTTGAGAATCTAAAGCAAATATACGTGTGATTTGCATCCGATCTGTGATGACGTGCAATTCTTCATATAGGAAACGCTGCTCACTATGATTAATGATCTGTTGACAATATATGAGGTTGTGACCGAATCGCAAAGGAAAAGCCACCGCCAAAATGAATGGCAACAAATCAAAATCGGGTTCAAAACAGGTAAAAAATCTTGAACCTCCATTCTTCCTTGTGTATTATTATTGGTTTATTATCATAATTGTATTATTCATTGTCTGTAATCTAATAAAGCATCAACACTAGCTTTGTGACTATCATAGATCCATATATCTATTAAGATGTGTGTTTTGGGTACTTTAGTGTTAGAAAATTCAAATACTCAAAATTTGTTTCTCTAAACTACTGCATTACATTTCCATTATGCAATAATTTCTAATGACAAGTGAATTAAGTGACCAAGGTGAATTTCCATGTGTTATATATCCCCTTGTTTTGTTTTGCTTTGCTTGGTTGATGATGTTTAGGTCTAAGAAAGTGTTCAGATTCCATTGGGAATGATTTTAGCTATTCCACCATTTAACTATCCTGTCAATCTTGCTATCTCAAAAATTGGTAGCACTGACTTTCTAATGTTTTTCCTTCCCCGTTTTACTAAACAAGGTTGCCTTTCTCAGTTCAATCAAGTGTTGAACATTGAGCTGAGTCACATTATGGAGGTTAAACTGGAACAATGTTTTTTATAATTTGTTTTGTTGGTCATTAATCTTGAATTTGGTCATTAATCTTAAATAAATTTGTAAATTTTAGGCCTATAAGTTTCTGGATGAAAAATGGAATCCGAAGTTCGTGGTGATTGTGGCCTAGAAAAATCACCATACAAATTTTTTCCAGCTTGGATCTCCTGACAACGTGCCACCTGGTAAACTTGTAGCTTAGAAGTTTGTCATAGTTCTGTTTTGCCTGATGTTGATTTCATTTCACTTTTAGCTAACCTCTTGTTTTGCAGGAACTATTATTGATAACAAGATTTGTCATCCCAAAAACTATGATTTCTACTTGTGTGCCCATGCTGGAATGATAGTGAGTATCCACTACTTTTGTTGATAGTGTGGTTCATTCTGTTTATGTTACAATTGAAAGTTGTATGCATGTGGCTTACTTCATGTAATCTAATTTTAATGTATCATTTGTGTTTCTACCAAGTAAGTGCGCTTTCTTTTTTGCTTCAGTGCTTTACTTTTCTTTGTTGGAAAGAAACTGCACTTTACCCTTTCAATTGCAAAGATGATATATATATATATATATATATATATATATATATATATATATATATATATATATATATATATATATATATATATATATATATATATATATATATATATATATATATATATATATATATATATATATTTATGACATAGGTCGTATATATGTTCATAATGGATCTTTGTTCTTAAATATTCTAAGATACCTAGGCGTAAAATTAAGATACTTCTGTGTCAAACCAGCTATACTAGATGATGTTATCTGAGCCTTGAGCTAGCCAACTTAAAACTGAAGCTGGATGATATTATTCTTATTACTATAGTACCCTTTATTTGTTGCTCTTGTTCCAGTTTTATGTATTTATTATCTCTCCCAAGTTATGGTGGCTTTGGTGATCAGATGCTTCTACTTCTAACTAATCCTTGTGATCGTCATGTTCTCCTTTGGAATCTATTCTCACTCTACAGTTCGGTGGGTTGGTGTATATGGACATTGTGTTAGTCCTTGCAATAGCTCAAAGACTCAACATGAGCTCTTACTAGTGATCTTGTATAAGTTTACTAAGTACTCTAGAATCTAGGTGCTAAGTCTTCCAGTTATAACAATATTTGTAGATTTTTTGTAAGAAACTTGTAGATGTTATAGGATTAATAACTTGTATTGTATGATATTAAATTTCAATAGAATTTGAAGTACTTTTATGAATTTATTAATTTATTCTGAAATAACTTTGTATATCGGATTTTAAAAATTGGCAATTAATATCTATTAATAGTGCCAATTAATTTTTTTTTAAAAATAGACATTTAGCATCGGTTGTTTGAAACACCCGATGCTAAATATCACTTTTCAAGACATTTAGCATCGGCTGTTTTTGAACAGCCGATGCTAAATGTCACTTTTCAGAACATTTAGCATCGGTTATTTAAATAACCGTTGCTAAAAGTCATAAAAAACACCAAAAATGGACTTTTAGCACCAGTTATCCGATGCTAATAGTATGCTTTCAAGACATAAAAAACACCAAAAATGGACATTTAGCATCGGTTATTAAGGATAACCGTTGCTAAAAGTCATAAAAAACACCAAAAATGGACTTTTAGCATCGGTTATTTAAGTAACCGATGCTAATAGTATGTTTTCAAGACATAAAAAACACCAAAAAAACGTCATTTAGCATCGGTTATTTAAATAACTGATGCTAATAGTATGTTTTCAAGACATAAAAAACACCAAAAAATGACATTTAGCATCGGTTTTTTGAAAATCTGATGCTAAAAGTCACATTTAGCATCGGTTATTTAACCGATACTAAATGTCAGACATTTAGTATCGGTCGAATTAGTATCGACAGATAACCGATGCTAAAAGTGCAAAATAACCGATACTAAAAGTCTTTTCTGCACTAGTGATCAAAGGGAAGTTAAACTTAAGCTTAAAATAAACTTAAAGGATGAAACTAGGATGGATATAAAAGCCATGTAGGCTACTAGTCGTCAATTTAACAGACACATCAGCATCTGTTAAGTCAAATGGACGGAATATCTAAAAAATTATTTATGCTTAACGAATTTGAAACTTAGATCAAACTGGGAAAAAACTTAAAAGACCAAAGTAAAACTTTAAAATAACTTAAAGGACGACAAATACATTTTCTCCTATATAATTACAACAATACATTACAACATTATATAGAAACACAATTAAAAATCACTTCAACATATTTTAGTAAGTCAAACAAAAATAAGGTATAAAACCATTTAACTAATAACTAATAATTTAGGATTGGATATAATACTTAAAAATAAAAATAATATAACATACTATTAAAATATGTTAATTATTAAAATAAAAACAGAAAAATACTAATATGTATGTGTATTGAAGTGACTAAGTTACACAAGAAGTGGTTGAAATTGTGTGCTTTTTTTAAATTTAAGACCTGAAACCTTCTTAAAGTGATATTCTCAAGATAAACTTGGATATGAAAAGGTTAGTACCAGTAAATAAACTCATACAAAAATTTAACTTGACTAATGATTAAAAACATGGCTTAAAGGTATGTTTGGTCCCTACAAATATCCAAAAAATCCAGTTTCGTCCCTGCAATTTAAAATTTTTTAAAACAACCCTTGCAAATACCAAACGCTTTTAGTTTGGTCCCCGCCGTTAATTATTGACTAACAGTGTTAATAGTTGGGTGACGTGGATGCCAACTCATCATCTTTTTCATTCCTTTTTCTCTGAAACTCTTTTCTTCTCTTCTTCTTCTTCTTCTTCTTCTTCTTCTTCTTCTTCTTCTTCTTCTTCTTCTTCTTCTTCTTCTTCTTCTTCTTCTTCTTCTTCTTCTTCTCTCTTATTGTATTATCATCCCATTCATTCCTCATCATGTCCTCTTTCCTTCGTTTATTAAGTTCACCATCAAGAAGAAGAAGAAGAGAAGAGGAGAAGAAAAGAGTTTCAGAGAAAAAGGAATGAAAGAGATGATGAGTTGGCATCCACGTCACCCAACTATTAACACTGTTAGTCAATAATTAACGGTGGGGACCAAATTAGAAGTGTTTGGTATTTGCAAGGGTTGTTTTAAAAAAAATTAAATTGCAGGGACGAAACTGGATTTTTTTGGATATTTGCAGGGACCAAGCGTACCTTTAAGCCTAAAAACATAAATGGTTAAGAGTGACTTAAGCTTGTAAAGAGTGTGTAAGCTTTTAAAACCCTTTTATAGTAATTGATGTGACTATTTAGTGAAAACAGATTTGCGAAGATTGGATAAACAAACCTTCTCTTAGTTTGAAAAACACAAGTTATAGCAAGTGAGTAAATAGTATGGAAAGCAACTAAATAACACAGTAGAGTTATAGAGGTTCACCCAATCATTGGCTACTTCCTCTCTCCACTTCCTTGTTAGTATTTGCACTATTTTCCAAAAAGTGATATCTCCAAGTGAAGAATGATGGTCTTTATGTAACATCCCTCGTTCCGTTAATTTCGAATTATGAAATGAACGAGTGATTTATTATTCGAGTAAATAATAAGTCACGTCTTGGATACGAGTTTGACTCGATAAAAGTGAGTAATCGTAAATTATAGGATTGCTTTGCAATATTGAATGAATTATATGAATTAATGTGTGCTTAATTGACTAGAAATGGGTTTAAGTGAAAGTTAGCAACCAAGGGTAGTTTGGTCATTTACTACCCATTAGTAAGTTCAACCCTTGAAATAAAATCACAATACAATCCACCTCTATTTCAAAAAAACTCAGAATTTAAGAAAGGAAAAAAAAGAGAGAAGGGGGTTGAGAGAGAGAGGAAACCGTGGGGGAGGGAGAAATGAAGAAGGAGCAAGATCATCTCCACCACCCATTGTATGTAAGTGATTTCTTACTCATTCCTTCTCATTTTTCAAGCTCTACACAATAACACTAGTTTCATCACCTAATTTCCTCTCTAACTCCAAGTACCATTGTTGGACCTTTTAGCTCTCAAGCACCAAAAATGGAGTTTGAACACAATTGGTTCTAGTTGGAGTTTCTTGCAAGTTCAAATTATGAGTTGGAAGCTTAGGTTGAGCTGAATTTCTGTTTGAGTTGCTGTTTGGGTCGAATTAGATCAGTAGGAGGAATTGTTGAAAGACTTGGTTCGGTTGTGGAGGTATTTGGACGAGTTCGGAGCTAGTTCGGTGTTTGGGTCATTCGAGCTTCGTAGAGTTTTGATGTTTCGTGATTCTCATCACGATAGGTGAGTTCTACTCGCTTAGGGTTTTTATATTATGTTGTGTTGACTGTATGATTTCTGTTATCGTTGGAATTGCATTCATTTCGTGAATTTTGAGTCGCAAAAACCGTAAATTGGTCATGAGCTCACTGATTTAGAAATTCTGGACATAGGTTCGGTCTTTTTGAAACTGGGAATGTTCTGTTGATCCAAAAATTATGTGTTAGATTTTATTAGAAATTAGACTTAACGCCGGTCGTTTTGGCACTGGTTTGGTTCAATTTGGAGTTGTGTAGCTCGAGTTATGAGTCTCCAAAGTTAGGTCAAATTTCTGGAGTTAAACTGAGTATAGGTTCAGTGTTTTAGGTTTTGTGCTCTCAATTGAACTCTGTTTTGAACGATTCTTGTCCCATTAGAAACTAAGCTTCATTTGCTTCTGTTAGGGCTCAAGTTTCGTGTCATTTGGTCAAGTTTAGGTCATTTGAGAGGGAGTAGAAGTTGAAGGACATAAATTGTCTCGTCTGGGAACCATTCAGATTGTTTCTAAAAATTGTACTACTTGGCTCATTGTTTTGAAAATCTAAAGACTTGGTCAGAAACTATACATCCCTAGATTTCCAAAGAGTGGTTATTTGTTTAAATCCAATGTTGTTTGATATTTTAAATAAATCGCTAAAATAGATGTACTACTGCAGTAAAGTTTGCACCTATGCTGTTTGTTAAATGTTTGATTGTGTCACTACAAAATCTTGCACTGTATTGCTTGATAAATTGCGACTGTATGGACTGGAATTGTATGTGTTATTGTTGTTTACAGGTTGAGAGTTCAATCGGATTACAGATTGGACGCGAATGGGTGAGCGAAAACAAGAAAATGAGACACAAACCAATTTTGTCCCCGTGTTTCAATTTCTCGTTTCGTGGTCCTGTTCGATTCCAAACCTCTTCTAATTCATTCCTCAACCCCTTTATATATGATTGATATTCCATAATGTGAAGTATGTGAGAATGTATTTCAAAGAAATGCATGATGTTAAGGAATTGATGAAAAACCAAATAAAGTTAGTTACACGCAAGAGTTCGCTGAATTTAATTCTGTCACATGGTTATAAGTTTATAAATGATTGTAACATATGAAAATGACTGATTGAGGTGGCGTACTTAGGTTGAGAGGAAACTTTCAACGCTGTTGGCCAATTCGGAAAGGAATTGGGTGCGTCGTAAATAATCATATGGTATTAATACATGAAACTATATATTCAAATGACTGATTGGTTGTATATATATATATATATATTATTTCACAGACATGGATTGGGTGACGACCCGATCAAAAAGGTAGTATACTAGGGGAGGGGAAGTCATGAGCCCCGAAACCTAGACCTCAGACTGTTTGAAGCTAGCGTAATGCTAGTGGAGAGGTTCACCGGTAAAGGCGTGGTTATTGCCGATGATGTACTAAATTAGGAAAAGCCTCAGACTGTTTGAAGCTAGCTTAGGCTAGTGGAGAGGTTCACCGGTAACGGCGTGGTCATTGTCGGTGATGTACTAAATCATGGAAGGTTTATGCACGTGGTATCCTCTTGGGCTACAATTGTTTGAATTAATAATTGAACCGAGTGATAGGTGAGGGGTCACGGTAGGACTCACTAAGATATGGTATCTCACCCTATCATATGTTGTTGTTGTTCAGATAAACATGGGAACGCAAAGCGTAGAGGCACGATTAGGCGATGTGTCTTGGAGATATGAAGACATAGTGAATTTAACTATGTTATTTGGATTCCCTATGTTTATTTTGTACTTAGGTTTATGACTTGCTATTTGTTAAGTTGTAAAAACCTATGTTAGTTGTTTCCTTACTTTCGGATATTGAACACAGTGTTGTATCTGATTTAAGTTGTCTGTGGTATTTGAGTTTTATTTACTCAAAGTACTCTATGTTTGGTATGACTCTTGGTTAGTATTCCAGAGTTTTTACTGGTTCAATATCTGAAACAGGATTACTTTTACTCTGATGTATGCTATTAGGTACATTCTGGTATTTCTATTAATTAGAAATACTAGGGTGTTACATTTTATATAGCCTTCAAAAAGTGAGTTCTTTCTTGGAGGTTAAGTCAACTTGAGGGTTGAGTTAGGGTTGAGATCTGATCTTTCCATAAAGCATGTTGAAACCCATACTCAAGTGTAGAGGGAGGTCCACTAATGGATGAACCTGTGTCCCTATATGGGTGACTCTTCAAAGCTACACTTTTATGATAGGCACCGAAATTTGCAAGCTGCATTTGCCTTTATGACTAAGCATGATGTCATCATTTAAGTGCTGGTGCATTTTGATGGTCCAAGAAGTCTCCATACATTGTAGTGTTCCAGTGCAGGTGCATCGTTATATTCTGGTGCAGGTGCGTCCATTGCAGGTGCAATGTTATAATCTGGTGCAGGAGCATGTTGTGCAGCTGCACTGAACAAACACATCAAAATAACACAATATATCCAAAAATGCTTTAATCATAAACTTAACCCTTTAAAACTGAGAATATTGTTATTTTGCATATAATACTATATTTACTACTTATTCTTACTTAAAAGAGAGCAATTACTTAGGTTTAGATGTATGAATAACTCTATATAAAATAGAGTTATCAAACTATCGGAAGGCAAGGTGGAAAATTCGTTGACATATCTAAAGTTGGTCAAATATTTAACTACTTATTAAAGGATAAATAGATTCCAATCCTCGATGGTGCACCTCTATTTATAGACGAAGTAGCCTGGCTTTGTCCGTCGGATCTTGCCGGTCGATCCTGGCTGTCGGTTTCTAAGGTCCGAGCGTGACATGCAGCTCTTCATACTGTGCTGTTTTTGGGCCGCGTTTTTGGAGAGTGATTGGGCCTGGCCCAATCGTTCAATGGGGCTCATTTGCCCAGGTCGGAACAAGACTCAATGCATTGCCTTCCCTCACTGACATTAATATGATGATACAAAACTAGAAACACCATTCTTATAACCAATATAATTTGAACAAATATATATGAATGAAGTAAGTTTTCTGTGTTGTTTTCACTACTAGAAAAAAGGCTTTTTATATCGGTTAAAAATGACATTTCATATTGGTTAAGGAATCGATATAGATAAATGAGATATTAAAAAAAGACGCTTTCAATATCGGTTGAAGAACCGATACGGAAAATATTTTTAATATCGGTTCCGTGTAGACCCGTTATGGAAAGTCAGTTTTTAAGCCTATACAAACGCTTTTTTATATCAGTTTCTTAGTTGAACCGATATTGAAAATCACTTTTTATATCAGTTATCAAACGTATCTGATATTAATTGATTATTAATATCAGGTTATTTTAGAACTGATATTAAAATTGGATTTTTTTTTTTTTTAAAAAACTGATCAGCAGATATACAACCTCAATCACCGTACCAAAAAATAAGCCTCAACTGTTTTCCATAAAAATCACAATCTACATATATATTACAAAATCTTCAATAAAATCTCAGCACAATCTCAATTGTTTTTACATTCATATATAGGAGCTGTGAACAAAACTCACCCATCATAAAGGACCTTGTCTACAACAATTTCTCAAAGCTAGACCACAAACTCTGAATTATAAAAAAAAATGCATGGCCACCAAACTACACAAATTTTAGAAATATCTTTGTTCTCAGGATTCATTCCACAAGTCAATCCTGCCAATTAAGGCTGATTAAGCCATCAACATGATATATGATACATTAGTATTGGCTTCAGCCTTGAGGGTTTTAGTACGATGTATAGACAGATTCACAAACATTTATAATAAACATGAGGTAATGCGTATGATAAAAGACATTATACAGATGATGTTACCTTCAAAGCATCACACTTAAATCGAGCATAGGTTAGTATGAAGAGCTCTTCCCTTCCCTTCCAAAATTATCTGCATAAAACAATAGCTCATTTAGAATATGTTTCTCCTTTATATTCTTAAATCCAAAGTTATTTTGTCATATATACAAAATGAACCGCTTACCAAATCGGCGTCTTTTGCTGCGGCAGCCAGCTCAGAGCTGACCTGTCTTAAGTCTATACATGGACTACCACAACCATTCTCAACATAGTGATTTATTAGAAGTTAGAGTGGTTTAAGCACACAGCAGAAACAAAAAAACGACATATTTGTAGTTTTACTCAAAATAATGGATACAACAGTTTTGACATTAGGTCATACTTTCTATTAAATGAACCACAATGTGATAATACTACACCTGAAAGAATGAATTCAGAGGATTTTAATATTACTCAGGCATCCCTCATCCAAGCTATCAAGTTCCGCGAACAAGTCAGGCAAAACAACAAGTGATGCCTCATTTTCCCTGTTATAACATACTGCTGCACCCCAAAAAATCCGGTTTGGGTTTCTCAATGTACAACGTGGAAAAAATTTGAAGCCGCCACCAATATTTTAATTTTAAGACCAAAACATTGAAAAAAGGTCTTTTGAACAAGACTGATGGTCTTTTGAAAACTAGAGATATAGGTTCGGGGGTCGATTACGTGTGAGGAAGGTACTAGCACCGCACACGTCCTTTCTACCGAAAGGGAACCTCTAACTAAATGTGTGGTTTTAACGTTTGATTTGAAAAATACCTAGATTTGCCTATTTATTTCTTGTTTGAAGATGAATGGGAAAACTTAATGAAAATTTTTATTTTTGGCGCTTGACGAGATTTGGCCTCTCGCTCCTACGTATCTCCTGATGCGATGGAGAATTCAAAGCTACGTAGTTCTTGGTTGTCATGAAAAGGTTTTTGTTTTTTATCTTTTTAGTGAGTTTTCGAAATAGGACGCGTATTCAGCGAATGATTAAACTAACAAAGGTTATGGGTAATCACCGCTAAGTACTCTTGAAAAATGGGAGTCACCGCCACTAGTCAGACGAAAAAAGGTTCTGATTGACCGTTAGTAGTGACTCGTTTTTTATTTGATCTTTTGAAAATGGTTTTCGAAAGAGATTAATTGACACGAATGATCAAACTAACCAAAGTTATGGGTGACCATCGCTTATTGTTCTTTGGAAAAAGACATTGCCACCAATGGCTAGACGAACAAAGGTTCTGATTAGTCACTAGCAACAATGGGTTTAAAAATGATTCTTTTTTGTTATGAAAAATGCTAATGTTTATGGTTGCGAAAAGGATTTTTTATTTGTTGCGCTTAACGAGAACGTGGCTCGCTCCTACGTATCCCAAATGGGAATCAAAGCGACGTAGTTCTAATTTGAAGATGAAAATGTTTTTGAAAGGGTTTTGGAAAGGGGAAGATCTTTCATAATGACCAAGCAAGCAAAGGCTTTGAGTGATCATTACTAATAACTCTTGATAGCGTTCATGACAATCAAACAAGCCAAGCCTTTAGGTGATAGTCACTAATAACTTGCATTAATTAGAAAAGAGTTTGAAAGATTTTTGGGAAAAGGGAGAAGTTATTATCAATGATTTGTTACAAAATTCAAACACATTCAATAATCAAGTAATCATGCATATGTCAAACATCAACTAAGACTAAACATGCCGATACAATCAAAGATTCAATTGTCAAGGATGCAAGGTGAATTTCTCAAAACAAATGAGTGTGTGTGAGGAGGAGTGCATTTACCTTAATGACTCTATGCTACAACAAGCGAGTAGGCTTACGTCTTCATTAGGAGGTCATACACACGGAGGGAATGGCACACAATTAAATCAAGACAATTCAAGTAGCATCAAAAACAAGTGAACAATTGATCATAGGCATAAAATGATCTTAATTAAACTAATGACATGGCATAAATGAATGCATGAACATTTGGTCATTGAATGCAAGACATGATATTAATGAGTGCATGAACATTTAGGAATGAATTCAAGACGTAGCACTATTGAATGCATGACATACTTGGTTATGAATGCATGAATGGCATACAAAGATGCATAAACATGTGAGAGAATAAAAGAATGCAAGATGCATAAGCATGCAAGAATGCATGAACATGTGAGCATATGGGAGTATGCAAGTATTGGTGTGCAAGCATGAGAGTGTGTCGCATGGATGATGCAAATAAATGAAATGCAAAGTTTGAAAATGTTTTGGTAAGAAGTGGTAAAAAGTTAGAGTAAGAATGTGGTAAAAATGTTTGAGTAAAAGGTAAATAAAAAGCAAAAATGTTTTTTATGTTTTTTTTTTATACAAAGTTAATGAAGTGGTAAAGTAAAATAGTAAAATGTTTTAATGAAATGAGATAAAAATGTTTGATGAAATGCTTTGGTAAAAAGTTAATGAAATGGTAAAAGTAAAGTGGTAAAAAGTGGACAAACACAATGACACAATTTATATTTACACAAACACAATCAAATGACACTTTCCAAGCAAACAAGAGGGCAAAAACATGGGCTCATGGCCAAAGGCTATGCAAGCCATCATTATCATTTTATTTCATGCAAATCTTGACAATTAACACATAGAACAACACAAGATAAATAAAAAGACCTAAATTATCATGCGTATCCCTAAGGTAAAACATCAAATAAACCATCACTACAACATTTTTGGCTTTAGACAACAGCATAAAACCGTGGCTAGAAGTAAAAAAACCGTGGCCAGAAGTTTAGGCCACGGTTTTTTAGGCGCTGTCTAGGTGGCCGTCGCCTATTCCTTTAGGCCACGGTTTTGGGACATTAGGCCACGAAATATTAAAACCGTGGCCATAGTTATTAAAACAGGCCACGGTTTAGTAGTCTACCTTCCGACCACGGTTTTCAATTGGCCACACATAAATAACCATGGCCTATAGGTTTAAGCCACAGTTTTCAATTGGCTACACATAAATAACCGTGGCCTATAAATTGAAGTCCAATTTTTTATATTATTTCTGTTTTCCTCTTTTGCCAAATTAAATTTAATCTCCCACATAAAATATCAAATAAACAATCTTAAGTAGACATCTCCAAACAATATATTCATTGCTACTAAAAGTGTTATAATAAGTACATTGCAAAACTTTTTGCAATCAAACTAAAACCTTGTCCACAACATAAAAACAAAATTTACATTAGATTTAGCAAAAGTGTTTAAAAATCTTAACAAATAAAGAGCTATTAACCCTTTCAAACTTCATCCACCTCCTCATGAACTTTATGTTTTCTTGTTCATCAAAATGGTTTTCCCGAATAGATTAGTCAACAAAATACCTGCAATGTCCAAAGCAAACATGATTCATCCACTCAAGGTTTAGTAAAAAGTTGGTACTTAAAACATACCAGAATAAATGAAAACAACCACGAAAACAAGCAATTTTTTGACAACATAATTTTTGACAAGAAGTAGGAGAAATAAAAATACAAAGAATTTTTTTTAATACTGTGCCTTACTTATGTGTGCAGTATACCAAATTCTATGCCACCAATCTTTTAACAAGATAGATAACCAAAAATGAATGTCATGTTAACTTCTCAATGCATATTCCTACCATCATTTGATGCTCATTTCAAACACACCCTCTTTTTGAGGCACTAACAGAAAATGATTAGCATGCGCTTTATTGATGCCAAGACCACAACTAATAAAAAAAAATTGAATCATTCCAAAGAAACAACTTCTCACCTTATAACCAACTAATCCAAAAACTAAATCATCCAAAGACCTTTAAAAATCCGAAACTAAATTATTCCAAAAAGTTAAACAAAAATCTAGCAAACTTACAATTGCATCTTGTGTTCGATCATCCACTTTTTTTCCTTCATTGCCTTTGCGAGTATGGATAAACATTTCAGCTTGGGTGACTTCTTCTCCATCCTCCTTCTCTGCTTGCTGCATAGATTGAAAGGAAAAGTAATTAAGAGACTCTTTTATTTACATATATAATATGATACATAAAAGCACATGATTACCACCATACCAATTTTGCATGAATTCTAGCAAAATTTACTGGTCCAACATGATGCATGTACTTTTGCTTAGCCCTAAAAAACGACTTAACACCCTTCTTATACCCTCTACTATATCTTGGGAAGTCCACTCTTTGTCCATGACATTAAATCTAATACATAAAAGGTATACATTAAATTCTGTACAGTGGAAATTATGATATATATATATATATATATATATAGTTATTACTACAAACAGCTTAGTCCCTACTATTTTATTATATCTAAATAAGTTAAATACAAAAAATATGGACAGAGAGTATCCAATCAATTTTATCAATAAGATATTTTCTCTCATGTTGAATATCCATCATTCACTTCATACTTATAAGGATAAAAACATGCACATTTAGAGTATTAAAAATGAGAATAATAGAATTCTAACACACACAAATAAACCAAAATCGAACTTGCTAACAAAACTTAGGGTTTATATGCAGAACTGATTAAACCAAAATAGGAAAAAATTGAAATAATCAAAGCTGAGAAAGGAGAAGACCTAAATCTGCAACCTGAATCTCAAAAAGGAGAAGGGTCAAAAATAGAAGCTGAGAAAGGGAACCAACCTCAATCTGCAATTAACAGTTGCAATGAAGGAAAAAGGTGTTGCGATGTGGTTGTGAAAGAGCAGACTTGTGCGATGAAGAAAGGAGTTGTGCGATGAAGAAAGGATTTGCGATTAGCTACATAGTGAGATGGAACGAAGTGATTTTGTTATGAGATGGAACAAAGTGATTTTGGGAACGAAGGGTTTTGAGAAGTGATTAGGGTTTGAGATGAAATGATTTTGGGAACGAAGTGATTTTGTTATGACATGGAACGAAGGGTTTTTTATTTTTTTTTTATTTTTACAAAGGCTTGTCTATATAGTCCACGGTTTTGTAACTAATTTTTGGACATCTATACTCCACGGTTTTAGCACATGATTTTTTAGTCATACTTTAGTTTTAGTCCACAGTTTTATAATCGTGGTCTCTAAACAAAGGCAACGCTGGCAACTTCTTAGTCCACGGTTTTAGGCTTTGCCTAATAAATTTGGAAAGGCAACAGTCAGACAACTGTGGTCTTAGGTATCCACAATTTTTTAGCCGTCGTCTATACCGTTCTAAAACATGGCCTAACAACAAGTTAACAAAACTGTGGCCTAACATAGGTCTCATTATCCACGCTTGTAAACGTGTGGCCTATTCCACGTTCTGACCACGGTTTTTTAACCGTGGCAAGGAGTGGCGTGGCCTAAAGTTAAAAATGTTGTAGTGCATGCATACTCACACAAGAATGAAAGATTGCAAGAGAGGAATATGAACCCAAATTTTGATGTTAAAACCTAGGAACATACATACCCTAAATCAACTATTATTCATCCCCAAATCATGAAATAAACAAAAACATTCAAGAACCCTAAACCTAGGCCCATGGCCGAATGTTATCAAGCTTGAAATGGATTTCTTATTTTGTGAAAATTATGCAAACAAGAGTGAATATGCAAGGAAATATGAGAAAACACAAGAACAACCCCTTCAAAGCCAAGGAGCCACCTCAAACACCCAAACCTCCCTAAGTGTTTGTCATAATGTTTGAGATGGCCCCTCAAAGCAACAACAACAAGATATGAAGAAGTTGAAGTGAGGAGAAGAGAGTTTATGCAAGAAATTTAAAGATGATGCAAAGGTTCAAGGCTTACCTCAAATCCAAGCTAGAAAATGCAATGAGATGAAGAAACTAGAACCCAAATCAACAAGAACCTCCAAGGAACCTCAACTACAACCCATGAGAACTTGATGAATCTTCCTTGATGATGATGTTTGAACTTGAATGAAGAAGATATGTGAAAGAGGTATGAAAATGAGGTGAAATGGTGTTGTTTGGGTGAAGAGAAAATCTAAAATGGATGAAGGAGAGGGAGGTGATGGCTACGGTTTTGAGTGAAGGAGAGGGAGAGGTTTTTGTTTGCTAGGGTTTTTGTGTAAGAGAATGAGAAGCCAAAAAATGTGATGTGTGAAAATGAGAGGGTATTTATAGAATTGGTGAAGGGCTAGGGTTAAAATGGTAATCAAGCAATAAAAGGGAATTAATATTCAGCTGAAAATAAAATGAAATAAATAATTGAACTTGGGCACCAAGCAAAAGGGTTATTTTGGTCATTGTTCTTGGGAGGTGCTCTAGGATTGCATCTTGATTTTGAATGAAGGGTTGAGATCACTTATCACATGGATTGAGGGTGTAGAGAAAACACAAAATGGAGAGGGAATGGGGAGAGGGGCTGATGAAATTCAAATGGAAAAAGGGGGAGAATTTGCCAACTTTTGCAAGTTGGCAATTGTACTATTTGTCCCCCATGTGCACAACATTATCTCTTCCTTTTTTGATTATTTTTTTTTATTATTCCATAAAAAATCTTTCATTTTGGGCTTCATCTTAGGAATCAATCATTGGGCCCAAAATTCCATGATATCACCACTCCCAAAATTGATTTGATACCTCACCTTGAAGGAAATTCTCATTTTACCCTTTCCCTTAAATTTGAATTTTTATGCAAATAATTAACATTCATGCGCATAAAAAATTATAATTAAGCACATTCTTCCTCAAATAATTCCCCTGACAATTGTCCAATGATTTATGATGGAAAACCGTTTTTACTGTGAAATGACCAAAATACCCTTTTTGACCCTAAAACCCTAATTTGCCCAAAAAGTGCATTCCAACCAAAATACCAAAATGCAGTGCATAATGCTCTTCACTCTTCAATTTATTTATTTTTGTGGAAAATTAAGGTTTTGACCTAAGCCGGACAAAATTGGGGTATGACACATACAAATCACAGTTAAAAAATTCAAAAAAAGAAAATGCTAGGAGAATATAGGTGTGAAAATGAAATAGATAATCAGTTCATGTTTCCATTTCCAGCAAGAATTTCGTTTTTAAAGAAAGTTTTAGACTTTCAAAACAAAGTGTGAGGCTCACAACAACCTCTCTGCTTATGTGGTTAAGCAATAGGATGTCTACATAGAATCCACCCTAGACTCCACAATAAACGGAACACGTGCAAGCTTCTTTTAATTTGTTTTCTGATTCAAATCATACAAGTAGAGATTTAAATAGAAAAAGCATAATTACCTCTGTTTTATACTTCTATAAGCATCAACAAACTGGAATTCCCTCAAGCACTCTTCCCTCATTTCCAATAAATTGGCCAGTCCAAATCCAATTGGAAGAATTGATAATAAAGATGATCAAGATAAAGGTAGCGTAAAAATCATGACTGGAGTTTTTTTATTTGCGCTTTTTCTATCCGCACAAGACATATCATATGACCTCTTAATTCTTTTATTGCGCTTCACAAATCAGTATTTAAGGCAAGAATGCCATGAACATCAACCTGTATAGATCAATATAACTTAATTAGATGGGTTCAAAACTGTAGTCTTACCTAAGGTATTCAAGAATGCCATGAACATCAACCTGCAGTACTAATATAAACATCTAACCATAGAGATTAAATTTACCTAAGGAATTTAATCTGAGCATTTTCCTCAATACCCATACGGCGAACAGATAAAGGAAAATACCCATATATACGGCGAACAAAAACATCTGAGCTTCAAATTTATTTGGAACTGTTTCAAATGCAAGCAGATCCGCACTTGAATCTACCAAAATTTAAACCCTTCTCCGGTGGAAATCTCCTCGCGACGGCGCAGCAATGGCGGACTTGGTTAGGGTTTCGATATTCGAGTTGTCGTAAATTTATTCCATTCATCTACGCAACTAGTATACAGCTTAATATCTAGACTAATGTCAGCATAAAGCAAATAGAAGAGATATAAATTAGGAGTTAGGGTCTTTGATTAAATCAAATCAGTAAAGAGGAAGTTGGGGTTTTTGATTCAACCAAAATTTGGGTGTTTTCTATCAAGTACAAGTAAAGTAGACGAAAAAATAATCACCTTTAAGAAGAAGATTAGAGGAGAGGCGTGGAGAGATGGAGAATGGAAGAAAAGTCGCTGGTTTCATTGCTGAGAGAAGGAAGGATTTGAGGCTTGAGGCGCTGAGTGCGGGAGAAGATGAAGAAGAACGATGGACTGGTAAAGTGGTGGAGTGGTGGAGGGAGAAGATGGAGGAGAAAGATGAAGGAGAGGGTTTTCATTGCACAGTGAGAGAGAGAACCGTACGTCGAGGGTTTTGCTTCAGTGAGAGAGAGAGAGAGAGAGAACCAATCGTTGCAGTAGTGAGAATGAGAGAAGGTAGCCAACAAAAATGTTTAGGTTTTTCAATATCAGTTTCAATAGGAGTCGATATGGATAATGTAAATTAGAGTTTCCATATCGGTTAGAGCCTGAACCGATATAGAAAATGTGTTCATAATTTCAAAAATGCCACCGCCTCTTTTTTCATATCGGTTATTGTGTGAACCGTTATTAATTGCCGATGTAAAATCCATATTTTCCACTAGTGATAGGGTCGTATATATGTTCATTTGAACATATATACGATTCCTATGGTATTTTTTTAAGTCAAATAAAAATTAATTAAGGCCTGAAAATAGGTTTAATGTGTAGTTCGTTAACACGTGATGTCAAACGAATAATTTAGGTTAAAAAATCGGTTTTCGGGCAACCTACTCCGATCGTAATGAAACCACAGCCAATAAATCTGAAAAAAAATCAAGAATCATGACTCACGTAGAAGAGACTTCTTACGGGACTATTGCCTCAAAATCCCAAATCCCATCGTTTACTATTTTTTATTAATTTTTTTAATTTTTCATAGTCTCCAAAAAATCAAAAAAAATTGCATAGCCTTATTTTAGTTTTGTTAGATTTTTAGTGGTGTTTTTATAATTTTTTGATTATAACGAATTTTTAGTGGTGTTTTGACTCTTTAACGAATTTTTAGTAGCCTTTTAGTAAAAAAAATTAAAACAAATCATTAAAAAAACAAAAAAAAAAAACCATCGTATATACGTTTTGAGTATTATATACGATTGGACATAAAATAGCCATCGTATATACGTACTCAAAACGTATATACTGTTATGAAATAATCAAGACTATATCAAAAGAAGAACAAGGGAATGAGAGAATATGCGAGTCTTTGTATTTCTCATCACAATTACTCTTTACATATGAGGGTGAATCATATTTATAGGGTGGGGATTGGAAGTGAGTGGTCAATCGTAAATGACCACTATACGAGATAATGATGAGAATATGGGAGAAGACAAATGGACATCCACTAACAATCTTAATCTTCATAATACTCCCCCTTGGGTGTTCATTGAGGATATGCCTCATTAAAACCTTACTAGAAAAAAAACCCAGTGGGATAAAAAAATCTAGTGAAGGAAAAAGAGTACAATATCCTGTCAGTGGGAACTGCCTCGTTAAAAACCTTTCCAGGAAAACCCAGTGGAAAAAACCATGGCAAAGGAAAAAAGAGTGCAGCTTTTCTCCACCTGAATGAAGCGTCACTTCGAAATATGAATTTCAGCATTTGGAATTTTTCCCTGAGTGCATATGGAGAAATCTACTCCACTATTACTTGTGATGTATCTCCTCCTTTAATGGAGCTTTGCGGTCAGTATTATCTGCAAAACATCTTCATTGAATTGTTGGCATTTGGACATTAAATGAAGAAGCAAGAACCATAGGATGTTTTGTAGATCAAAAAGATATTTCAATGTCACCATATGTAGATGATAGCTGACATGCGATATGACTTGGTCTAGATCAGAAAAATACATTGTATCTGCATGATTAATTTGTGTAAGATACATAATATGGTTTAGTCATTAGGATAGTCAAAAATGAAATATGCATCCCACTTTGTTTTAAGGCATTTTGATTTGTAATGAACTAAATATTGCCATATCAAGGGATATAACATTTTGTATGATCCATGCATGCTTTCATAGTCTTCGGGACTAAGATATTTTATATATTCTTACAACTCATGTACTCAATATAAATAATTCCTGCAGATCAATATGAGACTTTAGTTTTCAAAAGAATTTATTTAAAGATATTTCCTATTATCTTAAATCCTGCTGGGATTTTCCATGTAGAGGTCACCTACAGGTTCAACCTCAAAATCCATCATATATAATTTGATGTCATTCACATAGAGCTCTTTCTTTGAGTAATCATCTCGCGAATCCAAAAAGTTTGCATTGCAATATTAAATCCTTCAGGGATCTTTAATAATTATGACTATCAAATGAGTCATACAAATAAGTTGAAGCAATATTCATCTTGTGAAAATTGAGCTCTTCACGTACTACAAGGCTAATTAAGTATTGAAAAGTACTCGCATCCACCCTTGAGCAACATGCCGAGCTTTGTATCTCCCAATATCACCATTCTCATTCTGCTTCAATTTCATCTTTCAATTTTGGCCAATTCACATTGTCTACAATTTTTAGTAGACTTTGGTTCATGATCCTCACTATTATTTATTACATTTAGCGCTATATTTAATAAAAACATCGTCAATGTTGACTTCGTTTCGGTTCCATAGTATTTCATTCTTGACATAATTTATTGAGATCTCTTTGATTTCATAACTTTTCAGATACCTGATCAGTTCTTCTGGAACTGTAATGTCAATTATGTGTGAATACTCTTTTAGAGTTTCAATATCCTCGGTTGGACCATTTTTTATTTTTAGCTCCTTTTGTTGTTCGAGAATTTTTATCTTTGGAACCGATTGGTCAACCACGCTTCAGGCAGGGTTGAGACCCATTTGCAATATTAGATTGTCCAACAGGGACATCCATTCTATTGGAGCATTAGCAGCTGATATATATGATTTGGTCACACATTTTGGATCAGTGAATGCATTTTGTAGATAATTTGCTAAGCTTTGCAAATGAATTATCTTTGGAACTTCTAGTTCACATTGTTTTGTTTGAAGATCAATATGAGATAATGATAATTAATTCCAACTGATCGTGGCCGTGGTAGTGGTCACAGACACAGTGTTGATCATAGTCGAAGTGGAAATTACAAAAACACATATGTTCACCAGAAGTGGAAAAATGATGGAAAGAATGACAAAGTTGGGCAGAGTAGCAAAAATAATGAAAATATTTGCTACCGTTGTGGAGGCAAAGGTCATTGGAGTCGTACATGTCGTACATCAAAACATCTTGTTGATCTCTATCAACAATCAATTAAAAATAAATATAAAAGGATTGAGAGTCATTTTTATATACCTTGTTTACAATATAAACTGAGACGATTATACCACAAGTGTTCAAATTGAATCAGTTCAAATTATATCATCTCATGGAGGTACTGATTCAATTTGAGTAATCATCTCGAGAATTCAAAAAGTTTGCACTGGAATATTAAATCCTTCGGGGATCTTTAAATAATTATGACAATCAACAAATAAGTTGTAGCAATATTCAACTTGAGAAAATTGAGCTCTTCATGTGCTACAAGGCTAATTAAGTACTGAAAAGTACTCGCATCCACCCTTGAGCAACATGTCGAGCTTTGTATCTCCGAATATCACCATTCTCATTCTGCTTCAATTTCATCTTTCAATTTTTGGCCAAGTCACATTGTCTACAATCTTTAGTAGACTTTGATTGATGATCCTCACTAATATTTATCATATTTAGCGCTATATTTAGTAAAAACATCGTCAATGTTAACTTTGTTTCAGTTCCATTGTATTTCATTCTTGACATAATTCATTGAGATCTCTTTAATTTCATATCTTTTCAGGTACCTGATCAGTTCTTCTGGAACTGTAATGTCAGTTATGTTTGAATACTCTTTTAGAGTTTCTATATCCTCGCTTGGACCATTTTTTTAGCTCCTTTTGTTGTTCCAGGATTTTTATCTTTGGAACCGATTGGTCTACCACGCTTCAGGCGCGGTTGAGACTCATTTGCAATATTAGATTGTCCAACAGGGACATCCATTCTATTGGAGCATTAGCAGCTGATATATATGATTTGGTCACACCTTTTGGATCAGTGAATGCATTTGGTAGATAATTTGCTAAGCTTTGCAAATGAATTATCTTTTGAACTTCTAGTTAACATTGTTTAGTTTGAGGATCAATATGAGATAATGATAATTCATTTCAACTGATCTCTTTTTTTTACAGCTGCTTATTCTCTCCCCCTAATGTTGGGAAATCTAATTCTTCAAATGATAATCATCACACTGGACTATAAACAAGTCTCCAATTGCTGGCTCAAGATAATATATTATGCATGGAGATTTATATCCAATATGTTTCCAAAATTCTTTGAGGACCCATCATAGTGCATTGCACATTCTAAGATGGGAAATATTAGGTTCATGACCAAAAACCAAATTTAAAGGGGAAGAGTTGTGATAACTTGTTGGCTTGATGCGAACCAATATTACAACATGTAAAATTGCATGTTCCCAGGTAGAAATTAGAACTTCTTATCTCATAAGTATTGGTCATGTAATTAACTTTAGACGTCTAAAGAATGGTTCTTCAAGACCATTTTATGAGTATCCTAAGTGATGTCCAATATCATACAACCCTTATGAGATGCTTTTAGGGTAATTCACAAAATGACCTCTTACTCAAATTAGTTGAGCAAACAATCACACAAACTTTCAGTTGTGAGTTGACGATATATATGTGGCCATATATTTGATGCATCAATTAAGAACACAAATATCTCAATGGTCCACGTGATTAGTGTACACGTTTACAAATATCACCTTATATAATTTCTAGAATTACAAGAGACTTGTTCTCTCAAATTACCAATTTCTTTTGGGAACTGGTGAACACAAAAGTTAGTAGATTGAAGAAACTACTGACTCTTCAATACATGTTCACACCAAAAAAAAATCCCATTTTTCGCATCATTATATACTCGGGATGGTCCAATCGATCTTGCCAACAACTAAATTATTATGACATGTAAACTTCTGGTTTACAATAACATGTGCTTCAATTGCACATATATAAGTGCAATACAAATTAGAGGAAAAAATAGAAAAAAATTCCACTACACTTATTTATCAAAGTATGTCTCGTTATATAAACATATTCAATATCTCATTCATCTCTCATTTCAATATGATATTCATTTATATGAATATCTTGAAAATTAAAAAGCTTCTGTGAGACTTGGGGGAATCCAATGGATTCTCAATGTGTAAATGATACATAGAAATAGTTATTCGTGCAATCCTTCAAGGATGCTTGAATAATGGATTTATTGTACTTCATAAACTGTACCACAAATTTTCATCAACAATCATATTTACTTTGTTCTTCAGGAACTATATCTCAAATCTAAGCAAACGAAAAAAAATCATGCTTTGAGCAATCTTTAATGGATGCTTGAACATTTTTTTCGAGTTCTTTAAGAACTATATAGCAAACTTTCACACTTTGAGCAATCTTGTAGGATGCTTGAATATTGAATTCTTCAGAATTCATCAGGAATAGTCAAACATGATAATCGTCTTTATGCAATCCAACAGGGATGCTTGAATGTTGAATTCTTCGGGAATTCATCAAGAATAGAAAACATGATAGGGCTATAAGGAAACATGGTAGCCAAATAAAATTCTTAATAAATTTCTATGCAAGAAATATTAATAAAATATTAACATGATAAAATAAAAGCTATAAGGAAGAACATGATAACATGTAATAAGTTAGATTAACAATAAGATAGTAGAAGAAAATATATCCATATTACTGTCATCTTCATATAAGATAAATTTTGTCTCAATATGTCTTTTTATCTTTATTTTAAGTGATTGTTGATTGAGATCAACAAGATGTTTTAGCGTACGACAGGTACGACCTTTTCCCCCACAATGATAGCAAATATTGCTACTCTGCCCACCTTTTTTTTTCATTCTTTCCAATATTTTTCCACTTTAGATGGGAAAAAAATGTTCTTGTACCAAAATTATAATGTGAGTCATTCACTTCTGGGAATGAACATCAATTCATTGAGTGGTTTGTGAGCATTCTTTACAATCACCATATCACATAATCTTGATTGATAATATTTTTCTGAAAATATTTTCTCATTTTGCTAATTCAAGAGAATATTTGAGACATAAATTATATGTCATTTCTCTTGATTTTCTTTGCTTCAAAACATACTAAAGTCAAATAGATCTTATAGATTACAATAATCGTGTAAAAGTCAAATTCTTCGGGAACTCGATCACAAATCTTTCATATATGATGATCAAAGAAAAATATACTTTCTAATCAATTGTTCTTCGAGAAATATACCACAAATTTTAAACATTGACTAAAAAGAATCATGCTTAGAGGAATCCTGCAGGGATGCTTTAATATTAAGTTATTTTTCTTTGAGTTCTTCAAGAACTATCACAAATCTTCATAGACAATAATAAAGAAAATAATTCTTTATGCAATTCTACAAGGATACTGGATTACCAATTCATTAGTTCTTCAGGAACTATACCACAACTTTCTCATTGATAATCTAAAAAAAACCATACTATGAGCAATCCTTCAATGATGCTTATATAATAATATAGTGGATGATATAAAACCATGACTTGAATTATATTCCTTGGTACTAACATTACAAGACCAGGACTTTATAAATTAAAACAAACATCGTGATATAAAGCTATGAATCAAGACATTTGAAAAAAGCTTAGACAAACAAAGGTTTGATCACGTTTCTGGCCCTTCAAATTCTAAAATATTTCTTCCTTTTATTATAATAATAATAAAAAGAAGAAATATAAAAAGAATAATAATAAAGATAATAATAATAATAGCAATACTTACAGGGTATTCTAGACGAATTCTACACAAGATTCAAGATCATCTCTTCACAAACCGAACGAATGTCACATACTTATTGGGTATTCTAAACGAATGTGATGCAACCTTCCGGGCACAACCTTCTAGCCGATTAAACACATGCGATGCAACAAATAACTATTGACGGTAATTCTTAATTAGATTGGCAGAGCTTCGTGCTGATAACGTGTTATGAAATAATCAAGACTATATCAAAAGAAGAACAAGGGAATGAGAGAATATGTGAGTCTTTGTATTTCTCATCACAATTACTCCTTAAATATGAGGGTGAATCATATTTATAGGGTGGGGATTGGAAGTGAGTGGTCAATCATAAATGACCACTATACAAAATAATGATGAGAATATGGGAGAAGACAATGGACATCCACTAACAATCTTAATATTCATAACATATACGATTTATTTTTATTTTTTAAAAAAAAATTAGTTTTCAAAGGGGTATTTTGGGGTTATCAAATTGTGTGGGGGTATGAGGGGAAATGGTGGGGGTATGAAAAAAACAAGCCTTGATTTTGGTATCAAAAACCATTTTGGTCACTTGAAGATTGGAAGCACTTGTATATGTTTTTTGTGTTGATATTGTACTACATTGGGTGAGTGATGAAATGTAATGTATGTTGAAATTGGAGATAAACATAATCAAATCATTAGAGGGGCGAGTAGTCTTATTGGAGCTGAGTGTTTAGAATAAAAATAGCTTGAAAGCAAGAAGTATAATGGATATATGTTGGCTCCAGCTCTTATCGTTCCTTCTTATATGTTGTACAAGTCTACTTTTATACTTTATACGTTGTAGTTAGCCATATACTTGTGATTTACACGAGGTTTTGTCCCCTGCAGGCTATACGAAGGGGATAAACTGGTGTCCGAGCTCGGTCGGTGAACTTTGACTTGATTTAATTTGATTGCTTTTTCGGATCGGTCGGCTAACGCCTTTATCTTTTGCGAGGAAAACTTTGAAGATGTCAACCTCGGATTGGCTTAGCCTTGAGAAGCTCGTCACCTAAGCGGCCAAAAGAAGACTCCCCCCGGCTCTCAAAGAACGCCGAGAATACCCCCAAGCCGGATAGGAATGTTGGGGAGGTCAACAAGATAGGAATGCCGGGCGGCCTCGTGGTAAGGATTGGCCGCACTCCACTCAAGCGTCGAGAGGAGGAGGAGGACCATCGGGTTGAGTCCCCATTTTTGAACTTGAAGACTTCGGTGATGCTTTGAAGTGGCGCGCTTCAAGAGGGACCCCATGGACTTCGTGGCGACTCGCCTCAGTCCGCCAACAAGACGCTTAAGGATTTGAAGAACAATGCAAAGACGTAAGTCGCTCATTATGCTAATCGCTTCGGCTGGATGTACGTTGTTCGTTCGTTAACCTTGTTTTCTATTTCAGTCTTGAATCGGAGCGGGATGCGGCGAGCGGAAGGTCAAGGAGCTCGAGGTGGCGAGCGGAGACTCAAAGAGCTTGAGCCTAAGATCGCCGCCTACAGAGCAAACTAAGATCAGTGGCGGCGTCGAGAAGGACAAGAAGATGGCGGCGAGGATAGGGCCAAGTTGGGGCGAAATAAAGAACTTGCGTAATCGGTGAAGACCCTCAAGGGCCGGGTCACTCAATTTGAGGAAGTCAAGGCGCCGCCATCCGTGAGAAGGTTTACCTAGGTAGCTTCGGGCGAAAAGGCGGCGCCTTTACCGGTTCGACAACGCCAGGCCCAAATGAAGTTGCTCGCCGCGAGGCATTCAATACGACAATCGTGCAGTGCCGCCCGACCACGTGGTCGAGGTGAAGAGATCATCTTGCTGCGAGGTTTGATGATGATGGCAAGGTGGTCCGCAAGCGGTCGGTGATCGCTGGCCGTGCTAAGAAATGATTAGCTCTTTATTTTGCCCTTTGCGAGCGGTTTGTTAAATGTAATTTCGTTGCCTTATTTTTGCTCTTTGCACTCGCGCCGAGCGGTCGAACAAATCTGCTACCGCTTTGACCGGGCGTCTTGCTTTGTAACGAATTTTAGCTTTTTAACTTTCTTTCCGCAAATTTATTTCTATGCATTTTCTACGGCGCTCGTTTTAAGCCGATCGTTGGCCAGTTCGCGCTTTGTTTAAAGCACTCGTGTGGGCCGCTCGGAGCCCTTTCCATGATTCGAATTTGGGGCCGTTCGTCGGCACTCTTCGTAGGTCGCTCGACGGCCTACCATACGTTGTGTGTTCACTTAACCCTTGGGCCATTTCGATGGCGCTCTTCGTAGGTCGCTTAGCGGCCTACCATGGGTGTGGGTTAACGCTTAACCCTTGGGCCATTTCGATGGCAGTCTTTGTAGGTCGCTCGGCGGCCTACGATCGCTCGTGGGTTATCACTTAACCCTTGGGCCACTTCGGTGGCACTCTTTGTAGATCGCTCGGCGGCCTACGATGGGTGTGGGTTAACACTTAACCCTTGGGCCATTTCGATGGCACTCTTTGTAGGTCGCTCGGCGGCCTACGATCGCTCGTGGGTTAACACTTAACCCTTGGGCCATTTCGATGGCACTCTTTTTAGGTCGCTCGGCGGCCTACGATTGCTCGTGGGTTATCACTTAACCCTTGGGCCACTTCGGTGGCAATACGGTCGCTTCGTTATGCGACCGGTCACTAGTTGCGAAATTTAAAATAGACGTAATTTAACGGACGGGCCTTTGTAAAAAACCCCAGCGGGGAAAAAGAGCGCTCGCCTGATATTTATTCATTCAATTGATCGATCGATTACAAAATGGGGTACTAAACATAGTACTGCTTTAACTTGTCACTATTCCATGTCCTGGGGATGATTGCCCCTTCCATGGTTTCTAATTCATACGCCCCACGGCCGGTCTTGTTTTTGACACGGTACGGGCCTTCCCAATTTGGGGCTAGTTTTCCTTGGCGTGCATTCTTGTTGCCAACGTCCGCTCGCCTGAGGACCAGTTGTCCGTCGGAAAGTCTCTTTCTCAGACGCGGCGTTATATCCGCAACGACCTTCTGTTTGACTAATGCTTCTCTGAGGGATGCTTGATTGCGCAACTCTTCGACCAAGTCCAATTCTTCCCTTAAGGACCGGTCGTTGCTGGTCATTGTTGGGGGGTTGGCCGTCCTCCAGTTCAGCTCATTCATTTCAATGGGAATTACCGCGTCCATTCCGTAGACTAATTTGAAAGGTGACTCCCGGCCGATGAGTGGGGGTCGTCCTATATGCCCACGTAAACGGATCAAGCTCTTCGACCCAATTTCCTTTTCGCCTCGTCAAGTCTTCTCTTCAACCCACGCAGATGATTCTCGTTGGCGCCTTGCCTGCACGTTGATCTGAGGGTGCTCGACCGAAGTGAAGCGCTGTTTCACTCCTAAGTTGGTCAACATTCCTCTGAATTTTCTATCTGAAAATTGGGTGCCGTTGTCAGTTATCAGCTGTTGGGGAACTCCAAACCGTGCTAGGACGTTCCTACCAAGAACTTGTTGACTTTTGCCGGTTATGGTCGCCAGAGGCTCTCGGCCTCTATCCACTTTGTAAAGTAGTTCATCGCCACGATCGGAACTTGTATTGACCGGTGCCGGTGGTGGAAGGGACCGAGCAAATCCATCCCCCACCACGCGAACGGCCATGGTGAGGTGAGGCTTTGCAGTTCTGATGAGGGAGCGACGTGAACATCGGCATGTATTTGGCATTTCTTGCATTTCGCACCAGCTTCTTGGCATCCTCATCCATGGTCGCCAGAGTACCCACTCCGGCGCGCCTTCGCTATTGATCGTCCCGCCCGGTGGCCGCCACATAATCCTCATGTATATCTCGTAGGACATGGTCGGATTCGCCGACGATAAACACCGGAGGAGCGGGCATGAGAATCCCCTCCTATACTGCCTTCCTCCCGATCACGCAGTAGTTGGTGGACCGTAATCTCAAGGTCTTGGCCTTCTTTGGATCGGTCGGCTCTCACCCAATGTGATGTAGCGCAGATGGGAGCGATCCAATCGCCTCGCCTTCCATAGTGAGGACGGCCAAGGGTTGGCTTGGCTTAGTTGAGACGCCGGCCGAGTCAAGGTTTCTTGAATTAGACTTCTATGGTTGCCCTGCCTTCGTGATCGCTAGCTTTGACAGATGTCGGCCGGACATTTTTGTCCTCGGCGACGTGTTTGATCTCCGCCTGGCCGAATCGTCGAGGAGCTCTCTAACTTTGGCGGTAGTTCTTCAACACTTCGCGTCTTTTGCATCGCATAACTCTTGGATCCGGGAGACGACCATGCAAGGAATCGAGTGTAGCTCTACCCGGCCAACGTTGAACTCTTTTGCAAGCCGCGGTCCGGCTATGCATGCCTCGTACTCGGCCGTTATTGGATGTGTGGAACGCGAATGTCGTGGGACACTTCTACCGCAAGTCCTTCTCAATTCTCTAATATAAGGCACGCCCCGCTGCCTCTGCTGTTGGAGGAGCCGCCCACATGCAATGTCCACATTGTGTCCGTGCGCCGCTCGTGTTGGGGTCATTTCGCAATGAAGTCGGCCAACACTTGGGCCTTGGCGGCCGATCTGACTTGAACTTGATGCCGAATTCACTAAGTTCTATCGCCCATTTGATCATTCGTCCCGCCAGTGTCCGCCGATGGAGGATCTGTCTTATGGGTTGGTCCGCCCTACCACGACACCGTGAGCCACGAAAATATGGTCTCAGCGCCGGGCGGCCACTAGTAGCGCAAGTGCTAGCTTCTCGATCCTCTCGTATCTCGGCTCGGTCCTTGCAACACCTTGCCGATGAAGTAGACCGGATTTTTGCCTTGAGTCGTTTTCTAAACAGACTCGGCACTCAATACCTCTTCGCTATGGCTAAGTACAAATATAGAATTTCCCAGGCTCTGGCTTTGTCATGATGGGTGGATTGGTCAAAGCCTCCTTCAATTGTTCTAGTGCCCACCGGCACTGGTCGGCCCATTCGAACTCTACTTCCTTCTTCAACAACAATTGAATAGGGAGCGACTTGCATGCAGATTTAGGTATGAATGTTGAAAGGGCAACACCATGCCATTCAACCGTTGGATTTCTTTTTTTGTGGTGGGCGGCCTCATATCGGCGATCGCCCTACATTTGTCTGGATTAGCCTCTATCCCCCTTTCGGTCAGATGAAACCCCAAGAACTTGCCGGCCCTGACTCCAAAGGTGCACTTTTCTGGGTTAAGCCTAAGAGAATTTTTCCTTGCTTCTTTAAAGATTTCTCTTAGGTCGGCCGCATGATCTGGGTCATTCCTGCTCTTAATGATCCTATCATCAAGGTAGACTTCAGCTACTCGACCGATCTGCTCCTTGAAAATCTTGTTCATCATCCGCTGGTAGGTCGCCCCAGCGTTCTTCAGACCGAGAGGCATAACCTTGTACTGGAAGTTGCCACGATCGGTCATGAAGGCAGTTTTGTGGCGATCGGGCGGGTACATTGTAATCTGATTGTATCCAGAATAGGCATCCAGGAACGACAGCAATTTATAGCCCGATGCCCCGTCGACCAATTTATCAATACTCGGCACCGGGAAGGCATCCTTCGGGCATGCCTTGTTCAGATCTGTGTAGTCGACGCATTGCGCCCACTTGCCGCTTTTTCTTCTTGACTAGCACCACATTTGACAGCCAGGCCGTGTATTTTATTTCTTCAATGAAATCGGCCTTGACTAGGTCGTCAACCGCCTAAGCTGCTGCTCGGGATTTCTCTTGATTTTGGGTTCGCCTTCTTTGGGCTACCGGTCTGACATTTTCATCTATCATGAAATGATGACATGCAACTTCTGTTGGGATGCCGGGCATGTCAGATGCTTGCCATGCAAATAAGTCTGCGTACTCCCAGTGGCGGACCTACATATATTTGAGGGGGTTCACTTGAACCCCCTCAAATAATAAAATTAGCACTGATACTTTAGGGAAAAATATTTTTGCATCCCCTGAAAAATATGTTTTGCACCCAAGTTCTTAGTTTTGCACCAAAGTTCCTAATTTTGCACCACTCTAATGCACCACAATCACTCACACTCTTACTATATTTTATTTTAAAAAAGTTTTTGTCTCTCTATCTCCTTGGATCCATTCTTGTTCTTATTATCCTAATTTTTGAATCTATTAGTATTATTTAGTTTGTATTTTGTGTTAGTGCTATTTAATTTGAATTTTTTACCAACAACAGTTGATTTGAGTGGTAACTTGGATCCCATCGCAATGTCTCAGGTTCGGATTTGGGTGTGGCAAAAACTCAGTTGGAAGAGGAGCGCAAATATTGATTTTTTTTAGTGATATTTAATTTGTATTTAGGAACTAAGTTGTGCTATTTAATTTGTATTGGTCTAGTGCAACACAAGTTGAACCTGATAAAGTCTTCTTTTGAAGCTGACACTAGTTTTGCCTGTTGCAACCGTACATGTAGAAATAACTTTCTCTGCTATGAATATTGTGAAGAAAGGTTGCGTGATCGGATGTGGGATACATGGATGAACGATTGTTTGGTGACGTACATTGAGAGTGATGTATTCAATAAAATTGACTCTGAGCTTATTATTCAACGATTTCAGAATATGAAATCACGTAGAGGAGAATTATGAAATGTATAATTTATTTATTTAAATATATTACAGTCTTTTTTAATTATATTTTTAGTAAATTGTGTATTTGAAAATTTGACACCCCGACCGGGTCTCGGATCCGCCATCGCTGCTACTCCTTAAGGCGGTGTGAGGTCCTGCCGACCGCTTTCGTAGGTCGCGCGTCCAAGCTTGACCGTCTTCTCTGGGTCGTCCCCTAGTTGGACGTCAACTAGCTCTCCATGTGGTCGGGCCTCTTCAGTCTATTCTTTAGCTCGCGGGCTAATTCATCATCGTCGTCCTCTGGGTCGCTATCAGGGTCATACCGGGCGTCCAAGTCAGCAAGGTTAACTTGGTGCCTTTCCTCCAATGCTCGTGGGTCGCGATTCTATATCTTGCTCATTGCGTATATCTTGATACAAATAATGGCTTTTCTTGGCCGCGTCTAGGTCGGCCCAATAAGGTCACCACTTGATCGCCCTTCTTGTAGAATTTCATCTTCGTGTGGATGTGGAGGCTACTGACCCTAACTCCCTAGGGTCCTGGTCGGCCTACAATACAATCGATAGCGGATTTGATGGGTAGGACTAGGAATGTTGCCTTCACCGTCCCGGTATTTGGTGCTCGCTCTCGAGTCATCGCCAAAAGTGACCAAGAGATCTATCGCTCCCGCGGGTAAGTGATCGCCTCGCTTGAACCCTCGTTAGGGGTGTTGGATCGGCTCGTGGAATGATCTCACTCCGGCCGACATTGAGCTTGTCGATCGCCTCTTCAAATATGATGTCGGTAGAATCGCGCTTGGTCGACTGCACGGCGTGCCGGTATTGGCCATGGCCATGCCCCGATTACACAACGAGGGCATAGCTATTGGCCCTTCCGTCCAAAGAATCTTCATCTCCAAAGGAAATGGCGGCTTTTTGACACCTGACGTTCGCCGATGTAGACCCAACCATCATAAATTGCCCATTTTTCTTTTTATAGCTTTCTTCAATCCCTTTTCTGGGGGTTTCTCCTTGATCACCATGGCCACTCTCCCGGCCGTTGGACATCCTGGACGTCCTCTTCGGAGGTGTCTTTGTCCGCTATTGCCTCTATGGTTGCTGCAATGCGTTTCTTTGCCCTTTGATTGGGGCTTCTTCCTCCGGTTTTCTCTTGTCGTCCGGCACTCTCATTTCGGACATACCGTTCAGCTTCCTTTTTGGATGATATCCTCGATGTCATCTTTTAGGCCATGCGATCATTGGTGTCGTGTCCCTTGCTTTTATGGTATCGGCAATATTTTTTTGTAGCCCGTGCGCCTTCTTGAGTACCAACGGATCGGGCCTCTTCACATCGACAAATTCATTGTTCGACACTTTCGGAAAATATTTGGGCTATGGGAGCATTGAGCCTCGTCCGATGCTCATACTTCTTGAGCCGTACTCTCGGCTTGTTGTCCCGCTATTGTCTTGATTTCGGCCGCTTCTCGTCGTCTTCTTCTAGGCCGCACGCAGCGCGCTTCCGCAGCGAGGTTTCCTCATAATGCATGTGGGCGTTGGCTCTACGGAGGAACGTCTTTGAGATCGTCGATATGGTTCAAAGTGAACTCTTCAACAAATCGTGGTCCCACGGATGCCTCTCTTGAGGTATTTCAACTTATCCCCGCTTGTTAGGTCGTGCACTTGATCGGCCTCATTGTTGAAACGCCTATGTACCGCCTTAATGATTCATTGTCCCCGGGTGATAGTATCCGTGTTCCTCGTGGCGATATTGGCACCGGGTTGGCGGTGTAATTTGCCAAAAGAGATTCGATCACCGCTTCCCAAGAGGAAATGGTGTTGGTCGTAATGACCCCACCATTCAAGAGCTCGTCCGTCAAGTGATCGTGGGAACAATAGACTTCATGATGGAATCCAACTCCTGTAGCTACAATAGTTGTTGAAGTACGATATGTTTGTCGATCACCTCGCTCAAAATTTGTTGAGGTTGGGCGGTTTTCTAAGGTCCTTGGGGATACGATAGCGTCTAATCTCCCTTGTGAAAGGGCCTTGGCCGCCGGTCGAGAAGTCATTCGGCCCGAACGTCTGCATTGTGAGATATGCTTCGCCGGTCGGCATTCCATAGAATCCACCGCCGGGATGTCCATACATAGGGGGCCCTTGGAACGAACGGCCTCTGTTTCTGATGGAGTGATGTCTTCTCGGTCGGCGTGAAACATCTCTGATTTCACCGTTCCGATATTCATTCAACTCGCCGTAGGGGTCCCACGAACGGCTTCTAGAGCGCCTGGAGTCAGAGGATTCGCACAAAGAATATCTTGTGGACGAACGGTCCGACTAGGGCTGATAGATTGAATCTGAATAATCATAATTCTGTGAAGGGGAACGGCGACTGCGCGCATTCCTGCGAGCGGGTGATCTGCGCGCCCGAACCCTTCGAGCTGGGGATCGACGAGAAGTACTTCCTCGATGTCGGACGATCCTTCGGGGGCTCCTGGCTCTTCGTGAAGGGCGAGTTTGGGAGGAGGACGCTCCATGTCCCGTCTCCTGACGAGCGGGCATGGACCCTCTCTCGAGCCGAGATATCAGATTATCCCGGTTGGCTATGATTCGATTTTTGGTTTGGAGTAACTGGAGAACGGCCTGGGTGACGTGCTCCGGCAATTGCTCCATGATCCCGGCCTCTGCCAGTTCGTTCGGGATCTGCTGATGCACTGATTCCGAGGCTGCTACTTGCCCGCCCTGGACTGAAGGTTCCAGGCGAGGATTGCCTTGGGATTCGCTGATTGTCAGAGGCACGCCCTCCGGTGTCTGCTGCGACGACGGCGTCTTCACCGGTAGGGTCGTTACTGCGTGGATGCCCGTAATGATTTTCTTCGCCCATCTTTGAAGTGGGATAGCGCTTCGGACTCCCACCGTGGTCGCCAAATGATCGTACCTCGATCACCAAGTGTTTGTCGCTTGTCGCTTCCTTCGTCCGGCCGGCGATCTTTGGTGTGGAGACCGGTCTTGAGAGCACTCGTGGTACTCGCAAAGACACTCGACGCCTAGTCGAGGTGTGCTAACGGCGCGGTATCACAGGTAGGAATTACGTACTGACGGTGTGGATGAAGGTGGTATTTATACCACCGAGGCGACCGGCCGTTGCGAGAGATGCGGCGGTCGCCGAATTGCGGAACAAGACACGGTCTTGGGCCGTTTTGTAGGATTGGGCCGCTGGCCCATTGCTAACCGCGCCTCCGTTTCCTTGCTAATACACCCCAGAACACATAGCTTTTCATTTTTAAAAAAAAATTAAGTAACGACTCTATTATCACGATAATCAAACTAGAGATTGGCAATTTGTGAATGAAAAATATTTGTATGGTACAACACGTTTAAGCACACATACTTAGACACAAACAAAAATATATACATCATTCAAATATATATTATTTAATACTCTCGCAGTTCCTAAACTTTGGTCTTTTTAGAGTGTTTCACACAAATTAAGAAATCATAAATTTGCAATATCTAATGACTAAAGTACCCCTTTGTAGTATTAATACCCACTGACTTGGGAATCCAAATGGGTTAATATTGTGAGTAGTGACAATTAATTTTAATTTGAAGACTAATTAAATATAAAGGGTAAACTTGGAAAAGTTAGGTAAATTATACATTGATATCTCAAAAGTACAAAAGTTTCGGAACAAAAAAAAAGGAAAAAAAGGACAAAAATTTAGGAACGGAGGGAGTTGTACCTATATTCAGAAACTATTTTAGAAGAAATGTCATAACAGTGGCCTTAATAATAGTTTATGCGCGAGTTCGGGTGTAAAAGTAACGCTTACAATTATTGTCAACCCATTCTAACATTTCGTCTCGTAATTTGTAAAATTCCTCATTATTTAATTCTTTCTTCTTATCCTTTTATTTATTTATCGATATATATCATCCCGTGCGATGCACACGTAAAACATTTCGGGTATATTGGTTATTAAAAATACAATTTATTAAATTCTTAAATGTCTCACCCACACATATATGTAGTATTGTTTAATCGATTAACATTTTACTATTTTATTTGGCAAAATTTAGGTATAAATATTTTCATGTGAAAATAAATTAAATTTATTTGTCATATATTTACTATCCAATTAGGTATGACAATGGGATTGGGTGGGGCGGAGCGGGGCGTGAAGTACTCTCCGTCTCCGCCTCCGGTTGTCTCCCCCTCCTCATCCTCGATTCCCGGTTTAGATAGTTTACCCTCCACCCACATCTTCACAAATCCCCAAAGTCCCTACGGACCCTCGTAAATTTATTATAAGTTAGAAAAACATATAAATTAAACTATAATAAAATTGAAAAAATATATATAAAAGTAAGACTAAAAGACAAAACTTTAAAATTTTAATATAAATAAAAATTAGTCATACTTTTATATTTTAATATTTAGAAAGTATAAAAGTTAGAACAATTTAGTATTTTAAATATAAATTAAAAACACATATAAAAGACTAAAGAAATTAATACTATATATATATATATATATATATATATATATAATAAAAATGTTTATGTAATATATTTGAGGCGGGATCCCTTGGGATGGCAAAAAAAGGCACCTGTGGGTAACTGCGGGCATTATCTGCGATGGGTATGAGGCGGGTAGCTTAACGGGTACCCGCAGGTTTACTATACTGATAATTAGACTACCCGTCAATAAACTGGGTGGGTCTGGATATTGAGATACTCGTATCCGTACTCGAAATAAATATACTTATTTGAAAACTTTCCTATTATTATTTATTTTAGTGTTATTTATCTTCTTTCATTAACTACAATATGCTAAAAAATAAATGATAAAATAAATATATAATGAAATGCCTAATTTTTATATGAATGAAAAGAAAAATGGTGTGCAAAAGGCTAAATTTTGTTTGGTATTTCAAATTTTATTTTCAAATAAATATATATATAAATTAATATTGGAAGTATCCATGGGTATCTGCGAGGAGATTGTACCCATGAGAAACCCGCTACGTGGGCACTCGTGCGAGTATGTGGCTGCTACGGGTATTATTTATATTAAACGGGGCGCGTAGTGGGTAACCACTACCCGTGCCCGCTCCGCCCCGTTGACTTCCCTAGGGATCCCCGAGAGGCGGGGTCCCCCGCGGGGTGAGGGGGTATGATCCTCGTCCCCATCCCCGCTTTGACTTCGGGGCAATTTCTCCCTGTCCCCATGGAGAAAAATTCTCCGCCCTCAGGCCGCAAATGGAAAAACCATCGGGGGATCCCCACATGCATGCAAGTAGAAATTATCACCCTTATATCCAATATAGATGTTAGTCGTGCTTTCAACAAATATATCTCCAAAAAAATTATAGTATGCTAAATATTCAGATAAGAAATTGGCTAAAATAATATGTCAAATAAAATTGGCCTATATAACATACCACTCTATAAAATAATGAAATTGACTCCACTTGGTTTAATCTTTAGTCACTTAGTGATCTAAGGAAATTACTACTCAATATTAGTGATAAACGTGATTATATTATTTGGTTTTATCTTTAGTCACTTAATAATTAATTAAACAATAATTTTTAATATACCCTTAAAAATTAAAAAATTTAAATGGTAAAACATACTAAATTGAAAGAATACATGACATGTGATATAATTAAATATTCATATCTAAGTTAATTTAAAAACATATAATTAAATATTCATATGTCAATGAATTATTGTTAACTATCAAACCTATTAGCATATTTCACTATTTAGAGAAATCGATGAATAATAACGTCAGTTTATTACCATTTAATTGGTATGATGTGATGTTAAATAGAAAAATCATAACAGATGAAAACGTAATGTCTTTTATTATTTTAAATTACATTACAAATTTAATTGGTATGATGATTGTTAAATATTAAAATCATAATTGAGGAAAAAAATAATGTAACTGTCATAATTATTAGATATATTAAAGACCATATATTGTAACTGTCATAGTTATATAAAAATTAATTTTATATTTATTGAATCAATGATGTTTTGAAAGGATAATTATTTTTAATTATGGTGATAGGACGTTTTGAAACTATAATTATTTTTAAATTATAAAAATAATTTGGATATTAAAAGATTTTTTTCATCATTTAACTATTACTTCTACCAAAAATCAAACAATAATTAAAATATTTCTAACTTATAATTCTAATATAAAATTAATTTGATTGGTTGCAATTATACTAAAAAAATGTAAACATTTGATTTAGTTTTAGAGACTAAATTGGAGTGTGTCAATTTCCAAGTAAGGCTGTAACACCCTCATATTTCTATCTAGTAGAAATACTAAAGTGTACCTATTTAGCATACATCAGAGATACATTTCCTGCTTAGATTTTACAATTTTTACAAGAATAGCGGAAACGATACATAACTTAGAATTCTGAGAACAATTCTCACTATTTTACTCATTCCTTTGGTCCCACAACCCTCCAAACTCCACAACTCTCCAAACATAACCATAACTCCTAGAGTAACAATTTGGTAAAGAACGTGTCTTGCCCAACTTTGAGTAAGGCATTTAACACTCTGTTGATTCAACCTTCCTATAGGACAATACCACTTCCCATACTTTAGGTAATTGGAAAGTTTTACTCTTGTGGCATAATGGTGAAATGGTTTATAGTTATTGGCTTTTAAAACTCTACAGATCACGAGGGTATAGATATTTCGACCATTTACGAGAAATAATTCTCTTGGAAACTACAATGATTATCATCATAAACCGGTGTTTAGGTATCTAATCTTAACGACTAGAAGTTCTCCTTCCACTTCCTGTGCCTCAATTGAAGTTATGGCCTACAACCACTTAGGTAAGGTAGAAGTACATTTCATCATACAACTGGAAACAAGGTTCACAAACTACTTAAATGTGTAGACATTTTCGTTAGCTTTCCAACGCATCTTGGAACATACAAATCGGAGTTCCGAATTAAAAGTTATAAATAAAACAAGTCGGAGAACTGACGAAAATTTCTCACAGACCAAGACTGGCTTGCTCATAATTCCAAGGGTAATATTAAGGTTATTTCGGTTACCATAACCTACTGATCTCATCTTGAATGGGAATTGGTTCAGAAACCGTGATCGGGAACTGACCCCATCAACATTTGGTTCTGTAGCCAATACTGAAATTGCACTACAGCTTACTAGATCGGATTCATGGCATTTCAAAATGTGGCTTTGAGGAAAAGAACCTGATCAATACTTGCAGTTATCTGAAAGAATGTCTCTAACTGCGACATAAGTTGGGGCTTACTCTAACCATAAGGTAAGGTTATCGTAAAACCGTATTTCGGTAACTAATAGACTAACTAATCAATGGTCAGGATTTCGGGGTTTCAGTTAATCTTAACAGATCTTACGATACTGACATTATTACTGCCTCAAGGCTTTGCTTAATTGTAGTTCCCTGTAGGACCTACAATAACTTTCACTGCAATTCTACAATTGCACCGAGTTCATTGACTGAACAGTCACCCTTAATTTCCTCGAACCAACTTGACTGCCCATTGCTTACTTCAGAACACTATCTGTAGCCCTTCTCGCCTCCGCCAGCGTGCTCTGATAAACCGAGAAGGCCGTAATTCCTATGGTTTAGGGTTTGGACATTTTTCGGGTGAGGCAAATAATTGTCATCATTCTCGTGAATCACATGAAACATTGAGTGGATCCCCGACTCAATACTTCACGTAATATACCGAAAGGTTCGACATTTAATTGTCTAAGTCCCTAAGTCGACTTTCGATCTAACCTTTTGACCACAAGGTCTCTACGTCCGACGAGGTCGAATCGCTCCTCGATACCAAAATGTAACACCTCATATTTCTATCTAGTAGAAATACTAAAGTGTACCTATTTAGCATACATCGAGATACATTTCTGCTTAGATTTTACAATCTTTACAAGAATAGCGGAAATGATACATAACTTAGAATAAATTCAAGTTATATAAATCGAATACAAAGATAACAGGAAAAAAAATAACTAATAATAGAAGAACTACGCCTTTCATTTCCTTCTCGAGCACTCCATCCACTCGTGTCATAAAGGATCTTCTTTCCCTGTTACTCAAAAACAACAACATTTGTAGGGTGAGACAACTTGTCTCGATGAGTCTTACCGTGACCCTTACCTATCACTCGGTCCATTTATAAAACCATAATTAGTAATTCAAAAAGAATTACAATAAACAATCAATCATGTGTAATCCGATAAATGAATTACATAAGAGTTCATAGTCCGATTCTTGATGACTATGTACAACTTAAATTACGTATCTATAGTTCATAGCCCAATTCTTGATGGCTATGCACTATCCTCTTTATTAATCACTTGTGACATGTCACCAACAACCTAAAGAAGCTCGAGTGACAAAATCACAATATACACATTTAAAAGTTTTAGCACATCACCAACTCCGCAAGCTCGAGTGAACCCCATAGCTAATAGGAGCGCAAATCCTAAAAGCAAAGATAAATATATGAAATGGGGCCTAGGTCAAGGGCTCATGACTTCCCTCACCTAGCATGCTAACAAAAACAGGGTCGTCACCCCGACTCGATATAATATATATATCACACCCGCATTGGGCTCCTATACTAGATATAATTTATATATCACACCCGCATTGGGCTCCTATACTCGATATAACTCATATACCGAAACATAACTCAATGCATAATATGTTGCGATAACATATTATTATACGCACACGCTAATGAAAATCCGTCCAGCAAACAGTTGAGTTATAAAACTTTTGGTTCCCACACGTAATCTAGATTTTCCGTTTTTTCGAAATATTCAAATCATTAACCGTTATTTCAAAACCACTTTGAATTTGCATAAAAATTGCCAACAAAATTTCGGCAGAGTTTCCTCTGAAATATGGACATCCCAAAATACAATAATCACCTGTAAAACCAGTCCAGACATCAATTTGTTCAAAAATCATTAATTCCCGCACATATACAAAATTTACGGTTTTCAAAAGATTTGAGAATTCAACCGAATTACACCAAACAACTTTAAAACCACAGACAAAACAAACATTATCAACCATATACGCTATGGGTGGTTAGGAAAAGGATTTAAAAGAAGTTTGAAGTCGAACGAGCGCGTCGAAGCGAAACATCGGGAATTGGGAACATAGGAACTTCTCAACTCAATGCCCAATTCCGCTCCGCTTTCGTTCTCCGATCGATCCCAAACCGTATTTCAATCCGATTCAACCACGCACACCTACAAGACACATATATATTCAGTCCAAACATAACAATTCAAAAATCAAAGCATTATGGTTTCGTTTTAAATTTTCAAACACGCGTCATTTTCGTAAAATAGCGTTTTTGACTCTAAAATTCTCGAAACTCCAAATTTCAAAACCGCTCAAACATAACATAAACAACATTTTAAAATTCCCTAAACGTGAGTAAAACTCACCTCTCGTAATGAAAATCACGAAATACCGAAATGTCGGAATGTGCTCACGAACGAGAAAACACACGAACAATCCCCGTATCCTCGAACTCAAACCGAATAACTCCAAGTCGAAACCCATAAGCTTAATCTACATAACCGCACGATCATTCCTCGCATAAACTTTACGCTCCGACAACAATCGAATCCGCCCAATCCTTTGAACCTACAATAAATCACAAAACCTCCATGAAATCACTATTCATCGCCTTCAAGCTTCAATTCACTATTCACACATAATCCCAATTTGAACCCTAACCTTTTCATTCTTCACAAACCCCAAATTGGACCTCAATATTTGCGCAATCCACCTTAAACTCGCTCCCAAATACCATTCAAAGCTTTCCTTTGAGCTTGAACAACAAAACCTCCATTTTCCACTTAAATTCAAAAATGGCAAAGTGAGAGAGTGTGAGTTGATGATGATGATTTTGGTACCAAATCGAAGAGGATGACGAGGAGATCATTTTTGGTGAAGGAAGAATTGTGTTTTGATGAGTTTAAAACCCCCATTTTTCCTCTTCTTCCTCCTTACCCATTCTTCTCTTCTTTCTCTCCTTTCTCACGGTTTCCTTTTCTTTCTTCTTTCTTCTTTCTTCTTTCTTCTTTCTTGTGTCGTGTTCTCTCTCTCTCTCTCTCTCTCTCTCTCTAACTTTACCTTTTCTTTATTCACTTAAGTGAGGAATGAGAGAGTGTTTGGATATTTTTGGGTCTTTGATTTCATTTAGTGTGAGTGGTATAAAGACTAAAATACCCCTAGTGTTCTAATTTCCACTTAATTATGTATTTAAATTATATACTCAAGCAATTATAAATTGCTTCCGCGACAACCTCACATCCGTGACTTGATTTATTACCTATTCAAGTAATAAATCACTCGTTAATTTCTTAATTTGAAATTAACGAAATTAGGGATGTTACAAAGGCCAAATACCTATAATTTTTAAGTTGATTACATATGAAAGAAAACATGCTTCTAAATCTACTAAAAAAAATTAAACTTTTATTTTTAAAATCAAATTATCTATATTTTCTAAGTTGATGACATATGAAACTTGTTAAATTAATTCCACAAAACGTCATCCATATTTAAATGAAAATACCATTTATCTCAAGTAATATATATAATGCACAAATTAATTGAGACAAATAATCTTTGACTATTTCATGAAGATGTGTAGGCTATATATATATATATATATATATATATATATATAATACACTCTATCTTAATCTTCAAATTAAACACTTATAAGAAATTTGTAAATCAACAATGTGACACGTTCACATGCAATAGAATTCAACTCAACTCTTTCAACATGAATTTTTCAAATAGGGATTTACACAACCCAACACCCAACGTTCACAAACAATAGAATTCAACTCTTTCAACATGGAATTTCCAAATGGGGATTTACATTACATTTGATATGGTGATTTACCTAACATGAGAAACAAAGAGTTTGAACAAAATAGACATATTATATTTGGAAAACCTAATTGACATCATGTCATATAACTATCTAATAGCAATAAGATGAAATTATAAACCCATATATTCCCTAATATCAATGATATTCACCTCCTTCAACATCAAATATTCAAATGATTAAGAAGATCTCTCCAAGAAAAGTGAAAAGAACCATGAAACACAAAACAATGTTTATTGAAGATGAGGTGAAGGTGTGGAGAGTGAATCAAATATCACCCAACCTTGGCTATTTATAGCCATATTTTCATGGAGAGTTGTAATTTAAAATAAAATGTTTTTGCCTATCTAAAAAAACGTTTTTTTTTCATTTAATTCTCATAAAACAATTTGGAACGTTACACATTTAAAATCATTATTGAGTGAAATATATGTAAAAATAATAGAAATATATTAAAAATTATTATATAATTTATTTGGAGCTAAGCCTAAATGCTATTAGAGTGCCATGTGTTAAAAAAATTAATGAGGTTATTCTCAATTGTTAGATATATAGATATAGATAGATAGATTTATTTATTTAAATGTTGTGAACACACAAGACTTTGACCATCACTGTTGGTTGCTTTTGGCAATTTCAGTGACATGGAGATGTCTGCTCTCAAGTTCAAACCTAGATGTCTGCTCTCAAGTTCAAACCTAGGTATGACAATGGGATTGGGTGGGGCGGAGTGTAACACCCTCAATTTTCTATGTAATTGCTTTTACGTGTTTTCACTTGTGTGTTTTCTCACGCTAGCGCGTGTGAATTTAGCCCCAGAATTTGTTTGTGTTTTCACCAAACCGAAAGTAGATATATGACCTAATATATTATATTACGTTGAGGTTTAATTTTCGCCCAAAATTCCCGAATTTGGACGCGTTTGACCTCGGCCAAGTAAACTTAACCGCTTAAAAACTCTAACCATGACCCGAATATGAAAATGTTCGACGTTAAGGTTTTAATCGACAGTTAGAATAATTTAGTTAACATCCGATGCGATGTTAGTTCCGCAAAAACGCTAATTATCGCTTAACTGTATTATTATAGTATTATTTTAGTAAATTATCTAGATATTATTTTGTTAAACTTCAGCTTGAAGTTAACTATGATAAGCTTCACTTCACTTCACTCACCCGTGGACTCACCCTCACCACTCAATCCATATGACACATTTTTATTAATTAGCTCACATTCACTCATATCTTAAGCTAAAAAAAAAAAAAGAACCATTTATTTCCTCTTCCAACAAACATATCAGTAGCAACCTTTTAAGAAAAACATTTCTTTCCTTTCACTATCCTACCTCACTCTCATCTAACCCCACTACTCTTTTGTCTTTGTTGAATCATGGATCATACTTAAAGAGGAATTTTTAAGGATCAATTGTACTTCTAGTTCTAGCCATTTTCTACTTCTAAGTTTGGTAAGAAAATATATATCCCTTCCCTTTTATTTTGATGATATAACCATCCCTGATGCAAGATTTAAAAGATATAATTTTTGTTACTTTACTTTTCTTATTTGAAAACCTTTTTATATACATATTTGAACCATGATCAACATGTTATTTTCCATCACCATTTAATTTTGGCCTCTTTTCTAAGGAAACAAACAGAAGGTAATTTTCTTTTTGATCTTAAAAGAACAATTTTCTTAGAAGAGAAGGATTAATTAAGCTTTGAATATAAGTTTTGTTAGTTTTTCCCTTAGACCTATACTACTTTCAAAAGAGTTTATATTTGTCAAAGACAGTAAAAATAAAATTATGCTTTCGTGAAAAGGAATATAAAGTTTTTGTAAAAGTTTCGATTTTTAGTATAGTCTACAATTTGGAGTCGCCAAAAGTTTTCGGAATGTTCTCAGAGCACTTTCGATCGTCATAAAAAAATTGAATCTTTCATACAAAGGAAAAATGTATTTTCCGATTTTCAAGTGTTCAAATGATTTTAGAAACCGGATAAGGCGTTAGGAAAAGAAATATCGAGAACGGGACTAGTAGCTTATCACGCTCTAGTTACCACCCTTAAAACGAGTACTAGTATTGTAATCTGAGACCTTTGGACTTTATGTTTATGCGTTGAAGGTTTCGCGACACCTGGACCGGCTCTAGCTCGGATACCTCGCTACTCGACAGAACACATTTCAGGTAAGGGGAATTTCTGCATAATGAGTTTTAGCTTCATGGGTGTTGTGTGATTGCTTGAATTGTCTGCTGGATTGTTTTGATTGATAATAATTGTAGTATTATTATGTGAGATATTATATTGAATATCCCTGTGATTGATTATTGTGAAGATGTGAATGACTGGTTGTGCTGAATTGTCTGTGTGTGGAGTCATAACTATTGTTATGACCAATTGTTTTGTAACTTGAGTTGAATTGGACTCGAGTAGAGTAATGGTAACGGTAAAAAGATAAAGGGAACGTAACATTTTAGTGACAGATCATGTGAGGTTTCGAAAAGAAGAAAACTGAATTTCGAGAGTTAATAAGAAATAATCGATTTAAAACAGAATAAATATTTTAGACAGAAACAGACTTTATGAAATAGCGTTTCAATTGTGAAAACCCGAATTTCTCCAACGGATTTTCGGTATAACCTCGTTTTGAACAAACACGCTCGTATTTATAAAATGAAACCTTAGGCATTTGAAAAAAATGGAGAAACAAAGAGTTGATTTAAGAGTTGTTGGTTAACGATGAAAGTAAGTTAGTAAAGATAATAATTGAGTATTTCGACTTTAGAAAAGAGAAGCGTTTTCGAAAAATCAAAGTGGTACTCTCGTCCGTCAAAAGATAAGGATACCCAAAAAACTATGCTAAGTGGAATGGGACGCTTAGTGTGGTTCTCTAAAACTTTGAGCGCAACGTGTTAAAAAGAGAATTTATGAAAATGGGATACTCGATGATTGTTGATATGTAATGAGACTTTCAAAGTTAAGTGTTGATTTTGAGATGAGAACTTGGGGCCGAGTCTTAATCTAGATGTGAGAAAATCTAGTAAAGATTTCGTATTGATTATCTAGGTACCATCGAGGACCTAGAGCGCTGAGAGTGTAGAACGTTTTAGGGCGTTGTTCCAACCCGGACGTGTTGTAGTCCTGTGTTGAAGACTGGCCTAGAGTAATTGTTGTAGCTGACGGGGAATCCAGATCTAGGTTACAAGGGACACGGAGACATAATCATGGTGTAAATGTTATGTCCATGGGTGTTGATCTAACGGAGAATCTAGATCACAGTATTGGCCTAGGTGACGATCTAGTGCTATTCCATTTCGTATGGAAATTTGATGATATTAATAATCGATGTGAGGAACGATTTCTAACACGAACTGGAATACCTTTGATTGACTAACCACATCATGTTAAGGTGATGAGATTGTTTATGTATCTTATGTGTTATTTTTCGTTTTTGGAATGATATCTTAATATAAGTAAGTAATGTATGGTACATGTATATATGTATTATTTTTGGTTTTACCTATGTATAGCTTATGATGAACTCGTGGACGAGGAATTCACCCTTATCGTGTTTTATTTTGTATGTGGTATATTTAAAATTGGGTTGTAAGATGGCTTGAAGGACAAGATGGTTATGAAGGATTTGCAGGGAGATGGACTTGCCCTTGGATCTCAAGGGGGAACAAGTTCTTGATTTCCCTGATGGAGGAAATTTGGATTATTGGGAGTTTGACCCCGTCTCCCAAAAGATCCGGTTTAGGGGAGTAGTAATATCGACTAGTATAGATGATGAAGGTAACCGCCTCTCACGATTACGCTACAAGACTAGGTTCACTATTAATATGCCGCTTTGACTTTTTCTCGATGTACCTTGGACCCCTCCTGTGCGACAATACTATTCTGGGACTAGGCGTACATCGCAACGTACACGTGGAGTTAGGATTGGGCCACGCACGATCACTACTCTTAAGAAGAGCGCCATTCCTAGGGGACTTGCTAGACCATCGCTGACTGACGAGATTTTCCCGAACTCGCTGATCCAGCCTCCGTGTGATTCAGTACCCTTTGCCCCTATCATTGAGGGTGGTGGTGATAGGGATTTTGATGATGTTGATATCCATGATGATGTTACAGATGACATTCCAAAGTCACATATTATACCAGAGTTTACTCATGCTGCTCCGCCACATTTGCCGATGTTTTCATCTATGCGTGTCCTACTTTTCCAGTCTGGAGGCCGGTGAGCGAGTCTCACGGAGCAGGTTCATCTTTAGGAGCACATGTGGCGATTCATGTTTCTAGTGATGAGGAGTCTGATGATGAGGAGGACCCGGAAGCGGGTCCATCTTATTATTACTAGTAAGATTAGCTGAGCTGAGGTCTGGTGTTGATGTGTGATATTGTTAGGTATTTTGGAGGGCCTAGGATAGTGGTTGTGACGTGCTGGCAAGTTGATGGTAAAGCCAAGTATGTCTTTTTGAGGATTAGTGTCCTTGTATATAGTTTCCTTTTCTCCCATAAGTATTAGGGATTGACTATGTTTGATGATGTTGATATGGTGCCGCCTGAGTGCGTGGTTTGTACATTAGCCTTGACTATGCCGCCTGCGAGCATGCCGTGCAGCTTGTTGCAACTATGACTTTATGTTTAATATATATAGTCTTTATCTTGGACCTATTTATAGTTATTATTCATAGTGAAGTATACCTTAGTTATCTTTAAGTTCTTATCCAGAAAATATTTTCAACTTCGATTTCAAAAAAAAAAAGGGGTCCATTTTTCGTAAACAAATACAAAGTAAGAGGAGTTAAGTTAGCAAGGTAACACTTCAGAAATGGGGTGTTACACGGAGCGGGGGCGTGAAGTACTCTCCGTCTCCGCCTCCGCCTCCGAAGTTGTCTCCCCTCCTCATCCTCAATTTCTGGTTTAGATAGTTTACCCCCTCCATCCACATCTTCACAAATCCCCAAAGTCCCTACGGGACCCCAGAAATTTATTATAAGTTAGAAAAACATATAAATTAAACTATAATAAAATTGAAAAAATATATATAAAAGTAAGACTAAAAGACAAAACTTTAAAATTTTAATATAAATAAAAATTAGTCATACTTTTATATTTTAATATTTAGAAAGTATAAAAGTTAGAAACAATTTAGTATTTTAAATATAAATTAAAAACACAGATAAAAGACTAAAGAAATTAATACTATATATATATATATATATATATATATAATAAAAATGTTTATGTAATATATTCGAGGCGGGATCCCTTGGGATGACAAAAAAAGGCACCTGTGGGTAATTGCGGGCATTATCTGCGATGGGTATGAGGCGGGTAGCTTAAACGGGTACCCGCAGATTTACTATACAGATAATTAGACTACCCGTCAATAAACTGGATGGGTCCGGATATTGAGATACCCGTGTCCGTACTCGAAATAAATATACTTATTTGAAAACTTTCCTATTATTATTTATTTTAGTGTTATTTATCTTCTTTCATTAACTACAATAAGCTAAAAAATAAATGATAAAATAAATATATAATGAAATGCCTAATTTTTTATATGAATGAAGAGAAAAGATGGTGTGCAAAAGGCTAAATTTTGTTTGGTATTTCAAATTTTATTTTCAAATAAATATATATATAAATTAATATTGAAAGTATCCGTGGGTATCTGCGAGGAGATTGTACCCATGAGAAACCCGTTACGCGGGCACCCGTGCGAGTATGTGGCTGCTACGGGTATTATTTATATTAAACAGGGCGCGTAGTGGGTAACCACTACCCGTGCCCGTTCCGTTCCGCCCCGTTGACTTCCCTAGGGATCCCCGAGAGGCGGGGTCCCCCGCGGGGTGAGGGGGTATGATCCTCGTCCCCATCCCCGCTTTGACTTCAGGGCAATTTCTCCCTGTCCCCATGGAGAAAAATTCGCCGCCTTCAGGGCCGCAAATGGAAAAACCATCGGGGGATCCCCACATGCATGCAAGTAGAAATTATCACCCTAATATCCAATATAGATGTTAGTCGTGCTTTCAACAAATATATCTCCAAAAAAATTATAGTATGCTAAATATTCAGATAAGAAATTGGCTAAAATAATATGTCAAATAAAATTGGCCTATATAACATACCACTCTATAAAATAATGAAATTGACTCCACTTCGTTTGATCTTTAGTCACTTAGTGATCTAAGGAAATTACTACTCAATATTAGTGATAAACGTGATTATATTATTATATTATTTGGTTTTATCTTTAGTCACTTAATAATTAATTAAACAATAATTTTTAATATACCCTTAAAAATTAAAAAATTTAAATGGTAAAACATACTAAATTGAAAGAATACATGACATGTGATATAATTAAATATTCATATCTAAGTTAATTTAAAAACATATAATTAAATATTCATATGCCAATGAATTATTGTCAACTATCAAACCTATTAGCATATTTCACTATTTAGAGAAATCGATGAATAATAACGCCAGTTTATTACCATTTAATTGGTATGATGTGATGTTAAATAGAAAAATCATAACAGATGAAAACGTAATGTCTTTTATTATTTTAAATTACATTACAAATTTAATTGGTATGATGATTGTTAAATATTAAAATCATAATTGATGAATAAAATAATGTAACTGTCATAATTATTAGATATATTAAAGACCATATATTGTAACTGTCATAGTTATATAAAAATTAATTTTATATTTATTGAATCAATGATGTTTTGAAAGGATAACTATTTTAATTGTGGTGATAGGACGTTTTGAAACTATAATTATTTTTAAATTATAAAAATAATTTGGATATTAAAAGATTTTATTCATCATTTAACTATTACTTCTACCAAAAATCAAACAAAAATTTAAATATTTCTAACTTATAATTCTAATATAAAATTAATTTGATCGGATGCAATTATACTAAAAAAATGGAAACATTTGATTTAGTTTTAGAGACTAAATTGGAGTGTGTCAATTTCCAAGTAAGGCCAAATTACCTATAATTTTTAAGTTGATTACATATGAAAGAAAACATGCTTCTAAATCTACTAAAAAAATTAAACTTTTATTTTTAAAATCAAATTATCTATAATTTCTAAGTTGATGACATATGAAACTTGTTAAATTAATTCCACAAAACTTCATCCATATTTAAATGAAAATACCATTTATCTCAAGTAATATATATAATGCAAAAATTAATTGAGACAAATAATCTTTGGCTATTTCATGAAGATGTGTAGGCTATATATATATATATATATATATATATATATATATATATATATATATATATATATATATATATATATAATACACTCTATCTGAATCTTCAAATTAAACACTTATAAGAAATTTGTAAATCAACAATGTGACTCGTTCACATGCAATAGAATTCAACTCAACTCTTTCAACATGAATTTTCCAAATAGGGATTTACACAACCCAACACCCAACGTTCACAAACAATAGAATTCAACTCTTTCAACATGGAATTTCCAAATGGGGATTTACATTACATTTGATATGGTGATTTACCGAACATGAGAAACAAAGAGTTTGAACAAAATAGACATTATATATGGAAAACCCAATTGACAACATGTCATATAACTATCTAATAGCAATAAGATGAAATTATAAACCCATATATTCCCTAATATCAATGGTATTCACCTCCTTCAACATCAAATATTCAAATGATTAAGAAGATCTCTCCAAGAAAAGTGAAAAGAACCATGAAACACAAAACAATGTTTATTGAAGATGAGGTGAAGGTGTGGAGAGTGAATCAAAATATCACCCAACCTTGGCTATTTATAGCCATATTTTCATGGAGAGTTGTAATTTAAAATAAAATGTTTTTGCCTATCTAAAAAAAACGTTTTTTTTTTTTCATTTAATTCTCATAAAACAATTTGGAACGTTACACATTTAAAATCATTATTGAGTGAAATATATGTAAAAATAATAGAAATATATTAAATAATTATTATATAATTTATTTGGAGCTAAGTCTAAATGCTATTAGAGTGCCATGTGTTAAAAAAATTAATGAGGTTATTCTCAATTGTTAGATATATAGATATAGATATAGATAGATTTATTTATTTAAATGTTGTGAACACACAAGACTTTGTCCCTCACTGTTGGTTGCTTTTGGCAATTTCAGTGACATGGAGATGTCTGCTCTCAAGTTCAAACCTAGATGTGAGAAGTGGTAGTGTGTGCGCGTGGTGTTACTATTCATTTCCTCTAATCTGACAAAAAAAAAAAAACAAAGACACACAATACGTTGTGAATGGCATGCTAAAGGTAATCTCCAAATACTTCACAATGTAAAATATATCTTTATCATGAGTTCGACTTCGGGACACACAAAGTCAGGAGTCTCCTTCAACAACTGGCATCTTGTAACCTAGTCTTAGTTGAAAAAGTAAAATAAGTAGTACTACAAGACAATATTCCAAGTTGAGCTGCAACATTTGAACTTACAACTTTCAAGTTCTAGTTTTGCTGAGAATGGTTAATTTACATAGAGCATTCATCTAATCTACTTTTATGGAGCTGAAATGCAGGGTTAATCCAGGCTCCACAGCTGCACTGCATACCAGCCCAGTTGAAGTTACCCAAACGAGCATTACAGCCAATACAAAGAAGTTTCTCCTCCACATGACCTTCTTGCACTTCCAATTTAACAGAGATAGTGTTAGCACCAAGATTAAAAAGTAGTCTTGAACCCATTTTTATCAGTTTTTTTATGGAAAAAAAAGTATATTTTTGAAAACAAATCATTGTTTATAAAATTTAAAGAGTCAACTACTTTAGAAAGTTTAAAAACTGAAATTAAAACTATATTAAAAACCATAACTAAATAAAAAGTAGTTTTAACTTTTAACTTCATAGAGACTTCAAAAAAAGTAAATCACATTTTTGTACTACTTTAGAGCTACGGACACGTCTTCAGAATGCCAAGTCACGTGTCCGTGTCAGACACAAACACTCGTTGGATACCAACGTGACATGCGTCGGGCACCTCTTTAGGGTCTCGCTATTAATTCTTTTTTTAATTGGACACTTCCTAGACACTTTTTGGACACCTCTCAGACACTCTTATAATAATATTTAAAAAAAAATCAACTTCTTGAACTTTTTAAATTATTATACTCATTCTTAGAATATAAAACGCTTTATCTTAAAAAACCTTGTAAAGCTTATCAACTTTGTTTTTAAAATGTGAATAGATAAATCATAATTCTCAATTTAGAGTTTTGATATGTGTTTGCGTTTATTGATTTAGTTATCTTTAAAATTATATATATATATATATATATATATATATATATATATATATATATATATATATATATAAAAGTGGTGTCCTGGTGTCCTATATTTTAGACATTAGCGGTGTCTCTGTGTCTGTGTCCGTATCGAGTCTGGTGTCTGTGTCCAAGTCTGAGCCCATGCTTCATAGCTTTAGAGTAATTTTTTTTTTTAAAAGCTTAAACAAACAGGATTATATGGCAATTATAAGACATGCTGGAAATTTGAAAGTACCTGCTTGCATCCACTTCATGGGCTCAACAAATATTGAGGTGCAGTCAGGTGGTTCTTTTTCCATTTCGTAGGGTTCACTGCTTCTCTTGTTCCACTTGAAGCTTGATTCTCCTTTTCCACGCTCATGGGAAACTATGTTCTCCTTCGAAGCAACAATTCTTCTGCATTTCTTACACCGGTATATAAGTTGAGGTTTGGTTGTGCTTTCCGAGTCAATGATACTAGTATCAGCCATTCAAATGTTATGCTTGATGCACTGAGAATTCAAAGCAAATTAGAGTATAAAAGGCATCTGTAACTGATAAAATAATTGTCTGACAGTGATTCATCCAGGCATAATACAACAGTGGGATGATTAATAAGTTTTTAAAATTTATACGCTCAAGAAAAGAAATATTTTTCTGTCCAAACAGCAGTTTAAGCTTATAGAATTATATTTCTACTTCTATTTTTTTAAAGATAGATATTTTAATGGTTCATGTCCCGTGAGGCTAATTTTTAACTGTAAATGATCCTAATCTACACATTGACTAGATTTATAGCAGGGGCATACCTGATTTTGAATTTCAGAACAAACTTTCTAACAAAGATATAATTCATATAGGTTTTATATTTTTAGTTGCATTTGTACATATCAAATAGAATTGTTGACATTAATTAATGACTTAAAGGCTAGAGGCATCTCTAAACACCTAATCAGTCATTTGATGTAAAAAGTATTGACAAGTCATAGAAGCTCTGATGTAACTCTTTATAAGTATGAATCAATGCCCTGAGTAGAAGAGTTCCAGAACATTATCTAAATTCTAAAATAGAAAAGCATTCTAGTCCAGCAGCTGATTTATGTTCACAACAGAACTGTAAAATAAATGTGTTTTCTCATCACCTCTCCTACATATGCGCAAACCTTGCACGCACACACAGCCGTACATTCTTTCACATAAACATAAAGATGACAACTCATGTCTCTACATTAGTATGCCAAAATCACGGGTTGTCCAACTTAGTGGATTAATACACATGTCGGCCTGTGCGAAGACACAAGATCCCTTATCCATATATGCACCAAAATTAGTGTTTTGGTGTTTGGTCCCTTCACAGCATTCAATCCATATATTGTATTAAGTATAAAGTTAGCATCAGTTTTGCATAACCTTAAAAACAGGGATAAACAATTAATGAATGAATTTGAAGTATAATTTTGCATTTAAATATCTACCACAAATTCTCCATTGCTAATTTAAAGTAGATCCACCAAAGGGGATTCTGGGGCTCATAGGCCAAACTTGCTCAACCAACCAAAACAGCGGGTTCAGTTGCCCCAAAACCAACTCACTAAGACGACATATTGGTTTGTCCTAGATCACATAACATAAGTTAAGGGTTATCTGATTTAGAACTGCGTTTCTGAGTTCAAGTGCTACTACCCATGCAAGTGCCTACATAGCACTGTCACTGTGACATGACAACAGCAGCACCCACACTAATTCTGGAACCTTGAATCTCTCATCAGTTCTTGATGAAGAAGTCTGCATTAGTTCAAACCTAGAAACATGTTCTCTGATTTTCTCTTTCGTTTATTTTGTTCTTATTGTAGGTAGGTCAACCCCTTAACCCATCGACCTAGGTGAGTTGAGCAGGATTTGCCATTTTAGTCTTGCTATTGGATTGACTCATTTTAAGGTCAAACTACGTTGGGGGCTTTTGACAGCTCCAATTTTAAGGGTATGTCACACTGACTATCGGGTTAATGTTAAAAGATATACATATTTTCAATAAAGGTATTTTATATTCAATACTAGAAAACAACAAATAAATCATTTGGGGACACCAATGTTGACCTAGTTGGGTCTTGATATTTGATGGGATGTATAGACATGTAGTAGTCATAGCTGCATGAGGGTGAGTACGAAGCTTAGAATTCGGAGTGATAAGTGCGATTATCTACAGGAGATGGATGTATGTGTACTTGCATGTGTTTGTGCTATTCAAGAATTGATCTTTTCCAATTTTTGGTTGTCAACGATTTTCTATCACCCATTGCTTTTCCTGTTTTACTTGTTATGCATGTATGCTGGATCCAGTCGAGACAGGGGACAGTGGAGATTTCAGTGCCGACCCTTTCAGTGTTTCTTAAAAATGCCTAATTAGGCTATTAAGACTAACTAACACGAGTTTCGGGTTTTAATTGGACGAGGTTTTATCATCTGTCAAACCAGTCAACTAACACCACAGCTTCAAACCAGCCAGCTCCACAACCGTTTTGCTACAAGGACAGAATTATCATTTCTTTTACATATTTTCTGTTACTAGGACTAGCCACCTGACTAATCCTGCTATGCTTTTCTGTTTTGTAATTTCAATTGTTCACTACTTTATACAATTTTGTTAAAGGGAGGCTTTTACTAACAGCTAGTCGTAATGAAAAATCACATAGGGTTCTTTTCATTCTCACCATTAAGTGGGAACAATACCACATCACTTTCCACTCACTTTTTACTCCAATAGTGATGAAATCGTTGAGTCCCAGAAGTTACTCCAAATTTTTTATATCTTTTTTTGATTTATGTTGATTTTGAACAAGGAAAAAAATTTATATTTTAATGTTAAGCAACCATTGCTTATTTAAGCAAATGTCGTTGAACAAGGCATGGTCGAATGGCAAAATCTATTAAGACAACTAGTTAAGGGTGAAGGACTCAAGCTGCCCCAGAGCTCCCAAACCTCAAATATGGCTACAAATCTTTGTTACAGGTCAGTTGTGGAAATTCACAGCACAAACAAGCACACATATCACATGCACAATGTCATGGCATTTTATCAAACAGTGAGTGCGCAACTACCATCAATCACGTTGAATCAATATATCCCTTTTGTATTTCGTTCCCATTATTATTTTATTATACTCATGTTTAGTAAAATTTAAAATTCATTCTCGTGTTGTATAGCTAACAAACAACAACAACCCACGTCAAAAAAAAAAAAAAAGCAACAACAATAAGAATAAACAGAAAGGAAATATGGGTTACCTATGAATTGTATCGTTTTTTGCTCGAGAATTGAGAAGGCAGCCACCGCTGATAGACTCTGCCTTCAGTTTCGTTTCTTTCGCCTTTTTTTTTGTTTATTTGCTGTGTGTTGAGCTGGGACTGACACTTTGGGAGAATCTGTGATGAGATGAAGGAAGGTTTTGCGAAAATCAGCAAAAGGAAAATTTTTCTACTTGTACTCTTGTATTTTTATTTTTTTACGAGGCTTTTCTGCAAGACTTTTTTTGGGGAGCGGATTCGGTGCCTTGAAGGCGCCGTACCTTGCTGCCTTGCTTTTATTTCCAGCCATTAGATAAATCACGTGGTTGTCAACGTGCCACGTGTCATTGAATTTTAAAAACTAAAACTAAACAGAACCATCATCACACTTTCCCTTTCACGTTAAAAAACCCACTAACTGAACCAATCGCTCCAAGTCGCCAAACGCCGCGCAGCTCACGTCTCCGCTTCAACCACCACGCCGCCCCGCCCCACTCCACTGCGATGGGTTTTCTTCTACCCAAAGATCTACGATTTGTGCCACGGTTACCATTGTGCCACTGAGTTTTATTGTGCTGGTTTTACTTTCTGGATTTATTGTGAAATTTGCAATTGGACAAAAGAGGTTGTAATTTATGGAATTTGTGAGTATGTGAAATTTGCTGCATCTGTGAATTGAAGATTTCTAAATTGGAAGATGTTTAAAAACTCAGGCAATGGAGGAACATATTGGGGAAGAAAGCTTGGTGCAGGTTTTGGTGTAATTTTTGAGAGCTTCTCCTTGACAGTGAGGCAGCGAACAGAGCAGTGGGCGGCGCGACACAACGATCGGAGCACTGGGCGTCGCGGTGCGGCGGCTGAAGAGGTGGTGCGGCGGTCAGGCAGGTGGGGTTGTGGAGTAGTGACGCTGTGTGTGGGACTGGGACGCAGTGAGAAAGTTTGTTTTTCTTTGGTTTTATTTTAATTAATTTTAAATAGAATGGACACATGGCACTATTAAGATCATAAGATTTATCCAATGGTTATCATTAAAGGCAAGGCAGCCCGCCATCAAGTCACTGAATCGGTACCCCTATTTTTGTCAGTGTATTTTCTTGGACATGGAATTACGTGCAGTCACTCCAAACAGACAGTGCAGTCACTTGATAAATAAATGTATCTCGGTAGGAGGATACCCGTGCATACGCACGAGTGCTATCATATTCTTTTTATTAATGAACTTAGAAAGTATTAAATTGTCTGAATATTATCTCGTGAAAATAAAGATAAATTTAAAGTAGATAAAAAAAGAGTTTAAAAAAATAGATAAGTATTAAAATTCAGAAATGTAAAAATATCATTTTAAAATAATTTTGCATATATCCCGTGATTTTAATATGTTAGTATAGTGTTTTTTTATATATCAGTGTTGTTAACCTGTATTTTTTTATATAACAGTGCAGCTATCCCATGTTTTATATATATAATTGCAGTTATCCCCGTATTTTTTATATATCAATGCAGTTATCACGTGTTTGTTTTTTATATATCAGTGCAGTTATCTCATAGTTTCAATTGGTTATTTGAGTTGATTAGTAGATTATAGTAGATAGTAAAAGATAGATAGTAGATTATCAATAAGAAATATTTATTTCATGTTTTTTTATATATCAGTGACAATTATTTGTGCTTTTTAGGTATTAGTGACAAATATTTGTCACCTGTGTTTTAAATATTAATCAGTTTAAATAGTCATTAAGCCTTAAAAAATTATAATTATCAATGACAAATATTAATCCCGTGTATTTTTATATATCAATGCAGTTATCCCGTGTTTTCTTATATATCAGTGTCTTTATCATGTGTTTGTTTTTTTATGTATCAATGCAGTCATCTCGTAGTTTCAATTGATTATTTGAGTTGATTAGTAGATTATAGTAGATCGTAAAAGGCAGATAATAGATTATCAATGAGAAATATTTATTTCGTGTTTTTTTTTATATACCAGTGACAAATATTTGTCCTTTTTAGGTATTAGTGACAAATATTTGTCACGTGTGTTTTACTAATCCGTTTAAATAGTGATTAAGCTTTAAAAAATTATAATTATCAATGGTAAATATTACAATAATGCTATTTTGACAAAGAATGCTACAAGAATTTTGACAAATATACTGTGGGACCCAGTCTGAAGAATTTACTTTATAATAAAAATAATAAAAAAGTAACTATGGGAGATCGGTGTCTGTGTATCAGTATATTTGTAACATTTTTTGTCACATTTCTGGGCTATATAGCATTGTTGTAAATATTAATCTCGTGTATTTTTATATATGAATGCATTTATCCCGTGTTTTCTTATATATCAGTGCAATTATCCCGTGTTTGTTTTTTATGTATCAATGCAGTCATCTCATTGTTTCAATTGATTATTTGAGTTGATTAGTAGATTATAGTAGATAGTAAAAGATAGATAGTAGATTATCCATAAGAAATATTTATTTCGTATTTTTTTATATATCAGTGACAATTATTTGTCCTTTTTAGGTATTAGTGACAAATACTTGTGACGTGTGCTTTAAACATTAATCAGTTTAAATAGTCATTAAGCCTTAAAAAAATTATGATTATCAATGGCAAATATTAATCTCGTGTTTTTTCATATATCACTGCAGTTACCCCGTGTTTTCTTATCACTACAAAAAAAACGGTCATTAGCGAGGGAATATTCCGTCGCTAACATGACCAATTCCTCGCTAATTGCCATTAGCGAGGGAATTAGCGAGGACCGCCGATCGCTAATTCCTCTCTCGCTAATGCAATTAGCGAGAGAAATAAGGTTCCGTCGCTAATTACCCACAGCCAGTTCCCTCGCTAATTCCCTCGATAATTAGCGAGGGACACATATTCCCTCGCTAACTGCCACGCCTGAACAAACTATTGGTGACTGCCACGTGTCTGATTTCCCTCGCTAATTCCCTCGCTAAAGTCCAAAAAATTAATTTTTTTTTAAGACCTGCTTATTTATTAATAATAACTAATAAAACATAAAATACCTAAATCAATATATAAATACAAAATTTCTAAATGTTACATTCAAAATCCAAATCAACACGTAAAATCAAATGTCAATACAACACAAAATACTCAAATGTAAAAAAAATAATACAAAGAGTACTAAAAAGACCTGTCATCACACTCCTCAGACCCCTCAAAAACTCGATACTCAGACTCATCAGACTCCCCAAGTTTCTGCGCAGGCTGAGACGTACTCTGTTGAGACTGAAAATGCTCCATCATCCTCTTCATGTCATTCTGTTGCGTAGCATGCAGCTCCTCCTCCATTTTCCTAAATCGCTCTCTCTCCGAATCTGATTGATTAGAAAATGGTGGTCGTCTTCTAGAAGCTCTACTGGGGTAAACACCAGACGGGCTCATTAATGGAGCCAAGGGCCCCGTACCATACAGGCGACCCTTGTTCCAACCCGCTACTTTCTCCCAATGTGCATTCGAGAGAGCTATCAAATCAGGAGTAAGTTGACCAGGTGTTTCAGAGTTCTAGTTCCCCTGAGTGGCTGAACCCATCTCCTGAGTATGGGCCTCCTGTTTTGTATAACCACAAAACATAGCATAATTAGTGCTCCATTCATTTTAACAAAGCAACATATATGTATATATAATACAATTCAAGTTGTGTATTTACCTGAGTAAGTCTCGCACGCTCCTCAACATAGTGATCTTGAGTACCCTTCCTTACATGGGTGGCCCTGTGAAGCTCAGCAGCAGTGGGAGGGCGTCCCAACTTCTTAGCCTGTAAAATGAAAAACATTTTCAACATTTGCTAACTAATTAAGTAATGTAAAAAAACACACAGATATTTAAAATAATTTACCAATCGAATAGCATGTTGAGCCTGGCCTATGGACCCAACACAGTTAAGCGAGCCGCCCTTTTCTGAGTTTCTATTCGCCTTCGCCTTTTCAGAATTATGTTTGAACTTCTTTGTTTCCCAATGTTCCTTGAAGGCATTTCAAACATTTTCACCCATGTAAGGAGGCCTCACATTTCCACGCCTCAACTTGTACAACATATCCGACAATTGTTGACCAAACCTCAGGAGAAAACATCTCCGGACCTCTTCATCATACTGTTGGTGCCATGTCACTTTGTTCTGTATTAAGCATAATGAAAGTATGTATTAGTAATAATATTAAACATTACCAAACATTAAATTAAAACTAACAATATATATAGGTACATAATGACATAATTAATAGACACTTACCCTAAAAAAATCCAACAACTCTCCCTTCACTTTGTCATCAACTTTACTCCACTTTTTATGGTAAGTTTGAAAATATTTCTTCTGGATGACATATGTGATCTTTGGATGAAGTCATGCCGACGGAACAAGTCTACATAATGAAAAAAATATATCAAACAATCAAATATATATATATAAGTTGTTGCATAATTAACTTAAATTAAAAAAATCCAACCAATATAATACTTACGTGTTACCATATGGATAAATGATGTAGAGCTTTTTGTTGTTGATATAAACCACCTCCACTCTCTCGTCATCAACCACCTCCACTCCCGCTCATTAGCACCATCACCACCAACATGATCATCCTCCGTGTGGGCATATGCTCAGTCGATGTACTCATATGCTCAGTCGATGTGCCTATATGCTCAGGTGGCGTATGCCCAGCTGTATACCCAAGAGGTGGGGGGAAAAGTCCAGCTGTATACGGAGTTGTATACCCAGGTGGCATATACGGAGCTGTATACCCAGAAGGTGGCATATGCCCAGCTGTATACCCAGGATACCCAGGAGGTGGCATATGCCCAGCTGTATACCCAAGAGGTGGCATATGTCCATGTGAGGGAATATGAAACCAATTGGGGCCCGATGGAGAATGGGCTGGTGGGACATCCGAGGTGGTAGTCATGGGCGGACCAAACAATGTACCCGACCTCATATTTCCAATATTAATTACCACCTCATTATTAGCACTACGATTACGCCTCCTCTTGGGAGACCCTCTTGCTATTCCTTCCCTTTATCTTGTATCGGTGGGTGAGCCTCCTCCACGAATCCATTTCTATGAAAAAAGGAACACACAACAATATATAATATTACCAACATTAATAATACAAAATGTGATACTAACACCATTAATGATACAAAATGTGATACTAACACAATTAATGATACAAAATGTGATACTAACGACATTAATGATATATTCATAAACAAGTTTCATCCAAAAGACAAAGGTAATACACAAGAACAATAATGATAATAACAACAAAAGACTAATCTAATTATTCATCTTCTTCATCTTGATTCTCTTCTTCATATTGCTCATCTAATTCATTTTCTTATATCACTTCTAATACTGCTTCAACTTCTTCAACATCGATGCGATCATCACGTAAGGGGTGAACCTGTTCAACTTCAATTACCTCATTTACTCCGGACATTTCATTCACCTGATAAGGAACATCATCCTCCACATCACTGGCTTCAATGCGACCCCGTGGTTTTGTCTTAATTGCAACACACCATCCTTTACGAGTTGATGGATATGGAACATAGTACACTTCATCAGGTGTTAGACAGTATTTGGCTTTTGGTTTTAACATCTTCCCATTAGCCATTTCCACTAAATTCAAATCGGATCGATATTTGCTCAAGAAAGAAAGCGAATCCAATCTAGCCTTATTATTGTCTTTAGTTTTATCTTTCATATTCATCACAGTCATAAATATGTTATCAAATAAATTCTTCTCAATGTGCATAACATCGAGATTGTGCCTCAACAGATTGTCTTTCCAATATGGGAGATTCCAAAATATGCTTCTTTTGTCTAGTTATGCACTTGTCCATAACCATGCGATCTCTCAAGTTCGCTTACCTCGGTGACTTGTGGCAAGTCCATAACTCGCTCCATATTTCACCGTGTCACCAAAGGCGGTGGTCCATCTTTTCAACTACCTTGTTCTTGAAGCCCTTCTTGTTCTTTCTAAATTGATGATCGGCGGTAAGAATCTACGATGCGAGTCAAACCAAGAAGTCTTGCCCCATATTTTAGCGAAAAGCCTTTGTGTGTTCCATGCAATGGGGACATGCCAATTTACCGTGAGTCCCCAAACGGACAACATACCATAAGCGGGAAAGTCGTTAATTGTCCACATCAACGCCGCTCTCATCTTAAAATTCTCTTTCGTCTTTGCATCATATGTCAAAACACCCCACACAATCTCTTGAGATCATCAATCGAGGTTCCAAAAGATATCAATGTTAGCTTTTGGATTATTTGGACCAGTATCGAGACAAGTCAAAAACATAAACGGTTTAGTCATGCACATCTCGGAGGAAGATTGTGAGGGTAACAATGACTCGCCAACAAGAGTAGGGAGAAGATGATGCTTGGATATATGGAGTAAATCCATCGAGCACAATCCAAGTCGAATATTTCGTGGAGTGCGAGGCAAAATCAATGCACTAAATCAAAGTGTTTCCATGCTTCACCGTCGGATGGGTGGCGCAAAATGTCCGAGGTACCCTATTATCATAATGCCAAGTCATTTTTCTCACAAGAAACTTCAATCGATGCAAACATTCTTTGCAACCTTGGAATTATAGGCAAATAGAACATCGACTTCACGGGAATGGGTTTATAATTACGTTTTGCCCCTTTACGAACATGATACCTCGGCCGTCCACAGAATTTGCATTCAAGTAGCTCACCGTCATTTTTGCCAAACTCGTTGTTGTAATACAACATGTGTCCTTTCTCACAACAATCAATCTTCTTAAAATCCAATCCCAACTTGAAACTAACATCTTTGCTTCATGATAATTTTTTGGCAAATTATCCTTATAAGGTGTTGCTTCCATCATCATTTTAGTCACATAGTCTAAACTCACTTCAGAAATACTACTCATGGACTTGAGAGCTAAAAGCTTAACACACATAGATAATTTTGAATCTGGCGAGCCTTCGAACAACGGTTTGTTTGAATCGATAACAAATTATAAAATCTCGTAGCTTCTTCATTTGGAAGTTCTTCATGATTGTCATCACGAGGCTCATCAAATGGCACATTCACCCCAAGACCATCACAAATCATGTTATTCATCCACTCAATATTTTCATTACGTGAAACACCAACACCATAATTGCTTGAAGCTCGACTTGAAATTTGGAAGTCGTTCTCCATGGTCACCCAAATCCTATAATTAGGCCTAAACCCCATTGATACAAGTGACATCCGATTTCCTCATCGGTCCTAATAGGTACACCGTCGCATTTTAGACATGGACATCTAACCCCATTTTCCTCTTTAGCCAAATCATGTTGCCACGCTACCACAAGAAACTTTCAACCCCAACAACAAAAGATTCCTTCAAACCCACTCTTCTCGAATATAACCGATCATACACCCAATCACGATTAAATTGATACCAATTCATCTACACACATTTTAAAAACGTGTTACATTCCCATAACATTGCCAATAACATATATCAAGTTAGTGGCATCGATATCATCGCGATGGAGATGATTTCGAGCCGAATATGGGGTCGAGGACAACCTGACAAAACCCTTTTCCATCCAAGTAGTGAAGGAAGTTATTTCAACTCCCAACCTTACCGTTGTTAGTCTTGTCTCGCAATTATCTCAATGGAGATGATTTCGAGCAAAATATGGGGTGAGTGAAACAGCACCTCACCCTTTTCCATCAACAACACACAGTCAACTAACCTAGGGTTCATCCAAAAACACTTAAACACTTTTCATACAATTCAACTAACATTTCACACGGAATTCTACAACCTTTAATACAACAAGTAAATTTTAACTCACTTTTCACACTCAATTCAACTAACATTTCACAATAACAATTAATCCTAATATTCAATTATAACTTACAATTCACACTCAATCCTACAACCTTTAAAACAAGTTTATTTTAACAATAACAACAAATTTTAACTCACATTTCACACTCAATTCAACTCACATTTCACAACAACAATTAAGACTAATACTTAATTATAACTCACAACAATACTCAATTCTAATACATAACAATAAATTTAATTTAAAAACTAACCGCTATTAGATTGACGTCCGGTGCGGTGGTTCGGTGACGGTGCGCACTCCGGTGCGGTGGTGAAACTTCAAACACCAAAATCCAATCCTAACCAATTTCAATTTCAAGGAAAAAATAAATTAAAACAAATTCAATAAAAAATTAAAATTAAAACAATAGCATAAAAAATTGAAAATCAAAACTTACAATAAGAGGTGGTTGTGGTGGTGGTGGTTGTGTGGTGGTGTGGTGGAAGAAGGAGGAGAGAGTAAGAGGGAAATGAGAAATATTAAGAGAGAGAGCTAGAGAGGAGATAAATAGGAGCTTTGGTGGTGGTAGTTTCGTGGTGGTGGTTTCGTGGGTGGTGGTGGTGGTGGTTTCTTGGGTGGTGGTGGAAATGAGAGAAGAGGGGTTAGGTTTGGGTGGTGTGGTGGAAGAAGGTGAAGAGAAGAAGAGTGAAAGGAGAGAGAGAGATCAGACAGACAGAGGAGAAGAATTGGGGGGCGTGGGTGGTGGTGGTGGTGGTTGTATGGTGGTGGAGAGGGTTTTGGTTTGAGAAGAATTGAGAGAGAAGAGTGAAAGAAACAGTGAGAGTGAGAGAAGAGTGAGAGACTGGAACGTCGCTCGGTAGTGGTCAAAAATGTGCCACGTAGCGACAGATTTAGCAACGAAAATTCGGTCGCTAATCCGCGCGTAAACCAAGACACTGCAACGGTCAGAAAATTAGCGAGGGACCCATTAAATCCGTCGCTAACTGTCTTGAAGTGCGTGCAAGCGCAATTTGAAATTGGCGCCTTGCATTTAGCGACGGCCAGTCCGTCGCTACCGGCCTTATTTCCGTCGCTAATTACCTAATTTGCGAGGGACCTGTTTCCCTCGCTATGTCCGTCGCTAATTTCTGCGTTTGCGAGGGACCTAATATTCCCTCACAACGTCCCTCGCTAAATGACGTTTTTTTTGTAGTGTATATCTCAGTGCAGTTATCTCGTAGTTTCAATTGATTATTTTAATTGATTAGTATAGATAGTAAAAATTAGATAGTAAATTATCAATAAGAAATATTTGTTTTATATTAATTAGTAGTTTAAATAGCCATTAAGCCTTCTTGTTTTTTTAAATAGTAGGTTTATAGTAGTCTTCAAAAATTATAACTTTCACTACTGTTATCCCGTGTTTTTTTATATATCAGTGCAGTTAGCTTGTAATTTCAATTGATTATTTTAGTTGATTAGTAGATTATAGTAAATAACAAAAGTTAGATAGTAAATTACCAATAAGAAACATTTGTTTTATATTAATTAGTAGTTTAGATTAGTCATTAAGTCTTCTTAATTATTTAGATAGTAGGTTTATTTATAGTAGTCTTCAAAAATTATAATTATCAATAACAAATATTGATCCTGTGTATTTTTATATATCACTACAGTTATCCCGTTCTTTTATATATCAGTGCAGTTATGTCGTAGTTTCAATTGATTATTGTAGTTGATTAGTATATTATAGTAGATAGTAAAATAGAGACAGTAGATTATCAATAAGAAATATTTGTTTAAAATATTAATCAGTAGTTTAAATAGTCATTAAATTTTCTAATTTTTTAGATTGTTAGTTAAAAAAATAAAAATAGAGTGATAGGAGTAAGAAAATAATTGTTTATGAGAAAAATAAAAGTAAAGTAAAAAGAAAAAAAGGATGAAAGAGAGTGTAAGAAGAAAAAGTAAGAGTGTGAGAAATATTGAGAAATGTGAGATTGAAAGAGAATGAAGAGAAAATGAAATTAAAAAATGATAAATAATTAAGTGATGATGTGTCAAAAAATGAAGATGTCTATAATTGTCATTTTGTAAGTTGTGTATTTTATTAAATAGATATTAGATATTAGATAAATAGATATTAGATTACAATGTTGTCCTTAGTCAGATGAATTGTCAAGTAAATAGGGAGACTTGTTTGAGTAATTTAAATGTGCTTTGTTTGTATAAATAGATTAAATGTGGTTTTTTTGTATAAATAGATAAATAGATATTTTGATTTCGATTCGATTGATGTCAGTTTTTTATTTTTAATTAATTTTTTTAATTCACTAAATGCACCAACTTTACTATTTTGCTGGCCGTATACGATCCAATTCCTTACCTTTTCTATATTTGATTTTCTATTTATTGTTATTTTTTTATTGTGTTATTGGGGCGCAGTCTAGCCACTTGTATACCTGAATTTGTAGGTATGTGTGATTCTCTCTTCTGAATAGAATTTGGGTTTTTTTTTGGACCCCCACTCTTTCCCCTCATACCCCCACCCACAATGAAAATCGCAAAATGCCCTTCTAAAAACGTAATTTTTTTAAAAAAATTTTGGCCAATCGTATATACACCTGGGGGGGTGTATATACGACCCTATATTTTGTCCATCGTATATACACCCCCAAGGCGTATATACGATTATGGTGGGGGTGTATATACGATCCCTATGGTAATTTTTTAATTTTAAGTCAAATAAAAATTAATTAAGTCCTGAAAATAGGTTGTGTGTGTAGTTCGTTAAAACGTGACGATGTTATACGTCAAACGAATAATTTAGGCTAAAAATCGGTTTGGAAAGCAACATACTCCGATCGTAATGAAACCACAGTAATTAAATCCAAAAATCAAGAATCAAGACTCCCGTAGGCTGACTTCTTATACTTACTACTACTGGCGCCAATCCCAAATTCCATCATTTACTATTTTTTACGATTTGTTTTAATTTTTTATAGTCTCCAAAAAATCTAAAAAAATTTGTATAGCCTTCGAAGGATTATTAAGGAATGTTTTGCGTGTTTTCTTTTCGGTAGGAAGGATGAGGATACAGATCATCTGTTCTTTCAATGCAGCGTTTCGGCTCAAATTTGGCAGCAGGTGGCTGTTTGGTGTGGTGTACCTCTCAAGAACTTCATTGACATATATGGCTGCATTTTATGGAGCAGGCCTTCAGATTCAGACACCATAAATGGAGAAGTATGAGACATATGGTTTGTGTGGCAACGATTTGGTCAATTTGGATCAATAGAAAGAGTATAGTGTTCGGGGGGGCTACTAGAAGTGAATAATATAGTGCAACAGGTTAAAGTCTTGTTGACATGGGGCTGGTTTAGGTGTAAAGTAGGGATTGCAAAACGGGTTTGGCCCACCGGGCCAGCCCACTGACCCGCCAAAAAAAGTGGTCGGCTGGGATATTAGGACCATTGACCACGGCGCCCGCCACTAAAAAAACCCGCGAGCTAAAGCAATGATGGTAGGGTCGTCACACAACCGCTTTTTTTAAAAAACTTCCTTCATTGATCATTCGGATCAATCATTTTTATTTAAAAAAATTCAACAAAATTCATTCCATTTCCAGCGGCCCACTCCCGTGAGTCCACTGACCACTATCCATTCCACCCACTCCCAAAAAAGTTCATTTATTTAACCAAAAAACAAATTCCTTTAGGGTTTCACACTTTCACAATTTCACTCTCATTTCTCACCACCAGACTTCAGTGACCAGTACCAGCCTTCCCTCATCTCGATTCTCCCTCTCTTCTCTATACTACTCTCTATTTTTGCTGCTCTCATTTTCATCTCTCAACAAGAGGATTCGATTCAACCTCCTCACTCTCATCTAATCGGTGCTGATCTGATTCAAACTGTAAGTTTCCTGCTTCTCATATGTCTTAACTGAAATTCGATTTTTCTCCACCTGATATATATGGTTTTGTTGTGGATTTTTCCCCACCTGATATTCGATTTTAAATCCTGGATAATATTGGATCAAACATCTTTCTACCAACCATATTATTTCATTGTTTTATGATGTAGATGGAAATGATGATGACAATGAAGATGAAAAAGAGGGTCCAAGTGGTTCTAAGTGTGCATCTAATGTTATTGACATTGAAGATTAGAATTTAGATGTTTCACTCTTGTTTTGTTAGACGATGTTATGTTTTGTTAGCCAATATTATGTAATTTGAATCTCTAGACTTTGAGGTTGTACTTATTATGGTTTTTTGGTTCTTAAAAATATTTATTTTGGTTGCTTGATGGTTAATCCCTAGTTATCAAGCAATCAAAATACATATTTTGGTTGCTTTAAGTTTAAGATCGAATTATGGATTTGGACCTTTTGGTTGATGGTTCTAGCCTTCTAGGTGACATTTCTTAATGGTTAATCCTAGTAATTCCAATGCTATTATTGTTTTATACTTTTAGTTGTTGTATAGTTAATCTTAGTAATTCCAATGCTATTATTGTTTTATACTTTTATTTTGAATATATCAAGAGTTTTTAAAGTAAAAATTTGTTAAAAATGCTTTATAAAAAATCTATTTTAAAAAACAAGTGAAAAATCTTATTGAAATTGAAATGTTAAAATTATATAAGTTTTTTGTTCAAAAACTTTGAAAAAAAAAAATTCAAAGTAGCCGGATCACAACCCGCCAAAAACCATCACTTAGCGGGTAGGGCGATCTTTTGAACTCGCCGTTTTTGGCGGACCAACTCGCCCGCCCGTTTTTAGCGGGCGAGGCAAAGCGGGCGATGCAGGGCGGGTCGGCCGCTTTGCCATCCCTAGTGTAAAGTAGATACTGATTTCACATATTAATTTTAAGAGATGGTGTAATGGTCATCTTAATAGTATGGATTTTGAAGGGGGAAGAATGAGATGTATCAATTGTAATGGCCTTGGCGTCGAGGACTTCGGTCGAAACCCAATCGTACAACTCTCGACCACCTGAATCTTCCTCGGCTTCGGCGTTTTCCGCAAGATTTCTCTGCCGATATTGAAACGGCCCCGGCATCATCGGTCTCAAGAACCTGCTGTTGTCTTCAAACTCTTTAAGTCCTAGCCGTGGTGTCGGCTAGAGGTTTGAACAAGATAGTGGTTTCTCGTTCTTCAAGCAATTGCGCCGAGGAGGGAACTCTGCTAGATTTGGGTTGGGTGGATGGGACGCGAGAGTTAGATTATTCTACTAGCTAATGCATAAAAATAAACAAAGTAAAAAGTGCGGCAAAAGCGATAAAAAATGAAATAAATTTGGGTTGTATTAATTGATGTGTGTATGTACAATTGCACTCTACCCTATATATATATATATATATATATATATATATATATATATATATATATATATATATATATATATATATATATAGGCCTAAATCGTCGCCCACTCCCTTGGCCAACATTTGCCTATTGTCGGATCTATTGAGATCAACGGTCATCATCGCTCCCGAGCCCTAAAGAAGCGGAGCCATTACCCACGATCTCTACTAGCACGCTTTGTGGGGTGAATACTCTTCGCGCCACTTCTCCAGAGCTTCGCTCTTTCCCTTGATCCTCATATATTCCCATGTTGTGATCACGTGCTTCCCTCGTGCCTTCCAATTAAGCTAGCCTTACCTCGACCATCTATTCACTCGACTGCCTCCTGCCCCTCGGACAGTCCTATGGACTCGAGCATCCAAGCCAATGAGGCCGAGGCACTCTATAGGTTGGGCTTGACTCACCCTCGGTCTAGCTCGTTGCCCCTCGGGCTTACCCTTTCCTCGGGCATTTTTCACTGTAGCTTTGCCCCGAGGGGCTCTTCTGAGTTTGATGCATTGGTACTCTTCATGAATTTTGTCTGCGTGGCAGTATTCTCCGCCGAGTTTGAACCCTCTACTATATCAATGGATCTTCTTGATGGCGAAGCCTGTGGAGAAGGGGACAAAGGTTGGGTACCCTAGGGGGCCAGGTCCGTCCCATCGAAACCTGGTTTATTCACCTACAAGGTGAGGGAACTGGCGTCGGTACGACGAGCTAATGTAAGTCTGACTCCGACCCAGTATGGGTCGAGGCGATCCACTCTCCCTGAGAAACAGGGTATAGGCAACTGCTGATAGAGAAGCGGTGACCTCGGTCGCACTTCTTCCAGAATACAAAAGTTCAAATAACAAGAGTAGATTGGAATACTAACCTCGGCTTGAAGATGAAGGTGGTTCGGCAAGAAGATTGGCATTGAGCCAATGAACATCGGCGTGCGAAGAAGGCAGACGTCGACACGGTGGTCAGAAAATGAAAATGATTTTCAGGTCACCGGAGTCGAAAGGAGCACTAAGTCACTCAGAGTTCACAAAGTGAAGAGTGAGCCCTTCACACGGAGTTATATAGGCTTCTAGAGGTCGGATGCTCGTGAACCGACGCGTCCCATCAGTGCATCTCTTCAATCTACAGGCATTGGGAACTGCAACATAATAATGACAATCCGCCTCAATTCCCCAAACGCCGCATCGGCCAAATCTGACGGTTCGGAAGTGGCATCCGCGTCTATAAATAAGGCTACCCCTCCTAGATCATGTACGTTCTCATTTCTTGCATACCTCTCCACTTCTCTTACTGACTTAAGTATCAGAGTGCTTGCAGGTACCACCACCACGACACCTCAACCTCGGCGGACTTCCTCAGACCCAAGCCACCGCAGATACATCTGAGACACCACAACTACTTACCCCGGTCAAATCTCCTTCCCGACCCAGGTACCGACATGTTGGATGTGGCACTCTCAGATTGTACCAAACTGATTATGCTAATGCATGAACCCATTATCATCCCTTAAACAAACCAACAACACCAAACTTGTTCATGACAACACACTATATATCCCTTGGTGATGTGGCACAATGCTACTGGACAGAGGTTTCATCAAATGGTTCTCATATATCACTGCAATATCCATTTGATCGTTTTCCTTTTTATTTCCTTTCCTATAATTGTATTGACTGAATTTTTTGCAAAGCTCTTTTTTATGCTATATACTACTTGCTTGACATAAATGAAGCTAGCTAGCTATTTTCAGATGGCTTCCTATCAATATCATAACTAGTGAATATTAATTAACTAAAAGTTACTATTCTACTACTGGCTAGTTATATTTACTGAGCCTTAATCCATATTCATGAATAATTATTTCATTCCAAAAACTCTTTCAACCTACTTTCTTTCTTTTTGATAGGAACGTGGAACGCCATCTTCTTCTACATGAGATGCCATTAATTACCAAAATGCATAAAGCCACACATGTTATAGCATTTGGAGAAAAAAGAGAATAATACAAAAACTAGACATTTATTAAAGTGATAACGAGAAGACGACAATAAAACTAACTTGAGAGATCTATTAAATCCAAACAATCAATTCATAGTAACTACATAATTGAGTGACAAAAAAGAATATAAACCCTAGAAATCAATCTCTACTTGGATCCTTTATGAAGCCTCTTTCTTTCTCTCTCCTCAAGTCTCCACTCTTTCTTCAAAGACTTCCAACTGATCTCAAAGCTCTCACTAAGCCTCTTTCCAATCTTGTGAATCTGACTTCTTGGAGGATACAAGAATGCACGAGAGAACACAAGCCTCATATCATCTGCAAACTCATCAGGCACTGAATACAAGAACTTGTTTAGTTTAACTTCAATATCCTCCAAACCTATTGTCTTCATCGTTGTTAATTTAAACTCCTCCTTAATCTCTTCATAGTTATATAAAACTTTAAGATCAACACACTTTTTCAAAGCCCAGCCATCTTTTCCTACTATCATCTTCTTCACTATTAACCAACACTGATTCTTCTTACATTGCTCCATCATCATCATCATCTTCTCTTCTTTCACAAGAGGAGAACAAGAGGTTCTTGAATCTTTTCCAACAGCAGCAACGACCTTCCTCCTCTTCTGATCTTTTCCATCGTTTCTTTCTTTCATTATATTTTTCTTTGAATCACTGACCTTCATTGTCTTCTCGTCACGATCAGGATCATAAGAGGCTAATGGTGGAGCTGCTGCTGCTTTACGCTTAGGTGGAGAAAGCTTAATTATGTGACTTCTACAAGGTTGTTCAGTCACAGGTGTTGCCATTGAATTACAAAAACTCAAGAGCACAAATTAAGAGAGAGAGAGAGAGCGGTGTTTAAATTTAAATTTAAATTATTAATAATAATTAACAAAATAAACCTCCGATTTATATTCCTAAACATGCTCTAACGGTTGAAACAACCACAAATTTTATGAGCCGTTGGAAATCAAGCTGAGTGCGTTGCGGTTGCCAAGCTGGCGATCCTCGACAACCACACCTATCGTCCAATCTCATGGATTAACCCAAACTGATTTAATCAATACTATACACTTTTATTTATTTTTAAAATATCAACATGTCCTTGCTTCAAAAAAAAAATATCAACATATCCTTGTCAAAAAAAATATATCAACATATTAAAAAATATATTTTAATTATAATTAGAATATTTTTGTTAACCAAATAATTCAAGAAGATAGAATGTATTTTTTTTACGTATAATGGATAGAAGGTACTTATTATTATGTATAAAGACAAGCCAATTATAAGACTTTCTGCCAACCTTAAAAGTTCATGTTTCGAAGGCTTCTGAAATGAGAGCACAAACATCATTTCCAACAATTAGCCAGTATTGTTTAAAGAATATACCTTGAGAATAAGTGCACATTAGAATTGCTAAACCCGTGATAGACATCAGATATTTTACATGAGTTTCATATATAGCATGTGACACAATTCATCTTCTTTTTTTTTTATGAAGAACAAATCATCTTATTTTGCAGCATGTGTTAATAGAGATGTAGAAAAAAGATAATATATAGAGATGGCAGAGAGAAACAAACTCCATTGGGATTTGTAGAAAAAAGAGAATTAATAATGCAAATTAAAACTACACACATCTATCAAACAGATCGATAATGAGAAGATTGAACAATATATAATACTAAATTTGATAGATCAATTAAGTCCAGCAATTTCATGAGTACATACATAATCGAGTGACAAGAATTACACATCTATCTCTACTTTGATGATCCCTTATGGACCCTCTTTCTGTCAATATCTTCAAGTCTCCACTCTTTCTTCAAAGACTTCCAACTCATCTCAAAGCTCTCACTAAACCTCTTTGCAATCTTGTGAATCTGACTTCTAGGAGGAAACAATAATCCACGACAGAACACAAGTCTCATATCATCTGCAAACTCTTCAGGTTTTGAATACATTAACTTGTTTAGTTTAACCTCAATATCTTCCAAACCTATTGTCTTCATTGTTGTTACTTTAAACTCCTCCTTAATCTGTTCATAGTTATATAAAACTTTAAGATCAACACACTTTTTCAAAGCCCATCCATCTTTTCCAACAATCATCCTCTTCACTATAACCCAACATTGATTCTTCTTACGTTGCTCCATCATCCTCCAGATCTTCTTCTCTTCTTTCACAAGAGGAAAAGAAGGGGTTCTTGTTGATCTTGAATCTTTTTCATCAGTAACAGCACCAACTTTCTCTCTCTTCTGATCTTTTCCATCGTCTCTTTCTTTCATTATCTTCTTCTTGAAATCATCATCAACCAGCTTTGCACTTTCTTTTGCTGCAAAGACCATCTTCTTAACACCAACAACGTTGTTCTTCACAAGGGTTCTTGTTCTTGAATCTTTTTCAGCAGTAGCAGCAGCAACTTTCTCTCTCTTCTGATCTTTTCCATCGTTTCTTTCTTTCATATTTATCTTCTTCTTCAAATCATCATCAATCAGCTTTGCACTTTCTTTTGCTTCAAAGACCATCTTGGCAATGTTCTTAACATCAACAACGTTGTTCTTCACAAGGGTTGTTGTTGAATCATCGATCTTCATCCTCTTCTTGTCACGATCAGAATCATCAAAGTTGAGTGGTAGTGGTGGTGGTGGTGCTTTACGCTTAGACAGAGAAATCTTAATTATTAGACTTTTACGAGGTTGATCATCACTCGACGTTGCTGCCATTGAAACAGAAACTCAAGAGTGACAAAGAAACAGAAACTCAAGAGTGACAAAGAAACTGAAGTAAAGATCGCAACTTTGAGATACTTTGAGGTTGTTAGGTCTATATCTCTATTTATATATTTTATCCAGCTTGCTGCCCAAGTTTTCCGTTTTTTTTATAAAACAATATATATTTATAACTTATAATGACTATCATTTAATTACTTGTTTTGTTAATTAGAAATCAGGGTGAATCTCTCCTGGCTAGTTATTTTGTTAAGATATGTTCCATCATTGCTTCAAAAAAAAAAAGATATGCTCGACAATAGATATCGGTAAGTTAATCATTACTAGTTTGTCAAAAAAAAGTTAATCTTTACTATCATTTATTTTTAGTTGTAAATCAATGATTCTTTTTATTAAGAAATTAAATAAGTGGTTATAAGAGAGTGAACTCAGAGTAAATTTTGGGTGTGTAGTTATTTTTTAAAAATTAATAAGAACGGTGTCTTCTAATGCACTAATTTTTTTTTATACAACTGGCTATATCATTAATTAAATTCAAATTATGATAACTTGATAGAATCGTATTACTATAAGATATGTTCTTCTGTCAAAAAAAAAAAAGATTTGCTCGATTTTATTTGAAAAGTATCAAATCATATCATCGATTGTTTTTTTTTATGAAACAATATTGATAAGTTATAGTCTTTATCATTTAAGTATGGTTTTTTTTTGTACCCCCACCCAATCCCCATATACCCCCACCAAATAGTAAATTCTTAAAATGCCCTTTAATTTTTTTTTTTTTGACAAAATTACACGAATCGTATATATCTCTTTTTGGACATATATACGACACTACGCCATAATTGTAAAAAGAGAACGTCACCTTTAGTAGCGTTTATAAAAAAACACTACCCATTTTAATAACACGCTACACCATTAGTAGCGTTTTAAGGTAAAACGCTACCCATTAGGTAACACGCTAGACAGATCTCTAGCTAGCGCTTTTATTCAAAACGCTAGCCAATTAGAAAACACGCTAGACAGATCTCTAGCGCTTTTATTCAAAACGCTAGCCAATTAGAAAACACGCTAGACAGATCCCTAGCGCTTTTATTCAAAACGCTAGCCAATTAGAAAACACGCTAGATAGATCCTAGCGCGTTTTTTTAGAAAGCGCTAGGTATTTAGAAAACACGCTAGACGGATCCTGGCGCTTTTAGTCAAAACGCTAGCCAATTAGAAAACACGCTAGATAGATCCCTAGCGTTTTTAGAAAACGCTAGGTATTTAGAAAACACGCTAGACGGATCCACTGGCGCTTTTATTCAAAACGCTAGCCAAATAGAAAACATGCTAGATAGATCCCTAGCGTTTTTTAGAAAGCGCTAGGTATTTTAGTAAACACGCTAGACAGATCCCTAGCGCTTTTATTCAAAACGTTAGGTATTTAGAAAACACGCTAGATAGATTCCTAGCGTTTTTTAGAAAACGCTAGGTATGGTTAAATAAATTTTTTTCATTTCCCATTGAGCTACTTCCCTCTCTCAGCGAACACACTCACCCAGGAACGCAAAATCACTCACCCAGAAACGCAAAACCCTAACACCCTAACGCAAAACCCAGAAACCCAGAGCTACTTCCCTGGCTCTTCTTCTCCAACGACCACTTTCACGTTGTTGGCTCCTACTAGTACTTCATCTTCTTCTTCTTCTTCTTCAGGTTGGTTTCGTTGTTCGCCTATTTGGTGTTTGTTTCATGTTTCTCTTGTTGCAATTTTTTCTTGTAAATTACAATTAGGAAAGTTGTTAGATATTAATTGTGGGTTCTAGTTTAGAAATATATTAGTTTTGTCACTTGTGCACACTAGACTCTTTTTTTTTACCACTAGCCTCTTCTTGTTACACATAAAGTTCATTATTTGGAAGACTAGACTATGGTTCCGTTGTCTTGACCAAAGGACCGAGAATAGAAATAGAATATGAGATAGATATAGCTTGGGAAAATAAGGAGTGGAATTGAAAAAAAATTAAAAGAGGAAATTTTGTTTGTTTTTTTTTATATGAATTGATTCTCCATTATATTCGAATTGCTTGATGGGTCATATGTTAAAGTTCTCTTCTCAGGATTTTATTATAAATATTTGGAAATTATGGATAGAAATTGGATGTCCGCCAATCGTCTGCATCCAAGGAGTATCTGCATTGGAGTGGATTATTTTGTGAGTTTGTCTTTGTTGAGCGTTTAGGGACTTCTAGTGGTATGAAATGTCATTGTTTAAGTTGTTGTTCTGTAAAATCAGTTACTACAGAGGAGTTGGCACGACATTTAAAGGCGAATGGAATTGATCAAAGTTACACTTGTTGGATAATGCATGGTGAGAAAAAAGGTGAATCTTCAAATATGAATGATATTACTAAGAGATATGCGCTGTGCCACGGTTGACACCGGAACACATTCATTTGGTGCGAACGAATTTGAAGAGATGGCAAAGGTGGTTGAAGAGGATCTTAATGATTGTCCTGAAATGTTTGAGAAGTTGATAACTGATGCAGAGACACCATTGTATGCGGGTTGTACTGAATTCACAAAATTATTGGCTGTGATCAAGTTGTATAACTTGAAAACTCACCACGGATGGACGGATAAGAGCTTTACCGATTTACTCGCACTTCTGAAAGAAATGTTGCCGAATGATAATGTGCTTCCTTCTCGGACGTATGATGCAAAGCAAATGTTGGGGTCTATTGGCTTGAACTATGAGAAGATACACGCTTGTCCGAATGATTGCATTTTATCTCGGAATGAACATGCGTTGTTAAAGTCGTGTCCTAAATGTAATGCACCGTGGTATAAGAAGAAAGAGTCTGCTCCAGAAAAGGTGTTGTGGTATTTTCCTATAATTCCTCGATTTAGGCGCATGTATCGTAGTTCAGAAGATGCAAAACACTTGACATGGCATGAGGATGAAAGGATTAAAGATGGTATGCTCGACACCCGGCATGATTCTCCGCAATGGAAAAAAATTAATATTGAGTATCCTACTTTCGGGGATGACCCGAGAAACCTATGCCTTGCATTGTCTGCTGATGGATTTAACCCGCACGGTATCCAGAGTAGCTCCCACAGTACATGACCCGTGATTTTGGCGATTTATAACTTACCACCTTGGCTTTGTATGAAACACAAATATATGATGTTGTCTTTGTTAATTTCTGGCCCAAACAACCAGGAAATGATATTTATGTATACTTGGCTCCTTTAATTGAAGACTTGAAGCAAATGTGGGAGACTGGGGTAGAGGTGTATGATGGGTTCAGAGAAGAAAGTTTCACCCTGAGGGCTATGATCTTTGGCACAATTAATGACTTTCCTGCATACGGCAATCTATCTGGGTACAGTAACAAAGGGCAGTGTGCATGCCCTATATGTGAAGATAACACAGATTGGATGTGGTTGGAACATGGTAAGAAGAATATCTATCTTGGTCATCGTAGATTTTTGCCATCAACTCATCACTATCGATTGTGGAGAAAGGCATTTGATGGGAATACTGAAACACGTAGAGCTCCCCGCTTTGACGCGCGAGCAGTATTTGAAAAGGTGGAAGATTTGAACATTAAATTTGGGAAGCTTTTTGCGGGAGAGCTTGCCAAACGAGGTGGAAGAAAAAGTCGATTTTCTTTGAGTTGCCATACTAGAAGTCATTATATGTAAGGCATTTCATTGATGTGATGCATGTTGAAAAGAATGTCTTGAAAGTGTCATTGGTACCTTACTCAATATGCCGGGGTAAGACTAAAGATACCATCAACTCAAGGTTGGATTTGGTTAGTATGGGTTTGAGACCTAAATTGGGTCCCAGTAAAGAAGGGTACACGTACATATCTACCTCCGTGACTCATACTCTATCTAGAAAGGAGAAGACTGTCTTTTGTGAGTTTCTTCATGGAGTTAAAGTTCCAGAGGATACTCTTCAAATGTGGCGACTCTTGTATCGATGAAAGACCTCAAGTTAAAGTCTCTAAAGTCCCACGATTGTCATGTTCTCATGGAGCATTTGCTACCCATTGGTATACGATCCATTTTGCCTAAGAAAGTGCGTCAGACCTTAACCAAACTTTGTTTCTTCTTTAAGGCGATTTGTAGTAGAGTGATTGACCACGAAAGTTGCCAACATTGCAAAGAGAAATTACCATCACTTTGAGTGAGCTTGAGATGTATTTCCCACCTTCCTTTTTTGACATAATGATTCATCTAATAGTTCATCTGGTTAGAGAGACACAATTGTGTGGCCCATGTTACATGAGATGGATGTATCCGTTTGAGCGTTACATGAAGATATTAAAAGGATATGTGAAAAATCGATCACGATCTGAGGGTTGTATTGTTGAGCGCTACATAGTTGAAGAGGCTATTGAGTTTTGCACGGCTATCTATCTAGTCTTGAATATTCGTGGGGGTGCGCCAAGGTCTCGTCATGTAGGAAGGATTAGTAAAGGGATGACGGGAACTAAATTAGTGATGGTATCAAGGAAAGAACTAGAGCAAGCACACTTACGTTCTTCACAATGATAGTGAGGTTGATTCATATGTTGCCAAGCATAAGGAGATTCTTAAGAGTCAATTCCCGGGAAAGAAGCAAGTTTGGTTAGCAAAAGAACACAATAGGAGTTTCATAGTGTGGCTAAAAGATCACATTGATCTTGAGTGTGTTTGAATCCTACTTCGATTTCAAAAGATTGAGATGGTTAGCAAAAGGTCCAAATATACATGTCTTCTCTTACAACAACTATCTAATGAACGAGTGCACTTTCTATACAAAAGAACAAGATGATCAGAGTAAAATGCAAAATAGTGGGGTGACTCTTGTAGCTCATTCTATGCATGCATCCAGTGCCAAAGACAAATCCCATATATGCGAATATGTCATACTTTGGCGTCATTGAACACATATGGGAGTTGGATTACAATATGTTTGAGAGCTGTGTTCAAATGTGAATGGGTTGACAATATCTTGGTTTCTGATTGATGAATCGGGGTTCATGCGGGTGAATTTCAACAAGTTAGGATATATAGATGAACCTTTTATTTTAGCATCGCAAGCTCAACAAGTGTTTTATGTCACTGATCCAGTTAATATCAATTGGTCTATTATTCTATTGACTGATAAAAAATTTGTGTATAACAATGATGATGATGAAGCACCCGATGATGTTGGTGTTGAGGACGACCCTTTCTTCTTCGAACATCGGAACCAATAATAGGGAAAATACTTCTATAGAGGATGTTGTATATTTTAGAAAAGATCATAATGATGGAATTACTATTCGTCGGAAAAAAAAAATACCAAGACGCTAATTGCAAACAAAATTTTATCTAGGAAAAGGAAAAGGTAATATAGACTTAATGATATCTCGTTATTTATATTAATAGATAATTATATTGTTTTTGTAAATTTAACAATAGCATGGATTATGTTATATTGCAGGTCAGATGGCATCACTTAGTGATCATGAGAGTGGTCAAGACAATAGTCATGAGGGTGGTGCCGTTATGTTTCTAGCTTTAATTTGTAGCTACTTTTGAGTTTCATAATGTTAGTTAGTTATTATGTTTAATGATTTGGATATATATTATGTTGTAGGTACTTGTTAGTTTAATATGGTCTTTTGGTGATATGTACATATGTGTGTATCTATATTGGATTGTAATGATATTGGCTGAATTTTGTTGGAATGATATTGGATTGGAATGATATTTGATGAATTTTGTTGGAAGGGAATGAATTTATAGGTTGTAATTAAAAGGGAGAATAAACAAAAATATTTTAAAAAAATCAGTCAATAGGTAGCGTTTTAAAGAAAAACGCTACAAATGAAATTAAAAAAAATCAGTCAATACGTAGCGTTTTATAGAGAAAACGCTAGAAATGAAATAAAAAAAATCATTCAATACCTAGCGTTTTATAGAAAAAAACGCTAGGTTTGGACAAAATGCACTAGAGGATCCCTAGCGTTTCTGAAAAAACGCTAGTATGGACAAAATGCGCTAGAGGATCCCTAGCGTTTCTGTAAAACGCTAGGTATGGACAACATGCGCTAGAGGATTCCTAGCATTTTAGAGAAAACGCTGGGAATTGTAATTTTTATTTTTCAGCTTCCCTAGCATTTTTGCGAGAAAGCGCTAGGCATTGTAATTATAATTTTCACTCACGCGGGCACAAAATTAAACGTCCTCTTCTCTCTCACACGAAGCAAAATCTCTCTTTATCTCTACCAAACTCTCTCTCTCCCTTGCGAAAACCCTAAACCCAACGAACTCTCTCTCCCTTGCGAAAACCCAGCAAGCTTCGTTCATCACTCTCCACCTCTCTCACTCCAAACGTCTTCTCTAGACCAAACTCCTCGGTTCCAAACTTTTTCTCCTCGGTTCCAAACTCCAGCAAGCTTCGTTCATCACTCTCCACCTCTCTCACTCCAAACGTCTTCTCTGGACCAAACTCCTCGGTTCCAAACTTTTTCTCCTCGGTTCCAAACTCCAGCAAGCTTCGTTCATCACTCTCCATCATCATCGCCAGCTTTTTCTCCTCGGTTCCAAACTCCAGCAACTTGCTTTGTCTCTTCGGTTCCAAATTGTTTCCTCTCTCACTCGCCTCTTCGGTTCCCTCCATCTTTTTGTTGGCTAAACATAGACGTTCACTACAAGAAAAGCTTGTTTTAGCCACCAACAGTTGCCACGGAGCTTATTCCGTCAGTAATTTGCCACGGATTTGCGACGGCATGTGCAAAATATGTGAGCGCGAAATTTCCCGCTGGTGTTTGCCACGGGTTTGCCACGGACATGTGAAAGGACAAACATTTGCGACGGACAAGCCGTGGCAAGTCCGTGGCAACGTATTGATAAAATTAAAACAGCCCGACTTAAGATTCCCATCTCTTCCCTCGAACCCTCATTTCCTCACCACTCTCACGGGAAACTCAGAGAACTCATTACTTTCTCCCTCACTCTCTCCTCCTTCGACCTCTAATCCACCACCGCGCCGGAAAGACGCTCACCTTTCCTTTCTCCCTCTCTCCGCGCCTCAAGCCTTAAACCTCAAACCCCCAAATCCCTCCTTCTCTCATGAACGAAAAGCGCGCGCTCTTCTCTACCATTCTTCTTCTCTCTCCGCCTCTCTCTCTATTCTCTTCTTAAAGGTAAGCTTTTTTTCTACTATTTTACTTCTATTTGATAGAAAACTCCCAATTTTTGGTTGAATCAAAAACCCTAGGTTTATAATGCTTCTTATTTATCTTCCCTGTCCAAGGTTTCTTTAAGTTTTCTTTGGGTTTTTGGTTAAATAAAAAACGCAAGGTTTATAATGCTTCTTATTTACTGCTTATGATAATCATATTAAACATTGGCATTTTGAAGAAAGGTGTTCATTTTGGCTGGCAGAATTCACTAATATTCATGTGTTCTTTCCTTCAATCAATGAATTTGGTTATTGAAAATTTCTCCTTGTCTTAGGATGGAGTGATGCAGCATCACTAAAGATCTGAAAAATAGATTACTCAAAGGCCAAAGAAACATTCTAATACGGTCAATATTTGATTTACTGCCCATTATTTACTCTTTAGGTTCATGTTGTTTCAATTTCAAGTCTCATTCTTTTGTTTTGCTTGATAGGAATTTGATATGTAAAATAAGGTGTTGCTAATTGTTACAACCATATATTGGTATGATCGTGAGTTGGAGTTGTCCGTCCGCAGTTTATTACATTCTTTGCTTATTTCAAATGCATGTGGTTTAATTTTTCATTCATTTGCTTCAAAGTGTTTGTTTTGGTTTTGGTAATTGATTGCAAGAAATTTTGGTTTATGTTGATAATTTATTTTATGCCCTGTTTTGTTAGATAGCATGTGTGGTTTACTTTGGCAAAAAATAAATATTATTGAACAACAAACACTTTCAAACAAACTATTAAAAGCAAACACTTTGAAAAATGTAGTTCTTTGTAAATGGGTGGTGATAGTATCATACTTATTGGATAGATATTAAGTTTCCTTTTTCTATGCTTATTATTGGATAAATGTTAAATTTCCTTATTCTTCAAGAAGTGAAGGTTCATTCTACAATAAAGCACATGAATCTTGTTGTTTGGTTGGATGTTGTGAAGAACCATGTGACCATATGACAAACAAAAAACGTTCTCCTTTTAAGGCCTAGATTAGCGATTCACTACATATTTGGATAGTAGTTCGGTTTGAAATTGACTTTGAAACATAAATTTCTTGTGTAGCAAGGTCATGTATCTGTTGTGTTTGAAAATGATGTTTGTCTCAATCCATGCCTTGAATGGCAATGGAGCTTGGTTATAGTTTATGTTGATTTCAGGAAAACATTTCCAACATATGACCAGCGCCGCACGGGGAAGTAATTGCTCATGTTCTTTGAAGCGATGCGAAGATATCAACCGTCACAATGATGAGCACTCATAAGGCCTTTGATGAAGGACCTTGGCCAAAAATGACGCTTTATGTAGCCATTTCCTAATTCTCCTCCCTTTCTTGTTGCATGACCTTCTACTATTTTTAGTTTTATGATGATGATTTATTAATAACTCTTTCAGGAAAGATGTCGGATATTGCTGCGTTTTGCTGATTTGGTTGAGAAGCACAACGATGAGCTTGCAGCTTTGGAGGCATGGGACAATGGGAAGCTTTATGAACAGGCTGCCAAGACTGAGTTACCCATGTTTGCGCGTTTATTTCGGTATTATGCTGGTAGGATCAGTAACAAACAACAACTAGATGTTGCTTATGATAGTAATTTTTTCTTTAAACCCCTATCTCAACAATTATTGTTTTTACAGGTTGGTCAGACAAAATTCATGGGATGACAGTCCCAGCTGATGGAGATTATCATGTGCAGACATTGCATGAACCATTTGGTGTAGCAGGACAAATTATACCTTGGAACTTTCCTCTACTTATGTTTGCTTGGAAAGTTGGACCAGGTCTAGCATGTGGTAATACCATTGTCCTCAACATCTGCGAGAGCAAACACCTCTAATGACTCTTGTTGTTGTAGCAAAACTACTTCATGAGGTGTGCTGCTCATAACTCTAACCTATGCTCAATTGTTACTTATGTGAAGTTTGGACAATGCTCATATGCTTGTTCTATAATTTGTTATTATATTGGATTGTTAGTAGTTTTGGAGATGTTGCAGAACCTGTAATGCAGATAGAATTTTTATTTTTTTTCCTTTTCTGATGTCAGTTGCCAAACAACTACTCTAGCTTTTAGTTTTGACCTGTTAAATTAACCTCAACTTGTGTTGGCATGCTGATTTTCTCATTTAGATTTTGATAACTATTTCAGTTGTACTTGTGTTTCCCATGTTGACTTCAAATCTTCACACTTTTGAACAGGCTGGCCTTCCTCCAGGTGTTCTCAATATAGTTTCTGGTTATGGTCCAACTGCCGGTGCACCTCTTGCAAGTCATATGGATGTGGACAAGGTATTTTGCAAATGAACCATCTTACACTTCTCGTATATGGTACTCCATATATTAGATATAGTTAGTATTAGGAATTAGAATATTAGTTAGTGTCTAACTAACTTAGTTAGTTAGACACTAACTAATATTCTAATTCCTAATACTAACTATATCTAATACCATATCCTATATGGTTACTCAAGATGCTAAGAATGCATGAACCGGACTTGATGTTAAAGTTTGCTTTTATTCTAACCTCGAGGTCCAAATTGCTAAATATGTTTAGGATATACTATCAAAATGCATTATGTTTGAGAGAATGATTGGTCTAAATCCATGACAAGATGTGTCGCGTTTTGTCGATGATAATATCCTACTTTATAAGATTTAGGTTATAAAACTCACCATTTATATCATTATATCTTATAGTAGGCCATTTTTCCTTCTCCTTTTTGCAGCTTAGCATTCACAGGGATCAACATAAACCGGAAAAGTTGTACTTGAACTAGCTGCAAGAGGCAATCTTAAGCCGGTGACATTGGAGCTTGGAGGAAATCACCTTTCATAGTATGTGAAGATCTTTGATATTGACAAGGTCATTTGAAATTGCACACTTTGCTCTTTTCTTTAATCAGGGTTTGTAATTTGTTCAATAAGAATCTAATGTCAAGAAACCGAATAGGGAATCGAAATGTCAAGAAGGATCTTATGCCTCATATTGCATGCTTTCTAGGGGCAATGTTGTTGTGCCGGATCTCGCACCTTCGTACATGAGCGTATCTATGATGAATTCTTGGAGAAATCAAAGGAAAGAGCTTTGAGACGTGTTGTTGGTGATCCATTTAAGAAAGGTGTAGAACAAGGTCCTCAGGTATTATTAACATTTCCTTTCAAAGTTAACATTATGCCTATTGTCCTTGTCTCATTGTTCTTTGTCTTCTCTAATATTGTTGAGTGAAAAATTAAGGTTTGACAAAGCACCACATTCTTAACTATGTGATGTAACAAAATAATACTGTTTCATGTGCGAGTTTGGATCAGAAATATTTCATGTGGTCCAGGCCATGGCATAAGGTAAAATTAATATTCACTTTCAGTTCATTAAGACATTAAAGACTTAAATAGTTTAATTCTTAACCAATGCTGGAACCTTTTGTTTAGTATTGGCAGCTTGGGAAAATCAAAGGCATGGGAGAAGATTCATAATGTAATGGGAAAATATAGATAGTGTGTGTATTAGATTCGTATTTTGTATTTGGATATGGATATTGAGTATAATTTGAGATCTTTGTATTTTTATATACGTATTGATTTCTACTTTGTGTTGTTATTATGTTATCCCTAAATTAAAGTTCTCAAAGTTGCAAGAATGTAAATAGGGTAAAGACTTCTTAAGTTGAAAGGCTTGAATTAATCTAGTCTAAGATATTATCTAGTTAACCTGTTTGCAACATGTTAATTGATTGTTTGATACTGAAGATCTGAACATTTGGATGGTCTTATTATTTTAGGGATGAGCTTCTTGAGAAGATAAGAGATGTAGATTTGAAGACCTTGCTGGATAAGGCATGCCCAGAGCGATCATTGCTATTCAATTACTTTATGAGCTAGAACTATGTGAGAGTAAATCTTATTGTTAATTCTAACAAATTCTTTTATATTATATGCCTGACACATGATGTGATCTTATATATAGTTGATAAATTAGTAACACAGTTATTTATCATTGGATACGAGTGCTAAGGAGTATGATTACTTTCTCAGAAATACTACTCTCTTGGCTTTAGTTTGTTGTTCTTTTTGTTGTGTAAAGTTCTTGTGTAAAATCATTTTTGTTGGTAAATGCAATCTGTCCAACAAACAACAATAAGTCATATGAAGTTATATTATGTTATGGTGTGTCAATATGATGAACTATGATTAAATGTTTATGTTAAATTTGTTTATATCATTAGCATATAGTTATTAAACTCATAAGCTATATGCTATACTTTAGATGTAAGTCTATTATATGTATTTCAAGAATACACTTGCACCCCAAAGAGTGAGTAATATCACTGAACTTGTGAAGAAGTTGGAGTAGTAGGAAACTACTGCTCCATTTATTTTTTTAATTTTTTTTTAAAAATTTGCGACGGATTTGCCACGGACTTGCGACGAAAATTTGCCACGGATTTGCGACGGAAAAATTTGCCACGGATTTGCGACGGAAACATTTGCCACGGAAATTTCGTGGCAAACGATTTGCGACGAACGTTTTTGCCACCAATTTTTGTCCGTGGCAAATCCGTGGCAAATGTTGTTTTGCCACGGAAATTTGTACATTTGCCACGGAAATGTCCGTGGCAAATCAGCGATTTTCTTGTAGTGGTTGCTCACCAAGTGTTTGAGGTGAGCTCTTACTCCTTTAATTAGACCCACATTAGTTTTATTTTGAGCTTCCATAACAGTTGAAGTTGGGTAAGGTTAATGTTGGATTTGTGAGCAAACTCTAAATGTAAATTCTGCACAAATTAGTATAGATATAGGTACGGTGTTTTGATTATAACTTTTTATGTAGAACTTAGTTTTGAATGATTCTTGTCTTGTTGGTAACTAGATTCATTTTGCTTTAGTTTGAGCACTAATTCATTTGATTTGACTGAGTATTGACAATTTAATGTGTGTTACAAGTTGGAGAATAGTTGTTGTCTTGCTATCTAAAGTTAGAATGAGTGTCTTGCTATCTTGTTGATTACTATTTTTCTGTTATCATACAACACTAATTGCAATCTAAAGTTCAACCATAAGTTGCTAGACCAATTGTATTTCATAAAACTGGGCATAGTTATGAAAACTAGACTTATTTAGACACTCATTTGCATGATTTCATTGAGTTTTGATATATTAAATTCAGTTGTAAATTTGGGAACTTATGTGACAAATTACTAAAGTTTATCAAGCATGTTCAGAATTTTCTTATCTATGGCTTTTATTGAGTTTGTAATTTAGTTTGTAAGTAAACAATTTGTTAGGAAGCTCTTAGTTTCTCACTTAGAATTACTTTCTTCTGTTAGGTGATGTTAGTGACTTTTGATTTAGGTGGAACCATTGAAGAAGTAGAAGAAAATGCTATCTCATTAAGTTGCCTTTTAAAAAGAAATTTCTCCTCCTCACTCACTTTTATTAAATTTTGCCAAGATAGCATCAAACTGGTAAGAAATATCACATCCAAATGATTTATCCTGAGTGGATTTATCATCTACTGCATTCAAACTCAAATGTTTCCAGTGATAATTTGTGCAAGCTAAATATTAAAATACCCCTTTTGTAGTTGTCTTGGGAATATTGAAATCTAAATAAAAGAGATAATAGTTATCTTGGGTTTACAAAAAACAATAAATATGAAGGGTATCTTTGGAAAATTAAGTTTGTTGAATTGTACTTTGGGTTTTTAAAAGTACTACTATTATTTTAAAACAAAAATAAAAGACTAAAAGTACAAAAGATCAGTAACGGTCTAACGGAAGGGAGTACTTGCTTGACATAAATGAGGCCTAGCTATATGTATATTTTCAGAAGGCTTCCTATCATAACTTAATATTAACTAAAGGTTAATATTCTACTACTGGCTAGTTATATTTACTGAGCCTTAATCCATATCCATGAATAATCATTTCATTTCAAAATCTCTTTCAACACTACTTTCTTTCTTCTTTTCTTTTTGATAGGAACGTGGAACGCCATCTTCTTCTACATGAGATGCTATTTACCAAAATGCATAGCATTTGGAGAAAAAAGAGAATAATACAAAAACTACACACATTTATTAAAGTAATAATGAGAAGACGACAATAAAACTAACTTGAGAGATCTATTAAATCCAGCAATCAATTCATGAGTAACTAACTGTACATAATTGAGTGACAAGAATATATATATATATATAAACTCTAGAAATCAATCTCTACTTGGATCCTTTATGGTCTATGGAGGACAGAAATCCTCTCTCGGTCAGTTAGTTCCAAATTCCAAATTCCAAATTAAATTAAGAAAGAGAGAGAGAGAGCAGTGTTAAATTTAAATTTAAATTTAAATTATTAATAATTAACAAAATAAACCTCCGATTTATATTCCTAAACACTGCTCTAACGGTTCAAACAACAACAAATTTTATGAGCCGTTGGAAATTAAGCTGAGTGCTTTGCGGTTGCCAAGCTGGCGATCCTCGACAACCACCTATCGACCAATCTCATGGATTAACCCAAACTGATTTAATCAATACTAATAACTAACACTTTTATTTATTTTTAAAATATCAACATGTCCTTTGCTTCAAAAAAATAATATCAACATATCCTTGTCAAAAAAAATATATCAACATATTAAAAAATATATTTTAATTATAATTAGAATATTTTTTATAACCAAATAATTCAAGAAATAGAATGTATTTTTTTTACGTACAATGGATAGAATGTACTTATTATTATGTATAAAGAAGACAAGTTTTTTTTTTGACACAAAAAGCATGCCCAATTATAAGAGTTTCTCGCTAACCTTAAAAGTTTCATGCCTCACGCTTCAAATGAGAAAGACAAACATCATTTCCAACAATTAGCCAGTATTGTTTAAAGAATATACCTTGAGAATAAGTGCACATTAGAATTGCTAAACCCGTGATAGACATCAGATATTTTACATGAGTTTCATATATAGCATGTGACACAATTCATCTTTTTTTTTTTTTTATGAAGAACAAATCATCTTATTTTGCAGCATGTGTTAATAGAGATGTAGAAAAAAGATAATAGAGATGGCAGAGAGAAACAAACTCCATTGGGATTTGTAGAAAAAAGAGAATTAATACTGCAAATTAAAACTACACACATCTATCAAACAGATCGATAATGAGAAGATTGAACAATATATAATACTAAATTTGATAGATCAATTAAGTCCAGCAATTTCATGAGTACATACATAATCGAGTGACAAGAATTACACATCTATCTCTACTTTGATGATCCCTTATGGACCCTCTTTCTGTCAATATCTTCAAGTCTCCACTCTTTCTTCAAAGACTTCCAACTCATCTCAAAGCTCTCACTAAACCTCTTTGCAATCTTGTGAATCTGACTTCTAGGAGGAAACAATAATCCACGACAGAACACAAGTCTCATATCATCTGCAAACTCTTCAGGTTTTGAATACATTAACTTGTTTAGTTTAACCTCAATATCTTCCAAACCTATTGTCTTCATTGTTGTTACTTTAAACTCCTCCTTAATCTGTTCATAGTTATATAAAACTTTAAGATCAACACACTTTTTCAAAGCCCATCCATCTTTTCCAACAATCATCCTCTTCACTATAACCCAACATTGATTCTTCTTACGTTGCTCCATTGTCTTCTTCTCTTGTTTCACAAGAAGAGAAGAAGGGTTTCTTGTTGTTCTTGAATCTTTTTCATCAGCAGCAACTTTCTCTCTCTTCTGATCTTTTCCATCGTCTCTTTCTTTCATTATCTTCTTCTTGAAATCATCATCAACCAGCTTTGCACATTCTTTTGCTGCAAAGACCATCTTCTTAACACCAACAACGTTGTTCTTCACAAGGGTTCTTGTTCTTGAATCTTTTTCAGCAGTAGCAGCAGCAACTTTCTCTCTCTTCTGATCTTTTCCATCGTTTCTTTCTTTCATATTTATCTTCTTCTTCAAATCATCATCAATCAGCTTTGCACTTTCTTTTGCTTCAAAGACCATCTTGGCGATCTTCTTAACACCAACAACGTTGTTGTTCACAAGGGTTGTTGTTGAATCATTGATCTTGATCCTTTTCTTGTCACGTTCAGAATCATCAGAGTTGAGTGGTGGTGGTGGCGGTGCTTTACGCTTAGACAGAGAAATCTTAATTATTAGACTTTTACGAGGTTGATCATCACTCAACGTTGCTGCCATTGAAACAGAAACTCAAGAGTGACAAAGAAACAGAAACTCAAGAGTGACAAAGAAACTGAAGTAAAGATCGCAACTTTGAGATACTTTGAGGTTGTTAGGTCTATATCTCTATTTATATAATTTATCCAGCTTGCTGCCCAAGTTTTCCGTTTTTTTTTTATAAAACAATATATATTTATAACTTATAATGACTATCATTTAATTACTTGTTTTGTTAATTAGAAATCAGGGTGAATCTCTCCTGGCTAGTTATTTTGTTAAGATATGTTCCATCATTGCTTCAAAAAAAAAAAAAAAGATATGCTCGACAATAGATATCGGTAAGTTAATCATTACTAGTTTGTCAAAAAAAAGTTAATCTTTACTATCATTTATTTTTAGTTGTAAATCAATGATTCTTTTTATTAAGAAATTAAATAAGTGGTTATAAGAGAGTGAACTCAGAGTAAATTTTGGGTGTGTAGTTATTTTTTAAAAATTAATAAGAACGGTGTCTTCTAATGCACTAATTTTTTTTTATACAACTGGCTATATCATTAATTAAATTCAAATTATGATAACTTGATAGAATCGTATTACTCTAAGATATGTTCTTCTGTCAAAAAAAAAAAGATTTGCTCGATTTTATTTGAAAAGTATCAAATCATATCATCGATTGTTTTTTTTATGAAACAATATTGATAAGTTATAGTCTTTATCATTTAAGTATGGTTTTTTTTTAAACCCCCCACCCCACCCAATCTCCATATACCCCCACCAAATAGTGAATTCCCAAAATGCCCTTTAAATTTTTTTTTGACAAAATTACACGAATCGTATATATCTCTTTTTGGACATATATACGACACTACGCCATAATTGTAAAAAGAGAACGTCACCTTTAGTAGCGTTCATAAAAAACACTACCCATTTTAATAACACGCTACACCATTAGTAGCGTTTTAAGGTAAAACGCTACCCATTAGGTAACACGCTAGACAGATCTCTAGCGCTTTTATTCAAAACGTTAGCCAATTAGAAAACACGCTAGACAGATCCCTAGCGCTTTTATTCAAAACGCTAGCCAATTAGAAAACACGCTAGATAGATCCCTAGCGTTTTTTAGAAAGCGCTAGGTATTTAGAAAACACGCTAGACAGATCCCTAGCGCTTTTAGTCAAAACGCTAGCCAATTAGAAACCACGCTAGATAGATCCCTAGCGTTTTTAGAAAACGCTAGGTATTTAGAAAACACGCTAGACAGATCCCTAGCACTTTTATTCAAAACGCTAGCCAAATAGAAAACATGTTAGATAGATCCCTAGCGTTTTTTAGAAAGCGCTAGGTATTTAGTAAACACGCTAGACAGATCCCTAGCGCTTTCATTCAAAACGTTAGGTATTTAGAAAACACGCTAGATAGATCCCTAGCGTTTTTTAGAAAACGCTAGGTATGGTTAAATATTTTTTTTTCATTTCCCATTGAGCTACTTCCCTCTCTCAGCGAACACACTCACCCAGGAACGCAAAATCACTCACCCAGAAACGCAAAACCCTAACACCCTAACGCAAAACCCAGAAACCCGGAGCTACTTCCCTGGCTCTTCTTCTCCAACGACCACTTTCACGTTGTTGGCTCCTACTAGTACTTCATCTTCTTCTTCTTCTTTAGGTTGGTTTCGTTGTTCGCCTATTTGGTGTTTGTTTCATGTTTCTCTTGTTGCAATTTTTTCTTGTAAATTACAATTAGGAAAGTTGTTAGATATTAATTGTGGGTTCTAGTTTAGAAATATATTAGTTTTGTCACTTGTGCACACTAGACTCTTTTTTTTTACCACTAGCCTCTTCTTGTTACACATAAAGTTCATTATTTGGAAGACTAGACTATGGTTCCGTTGTCTTTACCAAAGGACCGAGAATAGAAATAGAATATGAGATAGATATAGCTTGGGAAAATAAGGAGTGGAATTGAAAAAAAATTAAAAGAGGAAATTTTGTATGTTTTTTTTATATGAATTGATTCTCCATTATATTCGAATTGCTTGATGGGTCATATGTTAAAGTTCTCTTCTCAGGATTTTATTATAAATATTTGGAAAAAAATTATGGATAGAAATTTGATGTCTGCCAATCGTCTGTCCAAGGAGTATGCCGCTGGAGTGGATTATTTTGTGAGCTGTCCTGTTGAACGTTTAGGGACTTCTAGTGGTATGAAATGTCCTTGTTTAAGTTGTTGTTATGTAAAATCGATTCTTTAGCAGAGGAGTTGTACGACATTTTAAAGGCGAATGGAATTGATTAAAGTTACACTTGTTGGATAATGCACGGTGAGAAAAAAGGTGAATCTTCAAATATGAATGATATTACTAAGAAATATGAATGAAAGTTGTTGACAATACTTAGTGGAACCATATGCATTAAAAGTAACCCACAGATCCGGGATGATATTGGCGGTTGGCTTCCACTAGTATTTTTCTTACATTAGTCTTATACTTGAAAATAACATTTATTCACTAGCTAATCCTAATTATTAGGTCATTGATGATTAAGAAGTCACATGTGCATAAATCTGTTACAAATTTCATTGATTTCCCATCATATAAAAGAAATGTCGACCCTTCATCATTTTGGTGGGTCATGAGATCTGAAATGCACATCATTCAAAATTATCATGGAAATGAATTATGATAGTTCCTACTTACAAGGGAGTTCCTTACAAGCAAGTTATTGAATTTCTTTCTACCAAACCAAAATGCATGAATATGAATGTGCTTTGTGTTGAAAACAAGTAAAAGAAAAGATGAATCCTCAAAATAATTGACATACATACCTCAGGAGCATTGAAAACAGAAGGTTCATTCATATCATTCCATATGTAAAGTGAAGGAGTTGAACCAACAACAATTTTCATCCCTTTTCAGATGCACCTGCATAAGACATTTACTCCATTCATCTCAAAATTCAAAACCCCTATTACCACCAGCATCATTATCTAACAACAATTTTCTCAAAAATTACTAAACCATACTATACTATATAGTACTAGTATATCCGAAATGCAATCTACAACAATTTTATTTATAAAAATTAGTATACCAAATAAGCTAATGCATTACACACTTTGAAATTACCTAAGTGATGCATTATAGAGACAAAATCTAAACTGATGCTAAAGTTCCAAACAAGCACATAATGGAAATTATAAAAAGAAACAAAATAAAATGGTGGCAATCGAAAACTGAATCGTCTGAGAATAAAATTAAACAAAGACTAACAAAAACTTAAGCAAACTGAAAAAACAAGATAACATGAATGCTTGTAAACACATGGTAATATGGCATGATCACATAAATATGAAGCTAACCTTATTGGATTGAGCTTTTTCTGTAGCAGATCCAAGCCAGCCAACCAGTAGCACAAATCTTAAGAACACACATAAATATTTGAAGTGCTTAAAAATATTAAAATTTTCAAAATTAGAAGAATATAGCAAGTATGTAACTTGTATGATAGTTACCTTGATCATGCCAACACCAGACCCAATATTAACAAGAAGATATGGATAGAGATCATTTTAGTCTAGTCCTTCTAAATTAACTAAAACCAGTATGCAAACTGCCCCAAGATACTACCTACTGAGAATGAGCCAATACTCCTTAATTGATGGTTGCAACTTGCAGCCAACACACCTTGCAGCATATCTACTATATTTTGGTAGATGCAGCCAACACTCCTTATAATCTCATATTTGAAATGTATAACATTAATCTTGACACGACACTTCATAGGCAAAGCAGACTTTACACCACGGTTTTGTGTGATTCAACACCCATTTAACAAAAATGGAGTAAAGAAGTCAGTCATGCGACCTTTGAGAAGGGAGCCCTTTGTAATAACCTCATGTTGCATCCTATTCCAAAGAAGGATTCCCATACTGCAAATAGAAGTAAATTATCAATTTTGCATACTATATACTATTAAAAAGTGAGGAAGTAATGCCTAAAAATATATCATAACATTTTTATTACCAAAAAACAGAGCTATATTAAGAACTAAATTTCTAGAAATTCAAATCACAAGCACAAATCTACAAAACAAACAGTGAATCATTCGAGGTAATACGTTGTGAAAAGCGGATGAGAGAATGTACTTCAAGTGCAACCAATAAAGGATGCCTATTCAAAAGTGCCAACCATTAGAACGCCAATAACAACTAGCATTTTGAAGGGAACGAGCATGTTTAATCTTCAAAAACAGCTTGTAAGCCCTCTCTGTTTTGTTTGAAGCAAGCAGCTTGTTACTTAGTTTACTATATACAAGCTGCTTGGCGAAAAACCTTTCGCAAAGCCTCCTCCATAACAAGAACAAACATTTTCCAGGTTGTCCTATGTTGTAAAGACCACGATGATGTACTCATAAACTTCAACATCCGAACTATACCCACATTCTTGCATCTCCCGCGGACAACTTAACAAAGTTCTACATTTGCCAAACCTAGAAAGACGCATAAGCAATATCTTATTCCATTGATATCTTACACCCTAATTTTCTTGCCTTCTTGTAAATCATCATAGCATCATAGGGTGGACCATAACTACATAATTGTTTGATGAAGGAGGTTATAGTCCCAGTAGGAGGCACAACTCTTTTCCTTAACATCTCATCAAACATCCATAGTGCATCCGCCACTTTCCTGGTTCTGATAAAAGCGGTAATCATTCTAGTATACGTATCAAGATTAGGTTCACAATTATCACTCAACATCCCATTATAATACTCCATACACTCACCGAAATTTCCAATAGAAATGAAATTGAAAATCATTGCATTGTAGATAGCGGTCTCGAAATCGGGGAGAGAACCCTTCACTTCCATTTCCTTCATAATCCTCTCAATCTCATTCACCTACCAAACTTAGACCAACCACCAACAACAACATTATAGGTAGTAACATTAAAAGCTATTTTCCCTTTCATTGAATTAAAAATGTGTGCGGCACCGACATGAGAGATCGTTTACAGAGACACGACAAAAGCAAATTCAAAGCCTCGGTTATCACGATTGAGGCCGAGATCATCTAAGTTTCCAAACACCGAATTGCCTTAGACACATAACCACTCTAACAAAACTATCAACAACAAGAAACTTGATTTTCTATTTGGAATGCTATTTTTCAATCAAATTCCAAGTCACAAACTAACCCATAAATCAATCAAAATCTCAAAACACGAAATCACAAACTAACCTGAAATCAATCAAAAATTGTTTAAATCAAAAATAAAATAAAATCAATGAGAAAATGAGATGTGTTACTGATATAATAATTTTTAAGCAGACTGAGAATCTCTTCCTTTCTCTTTGATTTGAATCCTCCACTTCTTTAATTCATTCATCAAGAATAGAGAAAATCAAAATCACAAAAATCATGAAAATGAAATACAAAATGGAATTGACAATCAAACATAACTAAACATTGAATGAGAACAGAAAAGCAACGATACCTTGATTTCAGAGCACGAGAGGTTTGCAAATGCGAGTAACAAACAAGAATAAAAAAATGAGTCGGTTTAGCGGTTTCACAAAGAGATCCCATTGAAATTGAAAACGTAAGAGCTAACTAAGCAAATTTAGAGCCTCGCATTTCAAATTCTGAGATAGCAAAGAGTTTAACATCGCAAGAGTGAATGAAGAAAGAGAGAAATCGTGAAATCTATGCAAATTCGGTTCGATCTAAGGTTGTTAAGTATGCGAAAACGTTTGCTAAGCACGAGGTGAGGGTGAGAGATGGGAGTGAGATCAGCGGAGATGAGAGTGAGATCGGCGGAGATGAGAGAGTGAGAGCGTGAGAGGTGTGAAAGGAAAGTGAGGTAGAGAGCGTTCTGATATTTAGGGATTTAGGGATCGTGGTATTTTATTTTCATCATTGGGTTGCCACGGACTTGCCACGGCATTTCCGTCGCAAATTTTTGGCCTTTCACATGTCCGTGGCAAACCCGTGGCAAACCCCAGCGGGAAACTTCGCGCCTCTTGCTTTTTATACATTGTTGTCGCAAGTCCGTGGCAAACGACTGACGAATTAATATCCGTCGCAAGTCTGTGGCAAACTACCGACGGAATAAAGTCTGTGGCAAATGTTGGTGGCTAAATCAGACTTTTCTTGTAGTGTTTGATTCTCATACTATGATCAAACTTAACCCACAATGTACCCAACGCACGTCAAAGTAACAACGAAGGAGCCAACACCAACAATAGCATCCTTGCGCTTAAGGTTCCTTAGATCCCATTTCTTTCCTAGGTCTTTCATAAGAACAATCATCAACAACACATACACACATCACAATTTCACCAAATTGAAGCAAACACAACATCAATCACACAACCAACAACACAAACAACTCAATAACCACCTAGAGTCTAACTCATACATAATACTCATCATATACTCCATTATAGGTGAAAGAGAACCCCTTTACCTTATTGAAGAAACCAGCACTCTCTCCACCAAGAATCACCGACCATCACCAACAAGCAAGCTCCTCTTCCTTGGACTTGAACTCTCCACGCCAAGATCTTCTCTTCTTCCTCCTTAAGGCTATCGCACCTCTCTCTCTCTACTCACTTTACTCTTTGACTTTTCTTTGTAATTGGTTGCAAATGAACTCTCTCACCATCGACACCTAAACTTATCTCATGGATATGGGCCTAACTATCATGGGCCTCTATTCACACCTCCTCCATTACTTGCACTACTCCCTCTTTTAATTAAATTACCACTCACTTTTTACTAATCACCACTCCTCATTTACATCAAATACCCTATCATTATTTTAATATAACCAACCAATATACCACTTAATTAAATAAATACTTGAATTATTTTTGGGGCGTTACACTCTCCCTCGGTCTAGCTCGTTGCCCCTCGGGCTTACCCTTTCCTCGGGCATTCTTCACTGTAGCTTTGCCCCGAGGGGCTCTTCTGAGTTCGATTCATTGGTACTCTTCATGAATTTTGTCTAGTGATGCACCTCGACCTAGCTTTTCCCTTTTTCTCTTGCTCGGCCCTCGACCCACAACTTAGTTATATTTTGGTGTTAACACCTGCGTGGCAGTATTCTCTGCCGAGTTTGAACCCTTTACTTTATCAATGGATCTTCTTGATGGCGAAGCCTGTGGAGAAGGGGACAAAGGTTGGGTACCCTAGGGGGCCAGGTCTGTCCCATCGTCGCTCGACATTTCTAAACCTGGTTTATTCACCTACAAGGGGAGGGCACTGGCGTCGGTACAACGAGCTAATGTAAGTCTGACTCCGACCCAGTATGGGTCGAGGCGATCCACTCTCCCTGAGAAACAGGGTATAGGCAACTGCTGATAGAGAAGCGGTGACCTCGGTCACACTTCTTCCAGAATACAAAAGTTCAAATAACAATAGTAGACTGGAAAACTAACCTCGACTTGAAGATGAAGCACTACAACAGATCTAGTAGATGGGCAGCGTTTTTTTTCATCCATGGGCAACGTTTTTGGCTTTCTTGGAAGGTGGCGGCTGGGTATTCACTCCAACAATGGGCGTGACTTCCTAAAAAGCGCCACCCATTGCAAAACACGTCCTCCCAGATACGCAGCGCTTTTTAAAAGCGGAATATTTGCAAAGCGTCATCCAGATCTGCAGCGCTTTTTTTAAAAGCGAATATTTGCAAAGCGTCCTCCCAGATAAGCGCTTTTTTTTAAAAGCTACGAATATAGCCCCATTGCCTTCCTAAAAACGCCCATTGCCCCCAAACTTTCCCCTATAGGCGACACTTCCTTAAAAGCGCTGCCCATTGTTTAATTTTTTTAATTTTCTTTTCGGTTTTGTGTATTTTCCATTTTATATTTGCAACAAAAAAAAAATAAATCATACATCCAAAATATTTTTAATAGTGATATCTATGAATTTGTTGTATTTAAACCCGAATTAAATCATACATCATAAAAAAATTAAATCATACATCCAAAATACATCCAAAAAATTAAATCATACATCCAAAATTAAATCATACATCCAAAAATTAAATCATACATCCAAAATTAAATCTTACATCCAAAATAACAAAACATGAATTTGCCAAAGTTTTCTTGTATGTTCATGTGTTTCACCTAAATCCATCCCAAAGCTAAGAATTACTCTCTACTCTAGTGTTTCTTTGGTTACCACTTGGTGCCTATGGGAGGCCCAATCACATAAGCATCACCATCATTGAACCCTACAGTAAACATTTCTGGATTTGTTTGGATCTGCAGCTATACAAGTTGGATAAACGCTTACACTGCAACCAAAAATTTCAAGACAAGTCTCAATATCATTCTTACTGATGAATTTCAACCTCTACAAAGAAAGCAAGCATTCATAAGTTTTTCTTACTGATGAATTTCAACCTCTACAAAATGCATTCATAAGTTCCACATCCAAAAAAAATTGTTACAATTTATAATCATTACAAGTTTAAAAAACTTGTGCTCAAGGTACCCTCAGTATTGGCAGATATGGTGCACAAAAATGATCTCGCATCTTGCATCCTTAGACTACCTATCATGATCACTTTCACTTTGTGAAAATACAATATTACTCTCCCAAGTTCTTCATGTTACTCATCTATAAAATCCTCGTGTACAAGAGCTTGTTGTATTTAAATTCATGAACTTCATGAAAAAAGTTGACTTTTTAGAAATTATATTAAAGCTCCCTCTAAAAAAATTCTCACTTGTCCTAAAAGAAGCTCAACCAAAACACATCCAGCAGACCAAATAACAATAGCAGGTTTGTATTCAAATATAAGTTTAGTAGCTCTATAATACCGTGAGCATATGTATGATATGTTGGGCTCACATGACACCTACAAGTACAATAATAAAAATATCATTAGGACAAGAACATACTATCATACAATATATTATAGTATTCACCATACAACTCAATGATAGTTAATTATAACCATACCCCTTCTATTAGGTAACAGAGAAAATAGGGATTATTGCAGGATTTCCTTAACAACATAAAAATAGCATAACAGATATTTCTCAACACAAGGAGCACTGAAATCACCATCAACCTTAACTTTTGCCAACCTCTTCTTAGCTTGGTCTGCCATTGTTCAAACATACATACAAATTATTTTTCAACTCATTGAAAGAAATGCTTATTTGAGCTTACTAGCATAAGCCTACTTGTGAGACAGTTTTGAGAGAGCTTATAGAAACAGCTTATGACATTTTCATAAGTTGTTTTTAGCTAATTATCATAAGCACCCCACGATAGCTTGTGGAGACAGCTTATAACTTATAAAAAAGTATTTAACATTATGTTATCCTTAGAAATAGCTTATGCATAAGCTATCATATGATAAGCGCTTATGTCATAAGCGCTTGATTAAGCTGTGTATCCAAACAGACCCGTCAAATAACTATCTTTTGTATTTTAGGCACTCTGCTTATTTTACCAGCATGAAACAAAAACTTAAAACTTCCAAGCATTATATTCCTTACGAAAACACATGAATAAAACAGTGCAATACTTTTGAAAAGATTTATTAAGATAAGAAAATACTCACTTTCTGTGTTTGATGGTTGTAAAATGGTGGACACATCATGAGGAGGCAAGTCAACAACCCAATCATAAGATTTGATGTGCATGGTTCCAAAAAGAAGCTTGCTAAATACTGTCATTCCAGGGTGATTGTGAAGAGGAATAACTCCACCAGGTGGCAAGCAAAATATACCCATCTGAAACAATAAACATACAAATAAATACACAAAAGTTAAGAAAATTAGGTCTCACTTGCACATCAACAAAACAGCAAATCTGAAAGAAATTTAAGTGATAGCTTATTTACCGAGAATTTCTCGCACTCGTAAATGTGGAGGTATGTAATTTTTGGTGTTCTTCCAGCATTGTTTTTGTTGAAATCCATAGATACTAAAGAAATGCTGCAGGATCAAATTAAATTGGGAATTATTTTATGGAAAAAACACTGGAATACAACCAGCTAATATAGAATCAAAAATTGATCTTCTAGTATATGAATCACCAGAAGGTTGCAAAGAAAACACAGCATTTTCAAACACCTTCATAACATTAACAGGGTTGTCACATTTCTCTCCACTACTATAGCTACAATCAACGAATCTACAAAAACTCGAACCGCGACACTGTTCAATAATCTTTCCTCTGATAGAATTTTCAAGTTCTGGCCTTGGAGCTCCAGTGAAAGTAAACAAATAAGGTCTCTTTTGATGTCTGATTTTGTTTTGCCATTGGAGAATTTCACTATCCATTGAAGGATGAAATGAAGTTGGATAAGGTATTGCATAATCATTCTTCCATGAACTTCCCTCAACTGCTAACATTGACATGTTCATAGATTCAGGTAAAAACCTAAATTTACTACCCCAATAAGATAAATCATCTTTTTGTCTTCTAAAATCCCATGAAATTCTACAAGAAATAATAAAATGATCTCTACCAAACATTTTCTTCCACTCAGGTTTTTTCACAAGCCAATTAACAAGATCAAAACCTGATGAATCCCTAACAGTAAGATTAGAAATCCAAAGAAAACGACTCACATCAAGACCAATATAAGACCACCAGCTTATACGGTAGGCCATAGGCCCTAGAAAATGGTTCCTGTAGAGAGAAATCTAGGGTTTTTAGAGATAGAAACGTAATTCTTGAACTCGGTTACATTAGCCTCCATTGAAGCTCAAAATTGATCATGCCAGAGTATTGACGAACAGGTCATTAGGGTTCAAATCAGTGGAAGAAAAAAATAGGAGTCTCTCAAGTCACACAAACAAAGAGTTGGGTACAAAGCAAAATTTTCAACGAAACTCGGCCCCAAAATTTCAGATCTGTAAGATTAGAGATCTCTAGAAGCTCTGTAGAGAAACTGAAAATGAAAAAATTAAGAAAATTGTGGAAGATCAGAGTTTACCTTTTAGATGAAGCTTGAGGGCAATCTGAGAAAAGAGAGAGAGAGAGGAGAGCGACCGCGACCAGAGAAGAGAGAGCAGACCGGTGAGCGTAGAGCAACGTCAATGGTGAGCGTCGATTAGCGATGAGCGTAGAGCAACGTCAATGGTGAGCGTAGAGCAGACCGGTGAACGTCAATGGTGAGCAACGTCAATGATCGAGCGGCTGAAGAGAGAAAAAGAAAAGAAGACCTTCGTTAACGATGTGAGAGGGAGAGAGAGTAGGAAAAAAAGAAACAAAATAAACATGGAAGATGAAAGGATTTAAGCTATCGGCAGCGTTTGCTGCAAAAGCGCTACTTATCTGAGTAGCGAGTTCTCCTTATGAGCAGCGTTTGCTAAAAAACGCTGGGTATGTGGGCTATTTCGTTTTGAATCGCAGCAGTTTCTTAAAAAAAAATGAATATTAAGTTATTTCGTTTTTCAAATATGCAGCGTTTAAAAAAACGCGATTATGTGGCTATCTCGTCCTCTCTATACGCAGCGTTTTATTAAAAACGCCAGGTATGTGGCAATCTCGTCCTCTCTATATCTGCGGCGTTCTTCGAAAAAGCGTTGGGTATGTGGCTATCTCGTCCTCTCATACGCAGCGTTTATTAAAAAACGCTGGGTATGTGGCGCTCTTTTTTAGCCATTCTGGCGTAGTGAAGGTGGTTCAACAAGAAGATTGGCATTGAGCAAATGAACATCGGCGTGCGAAGAAGGCAGACGTCGGCACGGTGGTCAGAAAATGAAAATGATTTTCAGGTCACCGGAGTCGAAAGGAGCACTAAGTCACTCAGAGTTCACAAAGTGAAGAGTGAGCCCTTCACACGGAGTTATATAGGCTTCTAGAGGTCGGATGCTGAACCGACGTGTCCCATCAATGCATCTCTTCAATCTACAGGCATTGGGAACTGCAACATAATAATGACAATCCGCCTCAATTCCCCAAACGCCGCATCGGCCAAATCTGACGGTTCGGAAGTGGCATCCGCGTCTATAAATAAGGTTGCACCCCTCCTAGATCATGTACGTTCTCATTTCTTGCATACCTCTCCACTTCTCTTACTGACACCTCAACCTCGGCGGACTTCCTCAGACCCGAGCCACCACAGATACATCTGAGACACCACAACCCCGGTCAAATCTCCTTCCCGACCCAGGTACCGACATGTTGGATGTGGCACTCTCAGATTGTATACCAAATTGATTATGCTGATGCATGCACCCATTATCATCCCTTAAACAAACCAACAAAACCAAACTTGTTCATGACAACACACTATATATCCCTTGGTGATGTGGCACAATGCTACTGGACAGAGGTTTCATCAAATGGTTCTCATATATCACTGCAATATCCACTTGATCGTTTTCCTTTTTATTTCCTTTCCTATAATTGCATTGGCTGAATTATTTGCAAAGCTCTTTTTTATGCTATATACTACTTGCTTGACATAAATGAAGCTAGCTAGCTATTTTCAGATGGCTTCTTATCAATATCATAACTAGTGAATATTAACTAAAAGTTACTATTCTACTACTGGCTAGTTATATTTACTGAGCCTTAATCCATATTCATGAATAATTATTTCATTCCAAAAACTCTTTCAACACTACTTTCTTTCTTTTTGATAGGAACGTGGAACGCCATCTTCTTCTACATGAGATGCCATTAATTACTAAAATGCATAAAGCCACATGTTATATAGCATTTGAAGAAAAAAGAGAATAATACAAAAACTACAGACATTTATTAAAGTGATAACGAGAAGACGACAATAAAACTAACTTGAGAGATCTATTAAATCCAAACAATCAATTCATAGTAACTACATAATTGAGTGACAAAAAAGAATATAAACCCTAGAAATCAATCTCTACTTGGATCCTTTATGAAGCCTCTTTCTTTCTCTCTCCTCAAGTCTCCACTCTTTCTTCAAAGACTTCCAACTGATCTCAAAGCTCTCACTAAGCCTCTTTCCAATCTTGTGAATCTGACTTCTTGGAGGATACAAGAATGCACGAGAGAACACAAGCCTCATATCATCTGCAAACTCATCAGGCACTGAATACAAGAACTTGTTTAGTTTAACTTCAATATCCTCCAAACCTATTGTCTTCATCGTTGTTAATTTAAACTCCTCCTTAATCTCTTCATAGTTATATAAAACTTTAAGATCAACACACTTTTTCAAAGCCCAGCCATCTTTTCCTACTATCATCTTCTTCACTATTAACCAACACTGATTCTTCTTACATTGCTCCATCATCATCATCATCATCTTCTCTTCTTTTACAAGAGGAGAAGAAGAGGTTCTTGAATCTTTTCCAACAGCAGCAACGACCTTCCTCCTCTTCTGATCTTTTCCATCGTTTCTTTCTTTCATTATATTTTTCTTTGAATCACTGACCTTCATTGTCTTCTCGTCACGATCAGGATCATAAGAGGCTAATGGTGGAGCTGCTGCTGCTTTACGCTTAGGTGGAGAAAGCTTAATTATGTGACTTCTACAAGGTTGTTCAGTCCCAGGTGTTGCCATTGAATTACAAAAACTCAAGAGCACAAATTAAGAGAGAGAGAGAGAGCAGTGTTTAAATTTAAATTTAAATTATTAATAATTAACAAAATAAATTAACCTCCGATTTATATTCCTAAACTCGACAACCACCTATCGTCCAATCTCATGGATTAACCCAAACTTTTATTTATTTTTAAAATACCAACATGTCCTTGCTTCAGATATTTTACATGAGTTTCATATATAGCATGTGACACAAATCATCTTATTTTGCAGCATGTGTTAATAGAGATGTAGAAAAAAGATAATAGAGATGGCAGAGAGAAACAAACTCCATTGGGATTTGTAGAAAAAAGAGAATACCGCAAAAACTACACACATCTATCAAACAGATCGATAATGAGAAGATTGAACAACGTTGTTGTTCACAAGGGTTGTTGTTGAATCATTGATCTTGATCCTTTTCTTGTCACGTTCAGAATCATCAGAGTTGAGTGGTGGTGGTGGCGGTGCTTTACGCTTAGACAGAGAAATCTTAATTATTAGACTTTTACGAGGTTGATCATCACTCAATGTTGCTGCCATTGAAACAGAAACTCAAGAGTGACAAAGAAACAGAAACTCAAGAGTGACAAAGAAACTGAAGTAAAGATCGCAACTTTGAGATACTTTGAGGTTGTTAGGTCTATATCTCTATTTATATATTTATCCAGCTTGCTGCCCAAGTTTTCCGTTTTTTTTTTATAAAACAATATATATTTATAACTTATAATGACTATCATTTAATTACTTGTTTTGTTAATTAGAAATCAGGGTGAATCTCTCCTGGCTAGTTATTTTGTTAAGATATGTTCCATCATTGCTTCAAAAAAAAAAAAAATGCTCGACAATAGATATCGGTAAGTTAATCATTACTAGTTTGTCAAAAAAAAGTTAATTTTTACTATCATTTATTTTTAGTTGTAAATCAATGATTCTTTTTATTAAGAAATTAAATAAGTGGTTATAAGAGAGTGAACTCAGAGTAAATTTTGGGTGTGTAGCTATTTTTTAAAAATTAATAAGAACGGTGTCTTCTAATGCACTAATTTTTTTTGGCTTAAATATAGATTACCCCCTGCAAATATCAACTTTATCCATATACCCCCTTGCAAAAATAAAAGTTTTAAAATAAACCTTGCAAATATTAATTAGTTACAATTACCCCCCTGGTGTTAGTTTTATTTAACAGAGTTAACTCTATGCTGAGTGGGCTGACATTTGGACTCCACATTGGCATGACACGTAGATGCTGCTTATACACGTGTTATGTGACTCACTATTCTTCACTCAATCTTTTCAGCTTCTTTCACTCACCGAAGATCACCATTTTTCGTCTCTCACTCTTCACTCACTCAAAACAATGGAACGCAGTTAGGGTTTTTGAGAGACGAAGGAAGGAAGACGGAAGGAAGACAGAGGAGGAATCTGAAGGAACAGCCGACGAATCTCACTTTGTCATCATCACTCTCATAGCATTTTGTGGATATAGGGTTTAGGCGAGACACGAAGGAAGGAAGGAAGAAGACGCAGAGAAAACAAGAAAGCGAGTCGAGGTGGCTCTTTGACATGCCGAGGTGGCTCTTGACTGCCGAGGTGGCTCTTGACTTGCTAAGGTGGTCGAGGTCAAGTTGGGTCTTTGCGAAAAGAGTTCTTGAGCAAGCCCCAATTTATGAACAACAATTGGTCGAGGTCGGCGCGGATGGGGAGATCGAGGCGGAGATCGAGGCGAGCCGAGCTAGAGAAGGCAAAAGGGAGAAAGATGGGCTTGCAACCCAAATTGCTTTGAATCGCCAAGCTTTGTTTTGATCCTGCAAAGAACGGTGGTTGTAGTCGATCCACTGTTTCCCTCCGACTTATTGGAACTCGGAGTGCGAGGGTTTAGGGCGGCAAAATCGTCAAGTCGAATCTGATGCTCCTTTGGCGGAAGTAGAGATTGTCTTTGAAGCGACTTGTTGATCCTAACAATGATGTGGATGTTGAATATAGCTAGGTAATGAAGAAGAGAGAAGCTTCGATTAGGAAAGAAAGAGGATTGAACTGATGATGATGATTTAAGCCCTAATCAACCACGTAATGGTTCCAACCGGGCATCCACATCACCATCAATTAACATAGCGTCAATGTAAACTAACTGTAAGGGGGTAACTGAATAACTTCACATTTTGCAAGGTTTATTTTAAAACTTTTATTTTTGCAGGGGGGTATATGGATAAAGTTGATATTTGCAGGGGGTAATCTATATTTAAGCCTTTTTTTTTTATACAACTGGCTATATCATTAATTAAATTCAAATTATGATAACTTGATAGAATCGTATTACTATAAGATATGTTCTTCTGTCAAAACAAAAAAATATTTGTTCGATTTTATTTGAAAAGTATCAAATCATATCATCGATTGTTTTTTTTATGAAACAATATTGATAAGTTATAGTCTTTATCATTTAAGTATGGTTTTTTTTTACCCCCACCCAATCCCCATATACCCCCACCAAATAGTGAATTCCCAAAATGCCCTTTAATTTATTTTTTTTTGACAAAATTACACGAATCGTATATATCTCTTTTTGGACATATATACGATGTGCAATCTTTAGGCATCGTATATATGTTCATTGTGCGTATATACGATTGATGCATTTTTAGTCAAGCGTATATACGCACAACGAACATATATACGATGCTAAAGATTGTACATCGTATATATGTCCAAAAAGAGATATATACGATGGGCTTATTATTTGTTAACGGTTGTGATTTTATTAACGGTTATAGATATCTTGGATAAAATAAACGCGTATAATTACAAAAACGAGATATAATAATAGATACACGTGTAATACAAAAAAGGGGTGAATCTATAAGTCGTCAATAGAATCATCGGCTAAATCGACACATCTAGGCACATCACTGGGAGTGGGACAATGCACTGAAGGACACATAGACTGCTCTAAAACCACAATTACCGTCACCTTCCACATTAACTATTTTTTGAACATAATTGTGCACGTGTGGTGAAAGAAACGATAAATGGATTTTAGTCTCAGCTGTCTGTGATAAAACACTCGAAGAACCCTGAGATAGTTTGGAAGACCGCTGTATAGTATTTTTGGAAGACCCTGAGATAGTTTGGATTTCAGTCATTTTTACCTTCTCATCCACATGCTCCCACCCGGAAAGATCATTAATTTATGTTTTTTCTTCTTTGGTGCACCTTTTGTTCTGACTTTTGATTTAGGTGGAACCATTGAAGAAGTAGAAGAGAATGCTATCTCATTAAGTTGCCTCTTAACAAGAAACTTCTCCTCCTCACTCACTTTATTAAATTTTGCCAAGAGTTTGATAAGAAATATCACAGCCAGATGATTTATCCTGAGTGGATTTATCATCTACGGCATCCAAACTCAAATGTTTCCAGTAATAATTTGTGCGAGCTAAATACTAAAATACCCCTTTTGTAGTTGTCTTGGGAATATTGAAATCTAAATAAAAGAGATAATAGTTGTCTTGGGTTTCTAAAAGGCTCAATAAATATGAAGGGTACCTTTGGAAAAGTTTGTTGAATTGTACTTTGGGTTTTTAAAAGTACTATTGTTTTAAAACAAAAATAAAAGACTAAAAGTACCAAAGATCGGTAACGGAGGCAGCACACTACAACATTTTGGCCCAAAGGCAACGCCTAAAAACTGTTGCGTAAAGCCAAAAAACCGTTGCCTTAGCTTTCGGCAACGGTTTTGAAACCGTTGGTTATGCCGGCGTTGCCTAAACTATAGGCAACGGTTTTTAACTGTGAGCGTGCTACCGAATTGAGGGTTTGCGTGTAACATGCCGAGGTGCCAAAGCTGAGCTAGGTGCCGAGGTGATGTAGAATACCGAGTTGGAGTAGTTAGCCGAGGTACACACATAGTGTGCCGAAGTGATGTTAGGCGTCAATGTTGCCTAGCACATTGTGGGACGCCACTGTGAGTGCTATTTTAGCACCAAGTGTGCCAAGTACGGGAGCGATTAAGTCCATTTTGGTCCTTAGGTGACACTTTGTACACCCAAAACCGTTGCCATTGATAACTTAAGCGCAACGGTTTTTATTTTCACGCAATGACAACAGCCGCAAACCGTTGCCATTTATGGCAACACGCAAAAACCGTTGCCATTTATGGCAACATGCAAAAACCGTTGCCTTCACCTACAAATACAACACTTCAAAAACGTTGCCATAGATAATAAAAATGAAAAAAAAATACAAAAATGATTACAGAGGTCCATTCCTTCCCAACATAGAAGTTATGTGTAGTATCTTATAGAAAGAACATAAAATATCTTTGTAAATATTCTGGAGTTTGGTCATGATACAAATAAGACATCATTAATTTGAATTCTTAGTAGAGTGTATCCATCTATCGACAAACAAAAAAAGTATTCAAGGAAAGAAAACACACTACGCGAGTGTAAAAGATATCGCCACCTTTAGTAGCGTTTATAAAAACGCTACCCATTTTAATAACACGCTACACCATTAGTAGCGTTTTGCTTTAAAACGCTACCAATTAGGTAACACGCTAGACGGATCCTAGCGCTTTTACTTAAAACGCTAGCAAATTAGAAAACACGCTAGACGGATCCCTAGCGCTTTTATTCAAAAACGCTAGCCAATTAGAAAACACGCTAGATAGATCCTAGCGTTTTTATAAAGCGCTAGCTATTTAGAAAACACTCTGAGACAGATCCTGGCGCTTGTTTTCAAAACGCTAGCCAATTAGAAAACACGCTAGATAGATCCTAGCGTTTTTATAAAACGCTAGGTATTTAGTAAACACTCTGAGATGGATCCCTAGCGCTTTTATTCAAAACGCTAGCTATTTAGAAAACACGCTAGATAGATCCCTAGCGTTTTTAGAAAACGCTAGGTATGGTTAAATAATATTTTTTTGTTTCCCATTGAGCTACTTCCTTTCTCACTAACACTCTCACCCGAAACGCAAAAAATCACTCACCCGAAACGCAAAAACCCTAACACCCTAACTCAAATTAACATCATCTCTCTCAACGAAAATCATCTCTCTCGATGAACATCATCTCTCTCACTCGGACAACATTGGTGAGTTTTTGTTTCCTTGCTCTGTTTCTTGTTAGATATTAATTATGGGTTCTAGTTTAGAAATATATTAGTTTTGTCACTTGTGCACACTAGACTCTTCTTTTTTTTTTTTTTTTTTACCACTAGCCTCTTCTTGTTAAACATAAATTAATTATTTGGAAGACTATAATATGATATAGATATAGCTTGGGAAAATAAGGAGTGGATTTGAAAAAATTTTAAAAGAGGAATTTTTGTTTGTTTTTATATGAATTGATTCTTCATTATATTCGAATTGCTTGATGGGTCATATGTTAAAGTTCTCTTCTCGGATTTTTATTATAAATATAATTTGGAAATTATGGATAGAAATTGGATGTCCGCCAATCGTCATCCCAAGGAGTATACTGCACCGGAGTGGATTATTTTGTGAATTTGTCTTTGTTGAGCGTTTAGGGACTTCTAGTGGTATGAAATGTCCTTGTTTAAGGTGTTGTTATGTAAAATCGATTCTCGCAGAGGAGTTGGCACGACATTTAAAGGCGAATGGAATTGATCAAAGTTACACTTGTTGGATAATGCACGGTGAGAAAAAGGTGAATCTTCAAATATGAATGATATTAGTAAGAGATATCTTGTGCGCGGTTGACACCGGAACACATTCATTTGATCTGAACGAATTTGAAGAGATGGCAAAGGTGGTTGAAGAGGATCTTAATGATTGTCCCGAAATGTTTGAGAAGTTGATAAGCGATGCGAGAGACACCATTGTATGCGGGTTGTAATGAATTCACAAAATTATTGGTGTGTGATCAAGTTGTATAACTTGAAAACTCGCCACGGATGGACGGATAAGAACTTTACCGATTTACTCTCATACGAAAGAAATGTTGCGAATGATAATGTGCTTCCTTCTCGGACGTATGATGCAAAGCAAATGTTGGGGTCTATTGGCTTGAACTATGAGAAGATACACGCTTGTCCGAATGATTGCATTTTATTTCGGAATGAACATGCGTTGTTAAAGTCGTGTCCTAAATGTAATGCACCACGATATAAGAAGAAAGAGTCCGCTCCACAAAAGGTGTTGTGGTATTTTCCTATAATTCCTCGATTTAGGCGCATGTATCGTAGTTCGAAGATGCAAAACACTTGACATGGCATGAGGATGAAAGGATTAAAGATGGTATGCTCGACACCCTACAGATTCTCCGCAATGGAAAAAATCAATATTGAGTATCCTAATTTCGGGGATGACCCGAAAACCTACGCCTTGCATTGTCTGGCGATGGATTTAACCCGCACGGTATCGAGTAGCTCCCACAATACATGGCCCGTGATTTTGGCGATTTATAACTTACCGCGTGGCTTTGCATGAAACGCAAATATATGATCTTTGTCGCTTTGTTAATTTACAGCCCAAACAACCGAGAAATGATATTGATGTATACTTGGCTCCTTTAATTGAAGACTTGAAGCAAATGTGGGAGGCTGGGGTAGAGGTGTATGATGGGTTCAGAGAAGAAAGTTTCACCACGAGGGCTATGATCTTTGGCACAATTAACGACTTTCCTGCATACGGCAATCTATCAGATGCAGTAACAAAGGGCGAGTGTGCATGCCCTATATGTGAAGATAACACGCAGTTGGATGTGGTTGGAACATGGTAAGAAGAATATCTATCTTGGTCATCGTAGATTTTTGCCATCAACTCATCACTATCGATTGTGGAGAAAGGCATTTGATGGGAATACGAAACACGTAGAGCTCCCCGCCTTTGACGGGCGAGCAGTATTTGAAAAGGTGGAAGATTTGAACATTAAATTTGGGAAGCCTTTTGCGGAGAGAGATTGCCAAACGGGGTGGAAGAAAAAGTCGATTTTCTTTGAGTTGCCATCTTTGGAAGTCATTATATGTAAGGCATTTCATTGATGTGATGCATGTTGAAAAGAATGTCTTCGAAAGTGTCATTGGTACCTTACTCAATATGCCGGGTAAGACTAAAGATACCATCAACTCAAGGTTGGATTTGGTTAGTATGGGTTTGAGACCTGAATTGGGTCCCAGTAAAAGAAGGGTACACGTACATATCTACCTCCTCGTGACTCATACTCTATCTAGAAAGGAGAAGATGCGTCTTTTGTGAGTTTCTTCATGGAGTTAAAGTTCCAGAGGATACTCTTCAAATGTGGCGACTCTTGTATCGATTAAAGACCTCAAGTTAAAGTCTCTAAAGTCCCACGATTGTCATGTTCTCATGGAGAATTTGCTACCCATTGGTATACGATCCATTTTGCCTAAGAAAGTGCGTCGGACCTTAACCAAACTTTGTTTATTCTTTAAGGCGATTTGTAGTAGAGTGATTGACCTGGAAAGTTGCCAACATTGCAAAGAGAAATTATCATCACTTTGTGTGAGCTTGAGATGTATTTCCCACCTTCCTTTTTCGACATAATGATTCATCTAATAGTTCATCCGGTTAGAGAGACACAATTGTGTGGCCCATGTTACATGAGATGGATGTATCCGTTTGAGCGTTACATGAAGATATTAAAAGGATATGTGAAAAATCGATCACGACTGAGGGTTGTATTGTTGAGCGCTACATAGTTGAAGAGGCTATTGAGTTTTGCACGGCTATCTATCTAGTCTTGAATATTCTGTGGGATTGCCAAGGTCTCGTCATGCGGGAAGGATTAGTAAAGGGATGACAGAAATAAATTAGTGATGGTATCAAGGAAAGAACTAGAGCAAGCACACTTATGCGTTCTTCACAATGATAGTGAGGTTGATTCATATGTTGCCAAGCACAAGGAGATTCTTAAGAGTCAATTCCCGGGAAAGAAGCAAGTTTGGTTAGCAAAAGAACACAATAGGAGTTTCATAGTGTGGCTAAAACATCACATTGATGGTGAGTGTGTTTCGAATCCTACTTCGATTTCAAAAAGATTGAGATGGTTAGCAAAAGGTCCAAATATACATGTCTTCTCTTACAACAAACTATCTAATGAGCGAGTGCACTTTCTATACAAAAGAACAAGATGATCGAGTAAAATGCAAAATAGTGGGGTGACTCTTGTAGCTCATTCTATGCATGCATCCAGCGCCAAAGATAGAAATCCCATATATGCGAATATGTCTTACTTTGGCTTCATTGAACACATATGGGAGTTGGATTACAATATGTTTCAGGAGCCTGTGTTCAAATGTGAATGGGTTGACAATAATCTTTGGTTTCTGATTGATGAATTAGGGTTCATGCGGTGAATTTCAACAAGTTAGGATATAAAGATGAACCTTTTATTTTAGCATCGCAAGCTCAACAAGTGTTTTATGTCACCGATCCGATTAATATCAATTGGTCTATTGTTCTATTGATGACAAAAAATTTGTGTATAACAACGATGATGATGAAGCACCCGATGATGTTGGTGTGAGAGGACGACCCGTTCTTGAGAACATCGGAACCAATAATAGGGAAAATACTTCTATAGAGGATGTTGTATATTTTAGAAAAGATCATAATGATGGAATTTTTATTCGTCGGAAAAAAATACCAAGACGCGAATTGCAAACAAAATTTTATCTAGGAAAAGGAAAAGGTAATATAGACTTAATGATTTCTCGTTATTTTTATTAATAGATAATTATTATATTGTTTTTGTAAATTTAACAATAACATGGATTATGTTATATTGCAGGTCAGATGGCATCACTTAGTGATCATGAGATCTAGTGGTCAAGACAGTAGTCATTTATGTTATATATGGTATAGCTTTAATTTGTAGCTACTTTTGAGTTTCATAATGTAAGTTACTTATTATGTTGTATGATTTGTAAACAAAAATATCTATTAATAGGTTGAATTTTGTGTGTATCTATATATTGGATTGTAATGATATTGGCTGAATTTTGTTGGAATGATATTTGATGAATTTTCTTTGGAAGGGAATGAATTAATAGGTTGTAATTAAAAGGGAGAATAAACAAAAATAAAAAAAATATTTAAAAAAAAAAATCAGTCAATAGGTAGCGTTTTAGAGTGAAAACGCTAGAAATGAAGTTAAAAAATTCACTCAATACCTAGCGTTTTAAAGTTAAAACGCTAGGAATTGTAAAGAGAAGAGAGTAGAGGATCCCTAGCGTTTCTGAAAAACGCTAGGAATGCTAATAAAGGTGCTATAGCATCCTGGCGTTTTACATAAAACGCTAGGAATGCTAGTAAAAATGTGCTATAGCATCCCTAGCGTTTTACATAAAACGCTAGGAATGCTAGTAAAAGGTGCTATAGCATCCCTAGCGTTTTACATAAAACGCTAGGAATGCTAGTAAAGGTGCTATAGCATCCCTAGCGTTTTTCTGAAAAACGCTAGGAATGCTATAGCACCTTTTACTAGCATTCCTAGCGTTTCTGACGCAACGCTAGGAATGGTAAACACTGCGCTAGTTGATCCCTAGCGTTTTATGTAAAAACGCTAGGAATGCTATTAAAATTTTTACAAGCGCGCCTCTCATCTCCCTCACACACTCACGTACAACCCGAACTCATCTACCTAACTTTTCTCCACGAACAACCCGAACTCATCTTCGTTCATCTTCGTTCATCGTACCTTTGCGAACCTCCAAGACCCGAAACCTCTTCGCTCATCTTCGTTCATCTCCTTGGTGCTACGACCCGAAAAACCCATAAACGCGACCCGAGAAACGTAAAGCGCAGAAACCTATCCTCTTCGTTCATCCTCTCTCTCGTTGGTGCTATCTTACCACGCAGCTCACTCCCATTTGTTTCCCTTTTTTACGCACTTTCTCTCTCCTTTCAAAGGTATTTCGCACTCACGTACTCTCCACCTCTCTCTCACCGCAATGACTATTTGTTATGGTTTTTATGGTTTGTTATGTATCTTTTGTATGGCTTTCTCTGTTACTTAGCTCAATGTTGTATCTAATTAGTTGTTAGATTAGTCTAGCTTAGATAGCATTATTAACTTGACTAGTGCATGGCTTTCCTAGTGTATGGCTTTCTCTGTTTACTCTAGGTTACTTAGTGCATGGCTTTCTCTGTTTAGTGCATGGCTTTCCTATATATGTTTAGTACTCTAGGTTATATACTTAGTGCATGGCTTTCCTCTGTATGTTTACTCTAGGTTACTTAGTGCATGGCTTTCATCATTACTTAGTGCATGGCTTCTTCTATATTTTGTTAAGTGTTTGTTGGTTCTAAACAATTTTAAAGCTAAAACTCACTTTGAGTCTATTTCATTTGGGTCATTGCAAGTCGGATGGCATCACATAGTGATCACGAGTAGTCGAGGTGGTGATGGGGGTGATAGAAACACAAAGAAGTTCACTCCCCGAGGAATTACATCGAAAAAGAATATCGTCAATCGGATAAGTAAAGGACACGAGAAATATAAGGTAAGTTAATTACTAATTATTAATGTTGTTCTCTACCTTTCCAAGTTATCTAATTATTTAATGATTTAATTATTTAAGGTCCGATGGAGTGTTAAAGGTTTGCCAATTGGAGACAACGGCACAAATTTAATTAGCTTTATTGGTACTAAGGTGAAGCAAATCTTTCCAATTTCAATTAAAAGTTGGAATGAGAAAGATAATCGAGTTTTTGCCTAAAATGAAAGATGATTTTTGGGACTTAATACAGTATATAATTTTAGACCTCTTTAATAATCTTATTTAGTGATTTTTAGTTATATTTATTTAATCCATTTTTATGTATAACTAGAAACACTTTGATGTCGATGAGTCCCAAGAGATTGGATCTTGAAGGAAGCGGGAAGGTTGCATAGGGCTTACAGGCGATGTGGGGAAAAAGTATACAAACGTCTGATGGGACCATCGACAGAGCCTCGAAAGATTGTATGCCTAATTATAACTAAGGAGGATTGGACCAAATTTGTAGATATACGCACTTTCTGAGATCCGGATTTCTGGTTAGTATATTAATTATTTAAGTTATATATATATTTCACAAGTAGATATCATTCATTAATGTATACTTATCTTTTTAAATAGAAAAAGAGCAAAGCGAATAAAGAAAGAGCTTCTAATCCCGAGTACCCTTTATAGAGGAGGTTCTAGTGGATATCAAATTCTCGAAGAAAGATTGGTAAGACACAATTAGTTTAATTTATTAAGATTTAATGAATCTTTTAATTTACTGATTGATTAACAATTATTAAACTTAAATAGTTCTTGGAAGAGGGAAAGATCCAACTCAAGAATCCTCTTGATCGCATGCGATTATGCGTTAGAGGCCCGACAAAACAAGGATGGGGAGATTGTGGATCCGAAAACTAAGGAGGTCAAGGACAAAATTGTAAGTATTCCAAAATTCATGAAAAAATTGCAAGTTGGAATTTGTGTATCGACTATATTTTTTAATCCGTTACTCGATTTTTTTGACACGTGAACATATTTTTTATTGTCGATTAAATTTCGTTGACACTTGTTTATTATTTCTTTCCGTTACTCGATTTTTTTGACACGTGGACATATTTTTATTGTCGATTAAATTTCTTTGACAATTGTTTATTATTTTTATCCGTTACTCGATTTTTTTGACACGTGGACATATTTTTTATTCTCGATTAAATTTCTTTGACACTTGTTTATTATTTTTATCCGTTACTCGATTTTTTTGACACGTGGACATATTTTTATTGTCGATTAAATTTCACTTGACACTTGTTTATTAATTTTATCCGTTATTTATGTTTGTGCATCGACAAAGCATATCACAATCAGTATCACAAGGAGATTTAACAGATTGTGATGGTCACCAAGATGTCCTTGCTCGTGCCTTGGGAAGGGAAGAGAGACAGTCGGATTAGAGGTTATGGATATGGGATTCCTCCGACAAACCGTGTTTCGGCCAAAGAAGAGCCAAAGCAAGGGTGCGGGGATTGTAAAGTCATGGCGGAAAAGTATGACGAGCTATCCAAGAATGTTCTTTGTGCTAATGGAAGAGAGAGGATGTTTAAGCGACTCTTGGCACAAAGGATTGGTGCACCATCCCCGCACGCACCACCCCTGCTGAACCTATTGAGCTCTTTGCACCCCATAGCGCCCGAGATAGCTGCACCATCCCTTCAACACAATTATTTAACAAAACTCGACTGTTTTTGTACATATGTATTTGATAAAATTATCATGTATATTTATTTTTCTTTATAATTGATTTAGGATAACGTGAATGTGAGCTATATATTGCAAACCCACATCGAAAGGTTGCGATGGGTTTGATATGTAACCAATTGAGTGCCACATCGCACAATCGAGCCATGCACGAAAACCATTTGAGAGTTAGGGTAGACTATTCAATAGAGGGTGCACCATTGCTGTTCAATTGCTAATGCGGATATATTTCTTGTGGATCAAGCACTTAGTACTTTTGTGGCATGGCCCGAACAACTTGTCGTTGTAAGTGACAATATTTTTGTTAATAATTAAATGACTATAATGTGTGTTAACTAACTAGCTAATTAATCATTTTTTAATATATACTAGGTACCCCATGTGTCCCGACCTTCCCCTTCCATGAAAGTGTCCCAACCTTCCCTTCCACTACCAAACTCTCCCGACCATCTTCTATACACCAGTCCAACATGTTGGTCAATTTCCCAATGATGAATTCCCGTAAACTACATCGATTCTCTAAAGGTCCACATTCAAAAAATGAACCAGATTTACCAAATTTTTACTGCCCGATAACATTGTGGGCTGGAGCAGTTTGGTAATGATCAACATCGAGGATATGAAAGCTATAGTTGAGATGGATTGGGCCACTTGCCAGCGATATTAGAGTATACGAGTATGTATTAAATTATTTGTACACAATAGTTGTTTATATTAGAGTATATATATGAGGATCTGAAAGTTGTATATATATTATTTATAGGTTTTTGTACAATCGTCTTCTGGTCCCTTCTCAACGGACACAGAAGTATTTCTTCTTGTGTCCGGCGTGTATCGTTGTGTTTAAGCAAGGTAATACAGAGGAACGTATTACTGTGATTAAGAGTGAAGTACAAAGTTATATCCATTCACGCTTCATGGAAGCCAAGCATTTGAAGGGCGACTCTTTATTTTTGGCACCACTCAATAATGGGTGAGAAATTTAGTCTTCAATCACTTGTTTAATTATTTTGAGGATTGTATTATAGTGTAAATTAATGTGTACTCATTCGTTCTTCATTTACTTGCAGGCAACATTGGGTACTCTTTGCAATAAACCCTAAGCAAAATGTTGTCTATTATCTGGATTCACTTCAAGGCCATTACAACGTCTACGAAGACTTCGTACAGATGGTTGAGAGGTGTGTATGTGTAACCCTCTCATTTTAATTTGTATAATTTAATATATGTATTTTGTTCAACTTAACGTTATATATATATATATGTATGACGTTCTGATTAACTTGAAAAGAATACTTGGGATTATCTACGACTAAAACAAGATGGCTACCCATAATCGTAAGCTTTTAAGAATCATTCTTATAATTTTAATTGATTTTTGGTCATAAAAATGTGACAATTAAGTTATAATCTTTTGCTTTGTAGTGTCCTAAACAACCAAATAGCAATGATTGTGGGTACTATGTTATGAGGTATATGAAAGAGATTATCACTCATGACAAAGTAACAATCCCAACCAAGGTAACTACTTAGATTTATTTTTATATTGATATTATAATACTTACTCACATTTAATAAACATTTTAATTCTAATTTTATTTCATTTTTTTCAATATTTTTCCAAACTTCAAAAAAATCCAGATTACTCTGTTTGAACAACTTACAGATGATCGGGGAGTGGTGCCATTTTGTTTCTAGCTTTTTGTAGCAAGTTTTGAGATTCATAATAGTTTAGTTATTATTTATGTTGTATATATTGGATTTATATTATGTTGTAAGTACTTCTTAGAATGATATATATTGGATTGGAAATATTATTTGATGAATTTTGTTGATGAATTTTGTTTGAATGATATATTGGATTGGAATGTATTTTCTGAATTTGTTGAAAAGGGAATGAATTTATAGGTTGTAATTAAAATGGAGAACAAACCAAAATAAAAAAAATATTTAAAAAAAAATTCAGTCAATAGGTAGCGTTTTAGAGTGAAAACGCTAGAAATGAAGTTAAAAAATTCATTCAATACCTAGCGTTTTAAAGATAAAACGCTAGGAATTGTAAAGAGGAGCTAGAGGATCCCTAGCGTTTTTATACAAAACGCTAGGAATGCTAATAAAAGGTGCTATAGCATCCCTAGCGTTTTATATAAAACGCTAGGAATGCTATAGCATCCCTAGCGTTTTATATAAAACGCTAGGAATGCTAGTAAAAGGTGCTATAGCATCCCTAGCGTTTTTTTATAAAACGCTAGGTATGGTAGTAAAAAGGGCTATAGTATCCCTAGCGTTTTAATTTAAAACGCTAGGAATGGTAGTAAAAAGGAGCTATGGGATCCCTAGCATTTTTATTTAAAACGCTAGGAATGGTAGTAAAATGAGCTATGGGATCCCTAGCGTTTCTGAAAAACGCTAGGAATTGTAAAAAGCGCTGGGTCAATGGCTAGCGTTTTATATAAAACGCTACGTATGTCTAAAACACGCTGGGTAAATGGCTAGCGTTTCTTAAAACGCTACTAATGGGGTGTACGCATTAGTAGCGCCAGCTTCTCTAGCGTTTTAAAACGCTACCAATGCCCAAAAAAAACGCTGACAAACCTTGTACGCTGGCGTAGTGACAAATCAGTATAATACACTTCCATTCATCAAATTTCCTAAGGTTCAGAAAAAACCATATTCCTTAGACCTTCGTTCAGAGTTGCTAAGCATTCCACTGTCAGTAATAGTTACATTTGAAGCAATGTACTGAGATATATCGTCGATGTTGCCTTCCTCTGATTCCTCGGTTTCTTCTCTTGCAGTACATAATGGTTCAACCCTCTTGTTGACTTCATAGGTATAACTTTGTCCAAAATACGCTTATCATTGCATCACCTGCACAATTATAGAGAAATTAAACAACTAACCTTATTGCAAGCATAGACAAATGAATGCACTTCCACCAAAACCGATCTACACTAAGTACTACTATACAATCATAATATATCTCCATTGCCTTCTTGGTCTAATTTTGTACTTAAATGTCCTCACATAAAGCATTTACAGAGTGCACTAAAACAAAGTGTGCAATAATTGGCTTCTTAGCTTAGTTTGTATGATAACAATTTGTATTTAAAAGGACCCAATAAGATCTCAGGTTTAGAAGATCAGAACCTATATTAGACAAACCAATCCTCCCAAACATGCCTGTAAATCTCATTTCCACACCCCCTAGTGTGTGTGTGTGTGTGTGTATATATATATATATTCTTCGTGCTTCTTTCTAGCTAGTGAAGTGGGGAATCAAGAGAATGCTTAATGAAAAAAAATAGAGGATCTTGAAAATATACATGATTCAGAATATTAGCATTTCCTTTATCAAGATTTATGGGCATATCCCATGCTTCCAAATTCGAAGTCCAACAAGAATTACATTAAACTTTATGCAAGGAAATAATAGGTAAAGACTAGTGGTAATGGGTTTCAGTAGTTTGTTGGAGTTTATAGGGTTCAAAGAACTACACTGCCATTGTACCAGATAATGTTTTAATTACCTTATGCCATGTCTTTGAGAGTAACTGGTAATTTCTATCCAATTACTTACACAGAGTATAATAGGAACACTACATAAAACAATTTATGCAATGCCTAAAGTGATTATAAAAAGTAATTGTGTGACTAGTGTTTTTAGAGCCTGAAACTTTCCAGTCAATTTCTTTTTATTGTCACTGCTAAACTGAGGGGCATGAGTAAAACAATTTAATTACTTACACAGAGCTAACACATTCTCACTAACCTTTTAAAGCTTTAAACTTTCCAGTCAATTTCTTCTTATTAAAAGCTCCCAGTATACCTTGATCTTTTCTTTTTTCTTCATGATCATCTAGGTCAATGTCATCTGTACAGGAGGAAGAAGCACATCTCAAATTGATTATTTGAAACTTCATTAATCAATTGATTATCTTGGAAGCAAAAAAGGCAAGATTAAACATCATTTTGTCCCAAAGATGATGTATATACTATATAGTTTTGCAAATTATCAAAACTACCTCATACCATTTTATTTTCGTGACAACATCATTTATTTCCTCTAGATGCAGCTAATAGAGTCCAAACTCCTAAATTGAAGTCAAGAAAAATGTAAAAGTGAGTGCTACCATTTTCATAAATGATAGTGTGCAGGAACATAAATCACAACAGGACAAGGTATCATTCACGATATCATTCATGACAGTAAAGGCAAGTGCATCAGAGAATTTGAAGAAAATTAATGCAGCAATCTTAGCAAATCTATATAGATATCTGAAATGCAATTCAATTCATAAAGCCATGAGCAAAACTTTGTTGTTGATACTGATAGGAAGATTAAATTGTCTTACCATAATTGAGAGTGGAGAACCATACATGATTACAGAAAATATGGCGGCGGCGAAGCCGCAAAATAACTTCCTGGAAAGAGAATGAAGGGCGAAAAGGGAGACGAAAACAACAACAGAGAAGATGGAGAGTACAATGGTGAAAAGACCAAGAATTTTCATCTTTTCCTTCTTAGTGTTGGAATTTCTAATCCATCAACCCTAAGTTCTAAAATACCCTTAATAAGGCTTATAAAATTTATAGCCGTTGGAATCAAAGAATACAGTCACACACATTCACAAACAGCATTTAAAAGTCTGTTAAGTGTCCTAAGCCTAACGGTTTATTTAGTTAGAGGCAGTTAGCTCTACCTAACAGCCTCTAACTAACATGTCCGTTACTATTGTGCCTACAAGTGTATATATAGCTCATTCAAAGTGTAAATAGTTTGTACAGATTACATACAATCAATTACAGAAATATAGAACTTTGCAATTTAAAAGTTTACATTGCTGTGTTCAAGTTTTTCTTCTTCTGAGTTGTTTCTTCTGAGTTCTTTCAAGACTCCTTTTGTGGTGTGTGTGAGGGAGTGACCTCGCAAGAAGAACAAACCAAGTTAGGGTTCAGTTCTAACACACAGTAAAGGTAAGAGAAAGAAAGAGAGAAATAAGAGAGTAGAAGAAGAGGTTACCTGAATATATCATCGGTTCAAGGCTTGAATCTTCAAGAGGTGAAGATTCAAGGTGGTTCCAGGAAGTGCAGAAGGCACTCATACAAAGCAAAACAACAACATAGTTAGAAGTTGCTGTTGAAATTCAGTATCAACAAAGAAAAAGGCAAGAGAAGAGTGCTTTTACCAGTGTCAGCTTCAATCTTTCGTCTGGACTCCAGAAACATCAAGCAAGAAGTTAGGGTTTGACCAAGATTGATCAAATCACAGATTTCGTTGAGGGGTTTTGTAGAGGAGAAGCAGATCTTTCATTTGGTGGGATTTGTTTGGTGATTGGAGCTAGATTGCTGGGTTGCAAGTGAAACCCTAGCAGAGCAGAGAAGCTCTGGGAGAGGAAGACGAAGGTAGAGTGAGAAAGTGAAGACTAAATGGCTTACGTTGTATTCCTCTTTCTTTTGTTTCTGTCTCTGAAGTCTTGGGCCGGTTGTACTGAAAAGTTTGGGCTTGTGTTATTTGCACCCCTGCAATTAACAATAACAACCCGGTTAAAAGAAAAATTAAAGAAAGCAAGAAAAATAGAGAAAATTCAATATGGTATAATCAGAGCATTGGTAAAAACGATCCAGGGCAAATTTTTCTAACTCTATTCTCTGTTTCTTTAAGTTCTTTAAAGTTTTCTTTAAATTTCTTTAAACCACACATGATGTAAAATTGTGCAATTTCTTCGTGTTCTAATTTTCTGTGTGTTTAAAGTGTAAATTTGCAGAAATGGGTAAAGAAGACGATTATGTTCCTAAGCTCAATGGGAACAACTATGATACTTGGGCTATTCAAATGAAGCCTATACTAGGGTCACATGGTTGCCTATACTTGGTGAAAGAGGGACTCACAAAGACTTGGAGCTCTCTGCACCCCTGCATTGAAAAGAAAGAATTTCTTGAAGCGAGAAATGAAGGATTCAAGGGCTCATCTCTTATCCACGGGGCATGTGGAGAGGAGGACTTTGAAAGGGTAAGGGATGTGAAACTTCTAAGGCGGCATGGGATGCTCTAGAACATTATTCTTGTGGTGCGGCTCAATCAAGGAAGAGAAGGCGCAAGCTCTAAGAGCACATATGAAAGTCTTAAAATGAAGAAAGATGAAAAGGTAATCAATTCTTCAACAGAGTGAAGAAGATCAAAAATGATATGGCTCTCCAGGGGAGAAGCTTGAAGAGAATTCGGTGTGTGAGAAAGATTCTCGGATCAATGCCAAAAAGTGGTATGTGGTGACTAACACCATAGAAGAAACTACAAAAATGTAGGCTGAAAGCTAGAAGAGCTCCAGGGAAAACTAGAGGCCAAGGAGATAAGGCCGAGATTCGGAGGAAGAATCGGAAGATGAGGACCAAGCCATGTATGCAGCTAAAGCTAAGGGCAAGAAAGGTAAAAAGGGAGGTAGCAAGAAAAGTTTAAGAGTTCTAAGAACAGTTTGGTACTTAACTCTTCTACTAAATCTAATTCATCTAAAAATAGCAATGCACCTAAGAAAAAGGATAAATCTAAGGTACAATGTTATAGGTGTGACAAGATGGGGCATTATGCCACTGAGTGTCCCACCAGAAAGGGCTCTAAGCCTAATGAGTCGATTCAAGCCAATGTGGCTAAGGAGGACTCGACTCAGTTCGATGAATGACGTCTTTGTTGCATTCAGTATGCTTTGTGAACCAAATGTAACTAAGCCTAAGAAGGAAAAGATTAAAACTAAGAAAGGAAAGGAATATGTTGTTTTAATAGTAACAGGTAAGGATGGGAAAACTATAACAGAAATCTGGTACTTAGACTCAAAGATGTTCTAATCATATGACAAGTAATAAGAAATGGCTAATTAACTTTGATCCCACTTGTTAGAATTGCTATTAGGTGTGCTAATGGTAAGACTATAGTCTCTAAGGGTAGAGGAATATAGAACTAACTAGAGTTGATGGGGAAAAGGTAATTATCTATGATGTGTTATATGTGCTGAAATAAGTTGCAATCTAATTAGCTTAGGACAGATTAATTGAAAAAGTTTTTCTTGCCTAATGAAAAATGCTAAGTTGAAATTGTTTGATAAAGAGGATAAGCTAATTCTAACTACTCAACTAGCTAAGAACAGGACATTTAAAGCTAGTATAAGCAAGACCGAGGCACTTTGTGTTTAAGTGCCACCACCGATGATGATACTAGTTTATGGCATAATAGGTTTGGACATCTTCACTATAAGGCTCTAGATAACCTAAGTACTAATAAACTAGTAAAGGGGTTACCTAAGATAGCTAACACTAAAGAAAAATGTACTACATGCCTAATGAGTAAACAACCTAGAAAAACTTTAAGAAGCAGTTGAACACGGATCTAAAAACCTCTTTGGAAGTTGTGTATTCGACTGTGTGTGGTCCTATGGATACTCCATCTATAGGGGGAACAAGTACTTTGTAACTTTTGTGGATGAATACTCAAGGAAGATTTGGGTATATCTACTCAAGTCCAAAAGTGATACTTTCAGTGTGTTTAAAAAGTTTAAGGCTATGGTTGAGACTCAAAGTGGTAAGAAACTAAAGGTGTTAAGGACAGATGGTGGTGGTGAGTATACTTCAAAGGAGTTTGAAGAATCTTTTGCACCACCAGTGGTGTTGTTCATGAGGTAACTCCACCATATACTCCACAGCACAATGGAGTGGCAGAAAGGAGAAACAGAACTATCCTAGAAATGGCTAGGAGTATGGTAAAAACCAAGGGACTACCTAAAAGACTATGGGCGAGCGGTGGTGACTCTTTGTCATATTCTGAATAGGTGTCCTACAAGAGGTTTGGAGGCTAAGGTGCACAAAACTATGTGGAATGGTGAAATACCTGTGTATCTCACTTGAAGGTATTTGGCTCGATTGCTTACGACCATATACACGATAGTAAGAGATCTAAACTTGAGGACAAGAGTAGACCTCTAATCCTAGTGGGATATCATCCTACGAGGGGTTCTGAGCTACTAGACCCTAATACAAGTAAAACCGAGGTGTCTAGGGATGTGGTGGTGCTTGAAGACAAGCGGTGGGATTGGGAGAAAGTTTGAACAAGTAGGTTCATGGACTCTACAACCATTGAAGAGGTCTTTAACATCTTTGAACCTATTTCTAGTGACACAAATTCGATGGAGAGAATCTGGTATACCTAATGATGATCCTATATTTTACCCAATGTGGATCATAATCCACATGAAGGGGTAAATGAGGAGGGTGGCGGGAACTTGCACAAAATGTGCGAGAATCCTCCTAGGCCTCAAAGAGAGGAGGTTACCTAGGAGGATGTTGGATTTTGAGGTACACATGGATAATCGGATCACAAATGATGGTGATCCAGTTCACTATGCAATGTTGGCGATCTTTGAACCTATGGACTACTTAGAGGCACTCAAGGATGTTCATTGGAAGAAAGCAATGCAGGAAGAACTACAGTCTATTGAAAAGAATAAAACCTGGTCTCTAGTTCAGATTCCTAAAGGTAAGAAACCCATTAGTGTCAAGTGGGTGTTCAAGCTCAAACTTGACCCTAAAGGCAAGATTGTAAAATACAAGGCTAGGTTGGTAGCCAGAGGGTTCCAACAGAAAGAAGGGGTGGATTACACAGAGGTGTTTTCACCTGTGGCCAGGCATGAGACTATAAGGTTAGTGATTGCTTTGGCTGTACATAGAGGCTGGGAGTTGTTCCACATGGATGTTAAGTCAGCATTTCTTAATGGTTCACTTGAGGAAACTGTCTATATTGCTCAACCACATGGGTTTGAGAAAAAGGGTAAAGAGGAGTATGGTTACCTATTACATAAAGCTCTCTATGGGCTAAAGCAAGCCCCTAGAGCTTGGAATAAGAGAATTGACTCTTTTTTCAAGGAAATTGGGTTCTCTAAATGCACTAGTGAGTTTGGAGTCTACACTAAAGGTAATATTGATACCTATTTACTAATTGTGTGTTTATATGTGGATGATATGTTGGTCACTGGGAGTAGTCCTAGTGAAGTGGAAAATTTCAAAGTGGCTATGCACAAAGGAGTTTGAGATGACCGACTTAGGCAAACTGTCATATTTTTTGGGGCTTGAGTTCCTAAGGGTACCTGAAGGTATAATTCTACATCAATCTAAGTATGCTACTGAGGTACTAACTAAGTTTGATTTATTAGGTTGCAATTCTGCAACAAATCTGTAAAGTAACCTTAGCAAAGAGCCAAGTGAAGGTGATGCTAAGGTAGATGCTACACTATCTGAGCACTAATAGGCTCTTTGAGATACCTATGCCATAGCCGCTTGGATATTCGGTTTGCAAGCTGGTATGACTAGCGTGTTTATGAATGACCCTAGACAGTACACTTAAATGCCACTAAGAGAATTCTACGTTATATTTCCGGTACTACTAACTCTGGAATATTTTTTCCTAAGGGTTCTAACTTAGGGAAAAATATTCTCCTAAATTTCTCTCGATTACGATTGGTGTGGTGACCAATTGGATAGGAGAAGCACTTCACAGTTTTGTTTAAGTTTCAAGGAGCCCTTATTTCATGGAGCTCCAAGAAACAAAGTATTGTGGCTCTGTCCTCCCCAGTGAGGCGAGTATGTGGCGAGTTGTGGAGCGTGACTCAAGCGGCATGGTGAGTCACTACTCAAGGAGCTTAAAGTGGACCTAACTCAACCTCCTACTCTAATGATAGACAATCAGTCAGCATTAAACCTAGCAAAGAATCCTGGTGCTCATGGAAGGACCAAGCATATTGAAGCTAGATACCACTATCTAAGGGAGCAAGTTAACAATGGTAGGCTAAGTGTTGAATCTTTGCTCAACACAGAATCAATTGGTGATATTTTTACAAAGGTCCTCAAAGGAGAAACCTTTGTAAAGCTTAGAAGAGAGATAGGACTTGTTGCCTTCTAAACTATGAAGGCAGCAACTAAAAGCTATTCCTTAGAGGCTTGTTCTAAGGTGTCTACTACTAGTGGCTATCCCAGAGGCTTGTTCTGGATGTTTTAGTTCTCTCTAACCTAAGCTAGCTCTAAGTGGTTTCACTAAACTAACTTAGGGCTTTCTAGATTAAGGGGGGGTGTTGGAATTTCTAATCCATCAACCCTAAGTTCTAAAATACCCTTAATAAGGCTTATAAAATTTATAGCCGTTGGAATCAAAGAATACAGTCACACACATTCACAAACAGCATTTAAAAGTCTGTTAAGTGTCCTAAGCCTAACGGTTTATTTAGTTAGAGGCAGTTAGCTCTACCTAACAGCCTCTAACTAACATGTCCGTTTACTATTGTGCCTACAAGTGTATATATAGCTCATTCAAAGTGTAAATAGTTTGTACAGATTACATACAATCAATTACAGAAATATAGAACTTTGCAATTTAAAAGTTTACATTGCTGTGTTCAAGTTTTTCTTCTTCTGAGTTGTTTCTTCTGAGTTCTTTCAAGACTCCTTTTGTGGTGTGTGTGAGGGAGTGACCTCGCAAGAAGAACAAACCAAGTTAGGGTTCAGTTCTAACACACAGTAAAGGTAAGAGAAAGAAAGAGAGAAATAAGAGAGTAGAAGAAGAGGTTACCTGAATATATCATCGGTTCAAGGCTTGAATCTTCAAGAGGTGAAGATTCAAGGTGGTTCCAGGAAGTGCAGAAGGCACTCATACAAAGCAAAACAACAACATAGTTAGAAGTTGCTGTTGAAATTCAGTATCAACAAAGAAAAAGGCAAGAGAAGAGTGCTTTTACCTGTGTCAGCTTCAATCTTTCGTCTGGACTCCAGAAACATCAAGCAAGAAGTTAGGGTTTGACCAAGATTGATCAAATCACAGATTTCGTTGAGGGGTTTTGTAGAGGAGAAGCAGATCTTTCATTTGGTGGGATTTGTTTGGTGATTGGAGCTAGATTGCTGGGTTGCAAGTGAAACCCTAGCAGAGCAGAGAAGCTCTGGGAGAGGAAGACGAAGGTAGAGTGAGAAAGTGAAGACTAAACGGCTTACGTTGTATTCCTCTTTCTTTTGTTTCTGTCTCTGAAGTCTTGGGCCGGTTGTACTGAAAAGTTTGGGCTTGTGTTATTTGCACCCCTGCAATTAACAATAACAACCCGGTTAAAAGAAAAATTAAAGAAAGCAAGAAAAATAGAGAAAATTCAATACTTAGGTGCAAATATGATAAAAATGAAAACATATATAATTTCAATCACTGCTCCTGTTCCATTCACTGTTGATACTAGTAAGTTGTGTGGAGACACAAAAGGTAGACCATACCAAGCAGAAAGAAGACAATTGAGTAGTGTCATGACATAAGGAATTCCAGAGAACTTGTCTGTTGATTTATTCACTATAATTCTCTTGAATGTGATATATGATATATTTAAAGAGAAAGAAGGCAGTAACCACGAGTCATGGTCCATGAGATACATACAGTGGTGCTAAGAAGAGGAACAAAGCAGAAGCATTCCCTATACCCAAAAAAAAAAAAAAACGAACAATGAGAAACAGGAGTACAAGGAAGCTAAGAATCCTAAAGAAGATGGTTAATTAACTCACCAAATATGCCAAACAAAAAATGAGCAAGATCCATGACTAATAATTTGACCCTTTCTTTTGCCTAATCTGCAGAAGTGGATTGAGGTATATATAATGATAGGAGTGGATACTAGTTAGTGGGTTTATGTAGGAAAAACAGATTTCAAGTGCAAGAGGTTAAAGTTTAAACAGAGTATATATAACAGTATTGTATTCTGTATATGATCTTCTTATCGGTGGGATTTTTTATGTTAAAAGTGAAAGCTATTTTTTCCTTCATCATGCTCTGTGCCGGAACAATACCATTTCAATTCACTCAAGTGTTTTTTAATTTTTTAATTACAGTATTATTTGTGCGCGACGTGCATCAGTTTTAACGATGACTAATCGATACCGAAACCTGGCTAGCTAGGTGTAGCATATATATATCTATCTATGCATTCGGATAGAGTTCTTTAATTTGTCATCAACTCTTTGTATCTTGGTTAGTAAGTGTCAGCATTCTGTGCCGTCCAATCTGCATAATTATTTCTATGTTTACCTTAGGATAGAGTGCCTGTATATCGCAAAAGCAAACCACCATATATCACCTCAATCACAATGCATCCTATTCCAATCAGTATCAACAACAAAGTTTTGCAAACAAGAAACAAAGAGTGACTTACCACTTAGCAAAGCGAGCACCTTGTTTGTAGTATTCAGCAGATCTAGAAGCCAAACCATCCAACCCTTGGCACCAAGATTCATTGTTTGAACCCGGAAGTGGAACCAAACCCTACAAAGAACATAGCAAAAAAGCATAACCACCAAGCAAGTTATAAGAATAAAATCAATCAGTGAAAAGTGATGCCAAAATTAGTGATTACTAAGAATCACAAAGAAACAACAGACCTTATCAACTTTAATACCAGGTACAATCTTCTCCTCACAAAGAACATCGACAAACTTCTTTCCATCAGTTGTTGATTGGTAAAGGGTTTCCTCAAAAAAAATGGCACCAAAAATGTATTCACCAAGACCAGGTGTGGTCAACAGAAGAAGAGAGAGGAGGGAGGGAGAGAGGAGCGTCAAATATTGTGAAATCGCTGAGGGAGAAGGTGAGTTAGACATTAGAGGGAGGAAGAGGATTTGTGAACTCGCTGAAGGAGAGGGTGTGTTCGAGATTTGAGGGAGGAAGAGAGAAGCGATTGAAGGTTAAGGAAGGGAGGAAGAGGATTTGTGTTGGTTAGGGTTAAGCGGAGTTTTTATTTTTCATTGATGATTTTGGTGATTCAGTTTTTGGGGTTTAAAAGTGAATCTGGGAACTCAATTTTTTTTTTAATAATTCAACATATGACAACGGTTTACACGCGTTGGCTAAAACTCAATTTAAAAACGTTGCCTTAAACCTTTGCAGGAGCGGTTTTTAACCGTTCTTAAAAAAATTACTAAAAAAATGAATCACCAACGGTGGCGAAAAAAAACCGTTGACATAAATGAGGCCCAAATATATATATATATATATATATATATATATATATATATATATATATATATATATATATATATATAGTTTCAGAAGGCTTCCTATCATAACTAGTGAAGTATTAACTAAAGGTTAATATTCTACTACTGGCTAGTTATATTTACTGAGCCTTAATCCATATCCATGAATAATCATTTCATTTCAAAATCTCTTTCAACACTACTTTCTTTCTTCTTTTCTTTTTGATAGGAACGTGGAACGCCATCTTCTTCTACATGAGATGCTATTTACCAAAATGCATAGCATTTGGAGAAAAAAGAGAATAATACAAAAACTACACACATTTATTAAAGTAATAATGAGAAGACGACAATAAAACTAACTTGAGAGATCTATTAAATCCAGCCATCAATTCATGAGTAACTAACTTACATAATTGAGTGACAAGAATATATATAAACTCTAGAAATCAATCTCTACTTGGATCCTTTATGGTCTATGGAGGACAGAAATCCTCTCTCGGTCAGTTAGTTCCAAATTCCAAATTCCAAATTAAATTAAGAAAGAGAGAGAGAGAGCAGTGTTTAAATTTAAATTTAAATTTAAATTATTAATAATTAACAAAATAAACCTCCGATTTATATTCCTAAACACTGCTCTAACGGTTCAAACAACAACAAATTTTATGAGCCGTTGGAAATTAAGCTGAGTTCGTTGCGGTTGCCAAGCTGGCGATCCCCGACAACCACACCTATCGTCCAATCTCATGGATTAACCCAAACTGATTTAATCAATACTATACACTTTTATTTATTTTTAAAATATCAACATGTCCTTGCTTCAAAAAAAATAACAACATATCCTTGTCAAAAAAAATATATCAACATATTAAAAAATATATTTTAATTATAATTAGAATATTTTTTATAACTAAATAATTCAAGAAGATAAAATGTATTTTTTTTACGTACAATACAGAATGTACTTATTATTATGTATAAAGAAGACAAGTTTTTTTTTGACACAAAAAAAGACAAGCCAATTATAAGAGTTTCTGCCAACCTCGGGTTAAAAGTTCATGTCTCGAAGGCTTCTGAAATGAGAGCACAAACATCATTTCCAACAATTGACACAATTCATCTTATTTTGCAGCGTGGGTGTTAATAACATCAATTATAATATCCATATTGGCATAGTCAAGAACAAACATCCTTATTAATAAAACACCCAATTACCTTAATGGCAGAGACACAAACTCCATTGGAGATAAAAGGATTACTCGCTTATAATATGGAAATGTCTCATCCCAATCAAGAAATTAGCATTTGTAAAAAAGAGAATTAATACTGCAAAAACTACACACATTTATCAAACTGATCATAGTGAGAAGACAACAATAACACTAAATTTTATAGATCAATTAAGTCCAGCAATTTCATGAGTACATAGATAATCGAGTGACAAGAATTACACATCAATCTCTACTTTGATGATCCCTTATGGACCCTCTTTCTGTCAATATCTTCAAGTCTCCACTCTTTCTTCAAAGACTTCCAACTCATCTCAAAGCTCTCACTAAGCCTCTTTGCAATCTTGTGAATCTGACTTCTAGGAGGAAACAATAATCCACGACAGAACACAAGTCTCATATCATCTGCAAACTCTTCAGGTTTTGAATACATTAACTTGTTTAGTTTAACCTCAATATCTTCCAAACCTATTGTCTTCATTGTTGTTACTTTAAACTCCTCTTTAATCTGTTCATAGTTATATAAAACTTTAAGATCAACACACTTTTTCAAAGCCCATCCATCTTTTCCAACAATCATCCTCTTCACTATAACCCAACATTGATTCTTCTTACGTTGCTCCATTGTCTTCTTCTCTTGTTTCACAAGAAGAGAAGAAGGGTTTCTTGTTGTTCTTGAATCTTTTTCATCAGCAGCAACTTTCTCTCTCTTCTGATCTTTTCCATCGTCTCTTTCTTTCATTATCTTCTTCTTGAAATCATCATCAACCAGCTTTGCACATTCTTTTGCTGCAAAGACCATCTTCTTAACACCAACAACGTTGTTCTTCACAAGGGTTCTTGTTCTTGAATCTTTTTCAGCAGTAGCAGCAGCAACTTTCTCTCTCTTCTGATCTTTTCCATCGTTTCTTTCTTTCATATTTATCTTCTTCTTCAAATCATCATCAATCAGCTTTGCACTTTCTTTTGCTTCAAAGACCATCTTGGCGATCTTCTTAACACCAACAACGTTGTTGTTCACAAGGGTTGTTGTTGAATCATTGATCTTGATCCTTTTCTTGTCACGTTCAGAATCATCAGAGTTGAGTGGTGGTGGTGGCGGTGCTTTACGCTTAGACAGAGAAATCTTAATTATTAGACTTTTACGAGGTTGATCATCACTCAACGTTGCTGCCATTGAAACAGAAACTCAAGAGTAACAAAGAAACTGAAATTAAAGATCGCAACTTTGAGGTGCTTTGAGGTTGTTCAGGTCTATATCTCTATTTATATATTTTATCCAGCTTGCTGCCCAAGTTTTCCGATTTTTTTATTTATAAAACAATATATATTTATTTATAACTTATAATGACTATCAATTAATTTGCTTCAAAAAAAAAACTATCATATAATTACTTGTTTTTATAGTTAGAAATCAGAGTGAATCACTCGTGGGTAGGTATTTTGTTAGGATATGTTCGATCATTGCTTAAAAAAAAGATATGATCGACAACAGATATTGGTAAGTTAATCATTAGGCTAAATTACTGTTTTGGTCCTTTATCTTTGGGCTTGATTTCATTTTGGTCCTTTATCTTTTTTTTCGTTTTGGTCCTTTATGTTTTTTTGATTTTGTGTCAATTTGGTCCTTTTTGTAGTTTTCCGTCAAAATGACACAAAAAAGGACCAAATTGACACAAAAAAAGGAATTGAAATTGACACAAAAAGGACCAAATTGACACAAAAAGAAACATAAAGACCAAAACGAGAAAAAAAAAAGATAAAGGACCAAAATGAAATTAAGGCCAAAGATAAAGGACCAAAACAGTAATTTAGCCTAATCATTACTAATATTATGTCAAAAAAAAGATCCGTTACTATCATTTAATTTTAGTAGTAAAAAATCAATGATCTTTTTATTAAGAAACTAAATAAGTGGTTATAAGAGAGTGAACTCAGAGTAAATCTTGGGTGTGTAGTTATTTTTTAAAAATTAATAAGAACTGTGTCGTCTAATGCATTAACTTTTTTTACAACTGTCGATATCATTAATTAAACTCAAATTATCATAGTAACTTGATAAAATCGTATTACTATAAGATATATGGGGTTTTTTTTGCACAACCCCCCTTCTCTCCCAGACCCCATAATAACCCAAACGGACAAAAATACCCTTTAAAACTTACAAAAATCACAATTCACAAATCAAAAGTCATAATTCCGGAAAAAAATGAGTGAAAAACGAGAGGATCCCGAATTTACCTGTAATTCCGAAAAGAAATCCAGAATTACCTAACACGTTAGGTAAATTCGGTTCACATTTTTTTATTATTAATTTTTTTATTTACATTTTGCTTTTTTATTTTGAAACAGTGGAGAGTAGACGAAAGCGAGCGCTTTAGAGCGAGAGAGTCTTCGGAGCAAAGACTCCCGCACTCCAACGACGAAGACAAAGATCTTTGAGGAGCCCAAAGAAGAGCAATACGTCCAGTAGGAGTGCTACTCCTTCTCCGGACACCCTTGAGAGGCTCAGACTTGCTGGACACGCTCCTGAGCGTGACAGGCGCCAGAGAGCCAGAGCCAAATATGGCTGCAGATCAACAGCAGCAGCAGCAGCCAGATTTTGAGGAGCCTCAGCCTCAGCCCCGCTATCAGCAGCCATACTACGACCACCCACAGTATGAGTTTTGGACACCCCACTACCAGGAGCACCCTAAACCCTAAACCCTAAATTGAATTACTATATTAATGTATAATTAATCTTATTAGATCAGTTTTTTAACCCATACAATTCTAGTATTTATTACTATATATATATATATATATATATATATATATATATATATATATTTGGATTTCTCAATTAGTTGTTAAGTTATAAGACTTTTACATAGTGTTTATTGTCTAACTCTTCCTTTTCCTCTTTTCCAAGTGTTAGTAATCTAATAATATATAAAGGTGAATTGTGTATATGAGAGGTAAATACATATTGGTACCTTACTTTCTCACTTGCATTCTCATTTTATAGCCATTTTTAGCTTTTGATACCCTCATTCCAAAATTGGTCTAACTTTCTTCTATCTTTGAATGTACTAAGCCTCTCCTCTTGATGGAGAGTACAATCAACTTTCACATTTATATGTGTCACGGTAAGAATAAAATAGTAGAGGAAAGCAAGTGTATGGTAGCCAAGAGATTATTAGTTTATTTGGCACTTATGTTTTGTCTTCTTCCTTAACTAGAATTTTCATGATTTAGTCTCTTCACAATTTATTTGTATTTCTTCACTACGTTTCTCTCAATCAAATCACAAATTTAGGATAGATTTTTAGCTTTTGATTCTCTCATTTTGAAATTGGTGGTCTAAACTATCTTCTATCTTTGAATGTAATAGGCTTCTCCTCTTGATGGATAGTACGATCAACTTTCACATATATGCGCGTCACTACTGTGATAGCCATTTTTTTGGAAACGTAAATGGTAAGAATAAATTAAAAGAGAATAACAAAAGAGCTAATACTATGGATGACATCCATCAAATTATTGGTTTAGAACTTGGAAGAGACAAAAGTTGTAGCACAACAGTTTTTGTGGAAATGAAAATAAAGATGGTGATGGAATCTTAGGTTGACTTCTATTATTTGTGTTTTATTTCTCTTATTATCTTCAGATTGAATGCAAGTTGATAATAATAAGCATTTTTTTCAACAAGTTTGCAACTTATTGCTTGAGTTCCCCAAAGTAGTGGTTACTAATTTGATTTCTTGCTCGAGTATCTTGAATTGAAAACAAAGAATATAGTAAAAATTCATTTCAAAAATCTAAGAATTATATTCTTTGAGACACGAAAAATTGTATACTAAAATTGAGGATATTAAAGACACTATATTTGATAATTTGTTAATGAAAAATATGTGACAAATTGTTTGATATACGTATTTATTTATTTATTATTTATACATTATTCATGTTCTCAAAAACAAATTTATAGATGACACATCTACCAATTCTGATTTTAGAATATATATATATATATATATATATAATATTTGAATAGAAAAATATAGATAAATAATATTTAGAAGACAAATTGTTTTTTTCATTTATCAATTCATTTATCATTGCACATTAAATTGTTTAAAATTTTATTTTTCATATCAATTTACACATCATTATACATTAAATTATTTTACTGGAGCGTATATTATTAATATTCATGTCCATAAACTCAATCTATCAAATTCTACTATATTTTTTTATTACTTAATATAATGGAAAATGTTATACTACTCTAAAATATAACATCAAGATATATTTTAAAACTTTTTACCAATAAAGTATTTATGAATATTCTTAGTTTTATTTCACTTACATAAATTTATATTTTTAACAATTAACCTCATAAGAATTACTGACAATTAATCTTATTAATCTCATAACAGTTTATATTTTTATTTCACTTAAGACAATGTTTGTCTTAAGAATTACGTACACTATATAAATATATTTTTAAAATAAAACTCAAAAAATATCTTTTTGTAATATTTAAAAATAAATATATTTTAATATTTAAAATCCATAAAAATAAAAATTTTATAACAATCTGTGCAACGCACGCATATTCCCTTAGTAAAATAAAGTAAAACAAGCCTACACATTTTTTTTGGTAAATCAAGCTTACACATATTTAAATCAACTATTTATTTTTATAGTTACTTAATTTATTTTTATCAAAAAAAGTCACTTAATTTATTTTTAAAGGAAATCAATTGGTTATATCAAAAAAAAAGGAAATCAATTGGTTAAACTCCCTATCTCCAATCTCACTGATTAATTTAATTTAATTTAAATCTGTTTTAACCAATCAATAATAACTAACTAACCCACTAAAGTGGAGGGGTGGATGGCTCACATTGTGAAAGAGAAGTTGAAATATGTTAAAGAGAAATTAAAGGTGTGGAATAGGGAGTGTATGGAGTATTAGATATTAACATTGAAAATATGGTTAAAGAATTGAATGTGTTAGAGGATGAGGGGGATAATGAGTCTGATTGGAAGGGGGAGAGGTGGAGAGGTTTTGTTTTTGGTCAACGAGGTGGAGAGGTTTGAATTCGGATGTTTGGGCAGCCCTTCACCATAGAGAAAGTCTCTTGGCCCAAAAAGCTAGGGTGAATTGGATTCAGCAAGGTGACGGTAATACCAAAAAAAATATAATTCACAATGCGGTGAAGATAAGGCAAAGGAGAAATCTTATTGAGAAACTAAAAGTGGGGGAGGAGTGGATAGAAGGGGTGGAGGAAATTAAAGAAGAGGTGAGGAGGCACTTTGGATGTCAATTCAAAGAAGAATACGGTGTAAGGCCAAATTAGAATGGAGTTCCCTTTAAAAGAATAACTGAATTGGAGGCTGAGTCTATTACAACTCTGTTCACAATGGAAGAGGTAAAAGAAGCAGTGTGGAGTTGTGAGGGTACGTAGTAAGAACCCGGGGCCGGATGGGTTTAACTTCACATTCTTCAAGTCATGTTGGAGTACGGTGAAGGATCAGATTTTTGAGCTGTTGGTCCAATTTCATGCTAATGGGAAATTCCCAATGGCATTTACAATGTCATTTGTGGCTTTAAGGTAAGACAAAGAATCCTCGGAGTCTGGGGGAATAAAGGCCAATTTCATCGATAGGGTGCATTCACAAAATATTGGCCAAGATCCTAGCATCAAGACTTAAAGGTGTGTTGACCGGGGTGATTTCATCTACTCAAATGGCCTTTCTAAAAGGGAGGCAAATTCTTGATGGAGTTTTAGTAGGTTAGTGAAGTGATAAACATAGCAAAAAGGGGAAAATGGCCATTTTTCATGTTCAAGGTGGATTTTGAGAAGGTGTATGACTCGGTAAATTGGTGTTTTCTAGACTATATGTTAAGGAGTAATAGATAACAAGTTATCAAGCATCTTGCAACCTGCTACTGCTGAGAAGATACGGGCTACCACAGGTCAAGGTGACAAGCACATTAAAGAACAAACCTGCTATTGCAAGTCAGCAACATTGGTAAAGTTGTTGTGACCTGCAACTGCCAGTTAGCCAAGATTAGTAAAGTTGTTCTAGGGCTTTTATGGTATCTAAAAGTAGTTAAGATTCAGTTAGAGATTGTTGTTGAGTTTGTTCAATCAGTTAAGGTAGATAAAACTGATCTGGAAAACTCATTTGATGTTGTATAAAAGGATTGTAAACTTCACCGTTGTAATCATGTTGAATAATCAATAGAATCAATCTTTGATATATCTCCTTTAAGGAGGATGGGGTTCAATGACAAGTGGAGGTTATGGATGAAGGCTTGTGTGTTTAGTGGTCCGTTCTCGGTCCTTGTCAACGGTAGCCCAACAAAAAAAAATTAATATGGAAAGGGGATTGAGGCAAGGTTACCCTTTGGCCCCTTTCCTCTTCCTAATAGTAGCGAAAGAGCTGTCCGGATTGGTGAAAAATTGTGTAGAGAAGGGATTCTTTGAATCGGTTAGGAATGAGGTGTCATTTCTCAATTCTTCAATATACGGATGACAACATTATTATGTGTAAAAATACGAGAGAAAACTTGTGGTGCTTGAAAGGTATGTTGAGAATATTTGAATTGGTGTCGCGGCTCAAGGTTAATTTTCATAAGAGTTGTCTAATAGGTTTGAATGTTGACCCAGAGAATGTTAGAGTGGCTTCTCAGTTTTTATATTGTAAGGTGGGAGAAGTACCGTTCAAGTTTCTTAATCTACCAATAGGGGCAAATCCAAGAATAAGTGCAACTTGGAAACCGGTGGTGAAGAAACTAAGATAGATTGTCATCTTGGAAGAGTAGGTAACTTTCTATAGGGGTAGAATTACTTTGACAAACTCGGTCTTAGCAAGTTTACCGTTGTATTATTTTTCCTTTTACAAGGGCACAAGGCCAAAAAAGTTCTCAAGGAGATGGTTCAAATTCAAAGGGACTTTCTTTAGGGTGGTAATGGGGAAGGTCGTTAGCGATGGTTCAATTTTCTTTACTTGGAAAATGGAGATGGAGGTTTTTATGTGACAAAGAGAGTGTATGGTTCAATTTTAGGATGGAGTTGTACGATCCAACAAGTTTTTTGAGAGGTAAGTGATAAATACATATCACATGCTTGTTTTGAATGTTAAAAACTGCGTTTTGAAGGAAGATTTTAATGAAAAGCAATAAAGTTTGAGCAGAATTTGTGAATATTTGAATCTAGTTTTTTTTTGTAGTGTTATGTGGGTTTCTTTATGTTTATGTGTTCAGGAACTAGATCAAATTGAAGAACAAGTTGTGCAAACAAGAAGTGAAGTTGGAGCGATTTAGGAAGAGTTAAGCAGCAGCAAGTTTCTGGCAGCACCAGACAGCACCCGACGGTCTCATTTTCTACTAAACATCCATTGGTGGAGTTAGTCTTGTTTCTGCTGCGCATAAGTCGCGCATAAGCGCCAGTCACGCGCAAGATTGCAAAAATTCTCAAAAGCTGTTGCGCGTAAGTCGCGCGTAAGCACCAGTCACGCGCAAGTGTGCAGTATTTTCCAGTAAGTTGTTGCGCGTAAGTTGCGCGTAAGCGCCAGTCACGTGCAAGTTGCCAGTAGTATTCCAGTAGCTTTGCGTGTATCTTGCGCGTACGCGCACCGGAACAGAGGTGATGCGTGAAATCACTTAAGTAGCGACTTGGTACTCGAAAAAACCAGTTTTCTACACTCTTGAAACCCTAGAACTCAAAGGCACTCATTCCACCTCATCTCTTTTGAAGATGTAAGGCTTGGGAACAAGATTTGGAGCTTCAAATGAGTTCATCTTCTTCATTCAAGTGTAATTTCTATTTTTCCTCTTCTTCCTCTATGCGTAGCTAAATCTCTTTTTGTTAGGGATGAATCAATATTGAGGAAACACTATTGTAGTTGGGTTTAGATCTATTTTATGTTATATTATCTCATACTTTGTGTATTGAATCTTTGTTCTTAATGCTTTTTATGACTTGATCACTCACACTACAAGAATAAGCTTACATTGCCACCAAACTTTGCCACGGAAGACTGGCCGTCGCAAATTTGCCACGGATTTGCGACGAAAAGGCATTTCTGGAGAAGGCGCTCAAAATCCCGCTCAAATTTGCCACGGAGAATGATAATGGTCGCTAATTTGCCACGGAAATTATGTTGGTCGCTAATTTGCCACGGACATTTGGTCGCAAGTCCGTGGCAAATGTTAAATCCCAAATTAAAACCCACGATTCTCTCAAACAATAAGCATACCTCACTCTCCCACCCACGACCTCCTCCTCCGTTCTCCTTTCTCTCGCGACGCACGAGTCGCTCACCTTCGTCCTCCTCCTTTCTCTCCTTTCTCCGACCTCCTCCTCCGTTCTCCTTCGTCCTCTTCAGCCATGCACGCTTCAGTCGCTCACGCTTCCTTTCTCTCGCGAATCAGAAACCCATAGCTTCCTTATTCTTCATCTTCTTCCTCTTAGCTTTCTTCTTCATCTTCAACAACAGAAAACCCACACGATTCTACCACTGAAACCTTCGATTCTCCTTCTTCCTTTCCCGTTTCCTTCCTTTCTTTCTTCGATCGATTTCCTCTATAGAAAATAGAAACCCACGCAGAGCCAATGAAGAAGAACCCACGCGAATCAGAAGCGAATCTGGGAACCGTTGTGCATCTACGCGATTCTTATAAATCCAAAGGCGAGACTCCAGTTGAGCGAAACCTTCGATTCTCCTTCTTCCTCTTCAATTGATTTTTGATACCAAGGTTAAGTTGAATTTCGTTTTTTATTTAATTCGATTTTGGAATTCTGTTTTGTAAATTCAATTCGATTTTGGAATTATGTTTATTCATTGTTTGTTTGATTGTGGATTTTAGCCTTCTCTCTGACCTAAAGCTTTTGTCTTTCTGCTTTGTTGTATTCTATTTCTCAGCTCAGCTACATAAAAAAGTGATCTCTTTCTGATTTTGCTGTTGTAGATTTCATCTCTCAAATTAGTGCTTCTGCTAGCACTTAACTTACAGATCTCTTGATTTTGGGTAAATTTCTCTTCAAATTCCTAAGTGTTATATATTTTGTTACTTCAGCTTTTGTTATATAATTTATGGTTTTTCAGCTTTTGTAATTTCTCTTTCTGCTTCTAGTTTTTGTAACATGAAGTCTTAAAGGAGACTTGAGATTTGAAATTAAGAAAACTTGTTTTCTAACATTTTCTCATGCTTTGCAGATAAAGGGTTGCTTCTGCTCGACTTGAGAGTTTTGATCAAGTACCTTAACTTCCGTGTTTTAAGGTTGTTTTTCTTCCTTGCATACTTTACATTACGGTCCTTTGAAATATTAGCAATAATAGTCAAAAGAGTTTTTTCCCCTTTTACTACACGCAAAATTAGTCGGGTCAATATGTGATATCTTTGCGATTTATTGTTATAATTTACTAGATTTAATGAAAGTCCGCAAAATTAGTCAGTCAAAATTTACTAGTATTTATTGTTACACCATAATGATTTCATTTTGGTGTAATGGTGGCAATAATAGTCAAAAGAGTTTTAAGTTTTTTCCTTTGGTACCGCAAAATTAGTTTGGTCAATATGTGATATCTTTGCGATATTAAATACAATGAAGATTTATAGAGCAACAAAGTTAAGGTTTTTTCCCTAGTAGAAGCAAAATGATGGCGTTTTTATTACAGAATTACACCATTACACCAAAATGAAATCATTATGATGGTAGGTGATGACCTAATATCTAGACTTGATGCTCTCTTTACCTTTTGATTCATGATTATTGATGGATATATGGATGCTTAAATTGGATTGTCTCAAAACATTGATCAAACATCGAAGATTCAAAATTAGATGATGTCTCATTCATGTTATAGTCTTGGATAGAGTTTTAGTTTGTTTGATTGTTGAAATGAAACTCTCTTTTGATAGCGACCATATGCTCGTAGTGGTTGTATATATTCCGTTCACCGTATAATATATAATTACTCTTCGGATCCATCTGCGAGAATGTCGTTCATGCACATAGTTCGTGACGTGCGGGATAGTTTTGGGAGCTTATCTAGGCGTAGTTTTGATGTCGAAGAAACTTACTGGTCATCATAGAGGAAAATCTTATGGGTCGATGCACAGATTTGCATGATCGACCTTTTGTAATTCAAAATAGTCTGCTGGGCGAATTTACCCTGTGAATTACTCTATGATGTCATTAGACGGTTAGAGAGAGTGAGAATACATGGCTCGCTTTCGAAAGCACGTTGTTGCATGTCTTTGCAGCTTGTCGATCTTGGAGGAATATGTGCAAGGAAATCGTTAAGAACCCGAGTTCGTGGCAAACTTACTTTCCCAGTGTCCTCAAGCGGAGTTAGCTACATTATTTTCATCGCGAATTGTCTCACTTTTTTTATTAACCAACCTATTGCATTTATGTTAAGATAACAATGATTTTGGATATGGCGGGTTGAAGCAACATTCGACTTTTGCTCCCTTTGATCACTTTTCACCGGGCCACGAGATGGAATCATTCAATGCTTTATCAAAAGAGATAAATCTAACTTAACATACCACCTATTCCTTTGTCCGAGCCCAGTAAACTTTCTTTTCATACATGAAGTTATCCCATGGGTTTAAATGGTTTTTAGTTCGGATGCTTCGAATTTGTCTTTGTAGATTGTTTTAATGTAATGTTTCAAAATTCAAAGAGTTCGAGTTGTTGAACTCACCGATTATATGAAGATTTGTGCATATGTTTGTTGTGTGCACTTTGTGTTTCGATGTTTGTGTGGATATTTGATTTGAGATCTTCATGGGATGACACTTTTGATAGTGTGGCGACTTGCAATCAAGCAATTATTGATATTAGAGGAGTGTGGCGACTTGTCATTCTTGGTTTCTTAGCGAAAAACCATCCCGAGCCTTGGGCAAGATACTTACTCCATTTTTGTCCCTTCATTGTAGCATCTTTGCAGGCGATAGTTGATGAAAAGTTATACATTGTTGGTGGGAGTCGTAATGGTCGACATTTATCGATATTCGGTATATTGATTCATACAACCAATCCTACTTCTTTTCCTTTATGAGCTATATTTCTAGGATATTCAACTTGCACAATATTTCTTCTTAAGATCTATTAGGCATTTGTGCATAAGCTCATCATGTTGAAATACTATGTTCCTTAAATCATAGCCGCAGATTTTTCCCTTTAATATGAAGGATCCAAATATCACAGTTCAAATTATGCATAAAATATAAATGCTTGGTTGAATACTTATCCCTTGTAAGAATATTCTCTATTTATTAACCTTACCGAGTCATGACAATCAATTACAGTTTATTTGCGAGGACAATGCATCAACTACGTGTTTTACGCTTCATTGCCAAAAATTTATTGAGTTAGTTCGGGTATATATTTTTCAATACTTCCTGTAACTATTGGAATCTGTCTGTCCTATTTTGTTGTTCTCGCAACATTACTATATCTTCAATTATAGTTATTTTTCCTTTTTATTTTCATTTGATATTAGTAAAAATATGGATTTGGGTGGTCTTTGAGTTATTAGTTAAGCTTGGTTATTAGTTATTTGAGAACAATATGATTGATGAATTAATTTGAGAAGTAGAGATATTTGTATTTTTTTTGTATAAGGTGACTTGTGAAAAATTCATTTACTTGTGGTAATTTTTATCAACTCTTTCTGAGGAAAAATTCATTTACATGAACTTATTTGGTTATTTGATGTGTCTTTGTTCATCTTTTATTTTCTCCTTATACTGTGTGATGAATCCATAAGTGGATACTAAGTGTTGTACCTTACCTTTTATGCTATTTTAAAATTGTTCTAGTGAATTGGTCACTTCTTATGCTCGTCATCTTGAAAAGAAGCATGATATGCTTCTGGGGATGCTGTTTGAGGAAGGGACATACAAGAAACTCTATAGCTATCGACATCTTATAAATGGGTTTGCCGTTCATACTTCCCCAGAACAGGTGATGTCTACTGTTATCTTTTTTATTATTCTATTAGATTGCGCATGTTATCTATTATGTGGATTCAGTCATGCATGAATGTTTTGATTGTTAAAAATCTGTTGAGAATCTCATTGGCAAGTTATGTTGCTGAATGTGTGATTGAGAAAGTTGTATGATTGAATGTTACAATGTGGTTTCATTTGATTGTTTAGTTGCATCTAATTTGATTGTATGGAAGCATTAAAATGTGGTTACTGACTGTTGATGTGTTAAGCGTGAATTGGGATGAGTATTGGAACCATTGGAATAGCACATTGTTGTGAAAGAAAACGATTTTCGAAAGATTCCGAAATTCTGCAGAAACTTTTTAACATAGGTTTAGTATTTCTTATATAAAATCTTTTGTAGAACTTCATTTTTAGTGATTATTGCTTCATTGGAAACTAGACTCATTTTGCTTCAATTTGGACACTTGATTTGCTTTATTTGGTTGAGAATTGTAAAAGAAAACTAAGTTGTAAGTTGGACAAGAGTTTCTGTCCTGTTTTTAAACTAAGGTACCATGTTTTATTAAACTATACTTGTTGGAGCAATATTCTGAAAAAAGAAAATTATATTTTCAATTACATATAGTTTCTTGCTTCTTAGTCAATTGAAATATGGCCTTGAGATATAATCCCTGGCTTCTTCCATGAATGTTAACATTCTAATGCTGTTTGGAATATTTTTGTTGACATTTAACTTCTGATTGTGTTTCAGGTTGGTATAATCATGTATCTCCCAACCACGGATGCTCGCCAGAGAAAGAGATAAAAGAATAATTCTTTCGTTTACAAGCACCGACTCGAGGCAAAATTATGGGATCATTACTCTGCTTATGAACACCGGGCAAAAATTGAGGTAATGATCTAAGCATCATAAATAATGAAAATTGATCCAATTCTTCAGTCCAATGTTTCCATCGCAGACACTTCAATTGTTTTGTTAAGCATGACAAATTACTGACGTGAAATGAATATGCTTGAGGTGGGTGAATGATTCTTTCCTTTGAACTTTAAACACAAAGAACTTCACACTTTTAGTCAAGGTTATATCACTTTGTTCCAGTCGGCCTTTGCTCCATACTTTTTCATCCCTTCAAGTTCGATTTTGAAGTAATCTCAGATACCTTCCTCTTCCTAACTTGTTCTTCTGGTTTCTTTCAAATGTTATAAACTTTATTATTATTATTATTATTATTATTATTGTTAAATTATTAATAAATTAAACATGTGGCTTTGCCTTATCCAAGACACTGACCTTATTTATATGGTTTCAGTGGCTTCTCTTTGGAGTTTAGAGTCAACAAAAATATAATTTTGATAGAACAGGGCTTTTCTTTCCATCTAGGTAAGAGGTTATCAAGTTTTTAGACTACCAACGGTTGATAAAAACATGTACTATTCTTGTTGAGTGCTGAATTCTATTTTTCTGTTTTTTGTTTTCTTTTTGCATGAATGAGTTCATACCTCTTAGAATCTATGGACTTAGGTTTTTTTTTTCCGTCCTTTTTAATCCAATTATGACGACGCTTATTTTCTGTAGTTCGTTCATATTTGTGCTGCTCTTGCAATGGTTTGGAACTTGATTGGTTGGTGCTTAGATCTTCTCGCTACGATGTTGGCTATGAATCAAGAATGAGCCGAAAGCTTCCTCTTGGCAGCATGGTTGTGGGCGTAACATTGTTCTTGGTTTTCTTCCCCGTGGATTCCCTCCGTTGATGGGGAGGACAGGACCGTCACCCACCACTGTGAATTCTACTGTTTCCTCAAGGCCCAATCTGCTAATTATGGCTGCTGTTGGATTCTGTCATTGGAAAATCTGCTAAACCTGCAATTATGGTTGCTGTTGATGATGTCAATTCTAATACTAGCATTCTCCACGGCATTGAGCTCCAAGTTATTTTTCATGATACACATTGCAAGGGTTTTCTTGGAACAATGGAATAGCACTTTCCAATACAAGAAATTTCAATAGCTAGAAATCTTCATTGCTTTCTTTCATTAGTTAGTAACTTTGTTTAAAACCTAATTTGACCATGTAAGATTGAATAGTCAAGATTAGCTCTTATCTCCTTCCATGCTCTAACACTATGTTTGATTAATATTTATAACTATTCGTATTGCCTCCTTTGGATGTGCTTTGTGGGTAAAAGAAGTAAGCAAGCTTGATTATTCTTGTTGATCATGTAGCTCTGCAGTTGATGGAGAATGACGTGGTTGCTGTTGTTAGATTCATTAGAGCAACCACCTAGCACAGACATAATGGGTCTTTTTAAGGAGATGCTTATTTTTAGCTAGCTTAATGTTACTCAAACATGTATATATGGGTCTTTACCTGCAAATTGAAAGATAACCCAATTTGTGAAGAAGTTGGAGTAGTAGGAAACTACTGCTGCATTTTTTTTTTAATTTTTTTTTTAAAAATTTGCGACGGGTTTGCCACGGATTTGCCACGGAAATTTGCCACGGATTTGCGACGAAAATTTGCCACGGCTTTGCGACGGAACAATTTGCCACGGATTTGCGACGGAAAAATTTGCCACGGAAATTCCGTGGCAAACGATTTGCGACGAGCGTTTTTGCCACCAATTTTTGTCCGTGGCAAATCCGTGGCAAATGTTGTTTTGCCACGGAAATTTGTGCATTTGCCACGGAAATGTCCGTGGCAAATCAGCGATTTTCTTGTAGTGTCATGAGATGATCTATGATTCATTTATGGAATGGAAATTTTATATTTGAATGTTTGAGATTGAATACCTTCAACTCTTAGCTTAGGAATAATATTTGAGTTGTTGTATATTGCAAACCCTTGATTGTAATGGTTGTTGTCAATTAGAATCACCTAAGGGATTAGGGGTTTTAGTTAACAATAAAGGATCAATTGCCTAAGGAATTAGGAATTTGTTAATGTTGTGGGTTTGATAACAAAGTTAAAGAGAGAGTAAATTTTCTAATTCAAATCAATTGCAATAGTGTGGAATCAATAGGAGTTTGTTCCTAACATCTTTTACCATCTCATCTTTTCAAGCGTTCTTCGATTTCTATTATCAAAAATACAAAAACATTTTATTGTCTTTACCTTAGAGTTTTATTACTCAATCATATCAACCTAATCTTGGTCTATTTGTGTTCGTTTAGTTGTTGTTAACGTTTATTGGTATTTGCATTCGATCCTTGAGTTCGACATTCGGTCTTACCGTTTTATTATTACTTGCGACGATTCGGTACACTTGCCGAAATCATAACAAGTTTTTGGCGCCGTTGTCGGGGATCGAAAATACATTTACCAGTAAATTCGAAGGCAACAACTAATTTGAACCCGTACATACTTTAATTTGTTTTTAGTTTTGTTGTTTCTTTTTACTTTATGCATATATTTTTATCCTTTTACCACTTTTACTCCTTGATTCTATGAAAGCCGGTGAATACTCAGTAAGTCATGGAGTCCACACTCACGCCACTTCGTTGTTGTTGTTGTGGAGGACCACATTTAAATGGTGATTGTGAGACATACTCCTATTGTGATCTTTGTGGGAAAGATCTTGTGTATTGCTCTTGTGAACCAGAATGGATACTCATTGATGAGTCTTATCCTTGGTTGGCTCAACCTAAAATTCTTGAGGAGCCAGAGTGGATAGTTATAGACAAATCATATCCCTGGTTAGCAGATGACTGGTTAGCAAATGAACAACCACTTATTCAAAATTCAGAACAAGAAGAAAAAGGCTCAATAATAGAAGAATCATGCGAGAAAAGGAAAGATGAGGAAGAAAAAAGAATTGAACGGGAGGATCCTCTTGTTTGGAAGGAAGCTAAAAACTCTCAATCTTGGGAAGCTATGGAAATCCAACAAGAAATCACCCAACAAATCATTTTCCCTTCTTATCTTTTGAGAAGCAAGGAAGATGGGAGTGAAAAGCTTGATCAATATTTAGACTCCTTCTATGCCTTGTTCGTCATCCTTCACCTTGAGAGGGTATGGAAGCATATGCAATTGTACCTCAAGTTCATGAATTTCCTACCTCATAAACGGAAGAAGAAGGATGATGTGTTCTTTGTGTCATATATTCCACCTTGAGAGGGTGGAATTGCATCGTCAAGCTTAGGACGATAAATAAGCGCTTCATGGGAGGCAACCCATGTGAGGGAGTGTTCTATCTTTTCTCCTTTATTTCATTGTCTAGTCTTTCCCTTTTATTATTGTTTTGTTGAACTATTGTTATATTGGAGCTTGTTTTGTTTCTGAAACAATGTTTGTTCATGACATGTGATGTAAAAGATGCATTCCTACAGATGTTTTGATCATGTCTCTATTTGATGGAGGAATGTAGTTTTCATGGATAACTCCTATTGGATTGTGATTTTCAATGTCCTTTTGATGCTATGCTCTTAAATTTTATGAACTAGTTTAAATGGGACTGATCATGCATCTTGTTGTTCTAAATCCCTTGGATGAAAACCCTTAGAGGAATCTTTTGTGACATTTGATTACTTGATTCATTGTGCTTAATACCCGATCATGAATAACTTGTGAGCGTCTGAGCCAAACAGTTAAATTTATTCTTGAGTGCTTCCATTGTTTGTGACACTCTTTAGAACTTGACTTAGTTCTTTACTACTTTTGCATTGCTTATATGCACACACACGTGATTGAGGACTTTCTGTTTTTTTTGGCAGCCAGAGCTTTAAAAAACCTACTCTTTATTATTGACCTTTTTTAATAGCCTATCTGAGCCTTAGACCTTTTTTTTGGATTGATTACCCTCATTACAAGCCATAAACTGAAAAACCAAGTGTCTCACTTGTTTAGAATTGAGGGGTCTATAGTCACTAGTGAACTTGAAGCTCAAAATTAAGTTTAGGGTGGCAAATTAAATTTGGGGTTGCAAATTAGGTTTGGGGTTGCTTGAGGACAATCAATTGTTCAAGTTTGGGGTGGTATACCAAAAGTAGTATATTACATTCAAATATATATATATATATATATATATATATATATATATATATATATATATATATATATATATATATATATATATATATATATACATTCAAAAGAAGTAGTATATTACTTTCAAAAAAAAGAAAAAAAGTAAAAAAAAAAGAGAAAGAAGAAAAGTGAAAAAAAAGAAAGAAAAAAGAGAGAAATCAAAATCAAGTCAAACCAAACCATATAGAAGAAATAACAAAGCTCAATTTTGTATGGTGGGGAATTCTTTGGTGAAGTTGGTAAGTGTAGGAAAGGTTCATAAGTGAAAATGGCATCTCTCAATTCCAATCAAGAAAGCCTAGATTCCAAAATTTATCCTTCCTTACCCGAGCCTCATTACAACCCTTAATAAGTCCTCATGATGTGTGTGGTATTTGCAAGTGATTGCTTGTTGTAGAATTATGTCAAGCCTATGGTAGTGTGTTGCTTGTGATGTGATTGGGTGTATTACCCTAAAAACACTTGTGTGTGTGAGAGAAACACTTGTGTGAGAGAGAGAAACACTTATAGGTGAGGAACTTGAGTGAAAATGAGCACAATTGATGATTGTATGATGTGTCGCTTGAGATTCTAATTTGGAGAGCTTGAATTGTTGTTGTTAGGATACAAGAATGCATGTTAGGTCACTCATTGACAACTAAAAGCTAATTGGTTTTGAGCTAGGTATGATTGTGGACATTGGAGTCACATCTAGTAATCTTATTCTAACCCTTGTTTTGCATTGAGTTTGCTTGAGGACAAGCAAATATTTAAGTTTGGGGTTGTGATATATCCATATCACATGCTTGTTTTGAATGTTAAAAACTGTGTTTTGAAGGAAGATTTTAATGAAAAAAATAAAGTTTGAGCAGAATTTGTGAATATTTGAATCTAGCTTTGTTATTGCACTTGAAATTCGGGAATTGAGAGAATGGGAGGTGGAAATGGAGGTTGGACTGGTGTAGGGATCTCAATGCAGAAGAAGAAGAGCATACTGTTAATTGATGCAATACCCAATTTAGTCTCAGACTTTTCAAAAATGTTTAATTTAGTCTCTAACTTTTCACATATGTCAATTTAGTCCTCAACATTTACAAATATATGTCAATTTGGTCCTTCTATCAACCATGGTTAGTTACAAAGCTGATGTGGTAAATGTCAGGGACCAAGTTGACACTACCAAAAAAATAAAAAAAAACCATGTCAGCACACCATGTCACACAAATGTTGGGGACTAAATTGAGACTTTTTTTGTAATATATGCATAATTGAATGTAGAAATAGAATCATAAACAATGTTGAATGTTGAAACACCTTCAACCTCCCCTCATCTTCTCTTCTACCTTCACATGAAATGTATCTCTTGTTCACTTCAGTCAATCTCACCAGAGCTTCTCTCTTCGGTACACTTCATCTTCCAACTTTTACCTTTACAACACTTTCTTTTATGCAATAATCAATAATACTTTCACATCCTTCAATCTCTTTGTTTCCAAACCTCATTCTCTTGTTACCCTTGATTTCTCTTTCAATAATTTCTCAAACACTTTTCGTTTGAAAATTTTGTTCCTTGTTATTCCCTTAGGTACCTTAATCATAACTTCTTGAACCAATCATAGTTTTGAGTCTTATTTTTCTTCTTTGGTTCACCTTCCTGTTTCTAGAAATAGGTTTTCTGTTGTTGGTTTTTGTTATGCCTGACATGCGAAGTTTTAAGAGTCTGGTTTTGGTTAATTCTTCTAATAACAAAATTGTGGGTCAACTCAGTGAATTCAACCTTTATCTTATAGGTGGGTATGGCTTTTGGACAAAACTTTATCTTATAAGGTGAATTCAACCTATAAGCATCTTGTGTTAAAGGGAGTTGATGATAGGATTGATGAGGTCATGAGTAGCAAAGCAAGCTGCTGAAGATGTTGTGGAGGTCAGCTGCGCTCCAAATTATTAGTTCATGCGTGGGGGTGCGATAGTTCAAAAATGGGGCTACTTGGGCCGGGTAGTGGAAATAACTGGGCTGGTGAAGAGTTGAATTGGGCCACAGGCTTTTTTGTGGGTTTGAGGGTTTTCAGGAGGGGCCATGCTTCTCCCAACCCCCCTCTACTCACTAAACACCCCTTTATGGAGTGAAAAGATCAAAAACCCTTACTGAAAATTAAATTTTATATTTATTTTAAACATTAAATACAATTCGACGCACGTTTGGCGAACCGGTTTGGATTTCACAGCACCGAGTGTGTTATTTTTAGAAACAATGCCCCAAAAAATGTTTTTTTATTAAGTTCGAAGCATGGTCGACCGAACCAGTTCGGATCACGGCCGACCTGTCTCAAATTTTTGTTCGTTCTTTCTCTTATATTTCAGTGTGAGAGAGATCAGAAATCTTTTAATATTCATTTGCACGGCATAAAGCAATGAATAAAAAGCGACAAGCATGGAACAAAGCAAACCACACTATCCCTTCTTCTCTTCTTCTTCTGAAAGCGTTGATATGATGCAAAATCCCCTTATCCCCTTTATACAATGAAAAAGAATAATCGCTAAAATCAGAGAAATCTTCCAAGGGTTGGTAATAATTTTATTATTATTCTCACTCCCCCAATTTTCATCATTTCCCCAAATCAATTCTTCCCCAAACCAATTTCTTACTGGAAAGACAAGAAATCATAAACCAATCCTTCCCCAAACCAAAGCGCTGATATTAATCACAAACCCATTGAAGGAGTGGATTCAATGACTTTGTGGTAGAACTATGCAAATCATGTGGAGAGTAGTATTTGAGAGATAAACTAAGTTTTTCACTGTATTTCTCAGAAATAAAAAGAGACAATGAAGGGGGTTTTCAAAAATAGACAATGAATAGGTTCGGTGGCACCGGTTCGGACGACCGTGCTCCGAACCAGTTAAAATATAACGCGAGGGGTTTTTTCAAGTGAGGGTATTTTCGGAATATTTAAGGATTAGGGGTGTCTACTGAGTAGCTAGGGGGTTGGGAGAAGCATGAGCCTTCAGGAGAGTGCTAAGAATAAGTGGATCATGATCACAATCAGGTTTATCCGTGGGGCCATTTGGAATAAGTAAAACGGTAGATTTTAAGACTAGATTATTTTCAGTTGTATTTTTTTTTTGACGCATTTTTCACTTGTATTTTTACTTGCAGCCACCCACTCAGCCAAAGAGACTGAGTTACCCTCAGAAACACTAGGGTTAGACTCATTGTCTTCCACCTCACCCATCACGCCTTCAGATCCACCCTTTTTCATCATTACATTTTCCTTGGAAGTTCTGCATGTGCCATTCACCTGGTCCTCGGCCGCTTTTTTGAGAAGTCCAACGTAAGATTATTCACCTTTTCAATACTTTCCTCGGAAACCGAAGCACCATTCAATGCCTCTTCGCCTTCTGCACCACTCTCTGAACCACCGCCAGCGTCGCTGTAATTGTCTTCGTCGGAGATGCCATCTGAATCTTCCCCGGAGTCATCAAAATCTTCGTTGAATCCTGATTTTGGCACCTCAATCAGACTAGTTTTAATCCACTGAAGTGGTCCATACCAATCTTCCATAACTTTTATCACAAAAATTTCTCCATTGATCTTAAATCTCTCCACAAAGTTGATAATATCAAGCCCTTTTATTCTAATAAGAATTCTAGCAACACCCATAGAACTTTTTTTCTGAATTTTCATCAGCAGCCAAATACTCCCCTGTTCCAAACACCAGGAATTAGAAGAAATATATCTTCATTCCACGCATGAACTGGTATTCCATAGATCCTTATCTGTGTTAGTCTTTCATTGTCTACCTCCGTAGGACTCCACTTTCTCACATCAGTGAACCAGTTGGCGAGCCAGTCTTGCACTCCTTCTATTAGAGCCTCCAATTCACCTTCCTCCAAGATCTCAAGCAAGACTAAGTTGGACCCCATTGTCGTTGCTCTTAATGAAAAATATCTTTGCTGAATAAATTCTTCTTGTATTTTATATGTCATGTAGGGATTCTCGACTACGCCTATGTAAGTGTTCTCGAGGCTTTTTAGTTCAGCCTCTTCAACGTTATAATACCTATGTGCCCATGGTTTTTTAGACCTTGGTGGGGGTTTGAAGTTGAAATTTTGAGTCATTTTCTTATCATTTTGAAGCCAAGGTTTCTGGTGAGATTTCAACGGTTTAAGAGCCTCCCTTTTTGGGTAGGGAGGGTAAGTTTCTCAGGAAGAGGGTGATGAGTGAGGGGGTTTGGCGCTAGTTCCTTCCTTAGCCTCATCAACAAGCTTTGGTTGGTGCGGATGTTTGAGGTATTTGGTTTGTTCAGTGTCAAGGGTCTGTGATAGGCACTAGTTCCTTCCTTAGGCTCATCAGCTGGCTTTGGTTGGTGAGGGATGTTTGAGGTATAAGGTTTGGTCTGTGTCAAGGGTCCGTGTTTATGGGGTGGAGGAGATGGTTGTTTAGAGGTGCTGACCTGAGGTTTTCTATCAAACTTGGGGAAGTTCACCATAATTTTGTCGATTATAATGTTATCTAGCTTTCTGACGAACCTTTCTGGTTCCTTAACGTTCACCGCTCGTGTAAAGTCAATTCTTCTCCCACGTCTATCTCTTTTTGCTAGTATTGCCATTTCTTCAAAGTCTCCATACATGAGAAAGGCCTTCAGCATATGTTTCGCTCTGAAGTTTTCTAGAAAGTTAGTGAAAAAGAATGATGTTCTTGCAGCCTCTTTCGGATAGGATAGTATCGATTGCTTCTTGCCACGTCCATATACTTCGTGAAGAGAATGGAACAATTGTGCGGATTTGCTTATCAACTACACCCTATAACTCGATTCTATGGAGCCTATTTTTCTCGAAGACGTCCCTGAGGGCATTCTTAGTAAGATTTTGGATGACTTGTCTGGGGCGCCTGTGCCTCGGAACATTAGGACTCGTTAGTCTTTCTTTTCGGGCGTCAGCCCTCTTTATTTACCAATAAATAAATAAAGTATTTATTCTGTCCCATAAAATTATAAAAATAATTTATAAAACTGTTATTTGTAAATAATTATTTTAATAATTAAACATGAAATCTGTCAAGAATATATTTCACTTCAGTTTTCATATAATCATATAGTGTTAAATATTAGGGACATATATTAGTGGGATTGCTAACATATACTCATTCATCGTTTAGTTGGTGTAGATTAGCAAATTACAGCTATAAGCACGTATTTGATAAGTTTTTAGTTATAACTTACTAACTTGCATCAACTAAAAAATAAGTGGAGATTTATTGGATTAGAACCCAACTAACCACAAAAATGCCCATCCTAATAATATCAATTTTGCTGTTGATATTATTAGGATGGGCATTTTTGTGGTTAGTTGGGTTCTAATCTAGAATCTCCACTTTTCATGTGTGAGTTTAGGCTAGGGTGGTCGGGATTGAAGGCTCTTTTGAAAGAGATGCTTTTTCGCTTGGGAATAAGGGCTTCATAGGATCTCATCTCTCTGCTCTCCCCCAATAGTTCTTTCTACAGTTGAGAATAGGTGAATCTTGAAGGTATCAAGTGTGATGTCTGCAACACACCAATTTCCATATTAATATATTGGGGTAACAGTAATTTTTGTGCATATATATATATTGTTGCGCCCGAAAAAGTCCCCGAGGGTTTTTTCTTCGTTCACAACCTTTTAGAACAATGAAGTCGCCACCAATATTTTTTATAAGGAAAATATTGAAGAAAAACCTTTTTAGAAGGCGGATGACCTTTTGGAAAACCAGAAGATTTGGGTTCGGGGGTCGGTTAGGTATGGGGAAGGTATTAGCGCCCCACACCTCCTTTCTACTGAAAGGGAACCTTTAATTGAACGTGTGGTGTTAAGTGTTGATTTGGAAAATACTTAAATTTGCCTCTTGATTGAAAAGACTTAATGAAAATTTTTATTTTCGGCGTTTGACGAGAGTTAACCGCTTTGGTTTTTTTGAAAGAAAAAAATGTTTTTGGTTCGTTGTGCTTGACGGAGGGGATCCGCTCCTACGTATCTCCTGGTGCGATGGAGAATTCAAAGCTACGTAGTTCTTGGTAGGTTTTTATTTTTTTATCTTGTTTAATTGTGAAAACTGAGCTTTCATGATGATCAATTGAGCGACGGCTCCAAGTGACCATCATTAGCACTCCATTGTTAATAATCATGCAAGCAAAGGCTTCGCAGGACCACTAACAAAGTTTTTTTGATTTATTGAAAGTTTTTAGAACAATTACGCATTCATGATGATCAATTGAGCAAAGGCTCCAAGTAATCACCACTAGTTCCTCATTGTTAATAATCACGCAAGCAAAGGCTTCGCGAGACCACAAACAATGTTTTTGATTTAATGAAAGTCTTTAGAAAAATTAGGCATTCATGATGATCAATTGAGCAAAGGCTCCAAGTGATTGTTGCGCCCGAAAAAGTCCCCGAGGGGTTTTTATTCGTTTACAACGTTTTAAAACAATGAAGTCGCCACCAAAATTTTTTTATAAGGAAAATATTGAAGAAAAACCTTTTTTGGAAGGCCGATGGTCTTTTGGAAAACCGGAAGGTTTGGGTTCGGGGGTCGGTTAGGCATGGGGAAGGTATTAGCGCCCCACACCTCCTTTCTACTGAAAGGGAACCTTTAATTAAACGCGTGATTTTAAGTGTTGATTTGAAAAATACTTAAATTTGCCTCTTGGTTGAAAAGACTTAATGAGATTTTTTATTTGCGGCGTTTGACGAGAGCTAGCCGCTTTGGTTTTTATTTGAAAAGAAAAATGTTTTTAGTTTGTTGTGCTTGACGGAGGGGATCCGCTCCTACGTATCTCCAGGTGCGATGGAGAATTCAAAGCTACGTAGTTCTAGGTTTTTGGTTTTATTTTGTATCTTGTTTAAAAACTAGGCATTCATGATGATCAGCAAAGGCTCCAAGTGATCATCACTAGTTCCTCATTGTTAATAACCTTGCAACCAAAGGCTTACTAACAAAGTTTTTTTGATTTATTGGAAGTTTTTTAGAAAATTTAGGCATTCATGATGATCAATTGAGCAAAGGCTCCAAGCGATCACCACTAGTTCCTCATTGTTAATGATTATGCAAGCAGAGGCTTCGCAAAAACCACTAACAAAGTTTTTTTGATTTATTGAAAGTTTTTAGGAAAATTAGGCATTCATGATGATCGATTGAGCAAAGGCTCCAAGCGATCACCACTAGTTCCTCATTGTTAATGATCATGCAAGCAAAGGCTTCGCAAGACAACTAACAAAGTTTTTCGATTTAATGAGAAGTATTTGAGTTAGAAAAAAATGAGAAGAAGGTGAAAATTGCACAAATGGGGGTGTTACTAGTTACGGGGAGTGATATAACTAAACAGGGGGGTGTAAACAGCAAGCCCAGTTCGCATATGGGAGCCCAGTATGCGAACCTGGGCTTAAGTGAGAGAGGGGTGCGCGCATGAATTAGTGGGGTGCAAACAGTAATCAGAAAAATAAAAAAATAAATAATTTTAGAGACCCCTTAAAAGCCCAAACCCTAAATTGCAAACCCTAAAAAAAACTATCCTCCTTTTCCCTACTTCAGCTGCGCCGCGCAGCTCTATTCAAGAGAGAGAGAGATTCGCGGCGAAATTAACGGGAGGGAGAGAGAGAGGGCTGCGGTTTCTACGGCGATAGAGAGAGAGGGTTTCTGGTGGTGGTTGCGACGGCGATAGGGAGAGAGAGGGAGGTGTAGTTTCGGTGAGAGAGAGAGAGAGCAGCGTGATTTCGGCCATGGAAGAGAGAGGGAACAGGCGTGGGCTTACGACGGTGGGGAGGTTTTTCATGGCGGTCTTGCGGCGAGGGAGTACCGGAGAAGACGAAGTTTCGCCGGCGATACTTCAGGTTCGTTTTCTTCGGTCTATTGCTTCCCTTTTTCGATTTTTGGTTCTCTGTTCCTCTCATTTTCTTCCTCTCTCCTTGTTTCTACCTCAATCTCATTCACTGTTAAAACGATTTCCAGTATGGTTTCTCTTGTTTTTGTTTTTATCTTTTGTGTGACTATTACTGGTTTTAATACACATCATTATCTAATCTGTTCAAAACTAAAAACACAAAACAGATTGGAATTTATACTTGTTTTACATCACAGATCTGTTAAAAGATGATAACATGTCTACGCCATTTTCCTTTCTTTTTATCATGGCATATCAAACACAGACTACACAGCACATTCGTTTAGAGATTAAAACATTCACCAACCTGACTTTCGAATTACGACTTGAAAGAACACGATCTGTGCTGTTGTGGACTACTTATTGATGATTCTACTGTTTCTGTGCTGCCGGTGCTCGAAAATTTTGACTGCTTCTCTGATCTCAAAGTGTGTTTAGGTGATTAGGGTTTCAGTGTAAAACCCTAATCCTTTTTCGGTGATTTTTTACCTCGAAATTCGTGTCTTTGACTGATGTCTGAAACTGTTTTTATATTAGAAAATTAGGTTTAGCATTTAATTTCGTTTTTTTGGGCTTTGACTAACTTTGACTCTTCCTTTTTGATCTCTGCACCCAAATCAATGATTGGAGAGCATTTCTTTGGACCCCAGATTTGGTGCTGCTGCCTTTTATTATTATTTTTGTATTTTCGGATTTTATTTTTGTATATTTTGTGTTATTATTTTTTGTATTTTTTGGACATTTGGACACTTGAACACTTCTAATTTGTAATAAAAATTAAATAGATTCTTTTTTGACATTTTTGGATTATATAACACTTTTAAATTGTAAATAACACTAAATAGAATTTTTGGCATTTTTGACTATACATACATACTCAAAATAAATTAACCGCACAAGACAAGACTAATAATAAGAAAAAGAGTCGGGCCAAACACAAAACGAGAACGGGCCCGACTGCACAAATACGCTAAAACGAGACCCAAAATAGAAGAAATGAGCTCATTAACTAAAAACACTAAAAGCGACTCGAATCGTATTCTTAAGCATGAACCAAAAGACAAGCCAAATTTATAGAAAAATGACTTTCTCAGACCTACTTATGTACGGCTAAACCCAAATACGAAGATTAAATTGAAGAACGCACGAAAAGATCGATCATTCGCGTGCCTGCCTAATTTAAACAACGGTATTTCGATTTAGTTGAGTTGGATCACTGAAATTGGCTTAAGTTAAAAAGGACGGACAAAATTGGGGTATTACAGTGATCACCACTAGTTCCTCATTGTTAATAATCACGCAAGCAAAGGCTTCGCAAGACCACTAACAAAGATTTAATGAGAAATTATTTGAGTTGAAAAAGAATTTAAAAAAACGAGAAAAAGGTGAAAATTGAAAAATGGGGGTGTTATTAGTTACGGGGGGTGGTATAGCTAAACAGGAGGTGTATAAAGCAAGCCCAGTTCGCATATGGGAGCCCAGTATGCGAAACTGGGCTTAAGTAAGGGAAGGGTGCGCGCGCGAATTAGTGGTGTGCAAGTAGCATTCTGAATATTAAAAATAAACAAAAAAAAAGAGTAACCAAACCCTAAAAAACCTGAAAACGTGTTTCCCCTTCTCCCCTACCTTAGCTGCGCCACAACTTCCTTCATTCAAGAGAGAGAGAGATTTGCGCCGAATTTTTAGGAGGGAGAGAGAAAAGGAGAAGTCGGATGAGAGAGTGATGGAAACCGAGAGAGAGAACATGAAGAGGGGACTGTCGTACGCTCGATGGTGGCTTCGTGGTGGTGGGGATCGGTCAGCACTTCGCCGGAGAAGACAAGGCCCGCGGCGGCGCTCTCGCCGGTGGTGACGGCGACTCTCAGGTTCGTCCTTCCTTCCTTCCTTTTTTTTGTTTGTTTTTTCGGTTCTCCTTCTTTATTCTCCCCTCTTCTCGATTTTCATTTTTGGCTGGTGTGTTCTCTTCCTCTTCCATTTTTGATTCGGTTTGGAGGGTGATGGATGGTGTTGTTGGTTTCGTGACTGTGAGAGGGGAGGGGAACAGTTTGTGCGGCGGCTTTTGGTGAGGTTTGGTGGAGATGGGGTTTGCGTGAGGTGGTTGGTGGTGAGTTGGTTCGCGACTGGGTATGGTGGTAGAAGGAGGGAGATGGCTCGGTTTTGGTGATTAGAGGGCGAGTTGTGGTGGCTGTGAGGGTTTGTGGGTGATTGATGGTGGCTGTTGGTGGTGGTTTAGGGGTGAGTGGTGGTGATTTTGAATGGTTTTTGAGAGGGAGGCTGAAGGTGGTGTGGGGGGGTTAGGTGACAGTGGTGGTTGTTTGGATGGTGATGGTGGTTGTTTGGATGGTGAGTGGTGGTTGTTTGGATGGTGAGTGGTGGTTGTTGGGGTTGGTGATGGTGGTTGTTTGGATGGTGAGTGGTGGTTCCCTCTACATTTTGGGCAGATCTGATTTTTGTATCAAGTTGATTTTTCGTCGTATTGTTGTCCCCCTTTGACTCTGACTAACTGTCTTTTTATAATTAAAATTAGGTCTTAGCATTGATTACGGTTTGATCGGGCTTTGACTAGACTTTCAGGTTTCGAGCGGAGCGGTCCTGACCCATCAGCTTGGACAGCAGCTGTTGGAACCCTAGATTTGCTATTGTTGCCTTTTGCTATTTATTTATTTTTTTGCATTTTTCGGATTTATTTATTTTTGTACATTTTGTGTTATTATTTTTTGTATTTTTTGGACATTTGGACATTTGGACTCTCCTAAGTTGTAATAAAAACTAAATAGATTTTTTTGGCATTTTTGGACAATATATATTACTCAAAATAAATTAACTGCACAAGATAAGAATAATAATAAAAAAATGAGTCAGGCCAAATACAAAGACGAGAACGGGCCAGACTAGACGAATACGCTAAAACGAGACCCAAATAGAAGAAATGGGCTCATTAACTAAAAACACTAAAATTAACTCAGAATTGCTTTCTTAAGCCTGAATTGAAAAGACAAGCCAAATTTTTAGAAAAAATAACTTTTGGTAGACCTACTTATGTACGACTAAACCCAAATACGAAGATTAAATTAAAGAACGCACGAAAAGATCGATCATTCGCGTGTCTGCCTAATTTAAACAACGGTATTTCGATTTAGTTGAGCTGGATAATTGAAATTGGCTTAGGTTAAAAAGGACGGACAAAATTAGGGTATTACATATATATATATATATATATATATATATATATATATATATATATATATATATATATATGTTCTTATTTTAGTAACAAACATGTTTTTATGGTATTTTGTTATTTTATATTTGAATAGTAGTCATGATTTGTTATTATTAATTTAAATTATAAGTTGAATGATTTTAAGGTCTTATGTGCCTTTGAATTATTAAAGTATGTATGATTAGTAGCTATTGTCGTCAAACTTCATGTCTTAGCTAAGGATCAACTATAAGTTCGAAACTTTCAGCTACTTGCGCTGAGGGTACCAAAGGTGGATTATTAATCCATGTCTTCCCTGGACCCACTTGGCCGAGATTCGCAAAGTCAGTTCCCTGAACAGTGGCTCGGCTAACCTGGTAAGGTGAAACACTTTTCTATGTCTTCTCACTAGTGTTGTTAAACACCTATTGAGATGGATGTGAACCCACTTGAGGTCAAACAACACTACTTTAAAATAAGGCTGGTTGGGTCAGAACCCATGACTGCTGAGCTGCATAATAACCGCTAGGCCTTCCCAATCCTAATTTTGGGCTGAAGGCCTGCCCCCTACAGAGGGTGAATTGTTAGTTGCAATAGGGTTTCCATAAGACGGTCCCTGCAGCAAACAAATTTGCTTTGTGTCCTCGAGTGACCTTCTAGCTATATGCACCTGTCCAGGCTAAAGAATAGTCGAGTTAGCATCGTTCGCCATGTGATGTGAGCCCAAACCTAGATATAAAAGAAATTTGAAATTTCACTTCAGATCTTGTGAAATACCTTTGCTAAAGTGAGTGTTCACTACGCCAGAATTGTAAAAAGAGATCGCCACCTTTAGTAGCGTTTATAAAAAAACGCTACCCATTTTAATAACACGCTACACCATTAGTAGCGTTTTAAAGTAAAACGCTACCCATTAGGTAACACGCTAGACGGATCCCTAGCGCTTTTACTCAAAACGCTAGCCAATTAGAAAACACGCTAGACGGATCCTAGCGCTTTTATTCAAAAACGCTAGCCAATTAGAAAACACGCTAGATAGATCCTAGCGTTTTTAGAAAGCGCTAGGTATTTAGAAAACACGCTAGACGGATCCTAGCGCTTTTATTCAAAACGCTAGCCAATTAGAAAACACGCTAGATAGATCTCTAGCGTTATTTATAAAACGCTAGGTATTTAGTAAACACTCTAGACAGGATCCTAGCGCTTTTATTCAAAACGCTAGGTATTTAGAAAACACGCTAAATAGATCCTAGCGTTTTTAGAAAACGCTAGGTATGGTTAAATAATTTTTTTTTCGTTTCCCATTGAGCTACTTACCTCTCTCACCTAACACTCTCACCCGAAAAACGCAAAAATCACTCACCCAAACGCATAAAACCCTAACACCCTAACGCAAATTAAGATCATCTCTCTCAACGAAAATCATCTCTCTCGGTGAACATCATCTTTCTCGGAGTCTCTCACTCGCATAACATTGGTGAGTTTTCTGCTCCTTTCTCTGTTTCTTGTTAGATATTAATTGTGGGTTCTAGTTTAGAAATATATTAGTTTTGTCACTTGTGCACACTAGCTACTCTTTTTTTTTACCACTAGCCTCTTCTTGTTACACATAAATTAATTAAGTTCATTAATTATTTGGAACACTAGACTATGGTTCCTTTGTCTTGACCAAAGGACCAAGAATAGAAATAGAATATGAGATAGATATAGCTTGGGAAATTTTGTTTGTTTTTATATGAATTGATTCTTCATTATATTCGAATTGCTTGATGGGTCATATGTTAAAGTTCTCTTCTCGTGGATTTTATTATAAATATTTGGAAATTATGGATAGAAATTGGATGTCCGCGATCGTCTGCGCCCAAGGAGTATCTTCTTTGGAGTGGATTATTTTGTGAGCTATCTTTGTTGAACGTTTAGGGACTTCTAGTGGTATGAAATGTCCTTGTTTAAGGTGTTGTTATGTAAAATCGATTCATCGCAGAGGAGTTGGCACGACATTTAAAGGCGAATGGAATTGATCAAAGTTACACTTGTTGGATAATGCACGGTGAGAAAAAATGTGAATCTTCAAATATGAATGATATTAGTAAGAGATATGCGCCGCCGGTTGACACCGGGACACATTCATTTGATGCGAACGAATTTGAAGAGATGGCAAAGGTGGTTGAAGATGATCTTAATGATTGTCCTGAAATGTTTGAGAAGTTGATAACTGATGCAGAGACACCATTGTATGCAGGATCTTAATGATTGTCTGTTCCAATTGTTAATGCTGATATATTTATTGTGGATCAAGCACTTAGTACTTTTGTGGCATGGCCTGAACAATTTGTCGTTGTAAGTGACAATATTTTTGTTAATAAGTTAATGACTCATTGTTATATATAATGTGTGTTAACTAACTAATTAATCATTTTTTTAATATATACTAGGTACCCCAAGTGTCCCGACCGTCTCCTTCTATAAAAGTGTCCCGACCTTCCCCTTCCACTACCAAAGTGTCCCGACCTTCCACTACCAAAGTCTCCCTTGATGAATTCGAGAAATTCATCACTTATGTAAAGGACCACGTCAATCAAAAAATGAAGCCCGATGACCTTATTATGTTACCGACTGATCATATTGTGGGAGTGGAACAGGATATTATGCTCAACATTGAGGATCTGAAAGCTGTATATGACATGGAATGGGCCACTGTGGTTGTTATTAGAGTATACCAGAGGTATGTATTAAATTATTTGTACACAATAGTTGTATATATTAGAGTATATATTAGAGTATATATATGAGGATCTGAAAGTTGTATATATATTATTTATAGGTTTTTTTGTACAATATGCTTCGGTCCTTCTTATAAATCGGACACAAAAAAATTTTGTTCTTGTGCCCAGAGTGTATCGTTGTGTGGGATCAAAGTAAACCAGAGGATATTATGGCTAGGAAGAGTCAAATTGAAAGTTATATCCTTTCACGCTTGAGGGATGTCCAACATTTTGATCACGAATCTTTATTTTTGGCACCGCTCAATATAAGGTGAGAAATTTAGTCTTCAATCACTTGGTTATTTATTTTGAGGATTGTATTATAGTGTAAATGTGTACTCATTCGTGATTCATTTACTTGCAGACAACATTGGGTACTCTTTGCAATAAACCCTAAGCTAAATCTCGCCTACTATCTGGATTCACTTCAAGGCCATTACAAAGTCTATGTATATTCGTACAGATAGTTGATAGGTGTGTATGTGTAACCCTCTCATTTTGTATAATTTAATATATGCATTTTGTTCAACTTAACGTTATATATATGTATGACGTTACGATTTTGCAAAAATATCGGGGATTATCTACTTAGTAAAACAAGATGGTTACCCATAATCGTAAAGTTTTTAAAAATCATTCTTATAATTTTAATTGAATTTTTGGTCATAAAAATGTGACAATTAATTAACTAATTTTTGTTTTGTAGTGTCCTAAACAACCAAATAATAATGATTGTGGGTACTATTGTATGAGGTATATGAGAGAGATTATCACTCACGACGAGTAGAAATCCCAACCAAGGTAACTACTTAGATTTCTTTTTATATTGATATTATAATACTTACTCACATTTTAATTCTAATTTTATTTCATTTTATTTTTCAAGATTTTCCCCATCAGTAAAGACATCCAAAGATTACTTTGATGAACAACTTACAACATGAGGGGGTGTGGTGCCGTTTTGTTTCTAGCTTTTTCTAGCAAGTTTTGAGTTTCATAATAGTTAGTTATTATATATGTTGTATATATTGGATATATATTATGTTGTAAGTACTTCTTAGAATGATATTGGATTGGAATATTTGATGAATTTTGTTGACTGAATTTTGTTTGAATGATATTGGATTGGAATGATATTTGATGAATTTTGTTGGAAGTGAATGAATTTATAGGTTGTAATTAAAATGGAGAACAAACAAAAATAAAAAATATTTTAAAAAAAAATTCAGTCAATAGGTAGCGTTCTAGGAGAAAACGCTAGAAATGAAATTAAAAAATTCATTCAATACCTAGCGTTTTATAGAAAAAACGCTAGCTATGGACAAAATGCACTAGAGGATCCCTAGCGTTTTGTAGAAAACGCTAGAAATTGTAAAAAGGCGCTAGAGGATCCCTAGCATTTTACAGAAAACGCTAGGAATTGTAAAAAGGCGCTAGAAGATCCCTAGCGTTTTACAAAAACGCTAGGAATTGTAGAAAGGCGCTATAGGATCCCTAGCGTTTTAAAGAAAACGCTAGGAATTGTAAAAAGGCGTTGGGTCAATGGCTAGCATTTTTTATAAAATGCTACGTATGTCCAAAACACGCAGGGTTAATGGCTAGCGTTTTTTAAGAACAAATCTAGATGTAATTTGTTTTTGAGGGAAAGTTAGTTATAAGAACAAATTGTTGCCTAAAACTCAATTTCCAGCACTTTCAACAACAATTTTGGTGCTATTTTCCTCTTTTCCAATTCAAATTTTGCTTTTGTGTTGATTTCATCCTAATTTCTTTTGCGCCTCTTGTTAGTTTTGTAATTGTCAAAATATTACAAATTTGTTTCAATTCATTTGATCAAGAATTAATCAATTTCAAGTCAAGAAAAGCTTCAAAATGCAATTTTGGTTTTCGATTTCTATCTCATTTCTTGATCGTCTTGCTAGCATTCACTTCCTACAATGATTACGCACCATTTTCAACAGATTTGGTAAATTTTGGTTGAGTATTGAGCATTTCCCCAAATCACAAAACCTAAACGCGCTTTTCTTTTTCGTGTTTTGCTTATGTTCTTCGCCTCTTTTGTTCAAATTGATGATATATTCAGTTTCCTTGTGAAATTCTGTTTGAAAATCACTATTCATTTGTATGACTTGGTGAAGAATTGAGAATTCTGGAAATTGCTCTTGTTTTTGGTGTTCTTGCTAATCAGTTCTTCAAATTTGTATGTTGATCCGAAATTGTTTGTTCTAAACTTCAAATTGTGTTAGTGAACTGAATATAGCTCCGTCTACGGTAATTCAAAAGTTAGGTTACTAGTCTCAAAATCTAGTATTATTTGAGAGGCTAAAAAGAAAAAAGAAAATACTACAAAACTCCTACTAGTATCAAAAAAATCTAGAAAAACTCCTACTGTCACTACACATTGTTTACATCATTGTGCAATTTTCTCAAAAATAATTTGGGAACATTTGGACAACTTTGCCCTTGGAGGCTTATTTGCTCACTTTGTTGCAATTTCTTTGATGCATTGCTAGCACTATAGTTTAATTTTGTCTTTTAAATACACTGAATTTGGTTTACCCTTTCAAATTTTTGTGTCATTAAAAATTTCTTAAGTTGTGTCATAGTAGTCTCTTTCTTGTTGATTCTCTTGGTGATTGATCATATAACCCTTTGGTTCTATAGTAACATCAATATCAAAGATTGGATAGTAGCTTATAGACCCCTTCTTCAAGACTTCATCACACACACCGCACTATACGAAATCTCTTTCTTTTCTCTCTCTTCTCTTTACTTATTCTCAATCTCACCCTTTCTTCCTTGTTTGTTTTCTAATTTTTTATTTCTCATGGATAGTTGAATTTAAATGCTATTAAAATAATAGTTTCATGCGAAATATGGTCGATATTGTAATTTATTTCAATGCAAATTCGTTTGGTTAGATGTGGTGTTACAGTTAGTGGAGGGAGGGTACACCACAACGTTGACGGAGGAAACAGTACATTCAGAGATGTGTGCGGCCTTTTTTTATTCACAGGCGACACCGGAACCAGGAAATAGGAGAGAAAAGAAGTAAGAGGGGTGGGATTCTGAACAAGAAAAGAGAAGAGAGAAGATAGAAAGTGATCTAGTACGGTGTGGTGTGTGATTATAAAATGTGTGGGCAAAAAAACCATTGTACCCTCATTAGTTTTATTATATCACATTCTACCACCTTTTCTCCATTATACACCAAAATACCACTCTTTTCTCATGGCCACACCCATACCTATCCTTCTCTCTCTTTATTTTTATGATTATTATTATTTTCTCTCACGCTCTACCGCATGTTTTGGCCCCACCTGTTTGTCATGCCTTTTTTTCTTTTTTAAAATGTTTTTGTTTTTCAAAACTTTCTGTAAATTGTTTTTTATTAAATAATTTTAGTTTTAAATTAGATAATCAACCCCAAATGTTAATTAACTAATTAGCTACTTATTTAATGGCCTAATTGAATAAATACTTTTTTTACACAGTTATATAATTTATTTAGAATTGCACATTTGAATAAATATTGGTGATTACAATATTAGGCCAGTTTCTCTAACTATGTCTCTCATTCCAACACATACCACATCTCTTAGGTTACCTACTCTTCTCTCTTTGATCAATTTCAGTACGAATTTGAGTAGACTGGGAACGACCTTTTGGATCTCTTCGCATTGTTGGATCATGGCACAATTTAGCTCCAGTGTATGTTGGCCAATATGAATCATGAGGCACAGTCGGGAACTCTTCCAAGTAAATGTTGAAAACATAATTTAATGTGTTAGGGATGCACATTAATCATGAACAAGTTGCGATTGAATGTGAACATGGATAGTCTAATGCTTAAACATGGATGTTTTAGGTGGTCGGCCTCTTGGTGGGTGGAACAACTCTTTAACTCTGAAAACATTTTGTACTCGATTGTGAATGTGAACTTCATGGGAGTTCGACATTGCTCGTTCTTTATCAATGTATTACATGACTTTGTCTGAGTAGATTAGACCAGATGCCATCATTGCTTGTACATGCCTCTCTCCCTCGACGAATTTTTCGATCAACCTTTAGTAGGTTGCTTGCCTCAATGAACTGGTTGGAAGGTTGTGTGTCCCCTTTAATACGTTGCTGATGCATTCAGCACGGTTAGTCGTCATGTGCCCCCATTGTCACCCTTCATCATGTGCCTAGAGCCATTGTTTCTTAGGAATATTGTCGACTCACTTCACCGCATCTTCTTTGTAAATTCCGCTCTGGCGATAATCGAGGGCCAGTTGAGTCATGGCGTATCCTAAAGTAACAAAAGTTCATCCTTGTAAGGATAGTGATAATGCAAAAAAAAGTGTGAAATGTGTCGATAAAACAAAGACTAACCTATATTCTTGAATATGTCCTCATAAAAATTTGTGAAATGTGACGAATGCAATAGACGTGATGCCAATTGTTGTTTAGTCGCCTAACAACACTCTAATTAACTTTTGTCTATCAGAGATCTAGCTGGGGTGTTACAAACGTCCTCAAGCGTTGGAGGAAGAAAACTCTTTTGTGGGAAATATCATACCCACTTGGATGTTTTCATAGCCTAGAATAATGAAAAATTGGTTCTGGTCCATGGAGTGGACTAATTCATTGCCAACATACTTCATGTCATCAGAAGTTATGTTGTGGAAGTGAAAGGGATGGTCAGAGTAACACGTAGTAGGTGATGGACCCTCATCGTCATTGGCGTCATGTTGATCAAGGACGTCATCTTCATTCTCACTGAAGTCTATGATTTCCTCGTTGTGGACATCGACCATAGCACTTCTACGAATAGCAACAATTTGGTTGTCTAAATGTGATGCGCAATGGGCTTATGAAGATGGTATGCTACTATGTGTTTCAGTGAAAGGGTATGAAGAGGGTACAAAGTGAGGGTATGGAGAGGGTACGGAGTGAGGGTAAGAGGAAGGTACAGAGTGAGGGAATGAGGAGGGTACAGACTAATGGGTGTCAAAATTGAGAGCATCTACCGACCTTTGGTATACTTCCATTGTTGAAATGCCAAGGCGTTTACAGGCCTTGAATCAAACATCATCTGGACATCCTCATCTCCTATGAGATTTAAGGACTCATACAAAACAAGTCCTTGTTGAAGGGTTGTAAAGTATCGATAAATAAGTTCGAAGACTCTTTTGGAGTTGTCGGGATGAATCTTTGACTGCATAGGCTGGATAAGTCCATCTAGTTTTATGTTTTTTTCACCTTCAACTTGGATGAATAAGTGCATGCAAAGACAACACCTTTCGTGTCAATCCTTTCAATATTTCCATTGCAATAGACCTGAACAAACAATTCTACTGGTGTCATGGGGTTGGGTAGGAAAGTTAAGGAGAATAATTCGTAGAAGAGTTTTGAGTTTTGGTGGTGCGGTGAATGAATAGATGATCATGCCTATTTATATTGGCTGGGTGAGTGGTGTTGGTCTGATCCAGACGATCGAAATTGTCGGTCCAATCTGGACCATTGAACCACATTGGCCACTACTTTTGTTGGCATATAGGACTGAGACATCAATGTCTTTGGTCCTAGTCTCCTATCCTCCACATCTTTTTCTGACACATAGGATGAAGACATCAATGTCTTTGGTCCTACTCTCTTCACCTCTACATCTTTTTTGGCACATTGGACATAGGTCAATTTCTCATTATGGCACAACAAAATCAATCTGTGCGGTTAAGACTAAATGTGCCCCTCTAATCTGAACCATCAATTATATTAACAACTTTTTTACAATAATCAATTACTTCATTTTATTTAGGATAATTTGCAAAATACATGGAGAACATCATAAATTTTTTGAAGATAGCTATAAATAAGGCCATCCCAACAAGGATGTAAGCAATTTTGCTAGCCTCTCGGAGAACTACACACGAGAATTTCGAAGGATCCCTGAAGGTAACTCAGTTGGTGAGCTAAAGAATATCGAAGAAGTAATGAGGTCCAGAGTTCAAACCCTAAACTAACGTTTCCCCCACCCCTCTAACAACAAACATTGCCTATAAAAAACGAGAATTTCGATTTGAAAAAAATAAGTCCTTACAAAACCTTAAATAAAACAACCAAATTTAGAATGAGGGACACTAAGGGTGGCATTGGCATTTATCCTGGGAAGGGAGAATCCTTTCCCACCATGAGAGAGTTAATAAATTACCTTCACTAGCCTGTTTGTAAGTTTTATATTAATTATATTTTTGACCCCAAATTTAATTATATTAACGTTTTTAGCTGAGAGGTGATTTTGCAAAACAATCTCTCAATTGAAATAGTTGGTTTCACGCTCGCCTATCTCTCTCTCACTCACTCAAACTCACGTCGCCCGCATAGTCCTGCACACAGAGCGCTGCTCCTAACAACCATGAAGTTTTGCATGGAGAGAGGTGTTGAAAGCTAGGAGCATGCAATAGGGGCGAAAATCGACGGAATCGACAACGTAAATGGGTCCAGCGCCTGATTTCCAGCGGACGGGTGGATTTTGGGGCTTGGCCGTGGTCGGATGTGTGAAAACGCGATGGGAGGGCAGCTGCTACCTTAGGGATTCCTGCAACTGCTGCAATGAGGAAGAAGAAGATAGAACATAGGCTGGGTCAGATTCTAAGTTGTGGGCCTCACAAACTGGTTAATTGATAGGGGTGCAATTAGCAAAAGAATGAGGCTGTATAAGAAAAACGGTGGCCGTTTTTATAAAAAAAACATGGGCTATACATTAAAATGACCCAAATGTTATTCTAAAGTCTTTTTAAAGCCTATTTTTTGAATATTAAATACTATTTTATCACACCTAAAACTCTGAACAAGTTTCTAAATAAATAGCATTTAACATACTAAAATTTTATTTGGCTAAAATTGGATAAAGTAATGTCTATGTTTTCTAAAAATAGAAATAAATACAAAATCAACATCCTTTAATAATTCCATACACATAGGCGCATTTAGTGGTTCGGGTAAATCCAAACCAAACCATAACCTAATCGAAGATGGCAGCATTTGGTTTTAGTGAATTTTATAATAGGGTCAAATTCAAACCAATCCATAAAGACTTGTACTAGTTTGGTTTGGATAACAAATTGGATTTTGCTTTCCCACTCCCACTCCTACTCAAAACACACCCCATAAGGGTGGGGAATGACCAAAAAGCCAGCCAAAGCGTCTGTTTTTCAAGAAATTTCACCTGTTCGAACACGGGCATTCGAACACATTCGAACAAAGTCGTTCGAGTGTGTTAAATATTGAGACACACCCTATTGTGCGTAATTTCACCTGTTCGAATGGGGTCACTCGAACCTGTTCGCATAACCTTGTTCAAACACCCTATTTTATTCTGTTCGTATGATGTTAACCGAGGCAACAATAATGACCATCACACCACATTCACCAATTTTATTACGTTCGTATGCAGGTGTTCGAACATGTTCGAACAAGAGCGTTCGAACCGTCATTAAACACGTCCTCCACAACGTTCAACCCGAGGTTATTTTGAGAATAAAATTTGTTAACGGGTGTGTTTGAGTAGGAGGGGGAGTGGGGAAAGTAAAACCCTAACAAATTTACAAAATTAAAGTCTATCCAACCTGTATACCCAAACATAGCAATAATAAGTTAAATAATTTATATTGTAACAAAACACATTACACTAAAACTTTGATGGAACTATTTGCACATGTTTTGCATTCATTAGTTTTATTTGGTTTTTTTTAAAAAAAATATTTCTTGTGATAAGTTTCTCTTATTTTCAGTTTGTAATGTCATATAAAAAGTGTAGAATTTTTTATTTTTTTTAAATTAACATTGTTAGTGCACGACCCACAATCTCAATCTAAACCAACCCGTTCAATATTGGGTTGGTGTGGTTTGGTTTTTGTAGAAAATTCAAAATTCAACTAATACAAACCGAAAAAGTATAATTGGTTTGGAAAATGGATTTGGTAAATGTCGATCCAACCCAACCCGCAAATGAACAACCAACATTTTATTCACACATATATCATAAAATGATAAGCATATAAACATATATTTTAAGAGTTTAATTAGTATACACCATCAATCAATCAATCAAACAAAAATACACCCGTTAACAAATTTTGAGAATAAAATTTGTTAACGGGTGTGTTTGAGTATGAGTGACTTCTAAAGTAGTTGAGATAAAGTCAAACATTTTTTATGATGTGTCACTCTATAATTGGTTGACATAGTTAAAAGTCTTTTACTATATAAATTAAATCTATATTTAAAATTAAGAACAATTGCCTGAATATATACCTTTTTTTTTTAATTTGAAAATAATGTATTTACACTTGTATATCGTAACATTGAATTACAGTTGTTTTACACTTGTATACCGTAAAAATACTTAAAAGAACAATTGCCTAAATATACATTTTTATGAAATAAATTCATGAACATGCAATTGCCCAGCTCAACAATAAAAAAGTTTAGAAAAAAACATTGTAAGCGCAGTAAAAAAAGGGGACTACAAAAAAATGGGGTCAAAAAATAAAAATATCAAAAGTAAATTCATTCAAGTTGAGGGACCTTATAATAAATATAGTATAACTATCAAATAACATGTCCTAAAGGTTAAAGGTAAATAATCTTAACCATTCAATATTTTTATCATTAAATTAATGGTTAAAAAGGCTCTTTCTCATGATGAGAAAGTTTTTCTCCTTTCCCATTTTAAATGCAACCGACACTAAGAGACTCTACAACCAATTTAACATGAAGCTCAAAAACATCATTCATAAAATCCAACCCACTTGTACACAAAAACTATCTATCATATGGAGTAGTACATTAGAATTAATTAGCCTGAAGCATGCCATCAAGATTAATTTGTTTGAGTGATTGAACAAGAGTAGTGAGATGGTGGTAAGAAGATCCACCTTGTTGAACAGCTTTACAAGCTATTTCTTGCAATTCTTTGGCTCGTTTTCTTATCACTGAACCCTCCATCACTTTTCTTACAGCTTTCTCAATTTGTTCCTTACTCACCACCTTGTTCCTCGCACCAAAGGGTGACAAGCTCCACTCCCACACACCTACTTCCACCCCAATTCCATGCACCTCAGTCACCAACCTCTCATTGAAAAACTGGTCACTAAACCTGGGCATTCAAAAAATAAACTATTAAGTACTTTATTAGATTAATTAATATTTGAAGAACCATCCAAACTAGTACGTAAGTTAAATATTATAATATTTCAATCACAATTTAACATATGCATTATATATATATTCAATAGAAAAAATTGTATAATTATGAAACTAGTACTTAATTCATATAGCACATTATAATTTATTTATTTATTTTCGCCCATAGACGGAATGACAAATACTACTTCAAACTTGAAACGCATTATAATTATAATTATGAAACAACACATACAAATAACATTCTACATCTACTTACCTAGGCATAGTGATCATGGGCACCCCAGCACAGATTGCCTCTGCCACAGAATTCCAGCCACAATGTGTTAAGAATCCTCCAATTGCTCTATGATTCAAGATCAACTTTTGTGGGGCCCATCCTCTCACCATCTTCCCTTTCTTAAAACCCTCTTTTGGTACACAAAACTCTTCATCATCTTCAGGAACAACCCACAGAAACTCATATCCAGAGCCTTCAATCCCACTTGCCATCTCCAAATATTGCTCCTTGTTAAGACGACATAGACTCCCAAAACATATATAGACCACTGAGTTAGGTTCCTTCGAGTTGAGCCAACTCAAACACTCATGATCATTATCATGATTTCCATATGAATCTGGTTTAGTCCAATGATTCTTTAAGCCTAAAACAAAATTTAAAGTCATCCATTTATAAAACTAAAAATAAACAAATTTAAAGGTATTTAGGGCCCGTTTGGATCGACTTATTTGAGTTTGAGCTTATCTACTGACATAAGCACTTATGAGACTGTTTGGGATAGCTTATGAAAACAGCTTATGACATGTTCATAATTTATGAAAATAGCTTTTAGCTTATAAAAAAATAGTTTAACATTATTTTATCCTATATTATAAAAACAGCTTATACATAAGCTCTTATACGACAAACACTTATGTCATAAGCAGTTAATTAAGTTGTTTATCTAATCGGACAGTTAGACTACCACAGCTTTAACTAACGTAAGTAAACAATCCCCAGCCCCATCATTATACTAAGGAAAAAAATTAAAAAAGTAAATTTGAAGTAAAAAAAAATAAAGGCTAAAACAAGTTACTTTACCCGCTTCTCCATTGGACCGGCTGTGAGGTGGATATCCATATCCATTATTCTTGATTTCGTGATCGTGACATTCCAATTCGACCATGAGTGAAGAGATCCCAACGTGCCAAACTTTAACACCCGTGAGCTTCTGGTAATACTCAATGTACTCTTCTTCAACCTCAGCAAATGAATTAACAATGATACCATGTTTTTTCCCATTATGTTTTGCTTGTGAAAAAGGGCATGCAAGTGTCTCAAATCCATAAGAAGGATTCACAGGAAGTGTAATACCCTGTGGAAAATCATCACCAAGCAGATTAAAAGAATCAGATGAATTATTATTATTATTATTACTAATGGCTTCGACAATACAAGCAACAAAAATAGGCATAGGATTAAAGGGTAAAACGGTAATTCCAATTTCATCAAGGTAAGAAAAATCATGCGAGAACATGATGTCGGGAATAAAAACAGAAGGAGGGTTTTGTTTCAAAAAGGTTTCGATCTGAGGTAACAAGAGGTGAGTGGCAATGTAAATTTTGCGAGAGGTTTCTGGATCTTTTGCGGAAGAGAGATTTTCTAGGTTAGGTTGGAGGTTAAGTTGGTTAGAAGGGAAGTTTAATTTGTGAATATTGTTGTGAAAGTGTTTTGGGATGTGTTTAGTGTTTGAAGGAGTGGTGATTATGGTTATTTCTTCACCTCTTGTTGCGAAAATTTGAGCTAAGTTAAGCATTGGGTTCATGTGACCTGGTGTAGGAAAAGGGAGAAAGTAGATTTTGAGAGGGGGGGATTGTTGTTCCATCTTTAGATTTCTGATGAGTTTGTTTGTTGCAAATGTTTTTTCGTTTATGATGATGACTCAGTACTAGCTCTCCGGTAGTATATAAACAAAAAATAACTTTTTAAGTTTATTGAAAAATTGATGTGTCTGAAACATTAAGTCTAGATATATGGAATGAATTAAAAGATTGTTTTTTTACCTTATAAGTCTAGATAAATCAATTTTTTAATTAATTTAAAAAATTATTTATTGCTTTTATACCATTCGAGAGAGTGTGACACAACTGTAAAGTTCCAATAAAAGTATTTTTTGTCTTCTTTAGTGTTCTGGCACCTTCTTCTTTTTTCTAAACAGATGTTGCAAGTTGTAAGAATAAAATGCATCGTGTCACTTGTTAGAATGACTCACTGAGCCACCGCATCCTCTTCCAACGTTCAATAGTGTGCCGTGGGCGTGGCAATGGTCGACTGCTAAGACATTTGGGAAAATTGACACTTGACATAGGTTTTGTTTGGCCAAAAATAGTAGATAGTGGATAAGTTAAGTTATAGTAAGGCTCTATTTGGTAAAAAGTAGCGGCTAGTGGATGATGGATAATGGATAACTGGATGAAATATCGGATAATGGATGAAATTAACAATTGATGTGTTTTGTAAACTAATAGGGTTGAATCCAATTGATAAATGTAAAATGACATAAAAAGATATATATATTTAATTCATGATTACATTTATTTAATAAGGAAAAATAAGAAATTTAAGAAAAATAACAAGGGTAAAAATGCAAAAAAAGTGAGACGCTATCCGCTATCCGCTAGCGTTTTTTGAAACGCTACTTGAAGTAGCGTTTGAAAAAACGCTAAACGCTACCCGAAAAATGCTACACGCTAGTGCTTACCAAACACGTGTACTCTTCACCCGCTAGTTTCATCCGCTACTTTCATCCGCTATCCGCTAGCGGATGAGACGCGCCAAACAGAGCCTAAATGAGGTAGCGGATTGAATTTAAAGTGTTTAGTAAAATTAGCGGTTGAAGTAATTTACAAAAATAAAATTACGTAAATAGACATTTGTAATTAATGCTTACAAATGAGAGAGAGTTCATTAATTGATAATAAGTGAGGAGTTTAATTAAAGTAATGAGGGTAAGTTGGAGAAAAAAATAAGACGTCGTAAGCTACAAGCTCAAACGCTATTTCAAATAGTGTTTCAAAAACGATATAAACTAATGGAAAAATGCTAAAAACTAGGTGTGTTAAACACTTACAACTAGCGGATCCGTTATAAACTATCCACTATAAGCTAGTGAATGAGCATTGTTAAACCGAGTCATAATTGAAGGTAAAATTGTAACTTAACCACTAAAAGACAAAATATGACAACTTTTTTCTTTTTGCTTTTTTTTTTTTTTTTTTTCCTCTCTCTCTCACCTTTCTACTTTTTCTTATTTGTTTCTTTTACCTCCCAATTTCTTCTAATGTCTCATCTTTCCTCTCTCTTTTTTCTTTCTTTTTCTTTATTTCTTTATCTTCTCTCTTTATTTACTCTCTTCTTTATCCTCTCTTATTTCTCCATCTATATTTTTTCTTTTTGGCAAATATTTTCTTTCAAATTAATTTTTATGGATTTTTTCATACAGATTTAAATTTATTAATTTTTTCACATTTCATCAAAACATTCAATCCAATTTCACACACACACACACATGAAATTTGGGTCATCTAATATAGACTATGTCTAAAGGTGGACCCTCCTATTTTTAGAAAGTTTTAATAAAATATTGTTTTTATTATGGAGACCAAAAAGACAAAATATAGATGGATAATATCTACTTTTTGCAATAATATAAATATTATAGCAATAATATGTAATTGTTATTTTCCTCATTTACTCAAATTATTTTTTATGGATTTTTTCATACAGATTTAAATTATTTTTTTACCATTGCAAATAAAGTATTCTCATTACTCTTGATTTCTTACGGAGAAATCATGTTTTATTTGGAATTAACTTTTATGGGTTTTTTCATACTGATTTGATATTTTTAATTTTCCCTTATTTGCAGATAACAATTTGTTACTCAAAATTTAGATTTACTATTTTGTCAAATAAAAGAAAAAGAGAAGTTTATATTTACTCAATATTTATTACTCAAAACGAAGAATGAGGATCATTTTATACTAGTTCTTTTTTATACTTTTGTATTAACAATATCTATTTTTATAAATAAGTATTTAACTTTTTGTTTTTGTGTCTCAACGGTTAACAATTACATATTATTTCTATAATATTTTTGTTTTATGACTTTTGATCTTTTTTATGACTTTTAATAATCACTTTTACTATTTTGCATTCATGAATACTTTTATTTTTTTAATAATCTATTAGGAGTCTTGACATGAAAATGTTAGTTGCTTGAAATAAATTATTTTTATATTTTGTTTTTTATTTTCATCGGGGAAACGTTAGATATTATTGTTAAATGTTCGTATTATTTATTCTCGATGGCGAAACATTACACGTCAGTATACAAATACTTTATATTTTATTTCCACAACTGTCTTTTAAATTTTATAAATGATAATTCTACTTTTGAGTCTCGACAAGAAACAATTACACATTACTGATATAATTATTTTTATATTATAACTTCACAAATATCTTTACAATTTTCATACAACTGTGTCATTATAACATGTTCTTAGCTCTAATTTCTACTCTCACAACTAGAATTTCTATTTTATCTATTGTTAATTTTTTCCCATTGCAAATAAAGTATTCTCATTACTCTTGATTTCTTACGGAGAAATCATACTTTATTTGGAATTAATTTTTATGGGTTATTTTCATACTGATTTGATATTTCTAACTTTCGCTCATTTGCAGATAACAATTTATTACTCAAAATTTAGAATTACTATTTTGTCGAATAAGAGAAAAACATAAATTTATATTTACTCAAAATTTGCTACTCAAAATGAAGAATGAGGGTCTTTTTATACTAATTTTTTTTTGTATTTTTGTATTTATTTATTTTTGACAAGAACAAACTTAATTCATTTCATTAACCGGAATTGTTTGAATACAGGTTGGAATCAAATCAAAAACGTGGGAACTAGCAAACAATCTTGATGCCTGTGCTAAGGTATGAGCAACAAGATTAGCTTGTCTTCGGATATAGCTAACCTTAAAGCTAGGAAAAAGTAGTAAACAATTACGGCAATACAATAAAATAGTATCAAACTCGGTATTCGGCAGAGACTCTACCTTCAAGCCATTTACAACTAGAGCACAATCCAGTTCAATGGAAACAGAAGATAGCTCCAAAGCCTCCAACCAAGTTAATGTTTCCTTTAGACCAATTGTCTCCGCTTCTTGTGGTGTAGGGACTCAAGGAAATTCCAATACCATATTTGTTTTCTTTCGCAAAAATCGCCGCATCAACGTTGAATTTTAAGGAACCATCAACGATTTTAGTCCAATGTTGCGCCCTCGGAACCTGCTGGACCGAACCAGCAGCAGTGTGGCGCGGATGCTGTCACGCACCACACCAGCTATCCAGCATGTCCTGCGCGCTATGAAGTACTTGCGCAACTGACTGCAGTACCCCATCCCTAAACCAGTCGTTTATAAAACTAAAAACAAACAGAAATTTAATGGTATTTACCTCTAAATACCTCTAAATAAGTCTAAATACCTCTAAATAAGTGGAAGTGGCGGTTATTGGAGGATCACAATGCTTGTTGGAGAGGCTTATTGAGCCATAGATATGGTGATTTATCTAATTTCATGACCAATGAAGGGTTGAGGGAGAATAGGCAAGTTTCTTTGTGGTGGCGCGACCTTCTTCTTATTGGAGAGGTTTTGATCAGAAGAGGGTGGATTAATGGTTGTATTCGTAGGTGTTTAGGGGAAGGAATTGAGGTCCTTTTCTGGAAATATCATTGGCTCGGCTGTGAGACTTTATCCAGTGCTTTTCCTCACCTCTTTGCAGGTTATGATGACCAAAACATGATCGTGGCAGCTGCTGGTCATTGGGAACACGATAGTTGGGTTTGGGACTTTGGAAACAGTGACTTTAGTTCAACACAGCAGCGGGATGACACAAGCATTTTGAAGGATATTTTACGGAACATATCTCGGGTTCGTGGTAGGTCTGATTGCTGGAAATGGATTGTAGACTCAAACAAATCTTTCTCAGTGAAATCATTTTACGATTTTATTATGCAAACAATTGTAGCTGCAGATATTGTGTTGTCTACTGCTGAAACAAACACAATTGAGATGGTCCCTGACCCTCTCAGTAATGCTGGGACTAATAGGGCCTTAGGTGCAGCGCAACAACCAGGGTTGGACTTGGGCCTGTGCGGGTTGTGCTACCGCACAGGGCCCAAGCCCAATATCATTTTTTGAGGGCCCCCAGTTTTGTTTTTAACCTTAATATTATGTTATATCAAAGTAAATGGAAACTTGACGACTGAAACTGCTACGGTAGCTCAGTGATTGGCGCTCGCTCTAACCTTAGAAAGGTCCTTGGTTCGACACTTGCCAACTCCATCTTTGTGTTTTTGAAAGAATATTAATTTGATTAAAATTATTTTTTAAAATGGCGGAAGTAAGGATCAAACCCGTGTCTAGGTACATGTATTAGCATGGACTCACCACTAAGCTACAACAACTATTTAGTATAGAATTCGTTAATATGAATTTAGTAGTATACTAGGATGCTGTATAGACTTTATAGAACTATTCTTTCTCTCTTGATTTTTTATTTGTTTATTTCTAGAATTAGTACTCACTAGTCTTGCGACCCGTCCGATGGACGGGTTGACTAACAATTTGTTAAAGAGACCTAAGCATAAAAACAACAATAAATAACAACATCAAACAAAATCTAAGTATTTTTTTTTACTAAACAAATTCTAAGTATTAGAAAGACATCACATTTAAAGACAAAAGTCACACATATTAGATCAAGTCATAACACAAAGAGCTTAAACTTGGAGCATAAACAACAGCCTAATCACACATATTAGATGAAGTCATAACACAATCAATTTAAAGTTGTAAAATAAACAACAACCTAAAATAAGATTATTCATATTCATTAAATGTAACCATAAAAACATAACCCATAATACCGTCTTACCGGTTCGAGGGATTATTCTCTAGAGTTGCGCGTAGAGGATGCCCAGTTTATACCAAAAATATGTACACATGAAAACTTAACTCATAATTAAAGAGAAAAGAAGACACCATAATTAAAGAGTGAAACACGTACGTAGGTCTCATGCAGAGATTGATTTAAAAGTAAATATCAATTTAATTATGCTTCTAATACTTCTTGATGCGAAATTATCTAAATAAAGAAGAAAATACTAATTTGGACATGTAATTTTTTCAAGATTCTAAAGTACCCCAAAACACACTGCCTACAATCACACTTTATAAATTTTGCCATCAAATAGATTATTGACGAACGAAGTATTTCAATAGTTAAAAAAATTTCTGAGTACTAAAGTAACCCAAAACACACTGTCTAACATTTCACATTACGTGTTTTGCTACAAAATAATCTTGTCCTCATCAAGTACATTAAAACACACTATTTAGCATCCCACTTTAAAATATAAAAATATAAAAAAAAATGTAGATTAGTCATCGGTAAAACTCTGTTGGGAGGATATAATCACACACGCCGACAAAACCAAGTACCCATGGCCAGCCAATTTCCCCGGTGTATATTAGTAATCGATAAAGCCGATGAAAACTACACACTAATGAGATGGTAACAAAAAAATAAAAGAAAGGAGAAAAAAAAGCCAAAGTGAAAAAAAAAGCCAATTGGCCAAAAAATTGGAAGCCAATTGACCAAAAAATCTTTCCCCCCAAATTTAACATGCATGCCAAGCCGCATACATGTTTTAGATATTTTCCTTGTCACTATAGCGAAATAGTTGGGTATCTATACCCAAATGACATGCCTTAACCTAATTAGTCCATGTGTCAAGTATTTTCCATAAACACTACGACCATCCGATGGACGGGTTGACTAACAATTTGTTAAAGAGTAAACCTCTAAAGAAAAGAAGAGAACAACAGTAAATAATAACGCTTATCTAAATAAAACAGTAAATAACAACATCAAACAAAATCTAAGTATTTTTTTGACTAAACAAATTCTAAGTATTAGAAGGACATCACATTTAAAGACAAAAGTCACACATATTAGATCAAGTCATAACACAAACAGTTTAAAGTTGGAGCATAAACAACAGCCTAATCACACAGATTAGATGAAGTCATAACAAAATCAGTTAAAAGTTGTAAAATAAAAAACAACCTATAATAACATTATCCATATTCATCAAATGTAACCATAAAAACTTAACTTGTAATACCATCTTACCTGTTTGAGGGATTAGTCTCTATAGTTGCGGGTAGAGGATACCCAGTTTATATCAAAAAAATGTACATATGAAAACTTAACTCATAATTAAAGAGAAAAGAAGACAACATAATTAAAAAGTGAAACACGTACGTAGGTCTCATGCAGAGATTGATTTAAAAGTAAATATCAATTTAATTATACTTCTAATACTTATTGATGCGAAATTATCTAAATAAATAAGAAAATACCAATTTGGACATCTAATTTTTTTTCAATATTCTAAAGTACCCCAAAACACACTGCCTAGAATCACACTTTATGTATTTTGCTACCAAATTATTTTCATCAAATAGATTATTGGCAAACGAAGTGTTTCAATAGTAAAAAATTTCTGAATACTAAAGTAACCCAAAATACAGTATCTAACATTTCGCGTTACGTGTTTTGCTACAAAATAATATTGTCCCCATCAAGTACACTAAAGCACACTATTTAGCATCCCACTTTAAAATATAAAAATATATTAAAAAATGTAGATTAGTCATCGGTAAAACTTTGTTGGGAGGATATAACCACACACACCGAGAAAACCGAGTACTCGTGGTCAGCCAACTTCTCCAGTGTACATTAGTAATCATTAAAGCCCATGAAAACTCCACACTAATGAGATGGTAACAAAAAAAGTAAAAGAAATGAAACAAAAAAAAAGCCAAAGTGAAAGAAAAAAAAACCAATTGACTCCGATGGACCGGTTGTCTAACTATTGATTAAATGAATTACTTTTAAACAAAAACAACAGTAAATAATAATATCAAACAAATTCTAAGTATTAGAAAGACATCACAATCAAAGATAAAAGTCACACATATTAGATCAAGTAATAACACAAACAACTTAAAGTTGGAGCAAAAACAACAGCTTAATCACACATATTAGATCAAGTTATAACACAAACAGCTTAAAAGTTGTAAGATAAACAACAATCCATCAAGAATGACTATTCTGCGTTAGTTTGCTCTTGTTGATAGATCCGTCCTGAGCCAGTTGTAGGATTCTGTCGATCATGCACGGTTTGATTAAAACTAAACACAAATTTAAGAATGTTTCTAATACTTGTTGATGCGAAATTATCTAAATAAAGAAGAAAATACCAATTTGAACATGTAATTTTTTTTTATTCTAAAGTACACCAAAACACGGCCTAGAATCACACTTTATGTGTTTTGTCATGAACTTAAATAGTTTTCCACCAAAAATTTGCACATTTAAACATCTAAAAATTTTCAAGACTGTAAAGTACCCCTTAAAATATAAAAAATTAAAATAAAAAAAGAAAACCTACAAATATAAAAAAAATAACTTTGGATGTGGTAAAAACTCTGTTGGGACGGAAGACTTGTGGTTAGCCAGACTCCCCAGCGTAGATTAGTCATCGACAAAGACAATGAAAATTACGTACCAATGACATGGTAAAAAAAGAAGAAGGAAATAACAAAAAAAAATAGAAGCAAGAAACAAAAAATAAAGTGAAACAAAGAAGAAAGAAGAGAAAAAAAAAAGCAACCAAAAAAATGAACCAAAAAAAAATCTTGCCATAGACCAAAAAATCTTTCCCACCAAAATCCAAATCAATTTATAATGCATGTCAAGCCAAATAAAGTATAAGATTACATGTTTCGAACTCCACTTAGGGTGACTGATAAAAAAAAAACTCCACTTAAGGTGGATATGCCTAAAATGTAATTTATTTTAAATATAATTATTTCAAAATTTAGGGGCCCTAAAATAATTAGTTATATATATGATCGTACCTGACTAATAGAGATTGAATCGCCATTCGCTTTGTTACTGGCGGTCATTTGTGGGAAAGATCTGGACCGGTCTTGAATGCCCTCGGGTGGTACCTGCAAATACACTCTGACGCTCTAGTCAGAGGTGTGCTATCGGGCAGGATTCACAAAGGGTAGATAACGTGCTGATCTCATCAGAGATGAGGGGGGTATTTATACCACTGGGGGCGCCCTGGCCGTTGCGTAAACTTCGTCCGGTCCCCGAGAATTGTGCCCTAAGCGACGTGCTTGGGCATTTAGTTGATTGGGCCGCCCACTTCGATGTTATCTCCTCGATATTGCTAATACACCCTTAACAATATATATATATATATATATATATATATATATATATATATATATATATATATATATATATATATATATATATATATATATATATATTAAGAACAAACCGTCACACATATTCTTTTTTTTAGGAAAGTATTTATCAATTTTTGGTATTCACTATGGCCATTATATTATTTTATATTTTATAAAAATGTACTATTTTTCTTATAAAGAGAAACTTAATGCATTAATTTTTCACGAGTTTAATTTTAGCAAATTAAGTTTAACATGTATGCAATTTATAGGTCCTAAGAGTTTAGAATTTTTTTAATCGAGACCGAGTTGATGGTCATGCGGTTCAACAAGCTATCCCAAGCTCTGCCTAAGTCCATTCATCGTTTGAAAATTACTATACCACATTTAAAGTTTTATTTAGATGTTATTTAAAATTTAAATAAAGTAATTTGAGAATTTGGTGATTAATTCGAAAAAAGTATATTAGGGGCCCAATTTTTAAAACTTGCACAGGGCCTCCAAATTATTTGAGACGGCCCTGGCAACAACACCAACAGCCAATGCATATTTCACCAGAGCGCATTTTCTCGCACTGTTAGAATAAGCTCGGTGGTCGCTCTTGAATTGCAACAAAGAGATGCCCATTTCGCATAATCGTTGGAACTGCATCAGATCAGGTAGTTTTTGAGCATGTTTTGGTAACTCTTACAGCTGATGCTGCGATCTACAATTCAATTTGGAAGACCAAAGTTCCGTCAAAGATTAGCATTTTTGGGTGGAGGATTTTTTTCAAATTGTCTTCCAACGCGTGCTTTGTTGTTACGTCGTCACATTATCACGGATGAGGGAGCTGCTGCGTGTGTTTTCTGTGGCCAGCATCGAGAAAACTCGTTCCATCTTTTTTGTTCTTGTTCAGTGGCTGTGGGAGTGTGGAATAAGGTGGGTGTTTGGATCGGATTAGAACACGTCCTAGGTACAAATATAGTGGATCATTACCTTTCTTTTGGCTCACATTTTTCAGGCAAACAAGTCCAAAAATCCCGATATATCATTTGGCTTGCAAATTGTTGGAGTATTTGGATTGCTAGAAATAATTTGTTGTTCAAAGGGGAGGAGCCTAATGTAATTTCTATAGTGTTCAACATTAAAAGTATTTCTTGGCAATGGTTCATCTATGGGGTGGGTAGTGCTTCGAACTATTCGATTGCTTCTTGGTGGCACAACGTCGCTTTGTGTATAAACAACATGTAATTTGCCATCTGTGCACATCTAATGCCTTTTCTAATACATCAATTACTTATCGAAAAAAAAGTCTAAATACCTCTAAACGTATTTTTTTTTAAAATACCAATCGTATATATGTTTTTGAACATATATACGATTCTTAAAAACTTAGGCATCGTATATACTGTCTTAGTACGTAAATACGATTGGAATTTTAGAAGGTCACTCATATATACGTTTTGTGGGGGTATATACGATCCTGTAATATACAGAGTCGTATATACCTCCACCAAACGTATATACGATCCCCATGAATTTACTTAATTTTTTTAAAAATATTTGTTTTTAATTTTAACGGTTGTGATTTGATTAACGGTGTAGATATGCTAAACACGTGTAATTACAAAAACGTGGTACAATAATAATTACAAGTGCAATAAAAATACGAAACACGTGTGAATCTATAAATTGCCAGAATCATTTTGAGTAGTGTATATAGTTCAAAATACTCAGAATCGTTAACACGTGACGTTGTTATACGTCGAGAGAATAATTTAGGCTAGAAAAATCGGTTTTCGGGCAACCTACTCCGATTGTAATGAAACCACAACCATTAAATCCGAAAAAAATCAAGGATCATGACACCCCTAGAAGGGACTTCTAATGGGATAAATGGCTCAAAATCCCAAATTCTATCGTTTACTATTTCTTATTAACTTTTTTAATTTTTCATTGTCTCCAAAAAATCTAAAAAAATTTGCATAGTCTTATTTTGGTTTTGTTAGAATTTTAGTGGTGTTTTTATAATTTTTGGATTAGTTTTGACTCTTTAGCGAATTTTTAGTAGCCTTTTTGTAACATTTTTGTAAAAATTTAAATAAAATACAAATTTTTTTACATACAAATCGTATATACATTGGTGGGGGTATATACGACTTTGAATATATGTAGGGTCGTATATACCCCCACAACACATATATACGATACCCCCAAAATTGTATTGTCGTATATACGATGCCCTTATTTGTGTGGGTCATATATATGTTCCAAAACATATATACGATTGATATTTTTTATTTTAAAAAAATGTTTTTTAAGGGTATTTTGGGGTTTTCAGTTTTATGTGGGGTAGATGGGTATAAGGTGGGTGTATAAAAAAAGGACCCATGCACTTATTAGTATTCTTTAGTTTGCCAACTGAGCTACCTAATTTGGGTTTATCGGTGTGTAAATTGTAGGCGCATGCTTCTTAGAACCCCCTAGCTACTCACTAGAACCCCCCTTTTTTTGAAATCGCGCACGGTTCAGACCTGCAGAGGTCGAACACGCGCGTTCAGGCGTGGGCCGAACCATATGGTTCGACCTACCGTGCGCCGAACTAAGTAAAATAAGGGGTCTCTATATTGAGTTGGTTCGCCGCTCGCAGCGAAACGAGATCGGATTTACGTTATCCGAACCCACCGATACACAAAATCTGCGACTGCAGTTTTTAACTAGTTTGTGTGATTTTTTCCAAAATTTGTAGGTTTGAAGATGGATGAAACTGGCCCGCTATCCCTATCACTAGCTAATTCAATTGTTGTTGATCATTCTAGTTCATTCCAAACTGAACAAGTCTTTGCTAGTCGTGATGATTTGTTGAATTATGTTCTATTCTGCTTCTTGCATACTTTGGGACGGTTTCGGATAACAGGGCGAGGTCGGGATCCCCAAATGATGTTCGGTCTGTTTGTCGTACACTTGTGATGATTTGTTGAATTTTGTTGTTTCCCATGATGAAGACGAGACGGGATCCCCAAATGATGAGCTTAATTTGAAGATTGAATTTGAGGCTATACAACAGACATTTGATGCCGCTGATTCTGCTGGTAAAGTAATGATAAAGCAAAAAGCACATGAGTTGGCATTTCCGGACACTACTTCCACGTGTCCACCTCCGGAACGAGTCACTACAAAGGGTGCACCTAAGAAGGATAAGGGAAAGAAAAAGGGTGCACCTAACAAGAACGATGAATTTTCAACAAAGCGAGACCCATCATTTTGGGAACATGTTGATAATCATTTTGATTCACAACAAGAAAGCACCTCCGCTGCTGCTCAGTCACGCAAACGGCATACTCCACCGGTGTCAAATTCATCAACTCCACGACAGAGTACAAGTTCCACCCCAAGTACCTTTCCGGTACCTAAAGGTGGAGCTCCTAAACCTACAAAAATGGCAAAAAGTGGAGTTCCTACACCGCCATTACCAAAGAAGTTTGATCCTACTCTCTCACAAATCTAGCAACCAAGCCAAACAACAAGTTTCAACCTCACACTCACTCAAATTCAGGGACTAACACTAAACCCAACCCCTCACAGAGTCAAACAGGTTCGTATTTCATAAAACCGAACAGTACAAAACGTAGGATTCGATGGAGGTCCAATCAAACCATCTATTTTTGCATTGTTCATTGCAGGTCCAGTCGAACCTGTTCGATTAGCCGTACACCGATTCGTCAGTCACATGTTTTTCACGTGAGGACATTTTGGGATTAAACTGGTTTTGGGGGTGTCTAGTATGAGGGGGGTTTGTAGGAAGCATGGGCAAATTGTATTGGTTGAATTCCCGTAATTATTTTAACACCTATGATAAATCTAATTTGCACCCCTTCCACACACGATCATCTCTTATTTCTCTCTCAAAATTCATTAATAATATAACCCTACAGCTCTACTTCACCGCTTTCCTCGACGCCGGTTTCGTCCACTCTGCTCTCTTTCGATTGTCGACCGAATGCGCTGAGGTCGCATCCTTTGCTTTCCTCCGATCGACAACTGTTGCAGATCTTCCTTTTGTCTCTGATTCCGTCGCAGCCCTGCTACGACCCGCGATTACCACGTGTCCACGCGGCCGCTGCTTCTTCTTTCATCTGTTTCTTGTTGCTTGTGAGTCTCACCAATCACCTATCTCTCTCTATTTCCCCCGATTCTCCTCAAACCTAATGCCAACATTTCATTTCCTTTTTTGACTCTCGCTAATTCACTACTGTTTTGTGAGATTGCTTCTGTTAAATGTAATTGCTTTGCGGCTGATGCTATTGTTAAATTGATCCTTTGAATGACTCGTTATATTGTTGCTTAGAGGGAATAAATTGAATGTGGTGCCAACCAAATTCTAGTGTGCTGATTTGCAGACGAACTGTCATCGTTTTTGTTTTTGACTTCCGTTGATAGTTTGATATCATTATGCTTATTCTCAGTTTAGTTGCTACAAATATCATAACTTGTTTTTAACTATTTATATGTTTTATTTACTTCATTTCTTTTCTCATCGCATCTTATTTATATGACAACCAAGTGAAAAATGAAAATGGATGCCCCCCACTTTGCAAGACTATTTTGTGCGTCTAGTGACTTATATTGAGAAATAAGTGTTTATGATTATTGATAATTTTTCAAAACATGAAGTCAGTAGAGGATAATTATAAGCATATATCTAATTTTTTTTATTAAAGATCTTAAGATTTTATATTAAGTTAAATAGTTTGACCCCACTGACGTAAAGACGTAGGTCCTGGATATGCCACTGATTGAGTTCGTAGCAACGTAGGTTTTAGGTAGTAGAGTTTGTGCCTGAGCTGAGACATCCAAATGATGCTGGGAGATTGCGCAAGGGCTTTGAGTTGTGTTAAACTATGAAATGAATTTCATGGTGATCCCACCTGATGGAAGTGTAAATTGTTTACTTCAGTTGTCATGGATGACTGGTTTCTTCTTGAATCAAGTTTCAATTGATGAATTTTGTTAATATGGTATATCCTTATAGTTTTATGACTGGAGATTGGATGGTATACTGTACTGGTTGTTAACTAGTTGTAACATATAAAGGCAATATAAGCATTTTGAGTGCATTTTCTATCTGATAGCTGTATGTTACGAATTGAATTTTATGAACAGAAGCAGATTCAATGAGTTTGTATATTTTATTTTGATATTTGATTTCCAATTAGTAATACGTACTGATGTTTAGAAAGCCTTTTTTCTTTTTTGGTTTTTTGGGTAAAACAATATAAGTTTTTTTTTTTTTCATTTTTAAGACTCAATATTTTCAATGTCTTAGATCCATGGTGGGTCTTATACTTTGTATTAGATTAGTTGGGAAATATAAATTTAATTGCTGGAAGTTTTGCTTCTAAATGCCAAATGATGCTGGGAGACTGCGCAAGGGCTTTTAGTCAACTATCATATCGGTTGTTGACAATGAAATGAATTTCATGGAGATCCCATCTGATGGCAATGGCTTTTACTTGACAAATATTTGTTTTTGAAGAGTTCAGTTGCATCATACCATAAGTGTTAGGCTTTGCTTCATTGCTGGAGATAGGAAGTATTTGTGAGATAACATAGACCTTTGTCAGAAATTATATTATATGTGGAAATGTCCATATTAGGACGTTTGAGTCAGCTCCTTTAAATCATGTTTAAGGTTACATGAGCATTCATAAAATGTCTCGTGTATGTTGGACATTTATCTTATGTCTTGAACGTAGAAATACATGATCATAACCAATTGTTTTTCCTGTTTATTTGTATTTTTTGCCATATTCTTATGGTTGCCGACCTTATTGACAGAAATGGTATGGTAGCAACAATCTTTTGCTTAAGCTAGGTGGTCACTAAGGATTTTGTTGTTATTGAGATGCTTTTGTGATGTTTGCTTACTTCATATCAGGATTGGTGTTTTGGTGTTTTGTTTCTTATAAAAAACCGTAACCCCTGTATATGCTCTTCTATGGTCTTGGTGATTTGGTGTTTTGTTTCTTATTAAAAAGACCCGAGGTAGTATTTAGTAAAACCTAACTGTAACTTGCTGCTCCTACTTTTCAGGAAGCCTTTTATTTGGGTCAAGCTTTATTGTGTCTTTTTTTTTTTCATTTTTAAAAAAATTCAATGCAGTTTAAGGTTTGAAATTTTTAGTGTCTTAGATTTGTGGAGACATTGGTGAGTCTTTGTATCAGATCAATTGAGAAATATGAATCTAAACCGGTTGAATGTACTGTTTTTATATTCTCCTCTTCCCTCTACTGTTGTGTTGTGTTGTGTGTGTGCTGTTTTTATGTCTGTCTCTTTCTCTATTGTTTATTCTGGTTCTCCCCCGCCCCCTCCCATTTCATGTTGCGCACCCACCCACACATATTTTATGTTTTGTCATGAAGCATTTACATGTAAAACATCTTTTACTTTTTATATATACTAATTTATACACAAACATTCATATTATTCATCTAGTTTCAGATTGATAAATGAAGCATATTGTAAAGATTTTGACGTTGGTGATTGCCATCACTGCTTTATGGGTTGGCCTTCTACAAACTTCTATGATTCCACGAAGTCACACATGGCTGGTAGATATCTTGTCATCATATGCTTTATTTTTAATTTTTTGTTCTTTATTTGGTTTTTGGTACACGGTTGTTTTGGGGAGGAATGGTTTTCTGTTTTCAAAGCTAGGGCACGTCATGTGCCTAGGAAGGGGTGCATGTAGAGAGTCTACCAAGGAGGATAAATGGAGGATGGATTCAAAGCTAAGCCTTACAAGCAAAGTTCATTGATTTTTTCCAGCTTAACCTAACCTTTTGATGCATCTTTATAAATTTTTTTGAGAGAATTATAGTCCACATAATGCTGACATTCTGTCCTCTGTGCAGCTACCAATCTATTTTGTTGTGTCTTTAGGATGTTATGGTCTATTAATGGTTGGAGTTGGTCTGATGAATTTCCCTACCTGCCCTCAAGAAGCCCTATTGTTGCAGAAGGTATTTTCTACTTCTGTTCATTAAAGATTGTGTTGTTATATAATTAATTCAATGATGTGTGCTTTTATAGTCCTACTTCCTATAGAACATGGATGTTCAGTGATGTGTGCATGTTAGGCACCTAGCCTAACGTTGACCGAAAATATGCAATTGAAAGCCTGGGAATGTAGATTAACGAAAGGAGAAAGAGAAAGGAGATGGAATGTTATTGATATGAAATCAGGAATACAATTTGGAGAGGTAAGGATCCCCATCCTCCCTTTAACCCTGGACTCAGACCTAACCTAAGGCCACTACTAAACTTTAGTTAAATGATGAATGATAAGAGATACTCTAAAGGGGGGTGGGAGCCTTTATTTATAGGCATCCAATTACATAGGGATAGAGGGGGATAGGTAACCGCTTAGTAACTACCACCCAATTATAACCAATCCCTCTAACAACTTACGTAACCCTAACCTCCTATAACTACTTCCAACTAACATAACCCCTCTTATCAAGGGTCTAACAATACCGACCCCTTGAAAACTAGACTTGTCCTCAAGTCTGGAAGTAGTTACTGTGTTCATTTCCTTGACGTGCATCTCCCACGAACCATGAACTTTACGTTCTTCCAAATCAATTGTTTCATTCCCCCAAGTGTTTGTAGTATTAGGCACTTTCATACCATTCAATTTCACAAACCCATCCTTATATTGCTCCTCACAACTCAATAGCTTCTTCCGAACACATCCATAAGACCACTTGAAAGGGTTGAAGAGCATATTCACCGTTCCTTTTGTGGCTGTGGTTATGACAGCTAATATCCCTGACAACTTCACTATATCAATTGGAGCTGATTGCCGAAGAGTAGCTTTTATCGAGTCAATTGACAGATTTCTGAATTGGGGAGGTGCAAGTATCAAATAATGGGTCTGGCCCATTAATTGAGAAACATGACCCATTCCCTTGGAAGCCCGATCAAGTTTCACGAAGAAGAGACACTGCTCTTCAACATCGCGAAAGTGTGGCACCCCGTCGTCACTAACATTTCGCTTCTCTTCTTCCTCATCTCCACCTTCTTTCGTTTGGAGATCGTCAAAATTTCTTGTTCCTTGCGAAGCCTTATCAGTCTGTGATGTTAGCTGTTGTAGCCGACCCGATAACTGTAACGAAGGCTGAAGAGTTTCCCTTCTAAAATTTGCGATCCACGGTGGTTTCATCACAAGACACCCCATCGTTAGCGTGAGAGAACCGCCGGACGGAAAGGGTAGTGATACTCGCTTCGGCGGTCGCACCCATGAGAACGACGCAAGCATCCGTAACGGAGTCGACGAGGGAGCGTTTCTTTCCTGCACACTCGGGTCGAATTTGCACTGATTTCGGGTCGGAATTTCGAATAACATCTCTGAAAGATTTTGTGCTTGACCAACTTGGTTTAGAACACGATTCGATTCACGATTCTGGCCCATCGAATTGATGCTCTGACCCGTTACCCGAATTTCTTGATTTCCCCTTTTGGTTTCATCTCGCGGGCTTTCGACAAAACCCCGCTCGCAATCTTGGTCAATCAGTTTGCAGAGAGGAATACGAACGCCACAAGAGTACGCGAACATCACGACAGTGGAGTTGTAGACGTCGCGATTCCCACCGGGATCAAAAACATGAATCCTATGCTTTGGAAACCTTGCGAATATCAAATCGCAAACACGGTTCCCAATCAGATTCGTGCTCAACGGAAACGAAACCAAAACGCGAACCGATGTAGACGGTGGATCCAACACGCGTTCAGAGCGTCGCACAGTGTAACCGTTGTCTTTTGAAGCTCCGCCTGGGTCGAACGAGAAGGATGAGACTCTTGAAGGTTTTGTGAAGATGATCGCCTCTGGTGATGAAACTGATGTTGGTGATTGAATCTCTTCTTGGACCTTCAATTCAGAGGCAATTTCTTGCGCTGTGTTTGCCATTCTGCCACGTTCCTTTGCTTTTCGCTTTGGTGTGATTCCCCTCATCTTCAAAGCTTGTGCAATGTTTTCTTTCGACCAGATTTGTGGATTACATTTTTCTGTCTTCACCCCACGCTTCCTCTTATCAACATTTTTCTTCTTTTTGAGAACAAGAAGCAGGTTCTTGTATCTGAACTTATTAGTGAAAGCCCTTTTGAAAATTTCCCATGTAGCATTCGGATAGGCATCCCTCATAGAGATCCACCACCCATAGGTCCCTAAATTCAAAAACCATGCCGTAGCCCGAACCACTTTCCGATCTTCATTGACACCGCTGGCTTCAAAATGTCGCTCGCATTGGGTCAGCCACTTGCGGGCATCTCCCGTGCCATCGAAGATATGAGGTTTCTCTTTAAACATCGCTAGTTTCCCTTCGCAAGATCCGGCTGGCTTCCCTTCGAAATCCGGCAGGTCGGACCAATTGTTAGGCACCTAGCCTAACGTTGACCGAAAATATGCAATTGAAAGCCTGTGAATGTAGATTAACGAAAGGAGAAAGAGAAAGGAGATGGAATGTTATTGATATGAAATGAGGAATACAATTTGGAGAGGTAAGGATCCCCAATCCTCCGGCCTAACCCGGACTCCGACCTAACCTAAGGCCACTACTAAACTTTAGTTAAATGATGAATGATAAGAGATACTCTAAAGGGGGGTGGGAGCCTTTATTTATAGGCATCCAATTACATAGGGATAGAGGGGGATAGGTAACCGCTTAGTAACTACCACCCAATTATAACCAATCCCTCTAACAACTTACGTAACCCTAACCTCCTATAACTACTTCCAACTAACATAACCCCTCTTATCAAGGGTCTAACAGTGCACATGTGGAGTTTACTCTCTTCTAGAATTGTGTGTAATATATGCACTTACTCTCCCACGTTGATTTTCATGGTTTGAAGCATGGTTTGAGTCTCACTCAATTGTTCGTCAATATTCATTTACCACTAGAATTGATACTGTTTTCACCAATATCCTTTCGCCTTTCCCCCATATTGGACATTTGAGTCTGCACTAGACATAGGAAAACATTGGTGATAAGGATCCCAGTCCCCATGTATGAGTTATTCACTGCTGTTCCAATGCCAAATAGTGCTTCAATTGTAATAAATATAAATATCAACATGTATTTTATCCTCTCAAATGCTCCTTTAGGCTTTAGCTGTTAAACAATCATGAATCAGGACAAAATGATTATAGCCTAATGTTGGATCCATAATTAATACTCAGATAAGGTCTGTCTGCTGAGGACATTGTTGTGACCAGATGATTATAGCCTAATGTTTTTGGTGCATCGCTGAAAAATGTTGCTTATTATGTTGCTTCTTCTCAGGACATTGTTGAGGCCAAGGAATATTTGAAGCAAAGAGGAGTTGATGTTAGTACCAGCTGATTTTGGCTGTAGATCTTCCATGAAGTTTAAAATCAGCTGCCGGAAATTAATTACCTGACTAATTTAGAAATTGTTTAGATTTCGGCTATTTTATCATTGATTGTTTTCTTCCCTTGATGATTATTATTTTCTGTTTTTGTTGTAAGTCTATATTGTTTAGGAACACAAGAAATAAAGATGAATTAACCTGTCATGCTTTTTTCTTATCTTATTGTGACCCTTTTTCTCTTCTGATACTGCTACAGATTTGTAATTATGATTCCTTTCAATGTTAGGATTTTCTAATTTACTGTCTAATTACACGACACTATCAAGATCAGTTAGAAAACTTAAAATCTATTTGGTCTAATTCATGGCAAGTGGCAACTCAATTTTGGCCTAATTCATCCTTATAAAAAGTGATTACCGGACTAAAAGTGATTACCAGATTATAAACTCAAACTCTGATGGATTCGCGTATATGATGTTCCACAAGAGTACTAGAGAGCACGAATATTACTTTAGATTGTATATGCATAACTGCATCACAGTAGATAGTAAATAAAATCATGTGGAGCATTTAGCATTGTAAAGCCTGAAATCTGAAGTGAAGGACAATAGTTCAACAGTGCAAAGCTCATGCTACTTGTGAAATCTGAAGTGAAGTGTTAGTCACCAAAAGATCTGTTTATATCCCAATGAAAAATGTCCCCACATGCACTAAGTACAGAGAAGTTCAACTTTGTAATTGTATGCATCTTTCCATTTTATTGAGAGCCACTGGCAAAGTGCATGCACGGTGAGCCAAAATACAACAGCGTCTCAAATTAAAAAAAAAAACACTAAGCAAACATTGCTGGACACTAGACCGTATCAGCGTCTCAAATTATAACAAGCTGGATAGTTTTTTGTCTATCTCGGCGTGTCAAGTTTACATGTGCTTTATGTAGAAGAATATGTCTCTCCCTTTATCTGGACTCTAAGCATTCTATATATAAAGTCTGAGTCACCCCTCAGCGGTTACTGAGGGTGGTTTCTTTATCTTCTCTCCTAATGGGCTTAATCGGGTCTCTTCTTGTATGGGTCGAGGTCTTCGAAGATGGTCCGCCTTGCAGTGTGTCGAGCCCAAAATTCCATGACGGTCCACAGCCCCCCAAGCGCGAGCTCTGTAGGGGTGAAGCGCTTAAAGTTCTTGATTGCTGTCGAGTTCTTTTGGAGTCTCCGCTGAACAAATCTAATAAATCTAAGTGTAGTTCTAGGTGTATTAATTTTTTTTGGAGTCAATAGCTTGCCTGAACTAGAATAGCCTGATTTAGTTTTATTTGTTTTTGCATCTTGAAGTGCACCTGCAATCATATGAGAAGAAGAGCAGTAGTCCATTCGACTTATCCAGTGCACATGCATATACATTGATATTCATTTTGACTTTGTCATATCGTTAAAATCATGAACTCAGGTAGCACCAAATCATTGAAGTCAAACTTTAAATAAAAATTGATGAGTAACTTACCCTCTGGCCAATGTCATTGTTATCATTGCGCTAGCTGAAAGGTCTTTGGTCGAGTTGATGACGAACTCGGCGAGTTGATGAATCCATAAGAAACTAGATGCTCATATTTAATTAATTAAATCTTCGGTAAGGAGAGATAAAACCTGGTGTTAGTTTGCTCGGTTATTCTTGATATGGTCTCAGTGTATAATTTGTTTTCAAGTTCTTCTTTAGCTCGATTGTTTCAGCTCCCTCTAGTGTGGGCAAGTTAGACTTAGTTGGCTCACCAGTAACTTGCTTTAACCTGTGTGGACCAATAATTTAGCCGTAATGTTGTGTTCTCTGAGTTGACTTCCATATTTGAATTAATCTTTGTCTTCACGACGAGCTTTTGAACTGACTGGCGCGCTTTTTGTTGATTTGCGACCTTGAATTGAGTGAGTGCCGACTAGGTATTGCCTATTGTGCATCCCTCTAGGTATGAGGTCAACATGCCCGAAGTGTCAAAAGAACTTCACCTTATGTGTTCGGTCGATGTTGTGGTTGAGCTCCCTAGCTCGGCTTTATTGGCTATAGGTCGGCTTTAGGCTTCTTAATCTTTTGTAGTCGTTGCCGATCTGGTGGTTTTTCTTTTTGCATTTAAAAATGGTTGCATGGGTGGCTTATGGGGCATGAGGTCAATAAGGTGTCTTTATGCTCGTTCGACGAGTTGTGGTATGAGCCCCCCAAGGCACGATTTTATTATCATCAATGGCCCTTAAATGGATGCACTATGTTTGTGTTTAACTCGGTTTCATTTATCTCATGAAAGATGGTCTTGTGTGGATCTCTTCGGTCCTTGACTTCATTATGTGTCCCTTCCTTTGCTTAAATATACTCAGTTCATCCCAAAGGGACTTGACCTCGGTGGTGGTTTTCCTTTTGGAAGGTTTGGCGCATGGATCACCTCACGTAGGATTGACTCTTGGCTCACCTTGTGGAGTTTTGGCTCCTAGCTCACCTCATGGAGGTTTGGCTCTTGGCTCACCTCTCGATGGTTTGTCTTGTGGCTCACCTCTTGGAGGTTTGGCTCTTGGCTCACCTTCAGAGGTTTGGTTCTTGGCTCACCTCATGCAGGTTTGACTTCTTTTTTATAATGGTTGCCAACCTGGTGAATTTTCTTTTTGTTTAGGTTTGGTTTGTCCCAGGAAAATTTGACTTCGAGATAGTGTGTTACTAATAACCCTCATTTATGATGGTTATTACATGCTTTCTAAGCTTGTTTTTAAGTGAATTTATTAGCATGATTGTATGAATTAGTGTGTAAATACATGTTTAGGTTAGAACTAATGGTGCAGGGTTGAACTGGTTTGAATTGGGCATATTTATGCCCTTTGTGCTTTTAATTGTATTTGGTGTAAGTGATGCAGCAACACGTGCGTGCGCATTAGTGAAAATGCGGAAGATGAGAGAGAAAGCTCAGAGGAATGCGGAAAACACAGAAATTGAGGCAAGGCGGTATCGCCGAGTCAGATATGGCACGGAAAGAGGTGACCTCATGAGGATTTCCACAATTGCCATTTAACCTAGGACGCATTTCTCAAAGAAGATCATTTTTAGGGGTGCAAGGGCCACTATAAAAGCAAGTTTCTCATTCGTCATTTGGATGCTCTGCCGTCAAGAGGAAGTTTAGAGATAGCTCCTCATAGCGTGCTTAGCTCACCTTCATTACCAAATTTGATACATTGCTGAGACGATTGCGACAACATCACTGGAATTGCATTTCTCTTGGTGGATTTCTACTTAGAAGAAATTGGATCGAAACTCCATTGTCACCATTGGAGCTCCTTTCTCGTTCTCTCTCTATAGTATCATTTCTTACCTTGAAATTTGTAATATGCCTTCTACTCTTATGTTTAAGTTATTTTCCATGTTTTGTAAGCTCAATATGAGCTAAATACTCATAGTTGAGATGTTGGATCTGATGTAGCTAGATTTATTATGTGATTAATGAAGTATGTTTAATGTTGTGCATTTTACCTTGTGTGCTATAATATTTCCATTTTAGAATAGGATTCGCCGTCTATTCTAAATAGCATTTATAAATTCAGAGATGGTTTGTAAATTAATCTCACAAGGTAATATGGGTAGTGGACATTAACGAGAGATCTTGATGTGCCTTGCTTAACCCTGAGATAGGAGAGCATAACCCGTAAGGTGAATATCTGTAGGTGCTCAAGCGACTAGGAGGTACTTCTTTTGGGTTTAGAGATAAACTCTTGCAAGGAAACCTAGTGTGAAGTATTCGAGAGAATAACGTCTTATTCTTTGCAAAGACTAATCTTTGCAACATTGAACATACACTTAATTTCATATTAATGAAGCTCACCAAGTGAATGCATCTCAGCTTGTTCTCATCACTAATTTCACATTACCCTTTACTTTTATTACTGTTTATGTTACTCAAAACTTGTGTGTCATTTACTTTCTTCACTAAACTGTTAATCAAATTAAACTTTCAAGATTAAGCTTAAATCCTCGTGGGAACGATCTCACTTACACTCTATATTACTTGTTAGACAGTGTATACTTGCACTATCACGTTTTCTCAATGATTTTACTCAACTTGAGATTTAGGAGGTGAATCTCAATGAGATTTGATCTTTAATAGTCTTTTACTCGACATGGGCCGAGAAGGGGCATCTCTTTGAGATTTGACCTTTAGTAAATTGCTTGATTTTTTCCTTGTCAAGTCATTGCATTTGCTTCCTTGTCAAGTCATTGCATTAGCTCAAGTCTTGGATCTCAAACCTTTATTTGAATAATTAACCTCCTTCAAACACGGGAGCATTAAGCTATGTGTGATTTAAAGGGATCTGTTTGTAAGCAATTTTCATTGAGTGCATTTCAATTTTAATGCATTATGAGCCCCCCAAGCGTGGCATAGTAGGGGTACACTTGGTCTTACATGCTTTGACCGAGTTGTTTTTAGGGTCAGGTAATTTTTGAGGGAGCCGATTATGCTTGTAGATCGAGCTCATCTTATTGATTTGACTATGGGGTTAGCCGCCCAAGTGTAGCGTGGTAGGGGTTTGTACTCGGGCTTACATGTTGTGTCCGAGTTATTTTTGAGGTGTACACTTGCTTGGGCAAGTATTTCATTTTATCCCCCAGTCGGTGACGGCTTAGTTTATGAATAACCGGATTTCCGACTTATGATTTAGGGGAGGAACCATGGACTTAATGCTTGTTTGATAGTTTTATCCAATGGTTGATTTTTACTTACTTTAGAAATAGTAAGTTACAATCTACTGCCTCCAAATGTCCCTATGCTGGTTTGACCTTTTATGATGATGAGGTTGAGATCTCCAGTTTAAAATGAATTGGAGGAGATAATCGATGGGTGAACTGTCACTAACCGAGGCGAGCTTGGTCAATCTTGGCTGAGGTTTGGTGTCCATTGATTATGTTTTATTTGCTTTTAAAATTGTAAATGGGAGTATCCTCTTAATAGAGGCATTTTAACCCTTGAAGCACTGCATTTTGCTTTTTAGTTGCAATAATGCGTGCATAAAAGAATTTTGGCCGAGTGTTTGTGTTATCACTGCGGCTCAATAGTAAAAGGAGTTTTGGCCGAGTTTATTAAACTCAGAGGTTTAATTTTACCTCGAGTTTATTAAGACTCAGAGGGGGTAACTGTGGAGTGAAACATGATCCACTTGTTTTGTCCACAAGTTCCCTTTTTCTTACTTAAGATGCGATAAGAGGAGTATCTCTTTTTGCTAAGAGTTTTAACTTGATGATCCTCAAGTTTATTAAGACTTAGAGGTTTAATTTTATCTCGAGTTTATTAAGACTCAGAGGGGGTAACTATGGAGTAGAACGTGATCCACTTGTTCTATCCAAAAGTCCCCTTTTTCTTACTTTAGATTAGCAAGAGGGAGTATCTCTTGTTTTTTGCTAAGAGTTTTAACCCAAATGTTGTTCCCAAATCGGTTTGACCTTTAATGGAGGGTAGGTCGAGGATCTCCGATCATTTATTTGAGTGGGAATTTGATCAAATTGCTTAACTTGGGCCTGGCCGAGGTGGCTTAAATCGTCCTTGACCGAGGTTTGGTAGAAGCAAAATGTAAATAGTAGAGAAACAACTTTTCAATTGACAAGTCTCGTTAAAAACTCTCAGTGGGATAAAAGAGTATTTGCCTGGTTTTATTTATTGATGATATGATGTCTGTGGAAGAGAATGTTGGCCGAGTGTCTATGTTATCACCGCGGCCGAATAGTAATAGAACAAATCAAGAGTCGAAAACAATTTTTCAACTAATCAATTAATGTACTTTGGAGAAATCAATGTTAAGCATGAATATTCAATTGTATCGAGTGAATGGAAAATGTCCGACTTAACAAATTGTTTCGTCGCAAATGAAAGGTAAAGTAGTTGAAAGATTATTAGTAAAAACTTAATGCTCATCATCAGTAATTAAACAACTGAAAGTTATCCATTAACATACAACATTCTTCAGCAAAGTTCGTTTACAAACCGGAGGTTATTTGTAAAGAAGCAGTTGCGTAAAATTGAAATGAAATGAAATAAAGGGATGAGTAGTTCTTGAAATACTACCACATAAGTATGAAATGAACTCCTCCATAAATACTGATAGTAACATTGATTATAATTTGCTACTAAACCAGTCAGTTTAAAAAATCACATGTTAAAGTAGGAATTAGTTTATCAATCAATAAAAATGGTCTACTCTACGTGATCAATGCACGACAATTGCAAGGCAAGAAAAATCAATGTTTGGGTTATTATCCCAAAAAAGTCATCCGCAGAGGAACTGGTTCATCAAAACAATATACCTTTTTTTTCAAACTCAAAGTAATTTATCAGGAATCAACATTCAGCAAGAACGCATGAAGGGTGGAAGAATTTTTTAAGATTTGACTTCCCCCTCGAGCACAAAAGGACATATAACAATTAAATAAATGATAATAAAACAATTCACAAACTTATGTTGGTGAGTTGAAGTACGATTCTGGCTGGTCTTCGCAGAGAATTCCGAGATATCATATGTGTGTGATAGAATCCAATAAGGATTTTAACCATTGCCGAATAATTCAGAATGGTGTCTACAACAACTATGGTGTGGTGTTGCTTACAACCCATGGAAACAAGATTTGGGTTTTTCATATATCAATGATATTCAGGAAATCATTTTACATTGCCTTGCTTCATTTCAGCGTCTTCCATTTGAGAAAGCTTCTTTGACCTCTGAATTTGATGACATGAGAGAAGGAACTGCAGCGACAAGTTGGGGATAAATTCGGCCGTTTTGGGAAGTCTTGTGTAATTGAGTGATTTGGTAATGAATTTGACGGTTTGTTCATGGTGACAACCGTCAATCGTACACTTGTCATGGGATTGAACTTCGATAAAAAATGTCTGCGTCGAAGATGAGTATGGTGGCCGGGAAAACTGAAAAGTTTCCGCGGCCCCACGGTAGGCGCCAATGTTTTTGGAGAGAATTTTATTGATGAACTCGTGATTATAACAATGGAGTAGGATAGGCTTTTTGTCTATCTCGGTGTGTCAAGTTTACATGTGTTTTGTGTAGAAGAATATGTCTCTCCCTTTATCTGTACTCTAAGCATTCTATATATAGAGTCTGAGTCACCACCCCTCAGCGGTTACTGAGGTTGGTTTCTTTATCTTCTCTCCTGATGAGCTTAATCGGGCCTCTTCTTGTATTGGGTCGAGGTCTTCATGTAAAGTTGGAAGATGGTCCACCTTGCAATGTGTCGAGCCCAAAATTCCATGACGGTCCAGTTAGCTTCTCTGGTATCTTACAAACCATTAGGGGTGTTCGCGGTGCGGTTTGGTTCGGTTGGCTTCCTAAAATAAAACCAAACCAAACCAAACTAATGCGGTTTGGATTGGGTTGGTTGGTTCGGTTTTTTCCAAGACAAAAATAATTTAAAACGGAGTTAAAATTAACTAACATAAAAAAGGCTAACATAAATCTTTAAGAAAAATCTATTCAAATATATGTAGTGTATAAATCACTCTCTTTTAATTTTTTTTTCAAATAGCTAAGACAATGTTTAAAATAATTTGCATTAAATATTTTGTTGTAATTTTTAAATATAGCATAACAATATGGATTGTTTGTAAGTGAGTCAAAGAAATAATTGGATTTGAAATTTAGTAAGTGAGTGAGAGTTGGGTTGTAGTTGCATTTGGGTTAATAAATTAGTAAGGAAGGTTGTAATTCAATGGCGTTTAATGTTACTTATGGTTTGGTTTGGTTTGGTTCGAAATCAAAACCGCGAACCGAACCGAATCGCATTTACAATCTGATGAAAAAAGAATCAATAAAACCGATCAAAAACGGTTTTTTGCGGTTTTCGGTTTAATTTGATTCAGTTTGCGGTTTCCTATTGGTTTGGTTCGGTTTTGAATACCCCTAGAAACCATGAACCCTTCGCTTATGTAACTTCAAGACATGCTAAGAAGGGATTGAATAATAGCTCCCGTGGATGGGATCAAATGCAATTAATAGGATTGAGCTGTTGTGGATGGCACCAGCTAGATAGCGCCAGAGGCCATGTCTCCATATGTGACATAAGACGACAAGATAAGATATAGCTCAACCCCAGCGTCATCGAGTACACCTAGTGTCACCTAGGAAGGGTTACAAAAGGGACACCTAATCATGTGCTTTCAACACACTAAAACACACCAGTACTGCCACCCCTATTGCTATAATACTGTTACACTATGAAGCACGGACACCGACACCAGACACGACACTGACACGGACACCTAGACATCAGTTTTATTTTGAAATTTTTTGAAAAAGACAAATAATTGAAGTGTTGGTGTCCAACACGATACGTGTCGGACACCAGGACACGTCTTCAATTGGAGGTGTCTGTGCTACATGCTCCAGCAAACATCCACCCAATTGCCTTCCACTTTCTATGAATTTGAACGCATCCTGCTGATATAATGTGTTGTGGAACAATTCTGAACACCAATGCTGCAAGTGAAGAGTGCAACGTGTGCTCATGAGTAGTAAAACACCTTGAATTTGGGAGAAGCAGTTTTACTTTTCTTTTAAAACTGTTAATGCGATTGAATGAATCTATATAGACCCTATGAGCACAATCGCATCAGGTTATGAATAAAATAATCAAATCAAGTGGAGTTGTGGTGCAATAGAAACAAGAGTATATTTTGATGAGGTAATTTGTATAGTAGTATGAGTCCCACATCGATGAGAGCTGAAAGCTGTTGAGAAGAACAGTAGTATAAATAAAGCATGAGTTGCAACTGTGAAACATACTTACCTGGATGGGGTCAATGGATGATCAATAAGGTCCATGGCCTAGGCATGTGACTTCCATTGCACTTTGGAGGGGTGCTTGTCTAAGGTCTACCTAAATGGTGGAGCCTACATCATAATTTGTGGTAGTGGGGGCCTGCGTTCGCGCGGCCCCCTCCAACTTATTCTAAAATTTTGATTTCTTGATTTTGATTTGATTTGTTTTAGTATTAATATTAATCAATATTTATTAAATATTTTTTATATTTATATTTTATACTTTTTTTGACAAAATTAAATGTTTATATTTATTTTAAGTTATTAATTAATTTATTAAATTTATGTTGGGATTGGTTTTGAGAATTTATTTGAAATTAGTGAATTCTGGCAGGTTATTGGGCGGGCATAATGAGATACGGTGCTTTAAGAAGGATGGAAGGCAAGGCAAGGCAATCTGATAAGGATCACCCTAAAGAGTGTATATGTCTCTGATAAGCAACAATTTGTTTTTATACTTGAGACTTTGATTTGATGATGTTGTTAAAGGATTTTCCTTCTTCCTTTTGGAAATAAAGCTCTTAATCTTAAGCCACTTGCAATGAATGGCTTGCAATGATTCACCACTCTCCATCCAGCTCTTGCTGCTGCAATCAATCAGTTGTTTGTGTTCTTGAGAAGGATAGATAATTTGATTGATGTGGAATAACTAACTCTAGTATTCTCATCAAGCTCTTAAATCCAAAGTCCCTTGAAGTTGAATTGATGCAAACTTATTTGGAAATTTATTATTCCTCCTTCAAAGCCTTTCCTATAATAGCCTACCAACCAATCACAATTTAGCTGCCAAAGATTTCAATTGTCCATTTGCCCGTGATTTATGGCATTGGGTGAGTTTCTCATTGGTATTTCCCCTTGAATTGATGCAACTTAGATGATGCATCAAAAGGAAATCTTAATCTACTTGTGGTGGTATTTTTCGTGATTGTAGAGCTGCTGCAATCGGCTCTTTTGCTCCAAACTTGGTGTTACATCATCTCTTCATGCTAAGTTAATTGGTGATATGACTACTATAGGAATTAACACAATGGGTATTACATAAATAGCGATCAAATCATGCGAGCGATTCGATTAACATGTGGGGGACGGGGACAACAATGGGGGAGAGGGTGGGGGTTTAAACTGTGGAGACGGGTTGGGGTAATTTGGGCAAAAAAAAAAATAAAAGGTGCCTAGTATGCAATGTACAATATATGCATAAACGTTTTTGATAATTTTGAGAGTAGGATGACTTATAATCCTGGGTCCATTAATGCACCAACTGGCATTGAAAAAAATCTCCACTACTTCTAGCTTAACTTTTAGAGAGCACATTGAACACAGCATGGAACTAGCTATCTCCTCCATAAGTCATTTTGTAAATAATCTACATTTTGGCTTAAATTTCTTATTCACCACAACTGTTACTGGCCTAAGCATATGTTCCATAAAAAATAATAAGCATATGGAAAACATAAAGTAAAGAAAATTATAAACCCACTATACTCTTCCTTCTCTTTCTTTTTAGTTTAACTTAATGGATTAGAAGTAAAATATCACATATATAAAAGTTTCAATCAAAACATCCATCTGGGTGAAGGAGAATGAATAGCAGTTTGCCTGGATCTGGATCTGGTTGGTAATGATTGTTGTTGCTCTGATGCATTACGTTTCATGATTGAGGAAACAGTGGGGCTATAATAGTCATTGCTTCTTTGAGAAGTTGCTCCTTGTGAATACATTTTCTTCACATTTTCTACTAGCATCCCGCGAGCAACTTGACTCCTTTTCGCGGTACCCCATCTGTTATAACTAACACAACTCTGGCTCCTTCCCACTTGTTGAAACTTCGATTCTCTCGGACTTGTGTAGTTGCGACTCTCCGCGGTTTCCGCTGAGTACATTGTCTCTCCTTCACTACTGTATCCATCGTGCATTGTCGGTGCTTCCACCGGAGACGAACTTGATTGAACCTCGCTTAGAGCTCCATTAACAGAACCTGTTGAGGAAACTTCTCCAATATGAGTTGCTACTGCTGGCCTTCTATCCTGGTTTTGTTCTCCTTCTAGCCGGTTTTCGCAGAGTTCAGATCACGGTTCCTTGCTCGATTGTGGTAAAACTGCGGTTTTGACAATCTTTGGAGGAAAATTGATGTCCAAAAGTTGTATCTGTGTATTTTCTTTCCTTCTAAGTGGCACAGAAGTTACCTAGGTGATTCATATATATCTGGAGTGGGAATTCCGTGTATATGTGTCGCATTAGGGTTAGCGATTGTGCTTTCTTCTTCAACAGTGTTGGCAACGGCAATAGCAGCAGAGCTTGGTCCTTGATCCCTTCTTGTTCTTATGACATTGTTGTTTGATGAAGATGAGGTGCCCTCATTATCAACCTCAGTTGACTTGAAAACTTGCCGCCGAGTAAATGAAGTGCATGAATGTTCGCTCTTGGGGCCGGAGGACATCAATCGAATGAGCGGTAATTTCGGCTTGTTAAGCTCATCTAGGTTTCCTTCCCAGTGCTGATTTAACCAATCACATATGACGGGAATCGGTATGCCGAATTGCATTGGGAGGTCCTTCTTAGACGAGGAGGACGACGAAGAAGATGAAGGTGATTTTGTATTAGGTGATGTGGCTAATTTCATAGGATCACAAATCATAAAAGCTAGATTTCCATAGACATCAAATCCTGCAGAACCAGGACTCAATATGATCCCATCAGTTGATAGTTTTATGAGATTGTCAGTGGCTATTACCACCTTTCCTTCACCAACAGTTAGCTCCTGTTTCTTTGTGTAGCCTAAAAGATAAACTATACTTCCCAGATCCAGATTGGTTTTACAACAGGTTTTCAAGTAGTGATGGTTTTGACCCTGTGCATTTGATTCTCCGTCCGCATCGTCTAAACCCACAATTGTAAGATCTAATACAGAACTTGTAATGAAAAACCTGAAACCAAGCCAAACATATTAACACAATGCTATACTATGAAGCATCGACTCAGACACAGACACCAGATATGACACTGACACAGACACATAGACACCAATTTTAATTTGAAAAATGGAAGTAACTGAAGTGTCAGTGTTGGTGTCCGATAGGACACCTATCGAGCACCGGACACATATTCAACATGAAATGTTGGTGCTACATTTGCCATAATTATAATGAATAGAAATACGAGTTTCATTAGAATTTAGAATATCTTTCTCAACCTCGTAGTTAAGATCAAGCATAGAAAGATTACAAACCAGAGTTTCTAATATATTCTAGGTATTTTTATGGAAGAAATTTGAAGTTACAGATGAAAACACTTATAATGTGAGAAAAGTCATGTAAATGACATGCACAAAAAATCATCTCAAATAAAGAGCAAGGTTATAAATGCAGTTGCGGTTGCAATTATGGTTACATTGCGGTACTTGATATTGTCGAAAATTGTGAGCATATGCGGTTCAAGCAACTGTAAATTGTAATTGTAATCACGGCGACTCCAAAAATCTTGATGTTTTGTTGTTGCTGACTGCAATTTGAAACCTTGACTTTAAAGGGTGGATGGAAGGGAATAAACTGAGTTCACTATTCTACGTTATGATAGAACCAATTGAAGCATGGGATAGCCTTTCCAAAAGATCCTCAAATTTAAAAATTCTGTTTATAAATTTGTATTTACTAAATCAAAAAACATAAGATTGTAATTTAATTTCTTGGTCTGTAACCCAGGTCTCTTCTCATATAAATGAGATCTTAAGAAAGACTAAGTACGTTTGAGGAAAAAGACTTGCACAAGCATGAGATAGCATATACACTTAATAAGTTAATAGCAGCATGTAAAAGCATTAAATTACACTAACTATTAGATTATCAACTTCAATCTAATAGTTAGTGTAACAAGGAAATATCTGCAGTAATATTTAGCTGCTATTTTGGTCTGCTAAAAACAGCTAATTTCGACCATGAATTAAATCGAACTGAATTTCAAAATAAACATCTAAGACTTCAAGCGTCTGCAGTTAGTAGCTCTATTATATCGTTTGCGAGTACACTAAGTTGGTGAGGGTATGCCAGGCAGTACTGAAAAGTTAAATTTGCCTAGTTGAGGGTGTAAATAAATACAAAGGAATCAGATCACATAGGTCTATATACAAAGGAATTAACTTATGTGTGCAATAAACCAAATTAGGAACCACTACTCCTATTCTACATAAATATCCTAGATAAAGTGAACTAATATATCATGCACAAACACAACTGCTATAAATAGAAGTAAGCAGTAAACAATTTCAAATGTCTCGGTTAAAGAAAATCAAGAAAAGAAAGAGTACACCATCAAATGAAATTTTAGTAAGATACATTGTGTTGGAGAATATGTTGTAAATGCACAGTGATACAGCTAGGATATAATATAATGCATCCAGAGACAGCTTAAAAACAAAAACCAAAGTGAACTCTCAACAATTCTAACATTAAAGCATCCCAACTTCCAAGCATTTAGAAAAGAATTTCACTTCAACTTTACCACATTAACTGCATATCTTACCAGCCTCTAGAAACAAGATTAAACCCAACACAAAACAAAACAAAACAAAACCAACTAGATTCTACCTCAGAATCAGATGAGGTCTAAATCTAATCCTCCACTATCTCTCTCTCTCTTCTACCATACTCTATTTGCACCCCTCACCCACCTAAAAGTATCAAATCCACAAAAATTAAACGACCCCAAATTTTTATTCTTTCCAAAAATATAATAACGTTAACATCTTCAATTAATTACATTTTATTACAATTTTTATAATTACATGATATTTATAATTTGAGGAAGTAAAATGAAATGGGGGTACCTTTGAGGAACAAGAGTTGCAGCAACACCATTATGCATCCGGATCTCGGAGCTAGCGGCGGCGACGGCGGAAGGGAGATTAGCATGAGTTGTTAAAAGGAGATTCCGGTGGATAAGGAAACCAGTACCAGAAACCCCATTAGCAGCATTAGTAGTTATTGTAACCATTGCTTGATTTTTACCTGTAAAAATAGCACCTTTCATTCTCTCAGACTTACTCACACCTTTGCAGAAACACCATGATTCTCTAAGACCACCCATTTGCTTTATGTGGGTCACAAGAGTAATGGGTAGCTTTAAAAGTTTGGATCTAATCAATGAATGTAAAGTAATGTAGCATCTCTCTCAGTTACAATGAAGAAGAGAAGAGAAGAGAGAAATAGAAAGGGGGAAAAGTAAGTTAAGAGTTAAAAAATAGGAGTTGTGAGAGAATAGAAGGTGAAGGGGTATGTTCTAACTTCTAAAGTGTAACTAGTTTACTGCTTGCGGTTGAAATGGAACAAGAACATAAGAATATAGCTTCACAATCTTTTTGGGAAGAAAATTATTATGGGAAATTTCAATATATATTTTTTGCACACAAATAGTCAATACTCAAGTTGCACCAACTTACTGCTTGTTTGGTTAAAAAAAGTCAATTTTTTTTTATTTTATCATGAAAGTATTATCATACAGAAGAAAAGGTAAAAAAAAAATCTATTTGGAGCGGATAAACACATAAACACGCAGACCAACAAAGTCAGGTATACATGGCAAGTCAGATTCCCATGTGTAGATTGATTAGTCATAAAATTAGTGGATACTACACACTAATCACACAATAAACAATAGAGTTTTAATTTTTGTACCCCCCTCATTGGCCTCTATAACCCCCATAAATCACTTCAAACCTTAAAAATCGCAAATTTCCCGAATTCATCCTTACAGAGGTAATTCCGGGGTCTTTTGTATGCATTTTTCCTGAATTTATTGTTGAATTTGTTTCCGGATGGAATTCTTTGAATTTTTCCTGGTTTATATTAAATACATAAATTCGAATTGTAAATTAACACTACGAATTTATGTATTTATCCTAGTAATATTTTCTAAGTTTTTTTTGACTCCGTATTTATCTGTAGTAGATAAATCCGGAGTGTTGTGTTTAATTTTTTATTTTTTTATTTAATTAGTTAGTTTAGTTAATTAATTAAGTTATTTATTGTTAATAACATACAATTATGGCTAGGCCTGATGGGATGCTTCCCAATACCATTGCTCTATCGGATGCATTTACAACAAATGAGGTACGTATTTATGATAAATTATTTTAAACAGTATTTAGAATTTTAGAATTTAGTGTAATCCGATAATTGTAAATTTTGCGTACCCGTGATGATCTCGTATGTTGGGCTAGAGAGACTGAGAAAGCCAACGGAACAATTGTTATCATCCTCAAATCTGATAAAGCAATTGATAAATGTGGGTGAAAAAAGTTGATTATTTTACGTCGTGCGAAACATGAGAAACACAAATGAGTAGACGTGGGTTGCTCTAAATGTAGAAGGATATCTTCAAAGAAGTGTGATCTCTCATTCAAGCTAAAAGCTAAACCTCTAAATCCTCCAGTTGAGGATTGGAAAGTAGAGGTTAGGTGTGGCGTACACAATCATAATTAAGCCAGCTCCATCATGTCTCGGACTTCCAATATTTGGGCGATTCACAAAGGAAGAGCGCTCTATGGTGAATGAGCATATAATGTTAAATGATGAACCAGAGAAGAGTCTAACTACATTGAAGAAGAGATTTGTGGAGAACTTGAGTACTATCACGTAGTTGTATAAGCAGCGCCGGATGTTTTGGACGAGTCGCAGAGGTTCTAGAACTGAGATCCAAGAGCTTATGAGGTTGATAGATTCTGAACACTATGTGTGTTGGACCAGAAGAGTTGAGAACTATGATGTTATTGGTGACATCATGTGGGCACAATCTGAGCCTATCAACCTATTGAGGATATTCCCTAAGATATTGATTTACAAAACTAACAAGTATAAACTGCCTCTCTTGGAAATTGTTGGAGTGACTTCTACCGAGTTGACATTCTCGGTTTGCTTTGCTTATTTGTCGAATGAGCGGTATGACAATTTCAGATGGGTATTGCAGACGCTGAGAGACATGATGGTGGTAGATATGAATTGTTTATCACTAATAGAGATATTGGACAGATGAGTGTCATAGAGGTGGTGTTCCCAGAAAGTTAGAATTTGATTTGTCGGTATCACATAAGCAAGAATGTGAGTGCTAAGTGTAAATTGATGGTGAATAAGGATAGGCAACTGACGGTAATGGGTCTGTGGGTGCGTATGTATAGCTGACTCAACTGATGAGGAATAGTTTTATCAACGACTCCTTGAGTTCGAGCAATCATGTGTTGATCTACCCCAGTTTGTTCATTACTTGAACGAGACATGGTTGGTTCCTCACAGGGACAAATTTGTCTTGGTGTGGATTAATAAGAGGAGACACTTTGGGAATACAACAACAAATAGGTACGTAACATTATTGACTTTATTTATTTGTTAGACTATTAGTTTTTTTTAGAAACAGATGTGTTTATTTTTACTTTAGGGTTGAAAATGCACAATGGGCATTGAATAGGGCTTTGGGCTTTAGTGGAGGAAACTTGTGCAGATGTTGGGAGTCAATGCATGGTATGTTAAATGCACAGGTCGATAAGATAGTGAGGTCATTCACAAAGAGTATTGACCATGTGGATGTGAAGCACAACACTCATTTATACAACAATATACGGGGTTTTGTATCGGTAAATGCACTGAACCATATTTCTACTGAGTTTGATAAAACATTGGATTACGTGGGCACAGATAAAGGTCGATGTGGTTGCACAATTAGAGTTACTCGTGGATTACCGTGTGCTTGTGAGCTTGGTTATATGCACCTTGAAGCTCGTCATATCCCATTGGAGGTTGTTGATGAGCATTGAATAAGCTTACTTTTGAGGGTATCAATGAGGAACGCAAGAAGCAGGCATCTACTGATTATGACATTAGTTTTATCATTGAGGCAATATGGAGGCATTTTAATGATATGGAGCTTAGTGAGAAATTTGTGTTGAAGAAATGTTTTATGCCGTTTGGCTTTCTTAGCACAACATCTATGGTTCCTCCTCCGTCGAAAGTGAAGACCAAAGGTGCACCAAAGAAACGGAAACAATATGATGTGAAACGAGATCCTTCCTTCTTTGAGCAAGTTGACGAGGCAGAGAAGAATGACACGCAGAGTTCAGTCAGAAAATCTTCCCAACGGTCATCAAAGGTTCCCTCCCAGAGATCATCAAAGCAGCACCCATCCTCAAAACAACTTTCCCAGTTACCCTCACAACGGGCAGCACAAGAGCGGGCACAACATGACATGCATTTCATCGTGTAGATTCCTCCTCATATGCACGACTACATAATGACATTATTAATGTAGAAGGAGATGGAAACTGTGGGTATCGATGTATTGCTGCCGCACTTGGTCTTGGTGTTGACAGTTGGCCACTAGTTAGGCAAGATCTGCTTCAGGAAATTGATGGACATTGGGGTCTATATTATCAGTTGTTTCGTGATAACCTTGACACTCTGAGGGATTCATTGATTGTTACAGATTGGGGCACCAATTGGAGGACAAGTGGATGGTTATGCCTGATATGGAACATCTTACTGCAACTAGGTATTCAATAATTGTAGTTTCGTTCTCATTGACAGATAAAGGTTCATGGACCTTTTTACCACTGAGAGGCTCTTACGGAACTAGAAAGTCCACATTGGTCTGTGTTGTGTTTGTCAGCGGTCTTAATTGGGTCCAGTAATTTTATTATTCCATATATAATGTAGTATGTTTATAGTACTTAATGTGTTGTTCTAACATGTTTCAATTACAGGTTAAGTTGAAGAATGGAACCCCATTACCTCCCGTTCATGAATATTGGGATCAGTATGCAGATGATGATGCTAGGTCATGGTTAGGTCCATATGTTGGTCGTATCCAACTGTGGAATGCTTTAGTTCCAGACTCTATTCCATAAATGGGCCCCACTGATCCAATTGAGTTAGGTTGATGTACTTTTTTAATATTTTTGCATTTATGTTCAAGCTCCTTGATCTTGTAGACTTATTATTAACACTATATTATATTCGACGGCCTAGATGTTGCCGACACTTTTGATCATAAATTCGAACATAATTTAATATAGAAGAAAACGTAAATAAACAACACATTTCCCAAAAATACACAGTTCCCAAATGTCGTCCCAAAGAAAACATTCTCTGAAAAGCACAATCTTCTCAAACCTTCTAAACTGCTTGTGGTCCTCCCAAGGGTTAAAGTTGACATCCTTAAGCTTTAAGGTATCCAACTTCCTGCTAAAATTTGCTATCTTGAGAGTGTCATCCTTTTTATTTACCCACCTCGCAGAACATGGTTCATGAGACGGGCGGACCTAAGTCCTTTCGAGCAACAAAGTTGGGAAAGTACTCATAAATCCAAGACTGCAATAATAATGATATAACTTAATAATGTGTTAAAAGAATAATAATAATAATAATAATAATAATAATAATAATAATAATAATAGTAATAATAATAATACAACTTAATAATGTGTTAACATAATAATAATAATAATAATAATAATAATAATAATAATAATAATATGACTTAATAATGTGTTAAAAGAATAATAATGTCAAAAATGACTTAATAATAATAACATGACTGCAATAATAATGTGTTTAAATAATACTAATGTGAATGAGTGTACGCGACTTAATAATGTGAATGACTTAATAATGTGTTAAAATAATTGAGCTAGAATAATAACAAATTGGTGAATGATTTTTACCTGAATCAAAGTCACCTACCCTCCACACTGCCGACACTTATAATAAGCTCCAACATGCAGTTGTCGGTACAAATACGCCAAGGTAGCTGGGGCCCAGGCCCACTAACCACAATCTTCAAACTTCACAAACCGCATGACCCACTTCACGGGTATTGCAGTCGCACTCTTGCGGGAAAATATGGTATCACCCACCAAAAGCAAGAGATGTGCCCGTGCAGCAAAATCATAGTTACCACCTTCCAGGTGTCTTCTGTAGGCTCCTCTAAAAATTTAAATCTAAAATACCCTCCTCGAGTTTGCTTACACTCAACCGCACAAGCTCCACGTGGTATCCCCAACAATTGAACCCCATCAGTAATAACATCATCACTCGTAAATCGACCTGGGAGGAATAATATAAATACATATATAATAATTACATATAAAACAATGGCAAAAATATTAAACAACATTGAACAAATTTAAAAAAATTACTAAAGCTATTACCTGGGAGGAAGAATGACCCATAGACAGGCAAATGCGGAAGGTTGGACACGTCATCCAAAGTAATAGTCATTTCACCAAATGGTAGGTGAAACGAACACGTCTCCGGATGCCACCTCTCCACAAATGCAGAAATCAACTCATGGTTAACTATCTTCATGGGGTGAACTGAAGGTCCCTAAGACCAGCCTTATCAATCCAACGCGCAACCTCTGGATGAAGCTCCTCAGGTACAAGCTTCGTAGAATTTGTTCCCATTCGCAAAATCTTCAACTTCCCCGTGATCCTCGTATATATGTGTGTGTGTGTGTGTGTGTGTGTGTGTGTATATATATATATATATATATATATATATATATATATATATATATATATATATATATAAATACTTAGAAAATAATAAATATAACAATAATTAACAAATATTAAACAACAGTGCATATTTTAAATTATTTATTAAAGTTATTACCTGTTCAATACACAACCTAGATGTCACGTGCTCATGAATCTTACGCAATAGGGAGCCATCCCTCAGACCCAGGTCTAGCTCCACCATGTCTGCCTGCTCAGCCTCAACAGGGTCCTCAGTCTCATCATCGTCAACCTCATACTCAAACTCAACCTGCCGATCTAACGCTAACTCAACCATATCATCAGCCTCAACCTCCTGCTCAAAACCAGCTTCAGCCTCAACCTCAGCCTTATCATCAGACTCTGCCATATCATCAGCCTCAGCCTCCTGTTCAGCCACATAAAAATCTCCATGATAACCTCTATCAGGCGCCCCTTGGTCATGGTCAGCTGGAGGAGGAGGAGGCTCAAAAAAATCTCTATAATAACCTCTATCAGGCGCCCCCTGGTCCTGGTCAGCTGGAGGAGGAGGCTCATAAAAATCTCCATAATGAGCTATATAACCTCTATCAGGCGCCCCTGGTAATAGTCAGCTGGAGGAGTTGGAAGACGTCCTCGAACACGTCTTTGCCGTTCAGAAACGTGACAGACTATCCTATTTTGTGTTTGAGCACTCAGTGGCTCAGACACACCTTCATCACTGCCACCTCTGACTTTGCTCACCATCTCTCCTCTACGCATCAAACCACTGGACCATGGTGGGATTTCCCAAATAACGAGTCATGACCGCAAAAACGCAAAAATTTAGAGGGTAGTAGCTTCTATCATGAATGACATTATGCTCGGCATCTAAGTGATTTGGTCGAGAACTCTTTGATAACAACAACATCTGCGGCTAAGGCTTACATCACTAAGCATTTTGCTTAGTGATGATCACTAAATCTATATTAGTCATTGGATGATAAATATATTACTTAAATTGTATCCAATGGTTGTTATTATAAGAGAGTAATTTAGTACTATTAAATATTTTTTATAATAATTAATTAAATATAAATAACTAATAAGCCCATTATCTCCTATGTTTAATGCCATTAATTCCGACGGTTACACAATTCCAAAGTTAATGCCTAATTAATCGGAACCCACATAAAAACTACAGTAATATTAATTAAACTTTTTATTTATTAACTGTTAAATTACATTTGTATTCCTTTAATGACTATCACTAAATGTCTCATTTAGTGATGTAAACTGGACTCAACATCTGCTATTGATGATGTTAAGTGGTCTACACCTCATGTGTGGGTTAGATTAAATGCAATATTTATGCCTTTTTTCGATGACTGAGAATAAAGTGAGTATCATGTGCATATTGGTGAAACTATTGGGCTGTTTTTTGGCTATAAAATGGGTGAGGGAGCTTGGATACATGGATGGCATTTATGAGATTGATGTTTTTAAATCCAACGATGTTATATAGACATAGATATTTAGATAAAAATCGACAAAAACCAACTTACAACACTAATTAATCAAGTTTTTTAGACTATTAGCCAAGTGATCAATTAGCCAAGTTTTTAAACAACGCCTCGAAAACTGTGAAAAAACAGATTGACTAATAGTCTAAAAAACTTGGTTAATTAGTGTTGTAAGTTGGTTTATGTCGATTTTTGTCTAAAAAACTATGTCCAAATGTTTTAAATCCAATCTCATGGCCAATAATGAATTTGGTTTCTTAGTAAAAGTTTGTAAGGATTCTTTTTAGTTTTTTAATCACAACTCTCGTTAAGTTTGATAAGAGGAATGCTAATAAGATTTTTCATACACTTATTGGATGGTTTTATTGTCGGCTGGTTTTCATGTTGATCGAGTCAATTATTTTCAAAACAACGTTTTTAACAATAATTTTTCAAAACAACCTGGGAGATCATGATCTAGAATACCACAATAATATATGTGCTTTTATATTAATAATCAAGATTGCTACAAATTAAATAACCGAAAAGGCGAAAAGTGTCTTACAAATTAGATGTAAGTAACAACTATATAAGTAGATACTAACTAAGTACTATAACAACTATATATAGAGGCTAACAGCTAGATGTAAGTAAATACAAATTAATATTAATAGAGAATACAGGTAAACAAAAATTTGAAATGAACCCTCGTACAGGTAAACAATCATTATCTCTGAAATTTCAAACTTTCAAATATTCCATTCGGTAATTATTTATCATCTAATTTTGACTTAAATATATGTTACCTCGTAAATATACCTATTATCCATTTATCTCATTGTAAAAATAAAACTCTTAAAAAAGACCTTACAAATATAAATTATTTCTAATTACCCCCTGCTGTTAGATTTTGTTAACACTATTAACAAAATCTAACAACAAGGAGGTAACTACAAATAATTTATATTTACAAGGTCTTTTTTAAGAATTTTATTTTTACAAGGGGATAAATGGATAATTGATATATTTGTAGGGGGTAATATAGATTTGAACCTCTAATTTTTTTAGTTATTTACTACTACTTGAAAGACTTACAAAAAATTATGGGACCAGATTAAAAAATACTTTTTTTCTGACAAAGATTAGAAAATACCTTAAGAACACGAGATGTTTAATTTTTCTTATAATTTATGAGATTAATAAAATATTAATAACATTCTTAACAAAATAAACATGTTTAAAATATATGAAAAACAATTCAACACCAGTGAAAAATACGAGCATTATGCAATTTTTTTACTGCATTTCATTGTGTCGATTTCTTAATGTGTTTCATTTAGTAATATATTATATACTGATTTTAATTTACATTCATGTATTTTTGCATAGATTTAGATTTAGATCTAGTTTTATAAACCACTTTATATTTTTTTAAAGTAAAAGAAAAGGAAATTGAATCTCTCAAATTACCCCTCATACAAATCATATATATATTTTTTAAATTATTATTATTATTAATCTCCTTTCTTAGTTTTAAATAAAATGTAAAGTGAAAATATTGAAAGTTAAATTTTTTAAAATTTAGTTGAGAAGATCATATATTAACTGGATTATACCTCTTTTTCCTGCCGAATTTTTTTCCCAATTAGTTTTAGCTCAGAGAGATTTTGAGGATACCCTCCCCCCTTTCTTGCTTTCCATTGTAAGGGTTGGACACCCCTTGTGCTCCATTCAATGAAATCATTGTTTATCTAAAAAAACTGGATTATATCTTATCGAAAATTATAAATTGGTTAAAGATAATTACATTAATCTATAAAAAATAGGCTAAATACCATTTTTGGTCCTTTATCTTTGCTCTAAGTTTCACTTTGGTCATTTATCTTTTTTTTGGTCCGTTTTGGTCCTTTATCTTTCATTTTTGTGTCAGTTTGGTCCTTTATCTTTATTTTGTTTCATTTTGGTCCTTTATCTTTCATTTATTGTTTTATTTTGGTCCTCTTAAACAGAACATTTTGGTCGCGTATTGCATGAGTTATTCAAGAAACAAGAAATCAAAGTGTTCTTGGTGTTCTTGAGCTCATTCATAGTGTTCTTCATTTTTTTAATTTTGTTTAAGAGGACCAAAATGAAACAATAAATGAAAGATAAAGTACCAAAATGAAACAAAATAAAGATAAAGGACCAAACTGACACAAAAATGAAAGATAAAAGACCAAAACGGACAAAAAAAGAGATAAAGGACCAAAGTGAAACTTAGAGCAAAGATAAAGGACGAAAAGTGGTATTTAGCCTAAAAAATATTATTTTTGATTGAATTAATGTACACTGGCGCTATAATTTTTTTTACACTATCAATAAATAAAATTCATGATACAGATGACTTTTAAGATAGTTGAATTAAAGTCTGTTACCTCAAAATCTCGACAGTACATTAAATGAAGCTTTAAATGGGGTTGACTTCACATTTAATATTGTTCTGTGGGCCATAGGTCAATATTCAGGTCAGTACACCATGATTTCGACAGGAAAGGCAGACAATATGCAAGGAGTGCAAGTAAGCTTCGACAAGCTTAACTCTCAAAGCTATGAAGCAAGTAATACAAGAAACCTTCGACAAGAGAGGACAAAACACTTCGAGCAGTGGCTCAACTCAACACTTCAAGCGGTTGACAATGGGTTAGTCGAAAGTGCAGAGCGCCAAGTAGTGGGGCGGTTACTCTCCGTAGTTTTAGGAGGCGCTTCCCTTTTCCCCACGATTGTTCCTAGGAGTATAAATACCCCTTTGTAATAGGAAATCGGGGTCACCACATTCTACAAAAAACTCTGGGAAACTCAACTTCCAAGTCAAAGCGAAACACGAGTGAAACAGATCCTTGTACGTGTTGGTGAACCATTTTTCTTTCTTCATTTAATGCAAAGTTTTTATTTTCCTTTTACGTTCGTTGCATCTATTGCTTTTACTTCGCTCTCAAGTTATCTCTTTCTACCATTCTCTGTTCTTACGTACTTCAAAAAACACAAACTCAATGGCAATTGTCAAAGAGATTTTCTAGTTTGATCTCACAGTCTCGATATTGAAAACTAGTGATTGTTTGCTAAAAACACCAGCAAACAAATTGGCACGCCCAGTGGGACACTTGCCATTAATTTTGTGTCTTTTCTATCAGTATACGTGTTTGTATGCACTTGAGGAGTGGTAGGATGGTACGCACCAATTCTAACAACGCCTCTAGTTCCGTACTCGCCGATATCACAAGTGCAAGGAACAACGGTGAGATTCTCGCCAATGTCAAGTGTTGGAAATGTTACGGGGACCATGGCCCCAAAGAATATCAATAACCGCTCCCACGATGTCAATGACCAATGTTGGTTCGACACCGTCTCATGTCCTTGCCACAAAGTATAGGACTTCCTTCTAGTCCTTATGTGGCAACAGGAATAGTTTGGAGACACGTTTCCGAACATGAGTCTACCACCATACCGCTTTTGGGGTATATGGCATGCCTCTTTGGAATGCCACATGTCTCGACCTTTTCTCCTTCACACGCCTCTTACGAGGCGTATTTGGTCGAAATCCTACCGCATTAACCAATGCGTCCTTGTTGGCGTTAAGGCGGCAAGTAGACGAGAGCAATCATGATATGGTTAATATGTCGACTCAACAAACCGATGCGTGTTTAATCCTTTGATTCAGAACACCAATACCAGTTACCAAATGTTAGCAAACCAAATGGGTAGGATTGCAGATTTCTTTGGGGCTCCTACAGGAAACAATAGGCAATTACCCAATTGTGGGAATAATGCGCCTAATACCCCACGCAGATCGATTCTTCGCCGAAGCCAGCGGTTATGGGCGAACAACAAGGATGGGAAACCACGTCCCTGAAGTAGTTATGGTAAATCGAAACCAAAATGCCGATGAAGTTGTTCGACAAGTGCAACGAAATAACGGTTTGTGCTCAAGACAACATAGCCACTTTGGTAGAAACCATAATGACGCAGAGAATGGCCTTAACGTAGGTTTACATAGGCCTAATTTCATATCGCCACTGTGTGAATATGTCCTACAGGCAGAATTGCCAAGGGGTTGGAAAATCCCTAAATTTACTAAGTTTGGGGGTGATACCAATGAGTCCACTGTCGAACACATTGCCCGGTACATGACTGAGGCAGGGGACATAGCCCAAAAATGAGAATTTGAAAATGAAATATTTTCCAAATTCTCTAACCAAGAATGCCTTTACGTGGTTCACCACTCTACCCCGTGTTCCATGTACACATGGGGCGATTAGAAAAGGCTTTTCATGAGCGCTTTATATGGGCGATCGAAGATTAGTCTTAAAGAACCGCCGGTGTTCGACGTAAAGTGCCCGAAGCTATTGATGACTATCCGAATAGGTTTAGGCTATTAAAACTAGGTGTTTCACACAAGTGCCTGAACACGAGCTTGTCGAAATGGCTGCAGGGGGCCTCGATTATTCGATTCGAAAGAAATTGGATACTTCTCATTTGAGAGATATGGCTCAATTAGCCGATAGAGTTCGACAAGTTGAAAGGCTTAAAGAGGAAAAGGCTAGAGTAAGTAAGTTCAATAGAAAAGAAAACTCAGTTGGGTTTCACAAGAAAGAGAAAATAGCCTACGTCGATGAGGAATTCGACTTCGCATTTAGTGATGTCGAGTCTGAGGAAATAGACGTGGCTGAACTTAAGCCTGGTCCTCCTTATGCCTGTAAATTATTAAGGCCTGCAAATGGGAATAACCCTGTAGAGCCTAAAAATGATAGATTCGTGCCTAAAACATACACTTTTGATGTTACTAAATGCGATGAAATCTTTGATTTGTTAGTAACTGATGGCCAAATAATCGTGCCAAACGGCCTGAAAGTTCCTCCTCTCGAACAGAGGAAGAAAAAGGGTTATTGTAAGTTTCATAATTTTTTGGGACATACAACTGACCGTTGTGTACTTTTCAGGGACATGGTTCAGAAAGCAATCGAAGAAGGAAGGCTCAAATTTGGGGACAAGAAGAATAAAACACCTATGCAAATCGACGCTGACCCACTCCATCAAGTGGAGGCTATGTACGCAGAACCAGTTGAGATGAATATCAATATGGTGGATGCAAAAATGGTGGATTCTCCAAAGCCTATCAAGCCTTCTGTTGACAAACTCAAAAGTGTTGTGCAAAAGGGTGTCGCTGTACAACATGTCACTCAAGACGAATATGATGAGAAGGTACAATCTGTGTACCCCAAAGCTGAGGAAGAGTTGATAGACTTCCTGAACAGGTGTAAACTGAGAAACTCTGAGGTCATGTTGTGCCCAAGATGTAGTCTTTGTGTTCGATAAGGAGGCGGCTAAAAAAGTGTCGAATCTTTGTGAGGTTCGACAACCTCTAAAAAGGAAATGGCCAGACAAGAGGCCAAACTTTAGCTTTAAAAGAGGGGACCTTCCTTATAAGGTCAAAAGTTCGAACAAGGCTTCGACAAGCAAATCACGCTTTCTTTGGTAGGAGCACGATCGAGAAGGAATTCGTGTTATCTCGCCTCTGCTAAGCCATTTATTCCAAGAGCGCATCTCTCCAACGAAAAAGTGGATACATGCTTTGGGTGTAGACACTATAGGAATATCGCTCGAGAATCTTTGAAACGGTCAAGCCACGTCTGTGTGAGGCCGCAAAATATAATTATAAGAATAATTATAAAGGAAGAATCCCATGACTAAGACCCCAATGGCGTCGTTATCGGTAGCTTTCGAAGAAGAGCAAAGATTTTGTCGCTTTCGACGAGAAAACGCCAGAAGGTTCAAAAACGGCTAAGAATATGACCTCTAGAGCCGTGGGAACGACGAAAGTAAACATAGGTGCTGCCAATCAGGTAAAGGTTGGGAATAAGGCTAAGGGAAAATCTATTGTGATAGAGGAACCTAGGAGGCCTGCATTGGAGAGAATTTTTCCTCCATTAACATCATTGAAGAAGAAAAGCGCTTCGTTCGACATGGATGAAGACGTTACTTCAGATTTCGAAGACTCTGAAGCCAGTTTCGACGTCATCTGCAACGTGGTGTCCATTCTGCCTAGTGAGTATGACGCCGTTACAGTACCAAACGATGTCGAAGAAGACTTCATTGGAGATATGGCTAATCACAAGCCAATGTGCTATTATGTAATGAACAACGGCTGCGTCGAAGAGCAGATGGCCACTTTCGAAAGGCCAGACGGAGGCATGCAACACCATCTGAAGCCTTTGTACGTCCAAGCCAAAGTTAATGGTGTGGGTGTCAATAAAATATTGGTCGATGGAGGTGTTCTTTGTTAATTTGATGCCTCAGCGATCTGCCGCAGACAATAGGGATGTATGATACAGACCTTAGGCCCCATAATATTGTGTTGACTAATTATGAGGGTAACCGCCGCCTACTTTTGGGGCCGTCGAAGTGGAAGTGGTGGTAGGAACCGCCGGAAGGACTACCATGTTCTTTGTCATCGCCTAAAAGCAAGCTATAATCTGCTCCTTGGGAGAGAGTGGATACATGGAGTAGGAGCCGTCCCTTCAAGCCTACACCGTGTTGGTAATGTGGAAGGATGATGGTCTTGTGGAGTATGTTGAAGCGCACCAAAGTTACTTCCTTCACGACGTAAATAATGTCACCAAGGAAAATTTCAAAAACAAATGGCGAATATTGCGCCATGTTCATCTTCTAGTCAAGCATATATCTCTTCGAGATAATGTGCTTTCCTCTGTCTCGCCATACCCAACACATGGTTTTGTGTGGGAAAGAGAGTGATAGAAGGTGCAAATGTCTATCCCGAGGTGTGTTACCTCCAACGTGATGGGACACCGATTCTTAAAAAGTTTTAGATGTCGATTGCCCAATGCTTGATAGAATTACGCTACATGGCCGAAAAAAAAGTAAAACGGCTTTGGAAGCCGAAATAAATCAACAAACAATGGTCATCGAAGCCATAACTTCATCTGAAGAAAATGGTGAAGTCATAGATGGCAAGCTTGATTGCATTTATGATGACGAACCATTAGGTTTTGAAAAAGACCCTAAAGATGCGACAAAGCGCATGCAAGCTCAAGATCCAGTGGAAGAAGTGGATTTGGGAGATGGCCTAACCAAAAGGCCAACATACATTAGTGCACACCTTGATGCTGCCTTCAAAACCCAAGTTGTTTCACTTCTGCAGGAGTTCAAAGATTGCTTTGCTTGGGAGTACAACGAAATGCCTGGTCTGAGTCGAGAAGTGGTGGAGCTTCAAATACCTATTCGACCAGGAAGGAAACCAGTAAAGCAAACACCAAGAAGATTTGCTCCTCCAATATTGGCTAAGATCAAAGAAGAAATAGAGAGGCTGTTCAAAAGCAAATTCATCGTAATCGCGGTGTATGTCGATTGGCTAGCTAATATTGTTCCATAATGAAGAAAACGCGGAAAACTTAGAGTTTGCGTAGTACTTTAGGGATCTAAATAATGCAACACCTAAGGATGAATACGCAATGCCCGTAGCGAAATGCTAATAGATTCAATGCCAGGATTTGATTATCTCGGTATGCTAGATGGCTACTCGGGGTATAATCAAATTTTTATTCTTTGAAGAGGGCGTGTCGAAACGGCTTTTCGATGTCCAGGGGCATTGGGTGTTTATGAATGGGTAGTAATGCCCTTTAGGTTAAAAATGCTTTGGTGCCACTTATCAAAGAGCAATGAATTCTATGTTTCATGATTTTATTGATGATTTTATGCAAGTATACATAGATGATGTGGTGGTTAAGTCATCCTCAGAAATTGGTCATTTAGACCATCTTCGACGTTCGTTTGAACGAATGAGGAAATATGGATTGAAAATGAATCCAACCAAATGTGCTTTCGTGGTATGCGTGCGGTGAATTCTTGGGTTTTGTAGTACACAAGAAAGGCATAGAGATCAACGAAAATAAGACTAAAGCAATTATGGAAACGAAGGCTCCTTCGACCAAGAAAGAACTTGATCGTTCTGGGAAAGATCAATTTCCTTCGAAGATTTATCTCAAATCTAAGTGGCAAAACGCAAGCTTTTTCGCCATTGCTGAGACTGAAGAAAGAAGATGCATTCAAGTGGGAGCATGTTCATCAAGATGCTTTCGACGCAATCAAGTCTTATTTAGTCAATCCACCAATTTTATCATTGTTATTAGAAACAAATTGCTAAAATCAGATATAGCGACTTTTCCGATAACACAATAGGTAGCATGTTAGCACAAGAGGATGATAATGGTGTCGAAAGACCCATTTATTACCTTAGTAGGGTTTTGATTGATCTTTGAAACTAGGTATAGTCCAATAGAAAAACTATGCCTCTGCTTGTATTTCTCTTGTATGCAAATTGAAGCAATATATAAAGTCACAGATGTTTATGTTTATTCGCACTTTGATGTAATTAAACATATGTTGTCAAAACCAATGTTACATAGTCGAATTGGAAAGTGGGCTTTGGCTTTGCTAGAATACAACTTAACGTATCGACCCTTAAATCAATCAAAGGACAAGTGGTTGCTTGATTTCATAGTGGACCACTCGTTGTCGAACATGAAATACATTCGTTAGACATACGTCCTTGAAACTATACTTCACTACTCGAGCCATAAAAATGGAGTGGGCATTGGAATATTAATTATTTCCCGAAAACATTCCAACGAAGTATAAATTTAAAATTCGAGACTCTTGCTCCAATAATGAAGCTGAGTATGAGGCTTTAATAGTAGGCCTTAAAATTTTACTCGAATTGGGGGCAAGCCATGTTGAAGTAAAAGGTGATTCTCAACTAGTTGTCAAACAATTGACAAAAGAATACAAATGCATCAATGAACACCTTATTAAATATTTCGTCATCGCCAACACTTTGCTAAAAAGGTTTACATTTGTACACTTAGAACATTTACCACGAATAGAAAATCATGTGGCGAATGAGTTGGCACAAATTGCGTCAGGCTACAAAGTATCAAAGCAAAGCCTAGAAGAGTTAATCGAGATAAAAGATAAACTAATCTCAGAAGACTCTCTTTATAATACTACTCCTTCGACGCTATTGTCAACACCAAAAATTGGGGGGGCAATAAATGCAAATGAAATACGCGTCGAAAAACGCCACATTTTCGACGATATTGACTTAGCAGAAATTTTTGCTATTGACAATATGGCTGATGATGATTGGCGCAAACCCATTGTAGAGTATTTGCAAAATCCTACAGGAAACACTAATAAAAAAGTGAAGTACAGAGCTCTAAGTTACGTGTTAATTGGAAACGAATTGTACAAGCAAACTCCTGAAGGGGTACTATTAAAATGTCTTAGTGAAAATGAGGCATATTTAGCGGTTTCGATACACACGATGGAGCATGTGGCTCACATCAAGTAGGCCACAAAATGAAATGGTTGTTATTTCGACAAGGAATGTACTCGCCAACCATTTTAAAAGATTGCATAGAATTTGCTAAGAAGTGCCAAGAATGCCAAAAACATGTTTGGAATCCAAAGACGCACTGCAAATGAATTGCATTCCATAGTGAAACCTTGGCCATTTAGAGGTTGGGCTCTAGATGTAATTGGAGAAATAAAACCAACGTCGTCGAAAGGCCACGGTACATCTTGGTAGGAATTGATTACTTTACTAAGTGGGTAGAAGCGTTACCTTTAGCCAACGTTGATCGAGAAGCGATGATAAGGTTTATTCAAAACCATATCATTTACGAGATATGGAATACCGAAACCATTACTACGGACCAAGGTATCGCTTTTTTCTGGTCGAAAAATGGTAGATTTTGTTCACGAAATTGGTTTTAAGTTCTTGACTTCGACGCCATACTATCGCGCAAGCCAACGGTCAAGTAGAGGCTGCAAATAAAATCATTATTAACTTGATCAAAAAGCACGTTGGGCGTAAGCCTAAAAGTTGGCACGATTCTCTTGACCAAGTGTTATGGGCTTGTCGAACGTCGCCTAAAGAGTCTATAAACACTACTCCTTACAGGTTAACATTTGGGCATGATGCAGTTGTTACTGTTGAAATTTGTTTACAATCAACAAGGATTCGAAACAATGTGAAATTCCCTTTGATCACTATTGGGATATGATGATTGATGAATTAGTTGATTTAGACGAAGAAAGGTGTTAGCTTTAGAGATGCTTACTCGACGAAAAGAGAGAGTAGCTAAAGCTCAACAACAAAAAAGGTTAAGTTAAAAACCTTTGAGGAAGGAGAGTTAGTGTGGAAAGTCCTATTACCTATGGATAAGAAAGATAGAGTTTTAGGCAAATGGTCACCAGGGTGGGAAGGCCCATTTCGCGTGTTGCAATGCTTTTCGAATGGCGCTTATGAAGTCGAAGAGCTAGGCGACGAAAATAGAATCTTTAGAATAAATGGCAAGTATTTAAAGCAATACAAGCCAACGTTAACTGAGATAAAAATTGAGCAATTATAAATAAACGAAAATTGTTCATAAATGGCAGTGTATAAGGAAATGTCAAAGTTACATAGCCATTTTTAGAATTCTAAACTATTACAGTCTCAGAAGTTCGACAAAGTGGTCTTATGCCTCTCCATAATGCTAACACTCAAAGAGATAGAGGTGTCGAGAAGGTGCAGCTCTTTGTCGAGGTCGGAGAGAATGGCTTGATGCTTGTCAATCTTCTCCAAGTGCTCTATAGTCACAATGCCTTGGTGGTTTCGGTGGACGAAGAAGCGACTCATTCTTTCGACGATCGTGCCCTTCCGATGCTTAGCGTTTGTGATTCAAGTTGAAGTGTCTTTATCTCTTCGTCAATACGCGCAATCTCGCATCCCATTCAGCGATTGCTTTCTCATCGTTAGTCGCTGGGTTTGAGAGCCTCGATGTCGCCTTGATCGGCCTTGAGAGAGGCGAGTTCCACTTCGCAGAGTTGATTCTCTTGAACTTTGCGCTTGGAGGTGTTCGACCGTTGGGTGATTAGAAGAGAAAGTTGCTCAAAAATGGGGCCAAATTCCATGAAGAATGAAAGGATGTTTTGAGGAGGGTCCAATTTGGTGATCTTGTGAATGAGGGATTTTACCTCAAGATACACAGATGGATCATTCTCAATGGTCGCCACCAAATCCCCTTCTAATACCTTCGTCTTCAGCTGGCGAAGTAGGCTTTCGACCATCTCCTGATTGATAGAACTTAGAGAGTTGTTCGAAGAACTGCAAATCAAGCGGCTCGACGAGCTCTTAAGACTCAACATGATCTTCAAGGCTGCCAAGGGATTCGTCTTCTTTAGCTCAGCCAATTCTTGATCGCTAACAAATTTGTTGGATGACTCTTTGGCGTAAGCACCTTGATCTGCGCAGCTCCTCCACTCTAGGCTCCTCTTGTTCTTGATCGATCATATTTTCTTCAGAATTTCGACGAGGTAGCCACCACTTCCCCTTTTCGACTTACGGAATGTTAGGCTCGAACTTGGGCGTTCTCTTCGACAACCGCTTCTACTCCCACATTTGGAACAAGCTCTTGAAAGGGGAATCCTGTGGTCGCAAGTGCACGAAAGACCTCTTCAAAGAATCACACCTTGAGGCGAAGAAGGGAAAGGGATCATTGGGCCGACAATTCCTGCTCAAAGAACCTCAATCAAAGACTCAACGCCATGATTCTCGACGAAGCGGTCCCACCTGCACATTTCTGATGAAGTAATACCACTTAAGTTAAAACGGGAAAAGTGAGATCAAAGAGTTTCGAAATGGCGTCGAACGGAAAGTTACCTCATGTACCTTAAGCCTCTTGATTGGAGGAGAAGAAGGTGATTCAGAAGGCTTGGTGATGGTGATGCCTTGAGCTGCCCTTTGGGATTCAGGCAAGGCCCTTTTCTTCGACCTCTGAGTGAGAGGAATGTTGTCATCACTTTCAGTGTCCTGCAAAAGAGATCAAGTTATGGTACGGGTGATGCCACAAGAAAGTGAATGATAAAATTGAAGAGAAATTTCGACATGTAGTAAGGTGTATACAGTACCTCAGAGCTGGAGGGAATAACCAATTTCTTCTTGGCTTTAGGCTTTTGAAGAGTTTTAGCTGTTTGGGTTGTCACCTGGAGGAAATTTCCGACATGAGTGAAAGCCACAGTAAACAGACAACGTAAGACAAGTGGGAAGTGCCATACCTTTTTTGGGGCGTTGTCTGGAATGGGATTTGCTGCCACTTTCTTCGTGACTTGGGGAGAAGGTTTTGATGTGGTAGCTTTGCCTACCTTGACCTTCGACTTTGTTGCAGGTTTTTCTAAAAATGTCGAAAACATTGGTAAGCAAATGGAAATGAAGCCAAGTTATAAGTGGTTAAGACCTAGAAAGCTTTGGGTGTCGAAAAGTGTTTACCGTTGTTGTTCGAAGGAAAGGTCATACCAATTTCTTCACAATGTTGTCGCAAAAAGTATCAATGGCTTCCCAAAGAGACGTTGGTGTAATAACCAGGTCCACCATTCATGAAATTTTTCAAGACATGAAAACCTTGGATTGAATTTGAGAGGTTCAAAGTTCAAGGCTTTGTAATGAAATCTCTTGAAGGCTTGTTTATAAGCCACCTCGATTCTCGACTTATAAAATCTACTTTGTGAAAGCACACCGTGCAGGCGAATTTGACAAAGGCCAAATCGCTTAGAAAATAACTTGGGAAATATCTAGTAATTCCCAAACTATTTTTGTTTTGCCGGGGGTAAGCCTAGTGGAGAGGGATGTAAGAGAGAGGTAAGCTTGCCAAATTCGGTTAACTTCCTCGGCAAGAGCTCGACAGAGGAAGAAGGAAATGGTTGTCTAAACCATGCTTTGGACCACAAGACCTCTGGACAAAGGGAGCCATAGAATCAGTAAAAGTGGCACATTTCAAGAAGATTTCAAATAGGCTAGAAAGGATTCTTCTACAGAAAGGGTTGCTTGTTTAGGCCTAAATCAAGCGCTAATCGAATCCGCCTTCAAGGTCGCTTATTCTCCACGCTTAGTCGAGCGGACTTGGGGATATACAAGTTTAGTCGAGACTCGAAAGTGGCCAACAATACCACAATCGCAAATAAACCATAGTGGGCGTAAGCAAAACTTGGTGGCGGTTCATTCTCTTTTCAACTCTATAACAAAGATTATCAAGTTCTTTGGTAGAGAGAGCCTAAAATCAACTTGACAAGGTTGATGTCTTCTCGGTCATGGAGTTGACATGCCAAGGGGATGTAAGTTTTGGAAACTTGGAGGAGCGTGTGCGCGAAAACGAAAATAGATAACCACGAGTTAGAAAGGCTACATGTTCTATAGCGAGCACTTCCTCGATGTCGCTTCCTGGTGGTGCTCAAAGAATGTGTAAGGGGCAAAGGTGGCATTGGTGAATTTGAAACCGTATGTATAGTCGGGATGTGTGGGATCGAAGGTCTCTCCTAAGGTTTCAGACTGTAATGGCAGCCACATCTAGCAGAGTGGGGGATAACATGCCACATTTCGTGAAGGCTATGGGGTGGTACAAATCCCGAATCGCATAGCAGCCCAAAAAAGTAGGTGCTATCGTATTTGGGCCCATACCTAGACAATTGGATAAGGTCGAAGATGCCTGCTTTTTCCAGGACTTTGGCTTTCTTAGCTTCTACTTTGTCAAGCCGCCTATGTAGTTTTGTTGGTCGAGCCTGAGAGCGGACTCTAAAGACCCTAGAAGGGTTAGTCGAAACTCTAAATGAAAAGGGGTTTTCAAAGAAAGATTCTAGGTTGAAGCGAACATGGCTAGGGGAAAATCTCGAAACTTCGGTAGTTTCCAAAGAAGATATCGGGTAGAGGACCCAAGTAAGCATGGGTATAAACCTCGATGGGGGGATTAGTACCGAGTCCGCGTTGAGTAGATCGTTCGTCGTTGATGTCGGGTTCATCAACGAAGCCATCTAGGGTTTGAACGCTTTACGGATTCGTCGTACCTCTTTGAACTCTCGTGTCGCGTCCACTACGCGGATGATGAAGCCATAAGTAAGAGAAAGTGAGTGCGAGTTAAAATGCGGGGGTAGAGTAAAGGAAAAGTACGAAAAGTTTGAAACTTTGGTGAAATTTGAGGTTTTTGCAAAGAGAAAGGATGAAGAGCGCAGAAGAGCTTCACAAGGTTTCAAACCGAGTAAAGAGAATTTGAAGGGTTGTAGCCGCTTATATATGTTTGGAAGTAAACAGATTATTGCACGTTAAGCCATAACTCGCACGTTCGCGACGTTTGGGAGACGTGATGGCCCACCAACTATGCGACGCGTGTGCCAATAAAACGGTTCGCTTTACTGCGCAAGCAATGATGATCCGCTTTTCGACCATCGTTGAAGTCAAAAGCGCGCGTAAAAGTGACCATTGCACGATATTCAAAAATGCCTTTTCTTAACTCCTTTCCTTATTCCGTCGAAAAGCATTTTTGGGGGCAATCTGTTACCTCAAAATCTCGACAAAGACATTAAATGAAGCTTTAAATGGGGTTGACTTCACATTTAATATTGTTCTCAGGGCCATAGGTCAATATTCGTGTCAAGATACCCATGATTTCGACGGAAAAGGCGATAATATGCTAGGAGTGCAAGTAAGCTTCGACAAGCTTAACTCTCAAAGCTATGAAGCAAGTAATACAAGAAACCTTCGACAAGAGAGGACAAAACACTTCGACAGAGCTGGGCTCAACACTTCACGTCAAGCGGTTGGCAATGGGTTAGTCGAAAGTGCAGAGCGAGCAAGTAGTGGGCGGTTACTCTCCCGTAGTTTTAGGAGGCGCTTCCTTTTTCCCACGATTGTTCCTAGGAGTATAAATACCCCTTTGTAAATAGGAAATCGGGGTCACCACATTCTACAAAAACTCTGGAAAACTCAACTTCCAAGTCAAAGCGAAACACGAGTGAAACAGATCCTTGTACGTGTTGGTGAACCATTTTTCTTTCTTCATTTAATGCAAAGTTTTTATTTTCCTTTTACGTTCGTTGCATCTATTGCTTTTACTTCGCTCTCAAGTTATCTCTTTCTACCATTCTCTGTTCTTACGTACTTCAAAAAACACAAACTCAATGGCAATTGTCAAAGAGATTTTCTAGTTTGATCTCACAGTCTCGATATTGAAAACTAGTGATTGTTTGCTAAAAACACCAGCAAACAAAGTCAAATCATTTTTATGACATGTCGCGATTAACAGACGTCATAAAATAATTTGTATACTTACCGTATACTCCCTCCGTATCAAAATAATAGTCGTTTAAGGTTTTGACACGAAGATTAAGAAAAACAATAAATTGACAAAGTAACATGAGAATTTTACTATATTATCCCCATCAATTAATAAATGCATATTGGTGATGTCTTTGGTTAATGAAAAGTTACAACAATTAATGAGGGTAAAATTGAATAGATTTAATAAATAATGCATTGGAATGACAAAACGACAATTAATTTGAAAGTTTTTAATTTGACTAAAAAGACTATTATTTTGATACGGAGGGAGTACTATATAAATTAAATCCTAATTATTTTGTAAAAGAAATTAAAAAAAATTATATTAAACATTAAACCAAGGTTCCCTCGAGTATAACGAAAAAAAAAAAACTATGAAGTCAAATGGGAATTTGTGAAGATCTTATAGTATTTTTTTTTGTTCGATGAAATAAATAAGACCACATGAGAACACGTGCCCTATTTCTTCCCCACCTCTATCTATTTTCTATTGATTCAATTCAAGTACATCGTCGTTAAATTCCAACCCACTTCGACTCTCTGCAATGCAATTTGAAATCGTTTGTTGCAATTCCATTCACATATCACCTACTTTTTCTTCCCCTCAATTACTACTGTTTCATACCCTTTCTTCATAAACCCACTTTAACACATAACCCAGATTCCCCTTTTTCCTCTTTTTTCTTAAATTTTTAATTTTTTTTAAAATGTTGAAGCTTTCTTGCAATGGGGTGGACCGGGTTCAATTTTTAACTCAATGTGGGTTAATGGGTCGACCGGCGTCGGTTCTTGCCGGCGAGAGGAGAAGCGGCGTTACGGGATTCCGGTCACCGGTGACAAGGGTATGGCCGGTTATGTCTGTTGTGTCAGATAAGGATGGTGCGGTGGTGAACCGGGTTGAACCGGATTCAGGGAGTTTGGCTGACCGGTTGAGGCTTGGGAGTTTAACGGAGAATGGATTGTCTTATAAGGAGAAGTTTATTGTTAGAAGCTATGAAGTTGGGATTAATAAGACTGCTACTGTTGAAACTATTGCTAATCTCTTGCAGGTTTTGATTTTGACTTTAATTATTATGATTTGTGAAATTTGTGACGTGATCTTGTTGCTTGATCTGGTTGTTTTTAAAAGGGTAAGTAAAAGTTAAGTGCTTTTTTTGATTGATTGGGGTTTGGGTAGGGTTTTAGGTTTCTGGTTTTTGTGTAATTGGAATTGGTGTATGTGTCTGTTGGATTGCAAAGTGGGAACCTTTTTTTTCTTCAGGAAGGGATCTAAGAATCCTAATTCGCAGAATCGTGTTACGATTCGTAAGAGATATCAAAGGAGTGCATCAAATGAGTGCAAGAAGGAGGTTCCGGTTTCAAACCCGGGAATTTCCCCCTCCCCTACTAACATTCACCTATAAAAAAAAACGTTTGGTAATTGGTGTTGTTTTGTTCCATGGTTTACCAATTTTTAAAGAGTTTAATTGTCACACACTATGGGTGTAAAATTTTGTACCCTTCCAACCAATCACAATTCATTGTATGGGTGACATGGCATGTCATATAAGGTAGTTATGAGTAGATTAAATTGTTTCCAATGACATGATCAACTTGTAATTGGTTGATTGCATAGAAACTAAATCATTTTTTTAAAAGTACAATATTTGGCATTTGGTATTGTTTCTGTTTTCTTTTTTATTTATAGTTTAGTGGTTCTGCTGTTTTCTGTCAATTCTCTTTGGCACTGAGATTCATGCATGATATATTGGAAAATAGTGTTTTGTCTTTCTTCTTGGTGATTCTTTTGAATTTTCACTACTACATCCTCAATTCATTTAAGCTAACAGGACATTTTGTTAAGAAATATCATAAATTTTATTGTTTATGTTAAAATCATTTTTTTAATTTCCTTGTATATCCTTAATCTATTATTGTTTTTTCTTCTAGAATCATCTCTTGTATTAATTAATTAACTAGATAAATATAAAGATATAATCAATGTAAATTCCGAATTTTGAAAACAACAGATGAACAAAATAAATATAAGGTTTTCCTAAAACCTCAGTCTCAATTAAAATGGAATAGAGGGATTATTTTGTATGCATATTTTAGTTTTTTATTTGTCTAGTCCTTCTTTTCTTGAGGTTAGACTACTCTTTTAAAAGTTGTCACGCTTTTTCAGCTCTTTTATTCCAGCAAATGATGTCTGTTCTGTATTTAGCTATAGCTATATACTCTTAATATTGCAAGTCTACTGCTTTCAAGAACTGTGAAACTTAAGCCAATTAAATTATCAAGTTTGGATTTAATTTTTTTACTGAATTATACTTTGTGCAAATAAATCTCTTGTCAATTAAACTAAGGATAGTTCTGGTGATCACTGTTTGCTGACCAGCATTGTTGCTTACTATTAACATTTTTGTCGGTTGCTTGGATTTCGTTTTCTATTAGGTAAACATAACATTGGTTGTCAACTTGTCATATTAAATTTGAACGCCTTTTAGAGGCTGTTTGATGAAATAGTTCTGGTGATCACTGTTTGCTGACCAGCATTGTTGCTTACTATTAACATTTTTGTCGGTTGCTTGGATTTCGTTTTCTATTTGGTAAACATAACATTGGTTGTCAACTTGTCATATTAAATTTGAACGCCTTTTAGAGGCTGTTTGATGAAATAAAAACCAGTCATATCTTACTGGAAGAACTGCATTTGTCTAAGTATGCTAGCATTTGATAGGTATGTTAGAACTTGACGAAAACATGTTAGAATGCGACAAAACAGAACATATGTGTTTTGTTTTATGTTTGGTAGTTCGATTTTGAGATGTTGGTGATTCTGTGTTGCAGGAGGTCGGATGTAATCATGCTCAAAGTGTTGGATATTCAACTGATGGTTTTGCAACAACCCCTACAATGAGAAAATTGCATCTCATATGGGTGACTGCTCGCATGCACATTGAAGTCTACAAATACCCTGCTTGGTGGGTTTTGCTTCTTTACAACACTCGATAGTCAATTTATAAACTCGCATTTGAAAATCTAACTTGAAATGATTCCAACAGGAGTGATGTTGTTGAGATAGAGACATGGTGTCAAGCGGAAGGGCGGGCTGGAACAAGGCGTGATTTTATAATTAAAGACTTTGCAACCAATAAAGTTATTGGAAGAGCAACAAGGTGCAAATTTACCTTTCAAATTAGTATGCTCATGATACAAGTTTGTTGTTGTTGTTGTTGTTGTTTGATGATCAAAATCATGCACTACTTTTGAAACTCTTTTGTTCTTGTAAAATCTATTTCCTCGCCTAAGCTCAATAACTTTTCGCGGTGCCAACCATCAATATTAAGCTTATAATCTATGCTATTTAGAAGCTAAAAGACAGGATACTTAGCTCTGTAGCACCGACACTTCCGGTTGAAGATGTGTCCAAGGCAAGGCCCGCCACGTATCGTGTCGGACACCGACACCGACACTTCAATTACTTGTATTTTTCAAATTAAAGCCGGTGTCTGCGTGTCTGTGTCGTGTCCGGTGTCCGTGTCGTGTTTCATAGATACTTAGCTACTAGTTGTTAAACTACATTCCTAAGTCACAAGGATGCAGAGAATTTTATAAACACTAAAAGCTCGAAATCGAACTGTACTAAGATACAGGTAAGACTGTCTATAATAAACTAAAAAATAGTACTGTACTAAGATCTAATATGGGCAACCTCTTGCTATGAAGCTCTCGCCATTGCGGGGTCCAGGGAAGGTTTGATTCATTGATAGTTTATTATAGACAATCTTACCTTGTATTTACAAGACACTTAATCACGACGTGAACCCGTAACCTCTAATCATATCATTCATACACAAGTACTCCAACTGTTGTGCCAAAGTTCCCCTTTGTTCACTGTCCTAAGATCTAAAGCTGACAAATAATCCTTTGAAGAAAATCAAGATACGTTAACGCTTAATTTTCTTTGCATCATATAAATTGTGGCATCTCTAAATTTTGATATGTTTATGTTGTATTGTATGCAATGCTGTCTGATGCAGTCATTTGTTTTACTTTTAAGATATTTTCATAAAGATGACGATCTACATTTAATTGTTTTAGCAAGTGGCTAATGTTGAATCAGGACACAAGGCGACTCCAAAAAATGAATGATGATGTTAGAAAGGAGGTCTTGGTTTTCTGTCCTCAAGAGTTAAGGTGAGTACTTTCCTTTACCATTCGCTGATATTCAAAGTTTGCTTGGTGATTTGCTTTACTTAGTTGCCCTTCAATTGTCATTGACTGTTTTGTAATAATAAGAATTTCATTAAGCATAGGAGAAAAATACTTTCCGGGTTCTTGAGCTTAGTAGTGCAGAGGGGGTCACACAATATATTGTTCTATATCTTTATGAGCTCTTACCGGAACTAAATAAAATATACAATCTGTCTTGCATGCACTAAAAGTCCGTTCCAAAAATATGTGTTTAATGCAATCTGTTAGCTATGCCATTGACCAGGAACTAAGCGAGTCATAGTTGATGAAGCAGTCATAAGAGAATGAAATAAACTCTAGGGAACATGTTCACTTAATTATGTATTTTTAAGGTATCTACATACATACTATTATATTATCCATGAATTAATGAATTGAAATCTAGTTTTGTGATTGTTTATACTTATGCTATAGCAACTGATGAACCCAGAGTCTCCAGTTATGTAGTTTCAAGGGTTTTTTGTTTGTTGGAAAGAAAGGTTATTCTGGGAAGGGTTGTAGGTTGATCGAGGATAAAAGAATTGAGCACTGTTTTTAATAAATAAACTTGAATGCGCTTGACCATCATAGCTGGTGGGGGGGGGGGGGGGTCTTTCAGTTTTGTTATTTGACTATATATTGTTGGAAGATTACGTGAAGTTTTATGTTTGTTTTGGGGAATTATACTTCCATTTGTTGGAAATAGTGATAACAACTAATATGTCACTGGAATTATGGGAATCCATGTATCCTTGGAGAGTTTGGCATCATAGGAAATAGTGTAATTAATTATTATCATAGGAAATACTTTTATTATCGCTATTGTAAATGTATTTATTATTTTATATTTTATATTTTATTTTATGCACACCCTCCGGTCTCGAATATAGACCAGAAAAAAAATCCAATTTTGGTGGTCTAATATATTGGCAAATTTTGACTACAGCTCTTTTATTCCAATGGATCGAGTTCCTATGAAGGGTAATTTGGGAAATGCAATTTATTTTTTATTACTTTAAGAAAATTACATGAGGTTAACTAGTTTTCTTAAAGGGCGTGAGGTAGGTTCTATTTGCTTATATTCGAGACCAGAGGGAGTATATAAATATAAGGATGCTGAGTGCTCCCGACCATGCAATCATATGGCTTCTGTCTAATTCCTACAAAGTCTATTTTCTTGTACGTTTTTTTCTTGATTAATACTTTAATCTTTTCCTGAAAATAAGATACATTGTTACACCAATTAGTCAAAATGAAGGAATACAAATATGGTTTTATCTTACCCTCCTCTTCTGTGTGTCCAGAAAATTGGCTTGATGCCTTTCTTCTTTGTTATTGTTTCTATATATCAGGATTACAAATACAATTAATGGAGATCAAATCAATTCCTGATTTGTCTTGCCTAAATTAGGAAAGCTAATAGATATAATTGCAGAGACAGATTAATTCCTGATAAATTCTTGATTCACCGGGATTTATTCCTGATTCACACTCTGATGGCTGATTCCGCCTCGTATTGTAGTTTATAGTTTGGGTTTGAATGGGGGAAATAAGGAGACGGGGTGTGTAGGCATGTGTAGATAAATGGGTTTGTTTGTTAGGGGTCCACTTCCTTGGATAGAAACCTAAGTTGATCTGTGTTCTTGTCCTAAACTGTTAACAAGTCAGAAATTATTATCTAAATGAATTGACCTCACTGAAACTCTGCTGGAAACATAGACAAGCACTATTTATAGATGGTCCCATGTAATTCTTGAATTGAAAGGCCTCTATTTCAACTTAATAATAAATTACATGGACTATTGGACTATTTATCTCTTTACCAACTATTTTGGCTGCACAGGCTCCAAGTGGGAAAAATAATTGTTTCTAACACTCCTTAATTAAGACGGAACTTATTCCTAATAACATAATCATTATTAATAAAAACATCATCATTGTTAATAATAACTGATTGTTGAAATTGTGGCAATCTTGGAAAGAATATAAACTCTTAGCGTTTTTAAATGATCATAGCTGGTTTCAATGTCATTCCTTGGTTTGTGTAATGTTGTGTTTTTCTCTCGTGGACTGGAGGGAGTAATTATTAATAGGAAAGGGGGAGATAATAAGTCTCAGAAAGGAGAATGTGGTGTTCACGTAGCACACGTTAAAGGTGTTCATGATTTCAAGCACCCCAGAAAGAGCACAGATCGGTCAAAACCAGTAGAACTTGGATTTTTCTTGTTTAGGGTTTTAGGATTTCTGGTTTTTGAAAACCGGAAGTGGGTTTGGTGGAAGGAGAAGAAGGGTGCCAAGGACTAATCTGTTCCAAAATGACAGGGACTAAAATGTCCCATTTTTGAAAAATCTTAAAAAGATTAAATGAGGGACCAATTTGTCCCAAAATGGAACATTTCATGTCACTTAACGTGACACGTGGGCGTTTTTTGTGCAGCATAAGCACATTTAAAAGACGTTTTTAACTTTGGATGACGGAAGGACTAACCTGTCCCATTTTGAAAATGTCAGGGACTAATGCGTCCCTAAAAAATTGTCAGGGACTAATTTGTCCCTAGAAAATTTTCTGGGACTAATTAATTTGTCCCTAACAAAAATTGTCAGAATCAATTTGGGCCTTTTGTCTTTGTTTTTTGGTACAAAAATTAAATTTTGAACATGTTTTTTCAGGCTTAGTTAGCATAGAAAGTAGCTTGGTTGAAGTATAATGGGTTGTAATTGTATAATGTTTGCTGCCCAGTTACACTGTTTGTTATGTTACTGTTAGTGACATGGTTTGTTTCACATGCCAATACCCTGGATTGCTGCTTAATTCAAGTGATTAATTTTTGTTCATCTTTTGCCAATTCTTTTCTGTGGTTAGGTTGGCAATTCCTGAGGAGGATAGTAATTGCTTGAAGAAAATTCCGAAATTGGATGATCCTGCTGAGAATTCCAGATTTGGACTTGTGGTATGATCATTTGGCTCAAAGAATCTTCTTCCATTTTTTCTAATCAGGCATTGAGTAGATAAAAGTTTGCAAATCCAACACATTTTAAGCGTGGCTTTCTGATACAAACTGGTTCAATATATTTTAGGCTAAATTACTGTTTTGGTCCTTTATCTTTGGTCTTAATTTCATTTTGGTCCTTTATCTTTTTTTTTTCTCGTTTTGGTCCCTCATGTTTCATTTTTGTGTCAATTTGGTCCTTTTTTGTAATTTTTGTGTCAAAGAAGATGGATGGAAAATTACAAAAAAGGACCAAATTGACACAAATTGACACAAAAATGAAACATGAGGGACCAAAACGAGAAAAAAAAAAGATAAAGGACCAAAATGAAATTAAGGCTAAAGATAAAGGACCAAAACAGCAATTTAGCCTATATTTTATACATGACACAGAATTCTGTCTTAAAGATGGACAGAATCTGAATTACAGTAGAAATCTGTTGCAAACTGACAGAAAATCACAAGAACACACCAATTCTAGAGATATTCGAGAGCTTGGCTTCTCCCTCCCAATATCCAGTCCCAAATAATTTGCCTAATCTTATTCAAATGAAAGGCTTGACAGTTGCAGCAATTAGGATACAAAATAATAACTGACACAGACACTAATAATAAATGACAGCCTAACTTGCTACTAATATAATAATTGTCTAACACCTTCTCACTATGTTTCTGAATATTGCAGCCTAGAAGAGCAGATTTGGACATGAATCAACACGTTAACAACGTCACCTATATAGGATGGGTGCTTGAGGTTCTTACACTGTCTCTTTAACGTATTCAAGTATTTTCTATTCACTATTATTTATTAAGTCTTGATCTACTGGCACTACTTTAACATATAGGACAAATCTGTTGCGAAATCAAGTTCATAAACGGTTTATGTCATGTTGCAATTAAGTTGAGCAGCTTCAAGAAACAGTTTTAAAAACAACAATTTTATTATTTTTTGAGTTGTGGTTTGTGTAACAAATTGTAAGATTAGGAATATATATATATATATATATATATATATATATATATATATATATATATATATATATCTATTTAGTAGCCTATTTACCTGTTGAAGATCACTGCTAACTATTTAAGTTGAGGTCATGTTGACATTACTCATTTTCTATAATCTTTTTAGCCCTGGCTAAAGTTTACCTAAATGATTTTGTATAGTTAAGATGTTTAAATCTTTAAAAGAGAATGGTGTTGATATTCTTATATCTTAAATGATTTTAAAAATAAACTTTCAAGAACTTACTTTCATTTTGGAATTTTTTTTACTTTCTCGTTTGGTGTGTTGCTTATGCTACTATTTTCCTTGTCACAAATACACTTACATTGGACTTAGTGGACTTAAGGCCTGTTTGGATTGACTTATTTGAGTTTCATTGCTTGACATAAGCGCTTATGAGACTGTTTAAAAGAGCTAATGGAAAAAGCTTGTGACATGTTTATAAGCTGTTTTCAACTTATTTTCATAAGCTCTCCAGATAACTTATAAATATTTTAGTTTATCTTTTATTATAGAAATAGCTTATACATAAGCACCTATGTTATAAATGTTTAGTTATTAAGTTGTTACTTGTTTGTCTAAAATAGGGCCGATTTCCGCATGAAAAGATGTATGTTGTAATGTTGGTGTGAGAAGCTAACAAGTTGTTTATTTGACAGAGCATGCCTCAAGAAATCATCGATAGCCATGAGTTGCAAAGTATAACCTTGGATTACAGACGAGAGTGCCAACAAAATGACTTAGTTGATTCCCTTACAAGTGCTGAAGCAATTGAAGGTGTTGAAGTTGTTCCAGAACTCAAAGCTACAAATGGATCTGCCACAACAAAGAATGACAAACAAGAATGCCAGCAATTCCTTCATCTACTTAGATTGTCTACTGATGGACTTGAGATAAACAGAGGAAGAACAGAGTGGAGAAAAAAGGCTCCAAGATGAACAAGATTACAACACTTATTCTCAACATTATTGAGTTTGTTTTAATAGATTTCTCAACTGAGTGCTTATTGAATTAAAGAAAATATATTAAAAGAATACTGTCTTAATTATGAATTATTTATTTAAATAAGAGTTTCTTGGTTGATATTTTTAGTTTTGCAATTAGATTTTTTAAGATGTTTTTATTTGATTTTCTTTTTCATAAAACACTTGAGTTAGTAACGATTTTTTTAAGTGAATGATTATGAAGTTATTTTAAATTGAGAAGTTTGCATGAGTTAGAAACTAGGCTTAAATACTACTTTTCCCCTGCAAATAAGAAGAAAATCCATTAGTGCCCCTGTAAAAAAAATTAAAAGAGCCATTGCAATTACGTAACGTCTCTAAATGGACCCTTGCTGTTACTTTAATCTCACACTGTTAAATTAATCTGACTTGGATGTCTACCAGGCTTATTACGTGGCTGAAGGCTGGGACACATGCCATTTCACACTCTCAGTTCCACTGTCTCACATTTCATCTGCAACATTTTTTTGATAGCAATTACAGGCATATACAAATCTGCAGCATTTTTTTGACAGCAATTACAAGCATATACAAATCTGCAACATTTTTTTATACAAACTATGTGCAAAACTATACAAAACATATGATAAACCAGCACAAATTTCCTCAATTCATTAACATAGCATAAACCGACACAAATTTGTTCAATTCGTTACATAATGCCTAAACCAAAATACAAAACAAATTTGATCAATTCATAGTAAAAGTAGACATTACATTGATAGTAGACCTGTAACACGAGTTACACGACCTAAACCCTACATTACATTTTAAGGAAATCAAAATTCTTAAATCCTTCAAAGATGATGAGCAAAACTATTATTCCTTGCATCCAACTAATCTTCTTCCCCTCATCTAACAATTTGAGCTTGAGCTTTGAAATTTTTTTGGACTCCCAATCCTTGAAAATTTCCCCACATTTACATTGACAGATTGTTTGTGTTGCACATTGAGCATCCAATGGTTAGGAATCGACATAGCTTCACGTTGATTCATTTCTGATACTGAGACCATAGTCATTCTTTCAACGTCTAGCTCATCGTCCCAGATGAACAAATTGCAGCATACTCGCTCCTGCACAATCAAAAAACAGAGAATAGAAGAATTAGGTTTAGGGGTTTCAGGAATTAGAAGGGATTAGAATATTTAGGTTTAGGGTTTATGTAATTAGAAACAAATACAACATTTATAACCAACAATCTAACTTACCCCCAAATTGGAACACCTCCAAAATCTTCTTCCACGGTTTTCAGTGGTGTTGGCTATCCATAAACGCATAGGATAATCACATCCACATAAAGGGAGTAAGCCCTGTCTTGATACAACATTCGAAGAAACATTGCTTCTTGCCATTGGAGTGAACGAACAGAGAAGAAGGAAGAAGAAGATGGCAGAACCTGGGTTTCAGATCTGAATGAAGAAGAAGATGAATGAAGATGATATAAGCCTCAGCCACGTAATTACATTCAAGTCAGATTAATTTAACAGTGTGAAATTAAAGTAACAGCAGGGGCCCATTTAGAGATGTTACGTAATTGCAAGGGCTCTTTTAATTTTTTTTAAAAGGGGCACTAAGGGATTTTCTTCATATTTGCAGGGGCAAAAGTAGTATTTAAGCCTAAAAACTAATGTAAGTTGGGTCATTATAATGTGTTTTTCTTTAATTTCCAAATGTTTGTTTACAAGGTTGGTGTTGCAACTGCTACCACCATCTCCACTAGCTTGTAGGGTGTATGTTGGGTTGTTGACTTAATCTTGACTTTATCTACTATTGTAAATTAATTTCAAATTCTTCTTAGTCTAGATTTTTGTTACATCTCTTAATTATAAATTCTACATAAATACGAATATAATTTACTATCTTAGTCACAACGAATAACATGCCACGTGATCAAGAGATTAACATGCCACGAATATAATTTGAATATGATTGTTTTGAGCTTTTTTTTCTAACCAAAAAGGAAAAATAAACTTCCAATGCATACTTTTTTACTTTTTATTTTCAAAGCCATCCCAAGGCGGTAAGCGCCATTCGAGCGGGTCGCTAATGAGAGAGATATCGAAACTCAATCGCATGAATAAAGACGCAGAAACACAAAAACTTTTAGAAATCCGTCAGAATGAAATATATTCGAATGAGAAGGTGATGCTGAGAATCGGAAGACTATGCAGAGAAAATGAATCAACAAATCAATTACAATAGCAGTTCCAATGATTAGTTTAGTTGATTAGTAGATTATAGTAGATAGTGGGAAAAGAAAGTGGGTCGGTTTGATTTGATTTTTTAAAATTTAAAAAAAAAAGTAGGAGAAAGTAGGAAAAAAATGTGAGTAAGAAGAAAATGCATTGGGAGAAGACATTTTAAAAAATGTGTGATAATAAATTACAATTTTGTTCTTAGTTAGATGAGTTGTAAAGTAAATAGGGAGACTTGTTTTGGTAATTTAAATATGATTTATTTGTATAAATTGATAAATAGGTTAATAGATAGAAAGTGAGCGAGTTTGACTTGAATTTTGAAAAAAAAGTAGGAGAAAGTAAGAAAAAAATGTGAGTGAGAAGAAAATGCATTGGGAGAAGAAATTTGAAATTATAAAGTTGTCTTTAGTTAGATGAATGTGGTTTGTTTGTATAAATAGATATTAGATTAGATAGTAAATTGGAATAAATTATAGATCATTTAATATTAATTTAATTATATTATATTATGTAGTAGATTAAAAAAATTGAGAAAAGAAATTTTTTAAAATAAAAGATTAAAAGGTGTGGGGGCCGCAAATAGTAGATGTATAAAAAAGTGAGAAATATTGAGAAATGTGAGATTGAAAGAGAGAGAATGAATGAGAAAAGAAGAGAAAATAAAATTAAAAAATGAGAAATAAAACAAAAATACATTATTGGTCACAAAAGTGGTGATTTGTCAAAAAATTAAGATATCTAAAATTGTCTTTTTGTAAATTTTTTGTTTGATTAAATAGTTTTAAAAATGGTCACAAAAATGGTGATGTGTAAAAAAATTAAGATATCTAATAAGTTGTTGTATTAGATATATTAGATTAGATTAAATATTAGATAGATAGATTATATTAGATAGATTAAATTAGATTAGATAGATAAATTAGATTAGATTAGATTAAACAGATAGATTGACATTTTGAAATTTGAAATGTTTACGAAGGAAAGCAGAACAGTAGTCACCAAAGCTCCAAAAATTTAAATTCCGCTGACTTTTTCACCAAAAGTAGCGTTTTTGGCGCTCCTCCTACCAATTTGCACAAAAACGTAAGAAAAGAAGACAAATCCATCAAAACCATTGATCCCAGTAACCCTATCCCCATCCAACCGTCACCCCATTCCCTTACTCTACACACCCCCGCACCATATCCCCCCCCACACGCACATGCTCACGTGAAAAAACATCCCACGCCAAATTCAAATTTTCATAACAACGAATTCATATAATATAAGCGCCAAAATTTTCGCACAGGAGCGCGCTTTCAAAATATTTCAAAACCCAATTTCATAACCCAATTTCTTCATTATCATAACTCAATTTTCCTAGCGCCGAATTCATATTCATATACATATTCATATCTCATTCTATTTCTTCAGCAATTCAATTTATTGTTCTTCTTCTAGCACTCATGAGAGAACACAAAGTAGACTCGTTCTACACAAAACTAAAAGATTCTGCACATTCTTTCTCTTCTTCATCTCCAGTTCTCATTTTCCCTTCAACCTCCGACGTTGACTCTCTCTGTGCTCTCAAAATCATAACTCATATTCTCGCTTCTGATTCAATTCAATACGCTTGTTACCCAGTATCATCCTTCCGTGAAATTCATAAATACACCTCCTCTCAAAACGACAAACCTATCTCCGTCGTTTTAATCAATTGGGGCTGTCATAAAGATCTTCGGCGAACCCTAAATCTTGGCTCTAAGGCTCGCATATTTGTCGTTGATAGTCATCGTCCTATTCATCTTCATAACCTTAGTGACCAAAACGACGCCGTCGTTGTGCTTTTCACTCAAGACGATGAGAAACAAGCCGATCTGGCATACGATTTCGAGTTCCCTCTCACCGCTCTCGCTAACGCCTCCACTAATATCGACTCTGATTCTGAACTTGAATCTGATTCTGAAGATTCCGATTCAGATTCCGATGAAGATGACGGATCTAGAAGAAAAAAAAAGAGGAAGAGAGATTCCGATGATGGAGAAGGTGAAGAACCAGAACGAGAACAAGATCCGATTAAACTATATAGAAAGAGAAAGAAAGAGTATTATCGATTGGGAACATTTCATGGGAAGCCTTCAGGGTGTTTGATGTATGAACTTGCTCATTTTCTACGAAAGAACACGAATGAATTGCTATGGCTATCTTGTGTCGCGTTAACGGATCAATTCGTGCACGAGAGACTCAGTGATGAGAGGTATCGTGACGGCGTTATGGAGCTAGAGCAATATATCAACAGTTCAGGTAATTTAGATGCCGTTAATTCTGTAACCCTAAAAGATGGAACTAAAATTAGGGCTTCTAATTCCTCCCAAATTACGTACGAAGATGAACCTAAGCTTATGTTGTTACAAGAATGGAATCTCTTTGATTCTATGCTTTGCTCTTCATATATTGCGACAAAGCTGAAAACTTGGAGTGATAATGGGATGAAGAAATTGATGCTTTTGTTAGCTAGAATGGGATTTGCGCTTTCTGATTGTCAGCAGAAATTTCAGTATATGAATATTGAGGTGAAGAGGAAAATGAAACGTGAGTTTGAAAAGTTTTTGCCTGAGTATGGACTTACTGATTTTTACTACCGTGGTTTTTTGAGGATTCATGGGTATAGTTCTAGGGTTTCAGCAGCTGATGTTGTTTATGGCGTTACCGCGCTTTTGGAATCGTTTGTTGAAGCGGATGGTTCTTGTGCTTCGAAACAGTTTGGTGTGGCTTTTGATGCTCTTTCCTTGAGTAAAGTTGATAAGCTCAAATTAGGGATGCAACAAGCAATTAGGGTTCAAAGGGCAATTTTGAGGCAGGGAAGTATGGCAATTATGAAGAGTGGGTGTATTAGAAGTGGGAGAAAGTTTAGGTGGCTGAAGCTTGAGGATTCAGGGGATTCTAGATTGTTGGGGTATCCTCAGGCTTTGACAAAGTTTGGTTATTTTCTGATGGATGCTTTGAGGGAAAAGGGTGCAAGGATGAAGCCTTTGATTTGTGCTTGTGTGTCCCAGGAACCTGACAAAGTGCTTGTTGTTGGGGTTTGTGGAAGGCCGCGTTTGGCTGCGGCTCAGGGAAATGCGTTTGGAAGTGCTTTTGGTGCGGCTGAGCAGGTTGGGAAAGATTATTTCCATGAGTTGTTTGAGTCCTCGTGGATTGTTTTAGATGCTCAATCGGTTAATACCTTTATGGTTAACTTGACTGAGAAACTCTGATGCTGTGATGAGCTTGTGTTCTTCTCTAACTGGAGGTGATTATGCGGTGCGCCAAGAGACGGCTCTGTTCTTTCTTTTTGTAGTCTTTGTATTATGATTTGTATTATGATTTATTATAGCATGTGGAAGTAATGTCAGTGAAACATTTGGAATTAATGTCAAAATTGTTAGATCTTCCTGGATGAACTTCACATATAAATTGCCAAATTTTCAATTGTCAGTGTTGCTGAACTTGTTGTACTTGTAGGGTTTATTTATTTGTTTTTGTTTGTGATGTATTGCAATGTTTTCTATCCAAGTTGTTAACAAGGATAGGTCCACCACAGTTAGAAATCCTATCATGTAAAATTTGTCTCAGGTATTTTCTTTCCCAGTATTTCCCTTGTCTTGTTGGATAGTAATTTACTAACCATAGTTTCAATAAGCACGAGTTTTACTCCCTTCTCACCAGATCACCCATCACATCTTCTATTTCTCTCTTGTTTGATTTTATTGTTTTGATAGTTTCAATAGTCTAATAAGTGAGTTATTTCCTTATAGATTTCCACTGCTTCCTGGAGTTCTTTTCTCTTTAAATCATAATTTAGAGATAAGAACTTGCTAAATTTTGTCTTTTAGGTTAGATTTCAACCTCTCATCTCTTCCTTTCAACCGAAGGGAATAGTTTCTTACCCTTTTGAGATAAGAACTTGCTGGCCTTTTTATATATTTATTTGATAAGGGATTAAGGGAGTTTAATGCTGAAATAAAGCAGGTTAGTTTCTTAACTCATCAAACGATCTAAATTATTTCACTTTGATAGAAGTTGCCATTTCCATGGCTATATGTTTGATGGATGACCCTTGGTGTTACTTTCTTCATTCGCTTGCATTTTATGATTTGAAAATTGATTGAACATCATGTTGAATGTGTTTCACAAGTGCTATTAAAACGTGGTGTCGTTGAATGTTTACGTGTTAAAACAGACTCATAAACACTCCTGTTGTAGATTGATGCGTAAAATAAGTTTACTGATTGATAATACAACTTCACCCTTCGATTGAATAAGGTTTGGTACAACCAAAGTGGTATTGCCACTAAACCAGTTTCACGTTGGGATATATGAATTCCACAGGTATGGGACCTTCCTTTATAGTTTCTTCAAATTTGGGTATCTTGATAGTTGATACTCACTAACACTTAGTATATGTATTGATAGCAATTGAAACACACGGTAAGTCTATAAGGATTGTGCATTTAAATGCAGCAATTTTATTCAACAGAGAAAATTACTGAAATGCAAACCAATGAAATTGAACACACAGTGCATACCAATACAATCTTACACAATGGCTTAAGATAAAGGGTATAAATCCATCTTGAGTTTCAAGACCAAAATCAACACTATAGAACAGGAATCACAAGTCATAACTCATAAAGTCATCAGAGATGAACTATGTTACAAATATTATAGATCTCACCAAGATACAGATCAATTGAATTTAAAGCGTGGCAGTAACATACAACAGATGAAAAAAGATAAATAAAAAAAAAAATACAATCAATGTCTCGCATGCAAAGCGTTTTTACTGACCAGATGAAAGAAAGATACACCTATTTTACTATTTACAAAAAGATGAGATTTGCTCCTCTAAAGTGAGGTGCGCAATTTAGAGAGTAAGGTGCGAGATAGAACCATTTATTAGAAAACCAACCGTTGAGATAGCGATAAATTGGATGCATACGCATGATAAGCTATAAAGTTGTTAAAATCTCTACCGTTTTAACAGGTACAATTCCGCACTTTACTCTTTAAACTACACCCTTCACATTAAAGGAGTCAAAGTGCACACCTCATGACAATTCACAAGACTATTATTTTTCTTCTTTTCTGTTCAGTATAGAAGTTTGACTTCAAATAAATCATTTTCGACCCCAGCGAAAGCAGCAACCCTGGAGAAGCAGTGAAGCATCAGTATAATGAAAAATCATCAAATGCCCCAATATTAAGCAGGTGTACTTGCAGGCATACCTGAGCTTTGTCATTGGTTGGTTGGTTCTTGATAACATAGGATCTCCCATTAGGTGTACCGGGAGCCTGTCCAGCCGCAACGTGTTTCTCCTCACGCACTTTGTTGAAAATATGAGTATAGCCATCAGCTGATGCAGGATCACTCTCATCCCACTCACCAAACTTCGGAACAGCAGCCCCTTTATCAGCCTGCCAAATCAGAATTAAAGTTTCATAAAGATTCAACAGTCAAATCCTTAGAAATATGCAATCATTGATCCAATATATATATATTGAAGATTTTAACATCTTATGCTGCGGGAAAATAAAACTAACAGTTTCATCCCCTTTATTGACTGGTCTTAATCGTGATCTTCCCGGTGTACCATGACTGCTGTCATACGAGCTCTTTCCTTCCCAAGAAGGGCTATCCCTGCCGGGGGTTTTAGCCTGGCGATGAAGGGGTGAACGTTCAACACTGTACTCTGAGCCAGTACTTTGCCTTGAAGGTCTTCTGCGAGCGTCGGCAGAACCTACTCCATGGCCTCCAGGACGATAGACGGAATCACCAGCACTCCTGTTGCTTACATTGTCATGACGAGCAGGAGAGTCAACAAAATGCTTAAGATCACCATCCTCCTGTGTTGATGTCACTGATTCCTTTCCAGGTTGATGATTCTCTGCATGAACTCTGGGTTTTGAAGGGGGTGGGTCAGCAGAAGATGAACTTTCAAGAACTAAATCTGAATTTTCTTCAGGGTCATTTGGATTAATCATTTTGGAGCCAGGTCGAACTTTCCGAGCTTTGTCAAAGTAAGCTGTATATGGAACATTGTCTTCACTTTCCCAATTGCCAAACTTTGGAACATGAGAACGTTGCTGTCAAATTGACACATTGAAGATATCTTATTAAGTAAAGTTTCAATAAGTAAATCTTGATACAGGTTTTAAATGTAATGAACATCCTTTCTCTATAAAAATCAGAGATAATAATAGAGAAATAACAGAGAAAGGAAACAACAATATTCAATTCAAACATCTACTTATTACCTCTATAATTCACAAAACATGATATAGCATTTAAGAGTAATTTTTCATCAATTCTCAATAACGATAACAATAACAATCAAGCCATTTTCAACTTTAGGGTCAGCTAAAATTTCATCTTTCTAATACATGGTTAGAAGATTCTCCCATTTTGATATTTTTTCACGCATATACCTTTTTCAACAAGCATTCTAGTATTCACCACACAAAATAATCAACTTTTATGCTAAAGAAAACTTGAGCCTTAACAATCATATTCATCCAAAGATGGACGACATGGCTAAAAGATTTATGCAATTTGAAATTCAATAACCTTGATCATGTTTTACTACTTGTTACAACAATATTTTAAGATGTCTCCAATACAACATTTTATATGGTATGTTTCCAATACAACATATCAAGCAGGTTTTGATTCTGTGACTAATGGGGTTTGTCGCCGCTACCACCAGTGGCCACCGATTCCGACGCTTCTGCATCCTCTTTTTTTTTGGTTAGTTGAAGAGTTAGTTGGGTTAGACCAGATAATTAGAAGTTAGTCACAGAGGTTAGAAAGAGATCATGAGCTATAAATAAGAGGAAGGAAAGACTATTTGCGAGGGAGGGGCCAAGATCTCTTGAATATCTAGGGAATTTACATTCACTCTGTACTTGTCTCCTTTTTTTTTGGTTATCGTGTTATTAGGGTGCAGTATCAATTGGCTTTGCCAGTGACCACTATGTACTTGTCTCTTATTCCTGTGCTTGTTAGGAACCAAGAAGTCCCGACATTGAATGTTCACTCTAGGAGACGTAAGATACTTGGTTTTCTGGTCAATGAGGGGGGGTGTTAGAGTAGTTATAAGGGTCAGTATGAATACAATTGTATAGATGGAAAAGGCAATTTTTTGGACATGGTAATCACTGTATTTCAGTTTAAGAAGGGAGTTCTCCATTGGCAGAGATTAATACCGGATTTTTCCTATGATTCTCTTCTTTCTTTCACATAAACTCTTTCTTAATTCTAGAGGTTCTAATAGTGCTGAACCCACATTGGGATTAGGATTCTCCAATAAAACTCTGTTTTCCTTAGTTTCTGATCCAGTTCCTATCAAACTACTGATATCATTAAAAGTCACCAACTGAACTAAAGTCAAAGTCTTACCAACAAATAATTTAATTTCCCTGACTGCCTCTATCTTTATACGGAACAGGATCCTCTCCTGTCACCTCTCTCTATCTCTCTTCTTGCATTTTTTTTAAAACAAAATAATTTAAGGGTTGAGATTGAATATGATATAGATCTAATGGAGAGGAATAAGGTGACTGAAGTGACAGCAGGGCTCCTTGACTGGAGAGGATCCGGGTTCCAATATGTTTCTCTATTATGAGTTATGATGTCAGTTTATCAGATCCTAGCTCCAATGTAATTCCATCTAACAGAATCAACATTCTTCAGTTTTTGGTTTGGTGGTTGTTTTTTTCCTAGCTGAAGGAAGCTGTAGACAAATTTTCTCAAAAGTTGCCTGGACATCTCTTGCAAATGTATCAGGTTTAGGCCTACTCAAGTCATATATCATTGCAAGAAATAACATAGGCTTCTTGAGCTTCTAAATCAACCAAAATTCGTTCATCGTGAACTAGATATACAAGGAACATACAAAACATGTGTGAATTAATGTGTAATGCATATCAGCAGCTATATACAAGTAAACTTTGATGGAAAGTGGCAAAAACAACCAATTAGGGGAATATGTAGTGAAAATTAGTCTTTGTTATTGTTCTTAACTACTATTTAATTTGGATCGCTAAAATATCCAAACATTAAAGTTCAACATGATATAGCTTATTCACTCAGAGTCCATTCAATGATATAACATATTTTTTCAATAACAGCATTATAATTTTGCCATTACGTGTTGTTACAATTGTAAATATTTAGACATGGAATCACATCTGGTTGCATCAGCTTATTTGTCTGCAAATTTTCACAATATCAGGGATATGTATACAGAACTATTACAAATAAAATAAAAAACACTATAAATAGCAACAATTTTCCAAGGCCAAAACTATTACAGCTTAAAGAATGTCGTCTTTTAACTCATACATATGAATACGGCATAAGACCATGCTTATACTGCTCAGCTAGCAGCTAGCTGTTTGTTTTGTCTATTAATCTATTTTGATTCAAATAAAAATCCTGTTTTTCCAATAATTCTAATACACATACAGCTCAGGTACCATTTTTTAATTTAATGCGTACATGATGCATCCTAACAAGTTTAAAAAGTCAGAAATACATGAAATCAAATCAAACACATTCCAGTATGATTTATGAGGCTAGTTTTTTTTTTTTTGGTGATTTTTATGAGGCTAGTTTCCACCATAAACTAAGAACATCATACATGCCAATATTCTAATTAAATTGCCCCATCAATCTATCATCACAATAAACATGAAAATAAGTTACTTATTATGGTTGGCTTATCAGCAGAGGAATATTGGATAACCAAAAAAGAGAATCAAATTAGTCAATTATATATAAAGGTTTCAACAGAAAAGTAAAAATAAAAAGGAGCAAAAGATTATAACATAATGCAACAGATTGAAACTCTGATTGCCTACCCATTTCCTCAAATTTTCTGACCATCATAGATAAACAAAAACATGGCAAAAGCAAGGACAACCCATATGATCAAAACAATTGACAAAGAGGATAGAAAGAAAAGTTAAAAAAACTCACTGTTGTCATCTCTTGCTGAAGAAAGCTTGAAAAACAGCCACTACCCAGAAATTGTAGAGCTGAACTGTCCAAGAAAGTTCAGATTTTTCCGTCAATCAGAGCTCGTAAAGATAAAAATTCAGAGAAACCCAACAAGCTCCTCCATAGAAATCAAAGACTTGACAGAAAAATGAGAACTACAGAGAGAGACAAGTTTATCAACCGCTAACCGGGGCCACCGGTAATGTTTGACCTTTCTCTCTCTTTCTCCATGTAAATGCTAGTATAAGTTTATGGCTTTTTTTTTTCCACCCCCCTCATTATCATTCCCACCCCCATAAGTACCAAAATCCCCAAAATGTCCCTGCATTTTATAAAAAAACATACAGGACCCACCACATTTTTGGCTTTTTCCGGAATTACCATAAAAAAAGGTATTTCCGGGAATTTGGAGGTGAATTTTTCGGATTTAGCGTTGAAAGTTGGTATTTCCGGTTCATAATTTTTCAACCGAAATTATCCCCAGAAAAGGTAATTCCGAAATTTTGTTTTTTTAAATTAAATTTTTTTCGGAAATACCTTTTTAGAGGTATTTCCGGTTCACAATATGTGAACCGGAAATACCTCTAAAAATGTATTTCCGAATTTTTTTTTTATATAACATTTATATTTTTTTTTAAATAGATGGTTATTATGGATTTAACCGCTGCCTTTACGACATCTGAGATATTTCCCACTCGAGATGCAATGACACATTGGGCTAGAGATACCGGGAAAGCCAACAGAGTCATTGTGGTTATTGTTCGAACCGAGACGACGGAGAATGGGAAAGGGAAAAAGAACAAGGTTGTTTATGGCTGTGAGAGACGGGGCACATACAGTCGAGTAGATGTTGGGTGTTCTGCTGGCAGACACAAGACATCGAAAAGATGTGGTTGTAGGTTTCAATTGAAAGCTAAACCAATGTTACCTCCTAGTTCTGATTGGAAGGTGAGAGTGGTTGATGGGATTCACAATCATGAGCCTCATAAGACTTTGTTTGGAGCAGCTATATTTGGTAAGTTTACCAAGGAGGAGCGGTCAGTTGTTGGGGAGCATCTGTCTTTGGGAGTGAAAGCATCCAAAAGTCTTGAAACATTGAAGGTCAGATTTAAGAACAACTTGAGCAACATTAGTCGGTTGTATAGAACCCGCAATAAAGATCCTGGAAGGAAAGAGAGTAGTATGATCGAGATCAGCAGCTTATGACACCGATTCAGCGAACCATTACTTGTGTTGGACGAGACGACTTAAAGGTACTGATATTGTTGAGGAGATCATGTGGTCACATCCTGATAGTATCAAGTTATTGAGGATGTTTCCGACTGTTTTGATTATATATGGACCGTACCTTTAAGACCAACAAGTATGCATTGCCTCTGCTGGAGATTGTTGGTGTCACTTCCACCGAGTTGACATTTCTGCTGCGCGCTTGCATATCCGTCTCATGAGCGTTATGATGACTACACGTGGGTCTTTGTAGAGCCTACGAGATTTGATGGTGTGTGATATTGCACTTCCTCAAGTAAGTCAATGCTAACTGACTTTAGGTTTTGACATTACATTACTGTTTTTATTTTTATTTTTTCCATTTCTAATAGAAAGGTCCGGATTGTGTTTCTCGAGTTATCCTCACCGATTGTGAGGAGACTTTGATGAGTGCTATCAAGGTTGTGTTTCCGAGGCAATGAATTTGCTTTGTCGGTATCATATTAACAAAAATGTTCATGCTCAAATTAAGAAGTCGCGAAGGAGATAGAGTGGAGTCACCGATGACACTTTGGCATCATGTAGTTGATGCTACATTTGATGATGAGTTTAATGAGGCATTGCATGATTTTGTGCAATCGTCTCATCGACATACCCGACTTGTTGCATATGTGAACAAGCAATGGTTGTATCCTCACAAGGAAAGATTTTGTGGCGTGTGGACGGATAAAAGTAAGACACTATGGAAATACCACGACTAATAATGTACGCAAATTGTTTTCTTATGTGCTTTATGTATATGATTGTGATTTTTTTGTTTTAATTTTTCCTTACGTGTCATAGGGTTGAGGCTGCCCATTGGGCATTGAAGAGGTCATTGGGTTGTAGTGGTGGTGATTTATGCAAAAGTGGGAGTCAATGCATGGGATGATCAATGCACAGATTAATAAAATTGTGGATTCTTTTCAAAAGAGCATCAACCGTATAGATGCCCAACACAACATTCCATTCTATAAGAATCTACACGGTTTGGTGTCTCTTGAGGCGTTGAATCATATTGCTGGGGAGTTTGATAACATGATGGATGGTGTGGGCACGGATAAGAAAAAGTGTGCTGGTTGTGTCATTAAAGTTACTCATGGGTTACCTTGTTCTTGTGAACTTGGTAGGTTACACCTAATGGGGCTACCAATACCATTGAACATTATTGACTCTCATTGGAAGAGACTGAGTTTGGAGGCAATGGATGAGGAGCGGGTGAAAGAAGCGTCAGAAGGAGGTGACTTAAGCTATACAATAGAGGAGATTTGGAGGCAATGGAATGACATGCACCTTGAGGAGAGATGTGTTCGGAAGAGAGGTCTTGATGATTATGTATTCAGAGGCACTACATCCATAGTTCCACCTAAGCACAAAGTCAAAACTAAGGGTGCACCGAAGAAGGGGAAGAAGAAGAAAGAGTATGATGTGAAGAGAGATCCATCTGCGTGGGAGTACGTGGATGCATCTTTGGAAAAACCCACACAGATACCTCCCCGACGGTCCTTACAAGTAGCATCGTGAGCTACCACAAAGATACCTCCCGACGGTCCTTACAACTAGCATCACAAGTACCATCGAGCTACCGTCACAGAGGTCAAAGAAAGGAGCGGGCACAACATGACATCCACTTGGTAAGTCACTTTCCAGATTTTTTACATAAGTATATTGATGACATTATCAATGTGGAGGAGGATGGAAACTGTGGCTTTAGATGCATCTCTACTTCACTAGACTGGTCGGAGCACGCTGATGTGAGTTGTTCGGAATGATTTAATTAGTGAGATGGACTCCAACTGGTTTCAGTACACACAGGTTATGGGTGACAATGTTCGAAACATTAGAGATTCATTAGTTGCTATCCCAAATGCAGACAACAACAACCTATTGAGAAGTGGATGACCATGCCGCACACGGGACATGTCATAGCTACTAGATATCGAGACCCTGGTTATGTTGTCGCCTTCATGAGAAGCTGGACATTCTTCCTTTTGAGGGAGATTGTGTTTCCAGTTAGAGTCAGTTGGTTTGTGTTGGGTTCATCCATATGAATCATTGGATTCTTGTCAAGTTGAACCACACTAGCCCTATCCCACTAGCACATCCTTCTTGGGGTCGATACGCCTCAGATGAAGCTAGATCGTGACAATATCCATACATTGGACGCATGCAATTATGGTCTTCTTTTGTTCCAGATTATGTTCCAATGACACCATTTGATTATGTAGACATCACAAGTTGATTATTTATATTATTTTACATTATTATTTGGTGTTTTTTTGTACACGTTAACAGCCTTAGAATATTTAAATACTCGTATTTTTAACCTCAACAACGTAGTATTATAATTTAACCTCAAAACCTAATTAAAAAGTCAATTTTTACACTAAAAACATGTTTTTATGGCACTTTGGTGTATAATTACACTCAGTAAATAATTTTGCAACTCGTCTTTTTAACCTCAATATCGTAGTATTATACTTTGTCTACAAATTTGTAATTTTTAAAAAATTAAAAAAATTACGCATGGTAAAATCGACTGAACGTAGTTAAAAAGTCATTTTTTAAAGTAATAAAACTTTTTTTATTGGATTACTAATTAACGGTCTAGATATTGCCGACAACTTTTAACGATCTAGATTTTGCCGACACTTTAAACGGTCCAGTTTTGCCGACCACTTTTCATCAACGGTGGAAATCCATTCAAGGGTTTCATTTTTCCTATAAATAGACCCTTCCATTTCACTTATTTCACACACAACACTCTCATGGACACTCTGAATACACAATACTCTCGTGATTCTCAGACTCACCGCCTCTTCACCATCGTGGCACAATCACAAACAGAGAAAATGGTGTCTATTTCGAGAGTCCAAACCCCATTTTATGCGAAGCTTAACGACGACATCACCTTTGAAGCTCACGAAGAAAAAATAACAACAAAGGTGCAGCTGGAGGGTGACGAGCAAGAAGTCACCCGTATCATTTATCGCTACCCCACTATGGGCGATAATAATCGTGTTCAGTGGTCCACCATGGATGTAAAGAACAACGATAACGTTCGAGTAATGATGGACCGCTTTTGACATATTTCGAGATCGCGAGTCCTATTCAAATTGTATGTCAAAACCGTAAGACCGCCGTTCTTGAGGTCCTTCGACGTCTCCAACCACCATCTCACTAATTTCTACCGTCTTCTCATTTTCTTTGTTCCTGTTTTTTGTTGTTTCCGTTCAGAACTTTCATGTATTATTTCGTTTCGTAATAAAAAACGCGTCTTTAATTAATTTTAATCTGTTTTTAATTAATTTTTTTTTTCCGGAAATACCCTAAATACGAGGTAATTCCTAGGGGTTTGAGGTTTTGAATTACAAAAAGCGAGGTAATTCCGGTTCACAAAATGTGAACCTAATTACCTCGCTTTTTGTAATTCCGAAAACCCTTAAAAACCCTACCGGAAATACCTCTTCTCTTACATAATTCCGAAATTTTTACTATTTCTAGGTACATTTTTGTCCGAAACTGGATTTATGGGGGTGGGAATGATAATGAGGGGGGTGGGAAAAAAAGCCTAAGTTTATAGTTAACAAACTTGTATCGTTTCATGTAAACATTTTTTAAAGCTAGGCTGACACCCTCTAACAACAATTATTCGCAGCATTTCACAAATTTATTGATAAAAAATAAAAATTGATGACATGAACCAAATAAACACTTCATTTTGATAGTTTTGACTCAGCGACCTAAGCACGGGTTCAATACTTTCCTTTACTAATACCTGTATTTAAGTGTGACTTCTTTTTCTTTCTCTAAGATTTTGATACGACTTCTTCAAAATCACTATCCTCAACATCGATTTTTGAAGAGTCCTACTCATTACCATTCACAACATTTTGAGCACTCCAAAATCTTGACAAGATTCTCAAATCCTGTTGAACAGATGCAGAAGCTTCCTTATTTTCAATAATGTTGATTTTGCCTGAATACAAAATACCCTGATGCAACGAATGTAAGCAACACCTTGCGGCGAAACACCCTACAGTAGAGAATGACATTGCCATAGAGGATCACCCTGTTGAGAGAGACCTTTATAAGAGATTGAGGCACATAATCATTCTTATTCAAAGAAATCACATTCTCTTTTGCGAATTTTCACAACCCGCTTTAATGGGACCAATAACAGAGACTGAGTAGAAGAGGAATGTCACCCTACTAGCCGAAGGATGAAGAACCAGAGAAGATAAACTGCAATGGATATTATGAACTGATGGGGTGAACCTTGATTCGTGTCGCCTAGGAATGTTATTGCGACCAGCAAACACCTCCCTAACCACACGTTATTGAGCATCAACACCTTCAGGGATAGCGTTGTTCATTCTTGAGCATCATCTGAATGTGGTTCCCCAAATTCCACTTTATCTCATCCCTGCAACAGATTAAACTTGTTAGTACAATCAATTGGAGATGAATTAGAATCTTCTACCTCTACAATAGGTTCTTGAACCGTTGGAGTAGACGATTTAGTTTTATTTTGTCAAACAAGTGCTCTAAGTAGAGGTGTCAAAATGGATGGATTGGATGGATATGGATTTGGATTATAATGGATGGATTGAAGAAATCCATTTAAAAATTTATATCCATTAGGATTGTACCAAAAATCCAATCCAATCCATCCATTAAAAAAGTCCATCCAATCTATCCATTAACAACTTTTTATGGATGGATATCCGATCAATCCATTAACAATAATTTGAATAGACTTAAACTAACTAACAATAATTTAAATAATTTTTTTTTGTATTAATAAAAAGTAAAATAAAAATACTTTTGTAAAAAAAGTAAAACAAAAAGACATAATTTTTATTAGTATAAATATTTATATTAGATTATATATATATATATATATATATATATATTTATATTTGTATTTATCTTTTTATATATAACTTAAATATATATATTTATCTATATATATATATATACATATATATATATATGTATATATATATATATATATGTATATATATATATATATGTATATATATATATATATATATATTTATATAGATTATATAATTAAGTTACATATATAAATATATATATATATATATATATATATATAATATTTATAGGTGGTGGTTGTTGTGGCCGACGGCGTAGCACCGGCGGTCGGCGCGGTGGTCGGTATTGCGGCAGACGGTTGAGCTCCGACGATCAAAAGCGGGTGGCTTGCATGCGCCTCTCGGCGGTGGTGGGTGGTGGTGTAACACCCCAAAAAAAATAATTCAAGTATTTATTTAATTAATTTATTTAGGTGTTATGTTGGTTGGTTATAATAAAATAAATACACGGTGTTTTAATTTAAATAAGGAGTGGTGTGTAGTAAATGAATGAGTGGTATTTTAATTAAATAGGGAGTGGTATGAGAAATTAAGTGGGTGGTAAATAGGGCCCATAGCGCATGAGCCCAACATTATATAAGGTCTAGGTTAGTGTCTCACTCATTTTAGAAAGAAAAAGAAAAGAAGAGAAGAGAGTGCGACGACAAAGAAAAGAAAAGGAGAGAGAGAAGGGAAAGGAGGGAGAAATCGCGAAGAGAAGGAGGAAGAAAGAAGGAACTTGTTGCCGTGGTTCTTGTTGGTGATTCATAGAAGGGTTCTTGTCTCCATCAAATTCTAAGGTAAGGGGGTTAAATTGTATAAAGGGATGCATGATGGGATGTATGTGGGAAGTAGAATCTACAATGCCTAGGACATGTTTGCTTATATGTTTGCAATGAATCATGAAATATATATGTTGTTGGTGTTGTTTTGAGTGTTGATGGCTTTGAATGAAATCGATGGTAAAACGTTGCATATAAGGTGTTTGATGAATGTATTGATAGTGTTTGAATTGGTGGTCGATTTGTGATGATTGTTTGTGTTGTTGAATTCATCGCTTTTGAGATGTTCGACATAAGTTCAGTATTTCAGTGACTGAGAACGTTTTACTGATTGGAAAATTATGTGGTTTGTCATTTCGAAAACTTGATTGAATGCTTGTTAATTTGGCACTGATTTGGTTGCATTTGGAGTTGTATAGCTCGAGTTATAGGCGATACAAGTTAGGTTAAAATTACGAAACGATTTGGGTATGGGATTAGTATTTCGGTAACTGGGAACGTTGTATTGACTGAAAAATTATGTGGTTTACTTTTCTGGAAAATAGACTTAATGCTTGTTAATGTGGCATTGATTTGGTTGCATTTAGAGTTGTGTAGCTCGAGATATGAATTCCACAAGTTAAGGTAAGATTCGAAACAATCTGGACATAGGTCATGGTGTTTTGCTATCTGCGTTTTCAAAAGAACTCCTTTTCGAACGAATCCAATTTCTTTGAAAACTAAACAGAATTTGCTCAAGTTTATGCACAAGTTTCATGCAATTTGATTGAGTTTTGGTCATTTTAGAATTGCTTGAATTTGAAGGACAAACCGCCTCTTTTGAAACTAGTATGTGTATTTTTGAAAAATGTACCTATTGAACACTCTCCTTCAAAAACTGAACTTAGGGATAAGAAATAGACCCATAGGGCTTTCCAACAAGTATTTATTTGTCGAAATCCGATGTCGCTTTACTATTTTAATTAATTCGCCGAAGCGCAGGTGCAATGCAGTAGGAAATTAAGCACCGTGTTGTGTTGCCCAGCGCCCTGTGTCTTTAGCAGGCCGCCCGCGCGCTGTGTTGTTGTCATCTTTGTTGTCTTGTTTTTATGTTGTTGTCATCTTTGTTGTGTTGTTTTTATGTTGTTGTCATCTTTGTTGTCTTTGCTTTTTATGTTCTTTGTCATCTTTGTTGTTGCTTTATTTTATGTTGCCGCCACGCTCTTTGTCGTCTTTCTTTATTGCCCGTTTTATGTCATTTGTTTTTTGCGCGGCGCAACACAAGTTATCCAGCAGCGCCAATTATGGTGTTGTTTGGCGCCCAAGCGTGAATGTGTTGCCGTTGGTGTTGTTGTAGGGCGCCATATAGTGCTGCCTAGTGTTGTGACGTCTTGCGATGTCCAATGTGTATAATAAATGATAAAAATAACGACGTGTCAATTGTGCCAAGTTACCTATGATGATGTGAAGTTGTTGTTGTGGGTCATTATGACCAAATGATGATGTTGATAAAATGCACACGATGTATGACCAAATGACGATGTTGATGAAGTTGTTGCACACGTTGTATTACCCTGTTGTTGACTGTTTTTCCGATGAGTTGTGCATGGAGTCTCATGCATGGCATATGGCATTTATTACGACGATGTAGGCTTCGGCCTTGAAGCTATGCTCAAAGCGACGGTTGTGCCTGAGAGGCTATTTTTACGACGATGGTACCTCATGCATATATAATATTTTAAGTTTTTTTTTTTGGAAGATTTTTCTTAAAAAAAATTGAAAATCTGATTTTTTTTAGTTTTACAAATTATTTTATTTTAGATTTTAATGTTTAAAAATATATTTTATAATTATCCAATGGATTATGATTTAGTAGTTATTGTAATCCATTGGATTTGAAAAACTTAATGGATGGATCACACCCATCCACAAACTCAAATGAATGGATCCAATCCAATCCATTAATATTTTTTTTGTAATGGATGGATTGGATGGATTTTTGTATGGATTGGATGGATATCCAATGGATAAATGAACTAAATTGAAACCTCTAGCTCTAAGCCCCTTTGTAATTGAGTTTTTTTTTCAACATAAAATAATGGTAAACAATAGATTTAAAGTAGCAACAAAATTCAGGCAATATTTTATAGACAACCCATTGTCAAAAAAATAAAATCATAGACAACCCAACAAAAAATATGGTTGAGTTTTACATGCAGCACGTAGGAGTACTCCAATCTCTCATGATAAAGTAACAAAGACTTGGACTTTTGGCAATTACGCTATAGAATCTTGGTAGATTTTATTTAAAATCATTATGTGATAAAATTATGGTGGAGTTTTCAAAAAATGCATTTACCAATATGCCACCTTCAATTTTGAAAACTACCTTTTCATAGCCAGAGTTTAATATCCATTTCGACTTTTGAAGCTCATGGTCTCTCCCTAAGCAAAGTTAATATACTAATCAAGACACTAGGTGAGTGGTGTTGAAATGAAAATCTCTTTCCATGTTTTGATGATACAAACTTAAAGTAATGAGTTAAGTTTTCTAAAAACTTATTATGATTTAACAAGTTTCAATCAAGTATTTAGAAGAACAGGAAATAAGTATCATAGCAAAAATCTTGGCTCTACAAATAAACCAAGTGTTTTTCAAATTACAAATGTGGCAAAAGAAGGTTACCAAAAGAAGGTTGTCTACAGAAGGTTAAACAAAGTCAAAAGAAAGTTTGACTTTCTACAGAAGGTTGACTGAAAGTCAAACAGAAGGTTGACCAATAGTCAACAGAAAGTTTGATTGAAGTCAAAAGAAGGTTGACTTATTCTAAGATATTGTAAAGAAGGTTGTTTGTTGAAGAAGGTTTAAATGAATTCAAGCTTCTGTTTTTGGGAAACACATTCTTTTCTGATTTTATGATCCAATGCACATCAAATATGTATTCTAGGAATAAATGTTGTAGAATAATTATCCTATGTAAAGAGGAACTCATTGGTTATTCTTTGTACCTTAAAAACATGTTTGTTCATGTTAAAGAAGCTTGAGAAGCTTCATATAAAAGCATGTAAACTGTCCCATAGTACATAAACAGGTCATGGAATGTCAAAAAGTGTGAAAGGGAGTACGGTGGTTGTCATAGAAGGTTTGTCATGACAGCTAAAGCACCAAAATATGTTGAAGAAGGTTGATGGGCTACAACTAAAGCACAAAGTCATCATTTCCTATCTACAAGCCTAGAACAACTTTCCAACGGCTATCTTCAATATCTCAACGGCTATATTCAAGCTTCAAAGTCTATATAAAGGTTGTTCTTCACAATTACAACTCATGAGATTTAATTGGAACCTTCACAAGTCAAGCTTCTTAAAGTAATCCAACCTTCTCATCCACACTCAAAGCTACTTCAAGTTCTTTTTAAGTGTGTGTCAGCTTGTATTTTCTTTACAAATATACTGCACTCATATGCAAACAAGCTCCTAAATCATCCCAAACCCAAACCCATTATTGTAAGAAACATTGTGTAAAGTTTCACAACAAACTACCTAGTGAGAGGTGAGTGTTGTTGGTGATTCTACTTGACAGAAATACCTTTAGAAAACTAGAAGAGAGTTTTCTAGTAGATAGAGACAGTTTGGTGAAGCTGTGTAAGTGAGCACTTGTCTTTTGTGTGTTGATCAAAAGAGAGTGGTGGTGAAAGTCTTTTGTTGTTGAGAAAAAGCAAGTGTAAAATCTATTTGGAAAATAGTGGAAACTCTCACGTGGACGTGGGGAGAGGAGTAGCCAAATTTTGGTGAACCTCTATAACTCTACTGTGTCATTATTTGCCTTCCCTATTATTTGCTTTAACTACTTTACACTTATCATCGTTAAACACTAAAGAAGGTTAAATACTTCAACCTTCTTTGAGACAAGTTTTATCGAACTTCAATCTTATTTTAATACTTGTTTGAAAACAACACTTTTTCTTTAAGGAAAATATATCCAAATCATCATAGTTAATTGTCTTTCACGATTGTGATAATTACTTGTTGTTTGTGGAACTAACATTCAACCTTCTTATATCCAAGTTTATCTTGAGAACCACTTAAGAAGGTTGCAGGAATTAAAATTTAAAAAGGTCACACAATTCAATCCCCCTTTCTTGTGCAACTTAGTCACTTCAAGTGGGTCATTGGTCAGGCCAATAGATCACTAGTTGAATCAAATGACTCGGTCACTGTTAAAAAATATCAAAAAATTAATGACAGGTAAAATTTCATACCAATCACACAACCAAGCCCTGGTTGGACTGATCGGTTCGGTTCTGGTTTAATAACACTGCCCTCAAGAATTGGGAGAGATGGTTTGAAGTTTTAGCCATCGTAAAGTCTTCAAATTTATTCTACAAGCACATACCAAGATCTTTTCTTCTACCCTTTTGATCAAAAAACGCATTTTGTTGCACGTCAAATAAAGTTGAAGACTGTTGACATTGTTGCACTATCCATTTGGTATGTTGGTGGAGTGGATTCTAATGCAATCGAACCTATCATACATTTCACTATCATCAAAGCATGAAATCTCTCATAGCTTGTCATTCCATTAGGGCCCTAGGCTCCAAAAGGCCATGAAGCATATTTCTTTGAATACTCCTACGTGCTGCATGTAAAACTCAATTCGATACCACAATGCAGGTATCTTGTTACACTCCAATAAAAGAGGGCAATGCTATAAACACATGCCATAAATGAAGTCTTACCTTTACTTGAGTTAATCTTTTGCCAAATTGCATCCTTTATGAAACTAAAGTTGTCTTCTTATTTCTCTCAACAAAGGGAGAAAAACCTGGATACTTTTGAGATCCCAACAATAAACAATAAATCCTTCTCATTAGCTCAAAAGAATAGGAAGCTATCATCTACAAAAACAAGATGGGAGCAGGGATGACAAAACGAGATGTGGATCCATCAACAATAACAACTACTTTGTAAAGACATATAGGATAGATTCCGACTTGACTTCAATGATGCATCCCTTGGGGTGATATCCACACCACTCATGATAACCTATCGTGTCTAATTAAGGTGATTACACGACAAGTCCTAACTAGTGAGTAGATGGTCACTACCTTTATATAAAACACTCATCACCAATTCAAGACACCCAAGGTCGGGATAACACTCGTTTGTGGCTTCCACTAACATGTTTTATTATTTTCTTTTCCCCAATAATAGATGATATCGTGATGATATGATATGTGACAACTAAAGATCGTCTACCATCCCCTCGATTTGAATGTTTCATGAACACTCAATAATGTTATAACGTCATCAATGTCAATATTAAGACATTATGCCGTAATACAACTAGGTTTGATGTCGAAACATGATGAAGTCTTACACAATCAATTAAGAATGCAAGTCTAGTCGTTAACACTTGGGTTTGGTTCCTCTAATCGATTAGGGTACACACTCCAAGTATGTATCCCTTTCTTTAAGATCAAATCCATTGACATAGCCACTAATCGATTAACGCTTATTATGTAGTTTGGTTTAATCAGTTTTTTGCATCAAGCTAATTGACTAGTGTTGTCAAAAAGTCAAACTTAGTATAATTTATGTGCTACACCTAGGTCCATCAGCATTCAAATACCATATTGGAGTACTCTATAATAAGTCTATGTAAATTCAACCAAATACCTACTAACTATAACATCCCAAATTTTTCTTGACCTAGAATTTTCCGCACAACTAGTGAACCTTTAGTAATTGGGTGTATGGCAAGTAAGTTTAGAATCCCTAAATAAGCATTAGAACACCCTTAGAATGAACCAAACTTAGAAAATGAAATTTACCATCTAAGGAAGCTCAGGATGGGATGACTTTTTCAACTATATACCATCGTGACACGACTCAAATATGCCAAGTAGGAAGTAATGTTGAACGTGATGGAGGTGACTTATAATGTAGATCATTCATAATGCGATGAACAAATAACAAGCCATTCCAAAGACTCACTGGCACGTGTAAAGTGTGTCTAGTCGTGACATAATGACCATGGTTGGGTCTCAGAAGGGCTGTCCATGAGGCAGCTTACCCTGTGCTACTGCACAGGGCCTCAGGCCACTCTAATTTGTTTAGGGCCCCAAAAAACAAATCAGTTGGAAGCTATGGTCAAGAAGAATGAAGCTAAGGAAGAAGAAGCTTGCGGGAGAGAAGAGGGAAGAAAGAGACGAGGAGGTGACAAGATGAGAGAGGAAATTAAGTACTCCGAAGTGACAGATAGAGATGTGAAGTTGTACATGTCCTATTTCAAGTGACAGACCTATAATAATTAATTAAATTAAATTAAATAGAGACAAAACATATATTGAGACGATCACCAATTCTTTTATTAATATTATTAGGGGGTAGTTTTTTTACTCGAGAATTAAGGGGTTATAGATTTATTGTTTACCACTTTATTGCAGACAAAACATATATTGCAGACGTTCACCACTTTATTGTTTTTTTGTACAATGCATACACATTTTTGTTAACTCTCGTTTTTTTACTACTATTTAATAATACTTATGATTTTGTGCTTATTATAATTTTAAACATATATTATTATTATTATTATTATTTTTTACTTTGGGCAACCAAGCCCACCCATATGAAGTTGGCTGTATTTATTTTTCTCTATCTAGAAACTGAGATTTAGGGGTTCAATGTAGGGGCCCAATTTTAAAACTCGAACAGGACCTCCAAATTGTTTGGGAGGACCCTATATCTCAGTGAGGTTGATTGTCCCATTATAAATAACTCATTTGGTCATGATATGGATCAAGAAACATTAGACCTTCCTCCTTAAAGAAACCATTCCCCTTTCATATATGGAAACCCAAGGGCTAAATCGACACTAGGAGGGTAGTATTCCATTTCCTTCACGCCCTAATCCTCTTCATTGTCTGTTTTGATAAACATTATGGATCATTTTCCCTTGTACTAAAAATGTATATCAAATTACATTTTTTTAAATCTATTTGAGAATTTGTTTCCCTAATTGTAAAAAATATATATGTTTTTAGAAATTTGTATAAACTAATAAAAAACATTGTTTCTACCACCAACCACCATAGTAGAAAGCAGAAAGAAAGTATAGTTTTTACAATTTTGAAAATATAAAAAAAAAAGAAAAAAACAAGAAAAAAACACTGCTTTTTCACAAGGATCCACATTCCTGTCACGCATAAGGGGTGTTGCACTGTTGTTGACTTGTTTGACTCCCTTTCTCTCTCTCTCTCTCTCTCTTGTCTCAATTTTTCTTCTAAATTCTTCTGAATAATAATTCTTTCTTTTAAACTAAATAAAAAACCAAACCCATTTTTCCAAACCAAACCCAAAAGACAGCACAAACTCAACCAAAGGGTTTAACTTTAAAGCACTCTTCTCTCCTCTCCTCTCTCTACTTTACCCATCCCTGCTCCTTAATCAGCATCACTTCTTTCATACTTAAGCCAAAGCTCTTCCAAATTGGAATTTTTGAGCCTTGCCCTTGAAATTAATGCATGTAAAGATTCAATCTTTCATACTCAATAACGATTTTTTGCTCTAGAATTCATGTAGGTCACTGTGTGAGTGACCAAAATCACAAAACCCCTTTAGGGATTTTTGGCAATTACAGTGAAGTGATTTCTAGGGAAGAGAAAAAAAAAGATGATTCAATTGTTGTTTCTGGTGCTTTTTGCTGAGGGTGTTTTGGCATTCCTTTTGTTGGTTAAGATAGGACCATTGAGGGATCTTGTGATGAAGAGCTTGGATCAGCTGAAAATGGGAAAGGGTCCAGCTACAGTTAAAACTATTGCTGGTACAATGTCTGTGATTCTTCTTTCAAGCTTTATGAGCATTGTTAAGATCCAGAATAAAGGTGCTAAGCTTGGTACTATGTCACCTATGGATCAAGTTCTTTGGAGAACTCACTTGCTAGAGGCTTCACTCATTGGTATATTCATGCTCCTTTTCCTCTTGGTCATTTACATTACATCCTTATTATTGTGTAATGCTTATGCTGTTGGTGATTTTTTATTAGTTTGCCTGCAAAAAAGTTGATTTTCAAGATTTAAGAAAGTGTTTGAAGTGTATTTTTTTGCTTGACCCCTTCTATTGTTTGGGTTTTAGTTTAAGATGGATGCCCTTGTTTGTATAAAGTCTTTGATTTACTTTTCTGCTGACCATTTCTGTTAGTTCTAAACTAAAAGTTATATAGTTTATGAATTATGCCTATGGTTAGTCTTGAAAGCCAGCTTTTAAACTATGTTAGCATTGTGGGCACGGTTGCGTTGCAACTGTTGTAGGCCGATGTGGGGTGGGAATAGTATGCAATCGCCGTGATTTTGCAGCCACATCCCAAGATGTGGTTCATGATATAAAACTAAAACCTTTCATTGTAGATAATTAAATAATGTCCTATTGGGTGTTGTTCCGACATCAGTAGTCGTTGTTCGATCACTATTCAAGGTACCGGTAGCCGTTTTCATCCTGCTGTGCATGTTCCCTGAGTGCATCCAGCTTCCCTTTCCCATCGATGCGTTTCTCTCTGCATCCAGCTGTGGTTCAACCAGGTACGGGCTGCGGCTCCTTTGGTGTGACCCATTCCCAGCAACCACCTCAGCCACTTTCAAAAATCTCCGTTTAGCCCAACCGTCTTTGCTATTGTCACCTCCGGTCGCGCTATAGCTTTCCGCAGCCCGGTTGTTTTTTCTGTTTTTCAACAATACATCCACCCTTTGTTGCAAGTTTGAAGCTTAATAAGCTTCAACTGGAGGGGGAGTATTAGAAAAACACATTTAATATGTGCTTATTGTGATGCTGAGTCAATGCTGACTAGTAGAGATATAATTAGTGATCCTCTTATTATGTGATTATAAATTATAATTACATTCTATGCGTGGTCATACGACACACAACATTCCAATTCAATATTTTACATAGATATTAGGAGAGAATAATGTTATATAATTGACACTCGCTAAAGCAATGCTAGCCACAGTTGTTTAGTCACTCACTAATTGACACTCGTTCAATTTGGATAGTCATGTCATTATTTCTTTAAACTCATTACCTGTTTACCGGCTAAAGCAAGTTCATGGTTTATAACATTTTTTTCCTTTTTTTGTTTATTTATGGCATCTCAAAGACAAATGTCACAGATCATTCGACCTCAATCTCAGTCTTCCTCTTGTCCTGAACTCTATGTCGCCATCCTAAATTGTGTGTTCCTCTCCATGTGCGCAACCCCTTGTGTGCCCCTATGTGTGTTCGACTCTGTGCAGAACGTTGTTCACAACCTGAACGCATTACAGAGCGACATACTAGTTGGTGGTGCAGGCAACAAGGGTGCCAGTGAGGTGGTGCTTTGGTTCAATTGGGATGCGTTCTTCGTGGTTTTGCAGTGCAAGGGATCGATGGATACGATGTTGGTGCAACAAAGATGATGTGAATGAGTGGCTTGCGGTTTTGGTGTTAGGGTCTCTACTCTCTATCGTAGTGACGAATTTGTGATAACACTGTTGTTCTCTTGTTTCCAAATAGGGGAAGGAGTGTTAGACCGACAAGTTTTACCTTCAAATAATAATTTAAATTATAAAATTAAAGTGTTGAAAAGCTCTTGATTGGAGACTCGGTCATCAAGCAATGTGTTAAAAAAAACAATGTTGTGGCTATTCAATTTGAGCGAGTGTTAATTGGCGAGTGGCTGAACGATTTTCGCTAGCATAGCTCATTTTCCTAAAGGGTTGTGCGTCAGGTTTATAGAAGGGTCAAATCTATTAATTTCTTTGTATAGCCATTTAGTTAAGGCCTGTAAAAGTTTAAAGTTTTGTCGCTTTGTTATTGAACATGTTTTAGAAAACCATATCAATAATCTTTTCAATTTAAAAGGAAACTCAAATTTACTGATCATTATTAAGTTGCTATGAAAAGTTTCTTTTGACTTGCTAATCTGTAATTGACATAGGTCCCTTTCCTCACTTTTATGGATTTGCTCAGCATCTTATTTGGTGTTCATGGCATTCCATATGCGTTATTCTTGTATAGCAGTAATAGCTCGTATTCGCAAATCTGCCAGCTTTGATGTCTGATTTCTATATGATTCTGATCATAAATACCTATAAAATATTACATATTTATCTGTTTAAAATAATGATGACTCATGAGTTGATTCTATTAGTTAACTTCTTTGTTTATCGGTCTTTTTTCCATTCTAATTATTTGACTCATGTGAGATGAGTACTGAATGTTCATATTGCAAGCTTGCAGTTCATTTTATTCCAGTAGAATTTCTGTAAATGAGCGCCGATTCTTAAAAGCAATGCTGTAGGAGGGGAGAGCATATATAGATCGGAGTTTGTTAGTTAAAATCTAAGTAGTCAATCCTGGAAAGCGGAGCCTCAAAACTGCTAAAGCGGTATAGCTGCTATTTTGACGTCTAAAAGACTAAAACGCAGTATATATACTAAATCACAGGCAACATATATAAATACTCAAAACTAAAAAAACACACAAAGGAGAAGGAAATGCCTTGGAGCAGAGGAACAGAGAAGATCTTAAGCAGTGGAGAAAAGGTTGAAGATGCAGTCTCTGTTTCACAGAGACAACAAAGCAAGGTTGAACTTTGAAGATGCAGTATCTGTTTCAGAGACAAAAACAGGCAAGTTGCAGAGAAGAGAAGCAAAAGCAGAATCAAACGCACACACGCAGAAGCACAATCGCATGCAGGCAGAGGCCAGAGGCAAAGAGTGAGAGACAAGGGAAAAAAGTTGAATGACGAATATGATACGTGAGAGAGAATGGGACGGTTAAGGCCTAAAATTTTGTTTAATTACCATAAATCCAATAGTTAATAAAAAATGTGAAGATTTTGGTGAAAAATAGGAAAATCGAATCGTCATTAGCGGCCGCGATTGTCGCAAAAGGCATCACTAAAGGTGGCCGCGATCGCTGTGACATCAGTGCCCCCCCCCCCCACCACCACCAAAGACAGCATCACATGAAGGGCCAAAACTGGTTCGGGATCACGCTTTTTGCCGCTATAGCGGCGCTATTTGCTACCTAGGTTAAAATACAATATGGAACTAACACTCTGGCAATCCTGTCAATTCGTAAAGAGCAGCTCATTCATTCGATAGGGTAGGTTAACGGGGTTTTGATACCGCTTGATGTAGAGGATAGCCTACTCCTGAAAGCCAGTCTGTTAATGTTGCAGCCTTTACTTTATATGGGAATTTCCACATCTCCCACCCTGCTGATATCGGACTCACCCCCACGTCGATTAATTGGAAACGGGGCATTAAACAGTGTATGCTATTGAATAAATTGATATGGGTTTGGCTGTCAAACTTTTGAGCTAACTCAGAAAGAATCATAGGAGTTTATGACTCCGGGCATCTTGCTTACAAAATCATGTGTGTATATTATGGTAGACTCTCATAGGTTCACAAGGACTTGTGAGTTTGAGAACGATTGAACTAGTGTCCAACATAATGGTTATTATTTTCCCCCAAATGTTCAAATTGACTATGGCTCTGGTGCACAAAACACTGACCTCACATTGGTAGCACTTGACTCCACAACATCCCAACGTGAACCTATTTGTAAAGGAGGTGAATGATGTTGTATCGAGTCTCAACCCTGTAGCTTGCGACATAATTGAAGTCACAACAAGAACTGATAGGTACCAGAATTCCCTATCAAGAACATATGAACAAAGTTACAAAACCATTGTTGCAAGTTTGCAATGAACCCAACCGCCCAATGATACGAATGAACCCAACTCTGATGAGCAAAAACCTAGTTCTATCAAGGTAAACCTATGTCCAATTAGGGGAACCCATTAGCAAACCATCCTTGACTTTTTAGTAATATTGAACCTATATTCTTATTTGTGAAGTTGTCCATTAATTTTAAGAAGAGGTCTGCTGTCATGAGGTGGGGTAAGCTTGGCATGCACATAAAATATATGGAAGAGTGAATGATGCACAAGTTCGAAACAGATAACCAATCCGGTTGGAAACAAAAAAAAAATAAGATGTGCCAATTAAGTAATTTATTTAGTTTTTTGGTTGAGGATATGATGTTTTGGTTTGCCATGTGACCATATGTGTATCAGAACACTTATTAAGCTAAACTATTTTGTCTTAAATGAATTACTTCAATCTTGCAGGTTTTACATTATTCCTTGGGTTCCTAATTGATAGAATGCACCATTATCTTCAAAAACTTGTTAACCTAAGGAGCAACATGGGAGCTTCAAAAGAAGAAGTGGAAAGCCTTAAAAAAGAAAATGTCCAGCTTAAGGAAAAGGAAGAGAAAGTTTCCAAGGAGATAAAACAACTGAAGAAAGAACTTTCGACCGTGTCAGAAGGTTTGAAAAAGGCGAAGTTGGAATGCGAAGAGAAAGACAAGAGAGTTGAAACTGCTGAAGCTCATGTTGCTTCCCTCCAAAAGCAAGCTGCTGATTTACTATTGGAGTATGATAGACTCTTAGAAGACAACCAAAATCTTCAGGCTCAAGCATTGGGACACAAGAGATGAGGAAAGACTGAGATAACATTGATAGACAAAGTTTTGTTGCAAAATCATCTTTATTTAGGAGAGTTAAAAAAAGGGTATTTTTTGGTCTTTTTCTGAAAATGCAACAGACCAAAAATAGCTCTTTGCTCAAGTTTACAAATTTTGTAATCCTCTCAGTTTCTTCACTGTTTTGTTGTTAAATCTTGGATTAAAATTGGTCATTGAATTTTTTTTTTCTATCTTTTTTGGATGGAGACATTTTAGTTCAAGGATTGTTGGTTGGGACAAACACAAAGAATTAGTAAAAAAGTGTGTTGAATTTTATCTTCATAGTTGTGCTTCAAATACCTGGATACTTTGCCTGATTAGAACAGTCACAAAGTATCCAGGAAATGTTTATATCTGGATACTTTCCAAATACCTGTGTTGAAGCACAGGTATTTGAAGCACAAATATGTTGAAACACAGTTGTTACCTTAAGGCTTAAGCTATAAACATGGTAGCTCAGTTGGCGTTTTGGCGAGCTAAGAGATTCTGGAAGAATATAAGATGGAGGTTCAGGATTCAAATTTTGAAAACTAACATTTCTTCCTTCTCCCTAAGCAGTCACAACTAACATTGCCTATATAAAAAAAGTTATAAAGATGTTTGTATCTCTAGTATAATTACTTTTGATCTCATACAGGAATACGGACGAAGCTGTCAAGAGCTAGCACCTGCATTCATTAATTGCATTGCATTTTTGGAGGGATATTTGGTACTGCTCATAAGGAGAAGCAGTAATACTTTTTTCTTTTAAAAAAGAGTTAATGCGTTTGAATTAAATCTATATATAATACCTATGAATACAAAACATTCGCATCTCTGGTTATGACTAAAATAATCAAATCAGGTGGAAATGTGTGTAGTGCAGTAGAAACAAGAGAATGCATCTTCATCAGTTGTTGTTGAGATGCGTATATTTTGATGATGTAATTTGTAAGTAGTATGAGTCCCACATCGATGATAGCTGAAAGCTGTTACGAAGAAAAATAGTATAAATGAAGGATGAGTTGCAACAGTGAAACATACTTACCTGGATGGGGTCAATGGGCAATCAATAAGGTCCATGGCCTAGGCATGTGACCTCCATTGCACTTGTGGAGGGTCTTTGTGCTGCCGCCTACCTAAATGGTGAGGCCTCTACATCATAATTTGTGTTAGTGAGGCACTGCGTTGTCATACTTCTTCTGCATCACTCTAAAGTTTTCATAGTTGCAATTTTATTTTTAATTTTTACTAAATTTTATTTTTAATTTTATTTTATTCTTTTATATATATATATATTGTTAAAATATTTTATTCTTATATACTACTCTGTCCCATTTTATAGGTTGTTTTAGCCGAATGAATTTGTCTTAAATTGTTTGTTGTTTTATATTTTCAAGAAAACATTTAACATTATTTTTCACTTTTGCTCTTCTGAATGACGACAATTTTTTATATTTAATAAAGGTCCATGCTTCTTTGAACCCCCTAACTACTCACTAGACACCCCATTTGCCCTATGAAAAGACCAAAATACCCTCACTAAATAAAGAAAATTCCAAACTCAACTCTCACTCTCATCCCATACACCCCCTAACCTCTAAACACTCATTACTCTCACTCTCATCACTCACTCACACTCCACACTCTTACCTCAATCTAATCTAACATCTCAAGCTGAAATCTACCTCCATTTAGTATCAACATTAAGGTATGTAGCTCAATCTATCTATTTGTAGGTTTATTTCAAGCATTCTTGTTGATTTACGTTTTTTTTTTTCTGAAATCGCCCACGGTTCGGACCTGCAGAGGTCGAATACGCGCATTCAAGTGTGCGTCGAACCATATGGTTCGACCGGCCGTGCGCCGAACATACTAAAATAAGGGGTCTCTATATTGAGTTTGTTCGGCCAAGCGTGCGCCGAACAGGTTCGGATTTCTGTTATCTAAACCTACCTGATACACAGAATCTGTAGAATTTCTGGATTTTAACTAGTTTGTGTGATTTTTTCCAAACTTTGTAGGTTTGAAGATGGATGAAATTGCCCCCTATCCCTATCACTAGCTAATTCAATTGTTGTGGATCATTCGAGTTCATTCCAAACTGATCAAGTCTTTGCTACTCGTGATGATTTGTTGAATTATGTTCGGTCTGTTTCCCGTACATTTGGGATGGTTACGGTTATCAATCGATCGGACAACGGGGCGAGGTCGAGGAAAATATTCTGTGAGGTTTGTGAAAGGCAGGGAAGTACAAGCATGTTGACATGGTTCCTACGGAGAGTAGAAAATGTTGTTGCAAGTTTCGTCTGAATGGAAAGTTTATTAAAAAACTTGGAGGATGGATATTGTCTGTTATGTGTGGCATACATAACCACACATTACAGACTTACCCTCAAGGTCATCCAAATGATAATAGATTAACAACTGAGCAAAAGGAAATGGTTTCAAGAATGACGAAGAACTTGATTGCTCAGAATCGAATCTTGGCCAAGCTGAGGTCTACTTACCCTAGAGACGACCACTACAATCTGAAGCAAATTCACAACGTACGATCAAGGTTAAGAACAACTAATCGTCAGGGTAGGACTGAACTACAACAGTTGATGAATTTGCTGGAGCGTGATATGTATGTTTATTGGCACAGAGTTGATGAAGGGACTGACATTGTGAAGGACATTTTTTTGGCACACCCAGACTCAGCGGAGCTATTGAATATATTTTCAATTGCTTGGATGATCGATTCCACATACAAGACCAACCGGTATAGGTATCTGTTGGTTGAGATTGTCGGTGTGACATCAACAGAGCATACTTTCTCGGTTGCATTCGCTTATGTCAATTGGGAGAAGAAGAGTAATTTTATTTGGGTACTTGAAAAACTGAAGGGATTGTTTAGAAGACCGGAAGATATGCCAAAGGTGATACTTATCGACTGTGACACGACTATTTGGCTGCAAATAAATACAAGGCCACGGTTGTTTGCTGGTATTGTGCTCTTCCTTTTTTTGTTTATCCATTTCTGATTGCACCAATCAAGATCGCACTCTGCCTTCCACATATCGCTCACTGCAACCACTTTGTTATCTTCAAGTTATGAAGAGAGGCTCCCAAATGCCAGGAACAATTACGCCATGGACAAATTGTCGGAAATAGATAGCAAAGAACTGGCCCAGGCAATATACAAGACCTTTGCAACAATATAAAGCTTTAAACCCACATGCTCCTCAAACTGTTGATTTGAGCAAAGATTGATTTTGATTTTTTTTTTTTGTATTTCTTTGTCGATTTAATGATTTCATTATGTTTAAGACAATTGTATTAAGACAATATCATGTTTTGTTTATCTAATTGAGGGATTTAGTTTAATTCAAGTAGTTATTTTAGACGCCAAATTACAAGTTTTTTGGAAAAAAGCTGCTGCACAGGTTGCTGTCTAGAACTGACTGTTTTTGTCAAGTATCAGGACGGTTCGGCCCTCACAGAGTCGAACAGGTTCGCATTTCATACAACCGAACAGTACAAAACGTAGAATTCGATGGAGGTCCAATCGAACCGTCTATTTTTCATTGTTCGATGGAGGTCCAGTCGAACTGATTTGTTTAGCCGTGCGCCGAACAGTCCATTTTTGTCAATCACATGCCTTTCACGTGAGGGCACTTTGGGATTAAACCAAATTTGGGGGTGTCTAGTGAGTAGGGGGGTTGTATGAAGCATGAGCCTTAATAAATGATTTCACATTTATCTAGGTAGAGAGATAAATGGTTGAATGGTACATTAAACAACATTTTTTTATAAAATCTAGGCTATCAACTATTTTTCTTAAAGGGTGTGCCAAAATAATTTATAATTTTTTTTAATTATTATAATTATAATTCCTCTCTCCATTTTTGTATATAAGCATATTCCCGATAAGCATTTACGTGTGTTGATTGTTCAACTTTCTATTTTCTCAATGACTCATGGTTTTCCAACTTTTCCCTTTTTCAATTTGTTTGAGAAAAGTTTGTAGGGGTAATATAGGTGTCATGTTTTTTTTTTTAATTTTTCTTAATTAGCGTGCATAGGTGTCATACACTATATGATACACCTTTCTCCGATACTTACTCTATGATTGGTTAAAATTTATGTGGGTCCCACCACTTTGAAAATGAGAACCATCAATTTAGTGGGACCATATGAATTTTAGTCAATCATAGAGTGAACGTGTAAAAGAGAGTGTTGCTAATCCTCCATCCACCTGTCACTAATTACTAGCACTCTGTAAGAACACTCTTATCTTTCCCACCAAGTGTACTTATAATATACCTACACATTTACTCTGTTTGTGCTTCTTTTATTGTTCTTCAACTCATGCTCTCCATAAAATCATCGCCAAATACATCACTCTCACTTCAAATAACATCAAAAATTAGAACCCCAATTCCTTCGCAGAATGGCTAACTTTTCCAGGTCATTTTCTGCGAAATCCATCAACTTGTCCTCCACCCCTACCCCTCCTAACTCCTCAACATGAGTATTCAACAACAAAACATGGGACTTCCCCTAGATATTGTTTATTTTCCTCATAGTAGTGGGCAACTTATCTTTCCAGCAACTCCATATCCTACACTTTCTATGTGATCACAACTTGCAACTTTCACCATATATGAAAACATCTCCCCCAATGATTTATCTGCCTCAAGACTCCCCCAAGGAAATAGGTGTGTCTCACTCTCACATGGATATTAACTCTTGTAGATGTGTGGCAAAAAGGTTGCTGCTCACCCACGTTGTGAGCCAACCGTCAACCATGAATTTTCTTTGGGCCTGGATCACTCCTTTATGAATGATAAGGTTGGTGCTTGCAAAGGAGGTGCCACTAGTAAGCCCAACTCTATTGTGTCTCAAACTGTTTTGGTTTTTTTTTTTGGTACCCCCACCCAATCGCCATATACCCCCACCAGATTTGAAAATCCCAAAATGCACTTTGTAATCTATTTTTTTTTGTAAAAAAAAGACTCATCGTATATATGTCATTTGGGACATATATACGATGCGTAGCTTTACCACATCGTATATATGCCCTTAAGAGGTATATACGATTGCATCTTACACGGCCAATCGTATATACCTCTTAAGGGCATATATACGATGTGGTAAAACTACACATCGTATATATGTCCCAAATGACATATATACGATGGGTTTGAAATTTGTATTTTTTTTTGCAGTAAATTTTTTTTCAATGGTAATGATTTCACTTTCAAAGTTGATCAACGGTGTGGATTGCACGACAAAATCAACGGTTGATAATCTTTTACCTCAACTATAAATACCCACTCCCACCATCACTATTTTCACACCAAAAATTCAACTTTCTTCTCTCACACAATACAAGTCAAGATGATGCAGGCTTCGCAAATGTCATACTACGAGCCTTCTTCCCTCACTTTCGTTCATTTTAATATGGGGTTTGCTGATCATCAAGGCATCATCTTGCAAGATGATGGTATATGTTTCGATGGGAGAGATGTTTTATCGTGTAGGTTGAAACACTGCATATCATTTGCTACTCTTAAGCAGAAACTACTGCGGATGGTTCAACCAGAGAACGACGAGCATGAGATAATTCGTATCGTTTATCGGAAACCGGAATGGACTGATGGAGGTCTTTACTGGTCTGCCGTGGATGTCAACAACGAGGATAACCTCCGACAGATGATGTCCAATCATATTATGTTTAAACGGAAGAGTTACATTCATCTGTACGTCGAAACCAGAAGGATCGTCATTGAGATCCTTCGTCGATTAACTCCACCAGCTCAGTAGTTTCTATTGTACTTTCTTTTTATCTGTCTATTTTTATTTTAGTTGTTTATGTTTTATCGCTTGTGTAACTTTGTTTTATCGAATCAATGAAATCAAAAATTTATGGAAACTCGTAAAATAAAACACCCGAAAAAAGTAATAATAAAGTGTCAACATAAAATACATCAAAAAAGTGATAACAAAATCCCTAACGCCCTCCTCGTCGCCCCGCCCTCGCCCCCGCTGCCTAAGTTCCCGTAAATGTCATCCGGTCTTTCCCATCCCCACCGACCTATGGAGTGTCCGATCGCCCGATCGCCACGCGTGATCTCGCCATCACGAATCCCTCCCTACAAGCGGTCACAATCTCCTCACCCACTCAAGATCGTCGTGTCGCGCCTCTGGGGGAGGGTGTCCGCACTCGGCCATCGGTGATGGTGGAGCCAGTAATAGTCCGAGAGGATAGATGCACAGACGTCTAACTCTAAGTACCTACGTACAGTCTCATCCGCCCGCTGAGCAAACCGAGTAGTGCGCAGGATGTCATCCACAGATCCCATGAAGTGGGTGATCTGAAAGACACACTCGAGATGACTCGGACCGACCTCACGGCAGGTCACGCTGGATGATCTGAACGTACCCAAACTGTCGCAGACACCTATCAGGCATGTAGGGAACTCTGAAGTCAGCCCAGCTGATGAAGCCTCTGTAGAGGGAGATCTGCTCAAAGGGTCTACTAGCCCTGTGCTCCTCAAATGGCCGCCAGCAGACATCCTCTGGCCTCAGCTCACCAATCATCCTCCTGTAGTGGCTGAGCTTCAGGTGGTCTGACATCTTCTTCCTAAAGCGCCCAGCCAGTGGCTCCGCACCCTGGATATGACCGGGCAACCTCTCCGCCATCCGAGGGAAATACCACATAATCCAAGCCTAAAATGTAAAAATAAACAACATATTTAATTCAAAAAAATTTACCCAAAGTCAGTGTGATTTAACAAAAAAAATGAAGTTAGAATGGGTACCTGAAATAGGTTGGCATACTCTCCACACTGCGCTGTCTCCCTCAAAGACGCAGTGTTCAAGGACTCATACATGGCAGCTAGTGCACCTGCACCCCATGCATAGCCTCCAAGAACATCTACACTCAGATCATGCAGGTAGATCAGCCACTTAGCCTCCGCCTTGTCTCCGGTCTTCGTAGTGAAGATACTGTAGGTTAGAAGCCGAAGCAGATAAGCCCTCACAACAACTGTAATGTCACCCCTCCTCCAAATTACGCTTATAAACCTGCTCCCCACCATTTGAAGTCAGATGTCTGGACTTCACACGTGTTGTTAGCGACCTCAACCCGTGACACACCCGATATGTCTCTCGCACTGTGTGGCATACTCTGAGCTCACAAAGTGATGGTGGGAGGTGGGGCATAGTTCCCTGGATGGGAAGGTGCGGGAGGCGGAGATGTCATCGAGAGATCGCCATTTCACCAAAAGGTAAGTGAAATGACGAAGTATCTGAGTGCCATCTCTCAATAAAAGCTGACAGCAACTCATGGTCTACTACAACGTGGCCAGTATGGAGAAGTGGGGCCAGTCTGGAGTCCCTGACCACTGTGGTACGCTGAAGTAGGGCCGGGTAATGTAGATGGAGTCTGGTATGGACTTTGTTGCCATGAGCCCATACTTTGACAACACGCAGATACTCCTGAATTAAAAATAAATAAATGATGTAAGCAAAAAGTGCGCACTATGTCCGTTAAATAAATTTTTAAGCAAAAAAGCAAAACTTACCGGTCAATGAGTATAGAATCTGCAGACATGATCTCGCCATGTTCGTGAAGAGAGAGGCTCGAGGCCGAGGTGGCCGAGGCCGAGAGCTCCTTCGATGCCCCCGATCCTGCTGAGGCTTAGACATAGACTGATATGAGAACGACAAATCAGTCTGATACCCCTCATGCCCCTGAGGCTGCTCTTGCTGATACTCGGCAGACGAGGGATGGTAATGAAGAGGCCGTGGGCTGGTACTTGAGGAGCCCGTGATAGTCTTGAGGAGCCCGGTGATGGTACTCGGGAGCCCGGTGATGGTACTCGGAGGCGCCCCCGCGATACCAATCCTCGTCGGCCGACTCTGTAAGAAAATCCCCGTGATAGAAATCTCCAAATCCCGATCATCGAGTGGGTGATGATGGTGCTCACCGGCCGCATCATCATACCGGGGTGGCTGGGCCGATACTCACCGGGTCACCTGTCTCCTATCCTGTCTCTCTCATCAAAGCATGGAGTGATTATGCCTCCGAGTCCTTGTACTCGGAGCAGTAGATGACTCCCCTCTCTCTCCGATAGGAGATACCTCCCATCTCCCTCTCTGTCTACCGGACACTACAAGCAAAGGAAAAAAAAAACAATCAGGAATTTTTTTTTTGCTCATCGTATTTACATAAACATGGGGGTATATACGATGCTTACTCTTTAACGCGTCGTATATATGGTCTGTAGGGCTTATATGCGAGTGGCTGAAATCTGGCTAATCGTATATACGCCTGGAAAGGGGTATATATGATGGGTTAAAAACTGTGGATCGTATATAGGCTGGTGGTGGGGTATATGCGAGTGGTGGAATTTCAGGGCAATCATATATACGTTTCCGTGGCGTATATGCGAGTGGCTGGTGGTCAATCGTAGGTATGACCAATAATGTGAAGAAATCGTGATTTTGTAAAAACGCAGGGGTATTTTCGTCTTTTCACAGGGTGGGGGTATGAGGGGAAAGGCTGGGGGTACAAAAAAAAACCCAACTGTTTATGAGACAAGCCCAAATAAGCTATCAAGCATAGCCGCTTCTAATAGTTTTGTAGTTGAATCAGGAACCATTAATTCCATTGTTCTTGATAACTATGAATATCTAAATCCTCTTCATGGGTCATAGGTGGATCTTGTTTGATTAGAGACCTTTTTATGTTTTAATTTATACTTTGAAATCCTAGTTTTTATTTCAATTAATATTATCCTATTGTTTTTATCAAATAATTAGGATTGACTACCCTTTGCATGTTTATAATCAATTGATTGATCAGCAACTGTACTACGTACAATTAGTTGGTGGACCTATAGATAATTTGGGCATGACCAAACTGTAATTTAGTCTTTCAATCATTCAACCTTTTTGGGCTTCATGCTTTTCCTGCATTTAAATCCTTGCATTACTACACAAGGGTTAATTAAGGAAAAAGAATATTAATCACGAATGACCAAACAGACTAGTAGCTCAAGTAAAAGGATTGTTAATTGAATTAAAACTAAGGAATTCGGGTAGAATTAAATATTGGGGATTCGAAGCATGCAAGTGAAACCGTGACCCTAATCTTCTCTCCAATGAATCAAATCTTGCATTTTATTATTGTTGTTTATTTCTTTTCATTTGTCGAAATAATATTAAATCTTGACTAGTTTGGTACTTGTTAGTTAATCTCTATGGAGATGAAAATCTTTTATACTACTTCTGCGATAGAGTACAGTTGCACTAAGTGTGTTTTTAACGCATCAAACACCAAGCTTTGAAGCAGTGTTAGTTGCTGAAAGTTATGCACAAAACAGCTTTGAAATCATTCTTTCAACAACCTTAAATGATCTTGCATTGGTCTAGTTAAAAGTAGAATTGAGACTTGGGAACTTAAAGGGTGATAAAAGAATGCTTATGTTTGAAGATTGAAGATAAGGTCAGTAGGTTGAAGCTCAATTTTTTGATCCATGGTGGTTGGAACTTGTAGATACAAGTTCGTAGAGAAATTCTGTAGCAAACTAATTTTGACTACCTTTGGTATTTTCTTCATATTTCTGTTCACAGACCTTATATGAAGTTCATTTTTATTTACCTACATAGTAGACGCAAAAGCTTCAAAATAGGCACAAACAAAACCTGATTCATGTAAGTATTGAGGGTGAAATTATAGTTATAAATATGGTTTTTAAATCAGTGAAAGTTTTAACCTAGTCACCTTGTTTTGATTCTAACTCCCGGAGTAATTATGGTATCAGTTTGGAACATGAACCCTCAGAAACTAGACAAATTTTCCTACTCAGTAGGCACTGGTTTTGGTGCTTTTGTTTAAGAAATGAACTAGATACACTTGTTACAAAAAAATGTATATATATGGAATTTCACAAAAAACAATCTTTAAAAAAAGGCTATTTAACATATGGAGTTTATGAAAAAAGAAGGCTTAAAGGTATGTTTGGTCCCTGCAAATATCTAAATAATCCAATTTAACAGTAATTTCACTCTGAATATAACAGTTTTTAAGGCTTCTTGAACTACATCGCAATCAAAATTGCTGCCATCTTTGTCTGAAACTTCGTGCAGCGTAACAATTTGAGGTCTCTGTGTATGTGACTACAAAAATTTCAAACATTGCCACTACCCAACATGCTTGAGGTTTGAGGTAATACACTTATGGATAGTTATATTTTACTTTCTCAACAACTTGGAAAAACATAAACACCTATAAATAATCATTTTAAATCTAATTACATAACTTATAAATCCTCCCGTCCTTTCTTGGTATGTGCTCAACTGTCCAGTTGTAACACCCTGATATTTCTATCTAGTAGAAATACTAAAGTGTACCTTTTTAGCATACATCAGAGATACATTTCCTGCTTAGATTTACATCTTTACAAGAATAGCGGAAACGATACATAACTTAGAATAAATTCAAGTTATAAATCGAAAACAAAGATACAGGGAAAACCATAATCTAATAATAGAAGAACTACGCCTTCCATTTCCTTCTCGAGCACGCCATCCACTCGTGCCATAAAGGATCTTCTTCCCCTGTTTCTCCAAAAACAACAACATTTGTAGGGTGAGATAACAAATCTCAAAGTGAGTCTTACCGTGACCCCTTACCTATCACTCGGTCCATTTATAAAACATTAATTAATTTCTTGATTTAATAAATAAACCATGCACGTTACTAATCGCACAATACCGATCGCACATCCGCTAATCCCGTGAAATGAAGGCATTCATAACGTCAAAACAATTGTACCATACCGATTGCACATCCGCTAATCCCTTTGCACAAGACATTAATTCTCTTTAGCATAACACCGATCGCACATCTGCTAATCCCGTGAACCCTATCGCTGAAGGCCTAGGTTTAGGGGCCCATGACCTCCCCTCCTAGTATGCTAACCGGTGGGTCGTCACCCGCACTATACATAATATATATATATCGGATATAATTTTACTCTATGATATAAATCCATATCATACGGTTCTTCTTATGAACTCCGCATAACCATCCGAAAACCAATTTTTGTTCTTAAAACAATTGTTCCCACACGATACTCTAAGTTTTACGAAATATTCGTAACATTAACCGCTTAATTCAAAACCACTTTGAACATGTATCAAAATTTCTAACGAAAATTCGCAGAGTTTCCTCCAAATATGGACATCCCAAAAAAATACTTACCTGTATAACCAGTCCAGACAATTTACAACCACATACATAAATCCCAATCCAGCACAAGAATTCACAATCAAAATAATATGGTTTCTTTTTAAATTTCCAACACGCGTAATTTTTTTGTAAAATACCGTTTTTGACTCGAAAATTTGCGAAACTCCGAATTTTGAAATCATTCAAACATAACACAAAAACAATATTTAAAATTCCCTAAACGTGAGTAAAACTCACCTCGTGTGATGAAAATCACACAAAACCGAAACTTCTAGAAGTTCAAACGATTCTGAAAAACTCACGAACTCATCCCGAACTCGTTCAACCGCTTCTAAACCGAATGTATTCTGGACAGCATCTCTGTGCAGTTTTTGAATGAGCATAACTTATTCAATTTCTAACCAAAACCATCCAAACCAGTGCCTAATGTGTAGATAATTTTGTCTATTTCCCAATGGTTCAAGTCCCACACTGATATGACAACTATTCAGAGAGTTATGGCTAAAACAATGTGGCTGGTGCAAAATCGTTACTGTTACAAAAGTGAAACTTGTAACTAATTGTTCTCTCTCAATACACAGTCAAATCAAGTGATTCTTGTGCCTATTTCGAAGGACTTTTTGTCTACTTTCCAATGAAACAAGAATTATTTAAAACGAAGTTCAATTGAGAACTCAAGACCTGAAAAACTGAACCTATACACAGTTTAATTTCAGAAATTTGACATAACTTGAGACACTCATAACTTGAGCTACACAACTCCAAATTTAACGAAACCAGTGCCAAAACGACCGGCGTTAAGTCTATTTTCAAAAACAATCAGAAACATAATTTTTGGATTAACCAAACAGTCCCAGTTCTAAAGAAACCGAAGCTGTGTCCAGATTTTCTAGAACAGCGAGTTCGAGACCAAATTGTGTTTTTCGCGACTCAAAATTTACGAAACGCGAGCAATTTCGACAACCACAGAAATCAATCAGTCAACACAACATAAAACAAAACCCTAAGCGAGTAAAACTCACCTAGCGTGATGAAAATCACGAGACTCCGAGACTCTCTGAAGCTCGATTGACCCGTAACACACGAACACGCTCGAATTGCTCCAAATACTTCCAAACTGAAACCCAAGCTTCCAACTACCCAAACAAGCCTATCCCAAGCTTCATCTTCTCCAATGGTTCCACTTTGAGCTCCAACAACCTTCCAATCGAAACCCAACAGCCCCCCACACTTCTCCCATGCCTTCAATCGACCCAATCTACAACAAAACTAGTACCAAATCAGTTGATGAGCTTCCCGCCCTCAATACCAAACTTCAATTTCACAAAAACCTCTTTTTTCCTCCATTTGAGCAAAAATGGTGAATCAAAAATGGGTAGGAATTAGGGGTTAAAAGTTACATCAATGGAAAGAGGAAGAAAAATGGAAGAAAATGAGCCAAAAAGCCCCTTACCTAGTGTTGAGTTGAAGGAGATCTTGCCCCTTCTTCTTTCTTCTCCTTCACCCTTTCTTCCTCTTCTCTCTCGGGTCCTTCTTTTTTTTTCTTTCTCTGTTTCCCTTCTTTTCTTCCTTTCTTTCCTTCTTTATTTCTTTCCTTTGGTTCCTTCTCTCTCTCTCTCTCTCTCTCTCTCTCTCTCTCTTACTTTCCCTTCCTTTATTCACTCAAGTGTGGAATGAGAGAGCATTTGGATATTTTTGGTGTCTTAGAGCTCATTTAAGGTGAGTGGTATAAAGACTAAAATACCCTTAGTGTTCTAATTTCCGCTCAATAATGCATTTTAAATTATATACTCTAGCAATTATAAATTGCTTTCGTGGCAACCTAATATCCGTGACTTGATTTATTACCTACTCGAGTAATAAATCACTCGTTAATTTCTTAATTTGAAATTAACGAAATTAGGGATGTTACACCAGTTGTCCTCCCACTAAGATGGAAGCGGTTTATAACACTTTGCTTTTCTGGACGTTGAGGCTGATTCATCGGATAGTTTGTGAAGGTGGTCCTCTTCAAACAAAAAGTCTTCTTCCATAATGTACCACTCCAGGAATGTTTGTATTACCTCATTCTGCAGTAGCTGCACTGAACAAAAATATCAAACCTAACAAGATATGTGTATTTATGCCTAGTTAATTGTCCTAATCATTTGGATCTCTAAAATGTTGTTTCTTAATAAATAAGCTATATTTATATATTAATGTACTTGAAAATAAGCAATAACCTAAGTTAAAATAGATGAATAACTCTATATAAAATAGAGTTATCAACTTCCTACACAAAGATCCACGGAAAAAAGGAAGAATTAAATTATGAGGATGAGTGAAGGGGATTCATCCAAATGGTGGAGAATAGGGAGGATAAGAAATACTGAGGACTTTGAGAGAATTTTAGAGAGAAAAAGGAGAGAAAGGGGGAATTAGAATGATACGATGAAAAGAATTGAAGAATGAAAATGAGAGGGGAGGGGCTGTCGATGGTGTTTTAAAGGGATGGGGTATTAACTTTTCTATAATTTTAATTGTAAACTTAGTGATTAAGGAGTCAACGAAAATATCTTAGATAATTATGAATATATTATTACTATTATTATTATTACCATTATTATTATTATTATTATTATTATTATTATTATTATTATTATTATTAGCGTATTCAAGGAATTAACATCACATTGGAAATTTAATAAGTTTTCCTATATTAATTTTAGATATTCTAGTATATTATTTCCTAGTATTTTTATGTATTTTGTTTTCCTAACAAGGATAAAAATACATTTTTATCCTAGCAAGGATAAAAATAACCTAACAGTGTACTGTTAGGTTATTTTTATCCTTGTTATTCATGACTCCTATTTTAATTTTATTGTTCTTGATAACTATGGATATCTAAATCATCTTCTTGGGTCTTAGGTGGATCTTGCTTGATTAGAGACCTTTTTATGTTTTAATTTATACATTGAATTCCTAGTTTTTATTTCAATTAATATTATCCTACTGTTTTTATCACATAATTAAGATTGACTACACTTTGCATGTGTATAATCAATTGATTGATCAGCGACTGTACTACAATTAGTTGGTGGACCTATAGGATAATTTGGACTATAATTAGGGCATGACCAAACTGTAATTTAGTCTTTCAATCATTTAACCTTTTTGTGTTTCATGCTTTTCTTGAATTTAAATCCTTGCATTACTAAACAAGGGTTAATTTAGGAAATATAATATTAATCACGAATGACCAAACAGACTAGTAGCTCTAGTAAAGGGATTGTTAATTGAATTAAAACTAAGAAATTCAGGTAGAATTAAATATTAAGGATTTGAAGCATGCAAGTGAAACCCTGACCCTATTCTTCTCTCCACTGAATCTTGCATTTTATTAGTGTTGTTTATTTCTTTTCATTTGTTTCCGTTACAACTCAAATTTTTGTTCGTTTAAATAATAACAAATCTTGAATAGTTTGGTACTTGTTAGTTAATCTCTGTGGAGATGATAATCTTTTATACTACTTCTGCGATAGAGTACACTTGCGCTAAGTGTGTTTTTAACGCATCAAACACCAAGCTTTGAAGCAGTGTTAATTGCTGAAAGTTATGCACAAAATAGCTTTGAAATCATTCTTTCAACAACCTTAAATGATCTTGCATTGGTCTAGTTAGAAGTAGAATTGAGACTTGGGAACTTAAAGGGTGATAAAGGATGCTTATGTTTGAAGATTGAAGATAAGGTTGTTGGTTGATACTCAAATTTGTGATCCATGGTGGTTGGAACTTGTAGATACAAGTTCGTAGAAATTCTGTAGCAAACTATAATTTTGACTACCTCTGGTATTTTCTTCATATTTCCGTCCACAGACCTTATATGAAGTTCTTTTTTAATTACGTAGAAAGTAGACACAAAAAGGTTCAAAATAGGCACAAACATAACCTGATTCATGTAAGTATTGAGGGTGAAATTGTAGTTATAAATATGGTTTTTAAATCAGTGAAAGTTTTAACCTAGTCACCTTGTTTTGATTCTAACTCCCAGAATAATTATGGTATCAATTTGGAACATGAACCCTCGGAAACTAGACAAAATTTCCTACTCAATAGGCACTGGTTTGGGTGGTTTTATTTAAGAAATGAACTAGATACACTTGTTACAAAAAAGTGTATATATAAATATATATATATATATATATATATATATATATGGAATTTCACAAAAAACAATCTTTAAAAAAAGGCTATTTAACATATGGTTTTATGATAAAAGAAGGCTTAAAGGTATGTTTGGTCTCTGCAAATATCTCAATAATCCAATTTAACAGTAATTTCACTCTCAATATAACAGTTTTTAAGGCTTTTTGAACTAGATCGCAATCAAAATTGCTGCCATCTTTGTCTGAAACTTCGTGCAGCATAACAATTTTGAGGTCTCTGTGTATGCGACTACAAAAATTTCAAACATTGTCACTACCCAAAATGCTTGGGGTTTGAGGTAATACACTTATGGATTGTTATATTTTACTATCTCAACAACTTGGAGGAAAAACATAAACACCTATAAATAATCATTTTAAATTTAATTACATAACTTATAAATCCTCCTGTCCTTTCTTGGTATGTGCTCAACTGTCCAGTTGTTCTTCCACTAAGGTGGAAGCGGTTTATAACGCTTTGCTTTTCTGGACATTGAGGTTGATTCATCAAATAGTTTGTGAAGGTGGTCCTCTTCAAACAAAAAGTCTTTTTCCATAATGTACCACTCCAGGAATGTTTGTATACTTAGCACAAAACTTATCGATTCTCCCATTCTTTCTTGGTGTGTGCTCAACTGTCCAGTTGTCCTCCCACTCAGATGGAAGTGATTTATAACACTTTGCTTTTCTTGGTCTGTGCTCAACTGTCCAGTTGTCCTCCCACTCAGATGGAAGCGATTTAATAATGCTTTTCTTTTCTTAGTCTATGCTCAACATTCCAATTGTCCTCCCTTGGCGAGTATCCTCCACACTCTTTCTTAATCAAAGAAATCACAGTCGTTTTGAGAGTTATAATGTCATTATCAGAGAAAGTGAAGTTTTGTACGATATCATCATAGATTTCTATTTCATCAAACCTGTAACAATGATTAATGAATTAGGTTTTTATGCCTCCAGGTTTTGTGTCAATAAAAAATTGCATTGAAATAAAAAATTATATAAATGAATCGCAACCCCTAGAGTGTATTTGTGATAAATGTCAAAGTATAGTGAAGCCACAAATCATCATCGATATGCCCCACCTTAGCACTATCATAACCAATTCAATGTCTCAAGTATAAGTTTAAGAACATATGTTTGAGAAAAAGATTAATATACCTGGAAAAGAAAAACTTTGTTTTACAAAAAACTAAGTAACAGACCACAAAGAGAGATCAATCTTTATAGCATCTCTTAAATATAGATGATAGCATAATAACTTTCAATTTTTATAAATAAAAAATAAATGCACACCAAAATAATAACACACCTAACAAAATTAAATGAAAATTTATATTTTGATGTTTACTTTAAAAAGAAAAAGAATAAAGTATGGCCATTTATTAAAAAAGTGTAGGATAAAGTTACAATCTTAAAATTAAAATATAAAGCATGTTTTTCCAGATCTATCTCATTAACAAATAAAGAATGAAACTTTAACCTTGAAACAACTTTCAAGTTGTATAAATCCAAACTGTTCTCTAAAACTACTCATTTTGCTTCAAAAAATATTGTAGTCACTTCTACTGTTTTAAAAAATAAGACTTTTTACAGTACAATGATTTTTACAAAAAACAAGGTAGATCTAAGTGAAAACGACTCAAAATTTCATAAAAAAGATAGATCCTTCAAGGATCCATCTTCTCCATATTCCTCATAGCTTAAAGTTCACACCTTTTTAGCAAATCCAAAAAATAAAACATGGATTAGTTGTAACCTAAAGCCCACAGTTTTTGATAGGAAGAATACTTGTGATTTTAAAGAAATATTTTTTTTTTTAAAAACAAGTTTAGTAAATTAATAATTTTTGGTGCAAAAAAAAGATGATTAAAGAATTGAATCTTCATCTAATTAACCAAATAACTGCATAATCATGTGAGAAGAAAAATGGATGGAAATTAAGAGAAAAAATTTACCCTAAGTCTTGCAAAGGGCAGCCAACAATTGAGAAAGGGGTAGATGAAGAACTTGACTTGAGAACCAATGCTTCTTTCAAGAGGTCAACCCTTTACCTTTGTGTTTCATAACTTTCTACACAAAGGTCCACGTGAAAAAGGAAGAATTAAATTATGAGGATGAGTGAAGGGGATTCATACAGATGGTGGAGAAGAGGGAGGATAAGAAATATTGAGGACTTAGAGAGAAAAAGGAGAGAAAGGGGGAATTTGAATGATATGATGAAAATAATTGAAGAATGAAAATGAGAGGGGAGGGGCTGTCGTTGGTGTTTTAAAGCGGTGGGGTATTAATTTTTCTTTAATTTTAATTGTAAACTTAGTGATTAAGGAGTCAAGGAAAATATCTTAGATAATTATGAATATATGATTACTATTATTATTATACCATTATTATTATTATTATTATTATAATTATTATTATACAATAGTATGTTATTAGCGTATTCGAGGAATTAACATCACATTGGATGTTTAATAAGTTGTCCTATATTAATTTTAGATATTCTAGTATATTATTTCCTTGTATTTTTATGTATTTTGTTTTCCTAATGTGTTTCTTGTTTCGGTGTTTCTAGCTACTTCTTTAATTCATAATTTACAGAAAATACATGTTTTCACTTTTTCAACTAAAAATAATATAATTGGATGTTTAATAAAATTATTTCCTAGTATTTTTATGTATTCATGAATTTTATTGATGTCGGGTTAGATTTGTAGTTTTTAAGCAATTAAATTTCACCTAGCGGGTCTAAAACGTGCACTTATTAGGGTAGAATTTTTGAAAGAAATTTAAACCCTATCCTAATATGATATTTTAGGTTCAAAAATTATATATAAAATATTCAAAGCCTATATTTTCTCATTAGTGTTTTAAAAAGAGTTTGTCCATACTTTTATAGTATATATTAAATATATACATAATAGAATATAATATAAATATATTAATATTAATTACATATGGTTAAATCACACATCTATATCTATCTATCTATCTATCTATATCTATATCTATATCTATATAAATATCTAAAGGAAGCTTTTTTCCAAGCCTCTACGATGCTCCACATCATCCTCATTAATTTTTCAATTAGATTTTTAATTATATTAATATATTTTTATAATTTACACATATAAGGAGACTTATATTAATGATTACATATTAAGGCTAAATTATTAAGACCCTTTATATTTTTTTAGTTATTATATAATTAAAGACAATAAGTGTATTGATATGAGTTGAATAAAAATAAAAAGACATAAAGTTTGATGACTAGGAGAATTGAGCATTATTTTATTATTTATAAAAATAAAAACCACATGAAACATAAAAAAACGTAGACTTTAGCTTCATATCTTTTTAAGAAAAATTGTGTTCACTTCTATATTTATATTTATTTATAATTTTCATGGATTTTTTGTTGTAAGAATAGTGTATTTTCCTATTTTATTTTTAGAAAGGAAAAAAGAATACTGGGCGATGATTAATCTTTGGGTTACTTTTGGTCAAAAAGAAAACTTTTGGTTACTTTGGGTTTATTAATTTAAATTTTTTTTAATAGTTCTCTTATACTTTATTTGAGTTTTTTTTATATTACATTTTTAATCAGGAATATGAATGGTTTTAAAAAAAACAATAGTTTCAAAACGTCATATATTCTAATCTATTAACTTAATTTCATATTTCATCCCCTTTTTCTTTGACATTTCCAACAACTTAATCTCTTATCTAAAGAACTAATTATAATATATTAAAGTATATAAAGTATATAATTATAATATTAATTTCAAACACTTTATGTTTTGTAACATCCCATATTAAGTTGTAATAATGTTTTTATTTATTATTTAATTAAGACTTGCAACCACTTTGAAGGTAGATATTCCATCCACTTTATCAAAAATAAACTAACTATATGTAATATATTGACATAATTATAATAATAATTTCAATCAAATTACTATTGTCTTTATATATTATTATTATATTTTTATTATTATTATCACTTTGTGATTTAAGGTTTCACACAAAAAATTTTTTTTTGTCTTTTACGTTTTAAATAAATTGTGCTTTACATTTATAAATAAACACTATTTGTATTCCTAAAAAAATACACTATTTGAAAAGCATTTATAACTACTTTTTTAATTTCCACTAGGCCTAAAAAAACTGATGACATTAATATTATATTACTATTATTAATCACTTATAACTATTGGACTCTAAATTAAAGTCACTATCTTACTAACTATATAAACTCTACACACTCACACACCCTACCTACTCCTCTTAATTTCATTCCCCTTTTATGTTGAGTTAGTGTCATTAGTGTAGTGAGTTTGTTTTTGATGTTCTCTAAGTTTGAGTCACTTCATTTTTTTTCATTTCCTTGCAAGTTGGGAGAGTTATTCTCAATTTGTGATTGTTGAATATTGTTGTTTTGTTTGTGTGATGTTTCTCATGAAGAGTTAATTGTAGGCGATCAAATTACTTTAAATCTATATGTGATTGTTGTATATATTGTTCTTTATCCAATGCTTCTCATGGAGATTTATATTGTAGGTGATAAAATTATAGACTTTTCTAGGTTGTTTGTGTGAGTTTCGGAAAATCCTTTTGGGTCGTGTCAGTTTGAAAATCGGTAATTGAATCCGTAGAAAACTTTTAATAAGAGTTCCTCAGACTGTCTATAGAAGATTCTAGCTATTTTAGATACATGTGTGTTTGTGTAGGTTATAAATTTATCTTTTTGTAATCATGTTTACACCGACTTCTAGATCTATTTTGTCAATATATAATAAGGCTTGAAGGATAAAAAGATAAAGCTACAAATTCTGATGATGATATTTTTTTTTTTGTTTGTTTATTTGTATTCAACAAGTGATTTCGTTAGGCTGATGGAGGTGATACTGATTCAATTAATAGACATGGCTACATTAAATAAAACTTAGTGTGTTATTAGTGTTAAATTGTAGTGGGTAATTTAATAATGCATTTGGTTTTTACTTTAGTTATTTCTTGCTCCTTGGTGTCTTCTTGATTGCCTAGACCGTTACACTATTACTTATCAATTATATTTTAAGAAAAAAACTTAAAGAATAATTAAAATACATATTATAATATTTACCAAAATTTATTATTTTAATAATTTTCTTTAAAATAATTAGATGAAACTGAATATTATTAATTAAATAGTTTAGATAAATTTAAAAGATTATGATACACGTGCATTTTACTTTTTTTATTTGCAACATTAAGTTAAGTAGATATAATTACATAAATGATAAAATAAATGAGTGTAAAATAAACTAAATAAAATATTGATTATTATTTTGAATGAGATGTTTTCTCTAATATAATTTTTATACAAGATTGTGTATTGATAACCTATTGCTTATTAATATTAGAGTTAAATATGTTTTTTTTAAGGAAGTTAAATATGTTTTTAGTTCCTAAAAAATTGCAATTTTTGATTTTAGTCCCTATAAAAAAATTCACTCACTTTTAGTCCCCACATGTACCCTGTCAATGCTTTTAATCCCTTATGACTTAAAATAGCGCTTAGAGATGCTCTAAAAGGCCCCAATTAAAAGTTATAAGACTAAAAGCATTGACGGAGGAAAATGTGGGGAATAAAAGTGAGTAAAAATTTTTATAGGGACTAAAACCACAATTTGTAAAATTTTTAAAGACCAAAAATATGTTTAACCTTTTAGATTATACATTGTAGAAAAAATTATTATCATTATTTTTTAAAATAATAATTCTATTTAATATTGTAAATACTAAATACCATATATTTCTTTTAAATCTTCTTCATATTATTGTAAAAATAAATAATAGAGAATGTATTTGTTTATTATTATTGTTTTCTAAATTCAATTTTAAATCAAAATTCTTTAATTTCACTTTTATGTTGAATTTCAATTTATGAATTATTAATTGGTGATAAAAATAAGAAAGAGTAGTAACTTTTTGCTTTCTATGATTTATCTTTCACCATAGATATTTATTTATCTATATTTTAAATTTACGCCACTAAATTCCACATATTAAATAGTATTATAATCTTCTTACTAAATATAATGAAAAATATTGTATTAAGTTAAAAATTAATTAACATGAAAATGTATTTAGAAATATTTATATTATATCTATCTATCTATCTATGAAAGTAATCCCCAAAGGAAGCTCCACAATTTTTCTCAACAGTTTTGAAAGAACTTTTTCTATTCATTTCACTTTAATAATAAAATAATATTTCGAAACAGATAATCTCATAAAAACTATTAACAATTATTTATATTACAAACCACATACACTATATAAGGAACGTCTAAAATTTATAATTTATCTAAAAAATTTAACTCATATTTATATTATATATTATACTAACTTTTAAAAAACATGATTTATACTTTTAATTATATATTTTATGAAAAAAAGTTAATAAATTAAATTTGAAAAAATATTACAACCCGTGCAACGCACGGGCATTCCTCTAGTAAATCTCTAAAGGAAGCTTTTTTCCAAGCTCTAGGATGCTCCACATCATCTTCATTTATTTCTCAATTAGATTTTCAATTATATTAATATATTTTTAATAATTTCCACATTAAATTAAGAGACTTAAATTCATGATTACATATTAAGGCTACATTATTAAGACCCTTTATATTCTATCGGTTATTATATAATTAAAGAAAATCAATCATCAATATCTATCTATCTATCTATCAATATCATCAATATAAATCTCTAACTAGGATGCTCCTCCATATTTTCATTTAATTTTTTAAATTAAATCTTAATAATCTACTTTTATTAATAAATCTCCATTCAACATCTATGACCTCCAAGTTGTGGTGTTAAATATTACTTTACTAAAAAGTATTTAATAATGTCACCATATCTTTTCATATTATTTTCCAAAAAAACAAATTATTATATTGATATATCTACAAATTAAATTTTTTAATATAAATTCAAAAGATGTTAACTTCAATTTATAATTTTTTAAAAAAATGCTACATTTGATATATAATTCACTTTTTCCCCACTAAAAATTCGAATTTTCCATGTCTATGACTTTTTCCCAGAATTTACTATCCATGACACTAAAAAAAATTAGATATAATGATTTATGAATATATTTAGTTATTGTTTTTTAGTTTTATATATAGTTTTAATTACAATTTATGAATCATTGGTGATGAAAATAATAAAGAGTTGTGAGACTTTTGGTTTTCCATAAGTTACGAACATACATAGTAATTTGTCTTTATTTATAAAGTCTATCCCCGTAATTTCAATATACTAAATAGTAGTAATTAGTAAATAATGAAAAATTTGTACTCCTCTAAAAAATAACATAAAAATATATTTATAAAATTTCCTAGAACATGTTAACTTTTGATGTCTCTAAATTTATATCATGATTAGTACTAATTATTATAGTTGGTTTTTAATAGAGGTAAGTTACAATCTTTTCATTTTCTTTCACTTTAAGCCTTCTTTCAGAAATACTATAAATACCTAAGAAGAGAGGTCATCAATGTAACACCCTCATATTTCTATCTAGTAGAAATACTAAAGTGTACCTAATGGCATACATCAGAGTATAAAAATTCCTGTCTCAGATATTGATTTGAACAAAAACTCTCGAATCCAAATCAAAGAGTCGTAAACATAAGATAGTCCAAAGTTCAATATCCTAAAACAAGACAACAGCGGAAACGATTACATAACTCAAATACAAATTCAAGTTATAAATCGAAAACAAAGATACAAGGGAAAACCATAACTAATAATAGAAGAACTACGTCTTCCATTTTCTTCTCGAGCACGCTATCCACTCGTGCCATAAAGGATCTCCTTTCCCTGTTTCTCTGAAAAACAACAACATTTGTAGGGTGAGATAACAAATCTTAGTGAGTCTTACCGTGACCCCTTACCTATCACTCGGTCCATTTATAAAACATTAATTAATTTCTTGATTTAATAAATAAACCATGCACGTTACTAATTGCACAATACCGATCGCACACCGCTAATCCTTGAAATGATTGCATTCATAACGCCAAAACAATTGTACCATACCGATCGCACATCCGCTAATCCCGAAGCACAAGATACATTAATTCTCTTTAGCATAACACCGATCGCACATCTCGCTAATCCCGGTGAACCCTATCGCTGAAGGCCTAGGTTTAGCCCATGACCTCCCCTCCTAGTATGCTAACCGGTGGGTCGTCACCCGGACTATACATAATATATATATAAATATATCGGACATAATTTTACTCTATGATATAAATCCATATCATACAGCTTCTTCTTATGAACTCGCATAACCATCCGAAAACCAATTTTTGTTCTTAAAACAATTGTTCCCACACGATACTCTAAGTTTTACGAAATATTCGTAACATTAACCGCTTAATTCGTAACCACTTTGAACATGTATCAAAATTTCTAACGAAAATTCGCAGAGTTTCCTCCGAAATATGGACATCCCAAAAATACTTACTGTATAACCATCCGCATACAATTTAAAACCACATACATAAATCCCAATCCAGCACAAGAATTCACAATCAAAATAATATGGTTTCTTTTAAATTTCCAACACGCGTAATTTTTTTGTAAAATACCGTTTTTGACTCGAAAATTTGCGAAACTCCGAATTTTGAAATCATTCAAACGTAACACAAAAACAATATTTAAAATTCCCTAAACGTGAGTAAAACTCACCTCGTGTGATGAAAATCACACAAAACCGAAACTTCTAGAAGTTCAAACGATTCTGAAAAACTCACGAACTCATCCCGAACTCGTTCAACCGCTTCTAAACCGAATGTATTCTGGACAGCATCTCTGTGCAGTTTTTGAATGAGCATAACTTATTCAATTTCTAACCAAAACCATCCAAACTAGTGCCTAATGTGTAGATAATTTTGTCTATTTTCCAATGGTTCAAGTCCCACACTGATATGACAAGTATTCAGAGAGTTATGGCTAAAACAATGTGGCGGGTGCAAAATCGTTACTGTTACAAAAGTGAAACTTGTAACTAATTGTTCTCTCTCAATACACAATCAAATCAAGTGATTCTTGTGCCTATTTCGAAGGACGTTTTGTCTACTTTCCAATGAAACAAGAATTATTTAAAACGGAGTTCAATTGAGAACTCAAGACCTGAAAGACTGAACCTATACACAGTTTGATTTCAGAAATTTGACATAACTTGAGACACTCATAACTTGAGCTACACAACTCCAAATTTAACGAAACCAGTGCCAAAACGACCGGCGTTAAGTCTATTTTCAAAAACAGTCAGAAACATAATTTTTGGACTAACCGAACAGTCCCAGTTCTACAGAAACCGAAGCTATGTCCAGATTTTCTAAAACAGCGAGTTCGAGACCAAATTGTGTTTTTCGCGACTCAAAATTTACGAAACGCGAGTAATTTCGACAACCACAGAAATCAATCGGTCAACACAACATAAAACAAAACCCTAAGCGAGTAAAACTCACTTATCGTGATGAAAATCACGAAACACCAAAACCTCACGAACTCGCTCCTAGCTCCGCCAACCGCTTCAAAACCGAAAGTGCAAATACCCAAACAAATTCTCCACTAAACAAATTGACTCAAAACCAAAACCAAGCTCTCCACTCCCTCCTAACCAACTGAAAGCATTTGAAAGAAACCCTTGAAGCTTCTTTTCAAATCAAAATGAACCAAGTTGTGAAGATTGAACTCTCAAGCTCCACTTTCTCTCTCAAACTCGAATTGGATAGGTAATGGAAGGAGGTGATTGAGCTTGACCCATGAAACAAAATTGGTACCAAATGAAAGAGGAAGAGAAATGAGGAAGATTGATAACAAGAACTCCAACATACAAGAAGATTTGAGCTTGATCTTCTCTTCTTCTCCTTTCTCTCACTCTCACCATCTTCTCTTCTCCCTTTCTCTGTTTTTTCTCTTTTCTTTCTTTCTCTCTTTTCTCATCCGTGTTCTCTCTCTCTATATCTCTCTTTTCTCTTCTTTTTTTTTTTCTTTTGTTTTGGGTAAAAAGAGGGTTGGGCCTTGGAATTGATTTGGGCTTGTGTAATTAGCAAATTCTGATTACTAAAATAAAACACCCCCCCCTTCTAATTACTTGCACCACATCTATCCACTCATACACTACCTAAATAAAATAAATAACTAGCACACACATACATACAAGTTGTTATTTAATTAGGTAATTCTAATTTGAAATCATGTTTTCAAACATACCAATCACATAGTTCAAACAATAATGCAATTAAATTACATAGCTTAGTGATTATATATATTGCTTTCGCGACAATCACATATCCGTGACTTGATTTATTACCTACTCGAGTAATAAATCACTCGTTAATTTCTTAATTCGAAATTAACGAAATTAGGGATGTTACAATCACCCCAACTTGGGAATTTTGTCCTCAAAATTGAACAAACATACTTCAAGAGATCAAATACGAATATTTAGTCCGCATATCGTCCTCCCATTTCCACATAGCTTCCTCGACCAAAGAACCATCCCAACTACTTTAACAATTAGAATTGTTCTCGTCCGAAGCGACTCCTCTCCATGTTCTATGTTATGACTTGAGTAAGGTTGTAATGACAAGTCCAGTCAAAGATCAATCGTTTCTAACTCAACAGTTGATCAGGGATTGGAAAGGTACTTCCTCGATTGGAATACAGGAAACACTTCATATAAATTGGTCAATACAAAAGGTAAAACTACACAGTACACCACTAGCACAATACTCTCGAGGACTGAGTTTCTTCACCGGCCATGCTCTACCGGTATTAATGGTTGATGAAACTCTTACCATATAGGATCACCAGATTCAAACTCTAGTGGTCAACTCAGTTTAACAACATACCCCTTTTTGGCAACTTTGAGCTATCTTCAATTCTCACTATATACACGGAATTTGCCATTTCCTAATCATGAGTCGGATAATTCTCCTCATGAGACTTCTCTTACATGGATGCATCGGTTACCACTTGTTGATGCAACATCATAACCTATCCTAAACCTTACCGAGGTATCACTGTATATTTGAAATCCCAGAGACGGTTCCGGAAGAATTTGGATAAGAACAAAAGTCAATCTCTTTTACAACTCTAGAGGAAACATTCTTCTTAATCTAAATCTCTTCCAAACGGTTGTCCTTTACAAGTTAACCAAATGAGTGAAAGAACTACTACCACTCCTGACTAGTATATCATAATTCCCAGATACTCCACTACATACATCCCAAATATCACACTTCAAAGGTTTAGCATACCACTTCTTCTCTCGTAGTACATTCAGAACAATGTGGAGATGCTGATCATGATCCGCAATGGTCTTAGTGTACACCAAGATGTATTCAGTGAAAATTTCAATAACAAATCCAAGTACAGGTGGAAAAACTCAGTTCATGTAATCCATGAATACCATAGGAGCATTAGTTAGGCCAAAGGGCATCACTACTCGCCTGTAATGTCCACATCTAGTATGGAAAGCTGTCTTCGGAATAACTAAAGCCCTAACCTTGAATTTAAAGATAACCCGACCTTAAACCAATCTTTGAAAACACTGTTGCACCTCGAAGCTGATTGAGCAAATCATCTATTCTTGGCAAAGAATACATATTCCTAATAATAACTTTGTTCAACTGGAGGTAATCCATACACGACCTCCTGCTCCCGTCTTTCTTTTCAACAAGTAACACCGGAGCACCCCAACTTGTATTAAACTAGGGAACATTACCTTTCGGTTTTATTGGATACAGTACTATTAGAACTTCGGGTTAAACTCTGTCACTACCGTGTTCATAACTGACTCACAAGTGGGTAAAGGTTATGTAAAAGTTTCTTGAAAAGTTTGAATATGAAATAATTTTCTTACTTACCCATAGGGGTTACTTTCTTCACTAACCCGAAATACTAACAAGGAGTATCTTCAAACCTCATGACTCAGTCTTTGAATTCAATTCCTAAATCTGAAAAGTCTCACTTGATACATAACAGCTTTCCTAACTAAGTAGGACTTACTAGAAAATTTTGAAGTTTGTTCTATCACACTGCATTGTTGACTACTCTAGGCGGAGCGTTCATATTTGGATTAATCACGGAGTTGAGCTAATTATTATAACATCAAAGAAATAATCAAAATAGAAGGATTCTTCCACGGAATCAAACGGGCACAAGATAATGCTTCCAGCGTTGATTCCGAGAACAATTCTCACTATTTTACTCATTCCTTTGGTCCCACAACCCTCCAAACTCCACAACTCTCCAAACATAACCATAACTCCTAGAGTAACAATTTGGTAAAGAACGTGTCTTGCCCAACAAGAAGTCAGGTGTTTAACACTTACTTGATTCGGTCTTCCTATAGGGCAACGACACTTTCACTACTTTAAGTAATTGAAAGTTCTACCCTTGCAGTATACTAGTATAATGCCTCATTGTTGTTGGCTTTTGAAAACTCCACTGACTGCTGAGGGTTATTGATATTAATGACCATTTCTGAGAGATAAATCTCTTGGAAACTACAATGATTATCATTCTAAACCGATGTTTAGGTATCTAATCTTAATGACTGGAAGTCCTCTTTCAACTTCCCAAACCTCTAACGAAGGTATGTTCTACAACCACTTAGGTATGATAGAAGTAAATTTCAGAATACAACTGGAAACAGGATTCTTAGCCTACTCAGACGTGTAGACATTTCTGTTAGCTTTCCAACGCATCCCGGAACATAAAAATTGGAGTTCCGAATTAAAAGTTATAAATAAAACAAGTCGGAGAACTGACGAAAATTTCTCACAGACCAAGATTGGCTTGCTCATAATCCTAAGGTAATAATAAGGTTATTTCGGTTACCATAACCTACTAATCTCATCTTGAATGGAACTTGGTTCAGAAGCCGTAATCGGAAACTAATTCCATCAACATTTGGTTCTGTAGCCAATACTGAAATTGCACTACAGCTTACTAGATTGGATTCATGACATTTCGAAATGTGGCTTTGAGGAAAAGAACCTGATCAATACTTGCAGTTATCTGAAAAAAATGTCTCTAACTGCGACCTAAGCTGAGGTTTACTCTAACCATAAGGTAAGGTTATCGTAAAACCGTATTTCGGTAACTGATAGACTGACTAATCAAGGGTCATGGTTTCAGGTGTCAACTAATCCTAACAGATCTAAAGACACTGCCACTATTATTGCCTAAAGGCTTTGCTTAATGTAGCTCTCTGAACAACCCACCACGACTTGAGCTGCAACACAACAGTCGCTCCAATTCCAAGAACTAAACAGTTGCCCGCAGATTCCTCGAACCAACCTGGACGCCCATTGCTTGCTCTAGAACACCATCTGTAGCCCTGCGCTCGCTCGTGCTCTCGATAAACCGAGAAGGCCGAAATTCCTATGGTTTAGGGTTTGGACATTTTCGGGAGTGAGAGGCAAATAATTGTCATCATTCTCGTGAACTCACATGAAACATTGAGTGGATCCTGACTCAATACTTCACATAATATACTGAAAGGTTCTGACATTTAATTGTCTAAGTCCCTAAGCTGACTCGATCTAACCTTTTGACCATAAGGTCTCTAAGTCCGACAAGGTCGAACTGCTCTGATACCAAAATGTAACACCCTCATATTTCTATCTAGTAGAAATACTAAAGTGTACCTAATGGCATACATCAGAGTATAAAAATTCCTGTCTCAGATATTGATTTGAACAAAAACTCTCGAATCCAAATCAAAGAGTCGTAAACATAAGATAGTCCAAAGTTCAATATCCTAAAACAAGACAACAGCAGAAACGATTACATAACTCAAATACAAATTCAAGTTATAAATCGAAAACAAAGATACAAGGGAAAACCATAACTAATAATAGAAGAACTACGTCTTCCATTTTCTTCTCGAGCACGCTATCCACTCGTGCCATAAAGGATCTCCTTTCCCTGTTTCTCTGAAAAACAACAACATTTGTAGGGTGAGATAACAAATCTCAGTGAGTCTTACCGTGACCCCTTACCTATCACTCGGTCCATTTATAAAACATTAATTAATTTCTTGATTTAATAAATAAACCATGCACGTTACTAATTGCACAATACCGATCGCACACCCTGCTAATCCGTGCAAAATGCATTGCATTCATAACGTCAAAACAATTGTACCATACCGACTGCACATCTGCTAATCCCGGCACAGTACATTAATTCTCTTTAGCATAACACCGACTGCACATCTGCTAATCCCGGTGAACCCTATCGCTGAAGGCCTAGGTTTAGGGGCCCATGACCTCCCCCTCCTAGTATGCTAACCGGTGGGTCGTCACCCAGACTATACATAATATATATATAAATATATCAGACATAATTTTACTCTATGATATAAATCCATATCATACGCTTCTTCTTATGAACTCCATATAACCAAATCCGAAAACCAATTTTTGTTCTTAAAACAATTGTTCCCACACGATACTCTAAGTTTTACGAAATATTCGTAACATTAACCGTTTAATTCAAAACCACTTTGAACATGTATCAAAATTTCTAACGAAAATTCGGCAGAGTTTCCTCTGAAATATGGACATCCCAAAAATACTTACTGTATAACCACCCGGCACAATTTAAAACCACATACATAAATCCCAATCCAGCACAAGAATTCACAATCAAAATAATATGGTTTCTTTTTAAATTTCCAACACGCGTAATTTTTTGTAAAATACCGTTTTTGACTCGAAAATTTGCGAAACTCCGAATTTTGAAATCATTCAAACGTAACACAAAAACAATATTTAAAATTCCCTAAACGTGAGTAAAACTCACCTCGTGTGATGAAAATCACACAAAACCGAAACTTCTAGAAGTTCAAACGATTCTGAAAAACTCACGAACTCATCCCGAACTCGTTCAACCGCTTCTAAACCGAATGTATTCTGGACAGCATCTCTGTGCAGTTTTTGAATGAGCATAACTTATTCAATTTCTAACCAAAACCATCCAAACTAGTGCCTAATGTGTAGATAATTTTGTCTATTTTCCAATGGTTCAAGTCCCACACTGATATGACAAGTATTCAGAGAGTTATGGCTAAAACAATGTGGCTGGTGCAAAATCGTTACTGTTACAAAAGTGAAACTTGTAACTAATTGTTCTCTCTCAATACACAATCAAATCAAGTGATTCTTGTGCCTATTTCGAAGGACGTTTTGTCTACTTTCCAATGAAACAAGAATTATTTAAAACGGAGTTCAATTGAGAACTCAAGACCTGAAAGACTGAACCTATACACAGTTTGATTTCAGAAATTTGACATAACTTGAGACACTCATAACTTGAGCTACACAACTCCAAATTTAACGAAACCAGTGCCAAAACGACCGGCGTTAAGTCTATTTTCAAAAACAGTCAGAAACATAATTTTTGGACTAACCGAACAGTCCCAGTTCTACAGAAACCGAAGCTATGTCCAGATTTTCTAAAACAGCGAGTTCGAGACCAAATTGTGTTTTTCGCGACTCAAAATTTACGAAACGCGAGTAATTTCGACAACCACAGAAATCAATCGGTCAACACAACATAAAACAAAACCCTAAGCGAGTAAAACTCACTTATCGTGATGAAAATCACGAAACACCAAAACCTCACGAACTCGCTCCTAGCTCCGCCAACCGCTTCAAAACCGAAAGTGCAGCTACCCAAACAGCCCTCCACTAAACAAATTGACTCAAAACCAAAACCAAGCTCTCCACTCCCTCCTAACCAACTGAAAGCATTTGAAAGAAACCCTTGAAGCTTCTTTTCAAATCAAAATGAACCAAGTTGTGAAGATTGAACTCTCAAGCTCCACTTTCTCTCTCAAACTCGAATTGGATAGGTAATGGAAGGAGGTGATTGAGCTTGACCCATGAAACAAAATTGGTACCAAATGAAAGAGGAAGAGAAATGAGGAAGATTGATAACAAGAACTCCAACATACAAGAAGATTTGAGCTTGATCTTCTCTTCTTCTCCTTTCTCTCACTCTCACCATCTTCTCTTCTCCCTTTCTCTGTTTTTTCTCTTTTTCTTTCTTTCTCTCTTTTCTCATCCGTGTTCTCTCTCTCTATATCTCTCTTTTCTCTTCTTTTTTTTTTCTTTTGTTTTGGGTAAAAAGAGGGGTTGGGCCTTGGAATTGATTTGGGCTTGGTGTAATTAGCAAATTCTGATTACTAAAATAAAACACCCCCCCCTTCTAATTACTTGCACCACATCTATCCACTCATACACTACCTAAATAAAATAAATAACTAGCACACACATACATACAAGTTGTTATTTAATTAGGTAATTCTAATTTGAAATCATGTTTTCAAACATACCAATCACATAGTTCAAACAATAATGCAATTAAATTACATAGCTTAGTGATTATATATATTGCTTTCGCGACAATCACATATCCGTGACTTGATTTATTACCTACTCGAGTAATAAATCACTCGTTAATTTCTTAATTCGAAATTAACGAAATTAGGGATGTTACAATCAATCATCTTTTCATCTTTAACATCTCTTTTGTTTGGTTGTTACATCACTCATGTAAATTTGTTGGTTTTTACATCACTAATATTCATTCTTCAAGAAAGTCATTGTAGTGGTTGGAGACTAGAGTCCCAAAAATTAATTTTCTAAATTTGTCTTTTATTAGTAATTATATATCATATAATTAAGTGACAAAACAAACAAAAATGAATAGCCATACCCTACGTTCTAACCAAAAATTGAAATCTTTCTGGATTGATGATTCGTTATATAATTAATTGTAAAAGTTGTTTAATTTAGGATTAGAATGTAAATGAATAGTCATATTCTAACCAAAAAGAAAACATAAACAAGAACATTCTTCGTTTTACTATTAGTAATTTGCTTTCTTTGATGGACCAAATGACTTAATATATATATATATATATATATATATATATATATATATACACACTATTTATTATATAATTTAGTGACAAAACAGAAAAATAATGTTTATCTATTTATTTATTTATTAAATTTAATAAGTCCACATCAAACTTTATTGAAAACTTAGAAGAAAGTTCAATCTCACACACACATACACACATATGGAATGCAAGATTGTAACAAAAAAATGACGAAACGAAAAGTTACATTGGTTTCAAATACACTATTAACTAGCTTCTATTATCAATTAACTTTTCATTTTGTAACCAAAAAACTATTAACTATCAACCTATTATTTGTGATTCATTATAAATTAATGTCATAATTATTTTTAGTAGTTATAAAACAAACCTAAATTCATTTAAATTATATATATATAAAGTAAAATTAATAAGTTGTATTCAAACTACATTGGAAACTTAAAATTGTAGTTTATACATATATATATATATATATATATATATATATATATATATATATGCAACTAATTTTAATTGTAGGAATAATTTAAAATTTATGTTTAATGGAAAACAATAAGAATAGGTTTTATATATTATTTACTTATATAATTAAGTGATAAAACAAAACAAAAATTAACAATCATACCCTACGTCTAAAAAAATTGCATAAATTTGAATAGCTTATTTATTATATAATCAATTGGAAAAATCGTTTAATTTAGTATGTCAATGCAAATGAATATTCATATTCTGATTTATTGTATAAATATATTGAACTAAGAAATAATTAGTGGGTCCTTGAAATTCTTTTTGGTGTAACTATTATGCATTGTAAGTGGAGTTTCATATATTAGTATGAATCGTTCCTTAGTTGTCAAGAAATTCATGAGTTACTAAAATATAAGTGAAAGATGTATAGTTTTATACAGTTATGATATGACACAACTATTTATAGGAAAAAAAAATTAAATGTGAGGTAAGTTATTTTGGTGAAAAAACATGTGAGCATTAGAAAAGAGTGGACGAGAAGAGGCAGAATGCGAATAGAGAAATATTAGAGCGTGTAGTCAAGGGAGAAAAAATTAAGTTTACATGTATAGAGAAGAAATATAAAAGACAAATCAAAATATTTGAGTTTCATGATATTGACAATTCTAAGGTAATCAAAAAGACAAAAATAAAAATTGGGATTAATTAATGAGTCAGACAATTGTTGTAAAGGTATAAACATGTATGAGTTATGTTTAATTTTTTAAAATTTTTCTTTAAAAAGTAGAAAGCCCTAATGGAGCCTTTAGGTTGCTCCTTATTTTTATAATTTATTTTCATATTAAATCCCACATTCTTTATTTTAAAGTATTTAGTCAACTTTGTAAATTCATTTCACTTTTCTAAAATTATATTTCAAAAAAAACATATTTGATAAAGAATATTAACAATTATTTATATTTTAAAACACATACTCTATATAAGAATATTGCCTAAAATAATTAAGTTTGATATAAAAAATTAAACTTATATTTATATTATACTATACTCTATATTTAAACAAAAACATCCGAACAATCCGTGCAACGCACGGGTAATTATCTAAAGGAAGCTTTTTTCCAAGCTCTAGGATGCTCCACATCATTTCAATTTATTTTCCAACTTAAATCTCAACATTCTTTTTTACTTAATTAATATCCACTAAACCTTTATGACATCACAATATATATATATATATATATATATATATATTCAATTAACTTTTCTGAACCAAAAAATATTCATATTATCTTTTTCTTGATTTTAATTTTCTTATAAACATTTAGCAAATGTTAAATTCATTTTATTAAAAACATTAAAAAGATGTTAACTAAATACTACATTTTCTATAAACTTCATTTCTTTTCCCTACAAAAAAATGAAATTCTATGTCTATATTGTGAACTTTAGTAGACCAAATTTATTCCTCTAATTATTTTCATAAGGAATTTTCATTATTATTACAACAAGTACTTATTTATACATAATTTTCATCAATATTCTAGCTTGAAGAAATGTATTGTAGTAGATGGAGTTCCAAAAAGTTGTATAAATTTGTCTTTTATTCTTAAGCTTTTATTGATTGTTGATTAGGTATTGAGTTTGTTATAGGTTCCAAATTGCAGTCAAGGGAGGAAAAATGAAGTTTACATGGATAGGAGAAATTGGAAAGGCAAATCAAAGGATTTGAGCTTCATGTTGTAGACAATTCTAATGTTGTCAAAAATTATAGACATAGACATGCAGTTGAGGAACAATTTTTTAGTGAGTAATGCAGTTGAGGAACAATTTTTTAGTGAGTAATGTTGTCAAAAGTTATAGACATAATAATTTGGATTAGTTAGTGAGTAATGCAGTTGAGGAGCAATTTTTTGCCAAGCTATTGACATGTATGAATTATTTTAAATTTTAATATTGTTCTTCAAAAATTGTTTAGTTTTGATAGGTTCCATGAAATTGGATGAGGCTTTGTATCTAAAAGTTTTTATAATATGTTATTTGAACATTCACAAATGCATGTTCGTTAATGTCCCTTCTAAACTAATGATATTAAAATTTTATTTTTTTATTTTTATTTTTGTACAATTTAATATTAATAATAAATTTGTTAATTATTATTCATTATAAATTAACGAGATGAAGTTTTTACTTACATTTAATTTTTTTATTTTCAAAAAATTTAAAGATAGATAAATATCAATGTACCATTTGAAACAACATACTTCAGAGCAAATAAATTATATTATTACTAAAATAGATTAATATAAATTAGTTTAGTAAACACTTTTATAATTATAATAGTTTAGATCAATTTAAAAGATTAGAATCATATGAATTTGTCTTTTAAAACATTTAGTGCAAATTAAAAAAAGTGATAAAGGAGGCTTGATCGTTGGTGACCTTTCCTCTCTCTCTGCTTTTATTTTTTTAAAAAAATGTATCTCTTATTGATTACTCATCAATATTTTTTTTTGTCAAAACTCTTCAATATTTATGATTAGTAGTTATTATTTTAGTTGCCTTTTAGTGTCTCTAAATTAATATAATTAGTAAAATATATTTTATTTTTCTCTTGATTTAAAATCCACCCAACAAATCCTTCTTTTTTAATAATATATTGAAAATATTTTATAAAATCAAAATTAAAAATAGATGAAACTAAAATTATACAATAAATTATTTACTTGCTATTTGATTGCATAAAAACAAATATTAATTATTATAAGAAAAAAACACTATCGTAAAAATAAATGAACTGTCTCATTTTTTCCCCTTTGGCGTCCAATATCATGTTTTACCATTGTGTTTTTTCATGTTACCATGAACTAATCTATACATATGATTGCTTTGATGAAAAAAAAACTACACATATGAATGTATAGAAAAACAATTTATTTGTCGTAAAAAAAAAAGTTAACTAACTCACCATCTCTATTGTCATATTAAAATGTGTCTATTGGTAATACTTTTGTTGACCTAATGTAGTTTATCATCAATTTAACCTTTTTTGTGCATTCATCAAATTGATCTATAAAATTCTTATGGGTCATGATTAGTTGTTTAATATTAATCATTCACACAATTAAAAATTACATACAAATAGTAACCGATGACATCCAAAAGGTTTATATTCCACCATCTACTACTTACATAACTTAATAATTCTTTAATAAAACAATAAAGCTTTTATGAACAGTCTTTTCTATTTAAACCATATAGTTAACCATTTCCATTCAAATGCATCCTCACAAGAGGTTAGGTGTCAATTGAACATAAGTTCCTAAATAAACACTTTAAATATTTTCACCATTAGAAATAAAATAGTGTTTTCTTTCTAAACAATCCATCATCCACACAAAACTGCATGCAAAATAAAAAGGATAATTTTTACCATAGGACACTCTCAACATCCATGAAAAAGCGGAATGGACTCATTCAAGTATGCTGCTACTCATTGACGAGAATGTATGAATTCTATAATTTTTCTTTCTTACAATATACTTTATTGCAAACTTTTCTAATTCAATTTTTTTCAAAACATTTTTAGACCAGCCACATACATACTTCCTTTGGGAGAAATAATGGCATAGATTCATGAATATATTACAAGAATGTAAAATATTTAGTATTACCAAATTTATTGTATTATGCTATTCAATTTTCTTATTGACCAACTAACAATTTCATGATAGAATATCATAAATTTCATAATTAGAAATAAGACAATATAAAGGATTTAGATTTCATATTGAGAATTAAGACAATAAAAGGACTTAATTAGATCAACTATCAAAGTTTTATTAAATTTCCAACACGAAACTTTTCCTAGGGTCAGAATAAGGTGAATGTGATTTGTAATGCATAATATTCAACTTTATATTTCATTTATCGATTAAATATTTGTTTCAAATAATTGCAACTTCGAATCTTAATGAAGATGAGTCAACTTATACTGAACAAAAAGTGGTCGAAAGAGAAGTTCAAAAAATTGTATGATTGAAAAAATTAGATTTAGTTTTTAGAACTTTAGATGTTTCAATTATCGCAACAAATATCACTATGGTTGATTAAATAATTGTTCGATTTTTTTATTGTTTAAAATGTTGGGTTTTAATAGGTTTAAAATACTATGAATTTACTATTAAAATATTTGTTAATTATTAATTTTATAACTTAGATATGTTTATAGAATAAAAAAATTGTAACAATCTCTATATTAAAACTAACTAAAATAATTAGTACTAACCATACTAATTCGAGAGCCACCAAAAGGCAATTAAAATTAAGACTCACCCGATAGATTAATAGTAATCATTAATGGAGTAATTTAAAAATAAAATAAAAAAACTCAAAGCTGGAAGAGGTAGTAAAATATGAGTGAAAGATGTAGAGTTTTAAACAGTTGTAACAACAAACAACTATTTAAAGAAGACAACTTTGGATTTGAGTGGACTTTCAGAAGAAAGAAGTGACTTTCAGAAGAAAAAAATAAAATGTGCAAAAAATAAAGGATTTCATGTTTTTATAGTTTTATATATATATATATATATATATATATATATATATATATATATTACATTAGCAAATGATATATTTTTATATATAAATTTCATCAGATTTAATAAAAAAATATTATAGCAACACGTGCATCGCACGGGGTTTTCCCCTAGTAAATCTCTAAATGAAGCTTTTTTTCAAACTCTAGGATGCTCCACATCATCTTCATTTAATTTCCAACTTATATCTCAACATTCCTTTTTTCTTAATTAAATATCTACTAAACCTATTATGACATCCAATCCAATATTTAAAATAGTCATTTATTTAAATTTGGAAAAACTTTTCATATTTCTAAATAGAAATATACAAAAAGTATAACCTTTTTTCCTCAAATTAATAAATAATTATAATTACTTATTTCTAAAGTATAATGTTAAATTAATAGAAAACATTTTAGAGGATTGTCTATCAAATATAAAATATTGTAAACCATGCATTCTTTTATATATATCACGGACAAACAATCACTATGACTCTAGCACCCACTTAAGGATATACAAAAACAAAACTGTTGTAATTATTGTCACGTAGTTTTTGACTCACACTTTATTTTCTTCCTTCATATTCCTTCAGTTTTTATTCTTAATCCAAGTTATAACAATTATTGTCAAATGGCCGCACAAGATTGAAGTTCAACGGTTGGTTTATATTCACCTTCAGCTTCAATTATTGTTATTCATTCACTTTTTCTTTCACTATACATATTCCATCCACTTAATATCTATAAAAAATAAACTAAGTATTTGTAATATATTGACATAATTATAATAATAGTTTCAGCCAAATAACTATTGTCTTTATATTTTGTTATCCCTTTGTAATTTAAGGTTTCACACCAAAGAATTTTTTTGTCTTTTACATTTCTTCTAAATGTGTTATTTTACATTTAAAAATAAACACTGTTTAAAAAATATTTATAAACACTATTTTTTCTTATTAGGCCTAAAAAAACTGATGATATAAATATTATATTACTATTATTAATCACTAATTATTGGACTTTAAAAGCCACATTCCTACTCACTATATAAACCCTACCCACTCACACACCCTACCTACTCAATCTTAGTTTCATTCCTCCCTTTTATGTTGAGTTAGTGTTGTAAGTGTAATGAGTATGTTTTTATTGTTCTCTAAGTTTGATTCACTTCATTTTTTCCATTTCCTTGCAAATTCAGAGGTTTTTTTTTGACGTGCAATTACGAGGGTTATTATCAACTTTGTTGGATATTGTTGTTTGTTTGCGCGATGCTTCTCTTGAAGAGCTTATTGTAGGTGATCAAATTACTTGGAAATTTATTCTTTTCTTTGCAATTGTTGTATATTGTTCTTTATCTAATGCTTCTCATTGAGACTTATATAGTATGTGATTAAAATTATAGACTTTTCTAGGTTGTTTGTGTGAATTTCGGAAGTTCTTTTTGTGTTGTACGTATATTCGTGTCAGTTTAAAAATCAAGCCATTTGTGACATATTTTTCATAAACCAACTATCATATATAGGGTATTTAATATCCTCAATTTTAGTATACAATTTTCGGGTCTCAAAAAATATAGTTCTCATATCTTTGAAATTCATCTTTAATATATTCTTTGTTTTTTTGTATAAGATTCTCGAGCAAGAACTCAGATAAAACCCATTATTTTGGGAACCCACCCAAGAAATTGAAAAAATGCTAAAAAAATACTTATTATTATTATTATTATTATTATTATTATTATTATTATTATTATTATTATCAGCTTGCATTCAATCTAGATAACAATACAAATATAACACAAATATAAGAACGTAACACATACTTAAATTGAAAATCGATCTCAAACGAATATCCCATCACCATCTTTGATTTCAGTTTCACAAAAATTGTAGTTCTACTGTAACACCCTCATATTTCTATCTAGTAGAAATACTAAAGTGTACCTAATGGCATACATCAGAGTATAAAATTTTTTGTTTCAGATATTGATTTGACCAAAAACTCTCGAATTCAAATCAAAGAGTCGTAAACATAATATAGTCAAAAGTTCAATATCCCAAAACAAGACAACAGCGGAAACGATTACATAACTCAAATACAAATTCAAGTTATAAATCGAATACAAAGATAACAAGGGTAAACATAAGTAAAACTAGAAGAACTACATCTTCAATTTCCTTCTTGAGCACGCCATCCACTCGTGCCATAAAGGATCTTCTTTCCCTGTTTCTCTCAGAAACAACAACATTTGTAGGGTGAGATAACAAATCTCAAAGAGTCTTACCGTGACCCCTTACCTATCACTCGGTCCATTTATAAAACCATAATTAGTAATTCAAAAAGAATTACAATATACAATCAATCATGTGTAATTCGATAAATGAATTACATAAGAGTTCATAGTCCGATTCTTGATGACTATGTACAACTTAAATTACTTATCTATAGTTCATAGCCCAATTCTTGATGGCTATGCACTATCCTCTTTATTAATCACTTGTGACATGTCACCAACAACCTAAGGAAGCTTGAGTGACAAAATCACAATATACACATTTAAAAGTTTTATCAATTCTAGTACATCACCAACAACACAAGGAAGCATGGGTGAACCCCAACATAGTCAATAAGTGTACAACTCTTAAAGGCGGATAGCTATAATTTTAACATGGGGGCCTAGGACCAGGGCGCATGACTTCCCTCCTAGTGTACTAACGCATGGAGGTCGCCACCTCAATTCGATATTTCTTATATATCGTGAAACGTGGGCCGGTTTAGATGAACATAATCATCCCGAGCCAATTATAAATTAAGAAATGGAACATTTTGTTCAATTCACTTTACATATATACAACCATAACTCATTCTATGATAGGTTATAATATCAATGAATTCATGAAATCAATCCAATCAACATTTAAGTTATAAAACATTGGGTTCCCACACGTATTCTAGGATTTATCAAAATTTCTAACGAAAATTCGCAGAGTTTCCTCCAAATATGGACATCCCAAAAAAACTTACACTGTATAACCACCCGCATAATTTACAACCACATACATAAATCCCAATCCAGCACAAGAATTCAACACTCAAAATAATATGGTTTCTTTTAAATTTCCAACACGCGTAATGTTTTTGTAAAATACTGTTTTTGACTCGAAAATTTGCGAAACTCCGAATTTTGAAATCATTCAAGCGTAACACAAAATAATATTTAAAATTCCCTAAACGTGAGTAAAACTCACCTCGTGTGAGGAAAATCACACAAAACCGAAACTTCTTGAAGTTCAAACGATTCTGAAAACCTCACGAACTCATCCCGAACTCGTTCAACCGCTTCTAAACCGAATGTATTCTGGACAGCATCTCTGTGCAGTTTTTTGAATGAGCATAACTTATTCAATTTCTAACCAAAAACATCCAAACCAGTGCCTAATGTGTAGATAATTTTGTCTATTTTCCAATGGTTCAAGTCCCACACTGATATGACAAGTATTCAGAGAGTTATGGCTAAAACAATGTGGCTGGTGCAAAATCGTTACTGTTACAAAAGTGAAACTTGTAACTAATTGTTCTCTCTCAATACACAGTCAAATCAAGTGATTCTTGTGCCTATTTCGAAGGAAGTTTTGTCTACTTTCCAACGAAACAAGAATTATTTAAAACGGAGTTCAATTGAGAACTAAAGACCTGAAAAACTGAACCTATACACAGTTTGATTTCAGAAATTTGACATAACTTGAGACACTCATAACTTGAGCTACACAACTCCAAATTTAACGAAACCAATTGCCAAAACGACCGGCGTGAAGTCTATTTTCAAAAACAATCAGAAACATAATTTTTGGATTAACCAAACAGTCCCAGTTCTAAGGAAACCGTAGCTGTGTCCAGATTTTCTAAAACAGCGAGTTCGAGACCAAATGTGCGGTTTTCGCGATTCAAAATTTACGAAACGCGAGCAATTTCGACAACCACAGAAATCAATCAGTCAACACAGCATAAAACAAAACCCTAAGCGAGTAAAACTCACCTATCGTGATGAAAATCACGAAAAACCGGAAGTTTACGAAGCTCACGATTCCGAAACTTCACGAACTCAACCGAAACCGATCCCAACACTTCCAATCCGAAAGGCCAGCACCTCAACTCTCCCTTCTACTGTACAAATCGATTCCAAACATAAAGGTTGACCCAATCAAAGCTCCCAAATCAGTTATTGAACTTCATGAACCCTCAAGAAAGCATCAAGTGTGTTAAAACTCCATTTGAGATGCTTGAAAGCTTCAAAATCCATCAATGGTGATTTGAGAAAGATGGAGAAATAGGGTATGAAATTAGTATCAATGGAAAGAGAATTGAAAATGGAGTGGAATGGTGGAGAGATTACTTACTAGCATGGAGGATCCATGGAGATCCCTTCACCTCTTCTTCTTCTTCCTTCCTCTTCTCTCTCACGGCTTCTTCTCTCTCTCTCTAACTTTCCCCTTTTCAATTTTCTTTCTTTCTTTCCTTCCTTTCTTTCTTTTCTGCCGTGTTCTCTCTCTCTCTCTCTAACTTTACCTTTTCTTTATTCACTTAAGTGAGGAATGGGAGAGTATTTGGATATTTTTGGGTCTGGTAGCTCATTTAGTGTGAGTGGTATAAAGACTAAAATACCCTTAGTGTTCTAATTTCCACTCAGTAATGCATTTAAATTATATACTCAAGCAATTATAATTTGCTTTCGTGACAACCTCATATCCGTGACTTGATTTACTACATACTTGAGTAATAAATCACTCGTTAATTTCTTAATTCGAAATTAACGAAATTAGGGATGTTACAATCTCCCCAACTTGAAAAATTTTGTCCTCAAAATTGAACAAACATACCTTCCAGAAACCAAATACGGATACTCCGTCCGCATATCATCATTCAATCCGCATGAAACCTTCTCAGCCGACAAACCATTCCCAATCTACTTTAGCAATTGGAATTGTTCGCGTCCGAAGGGTCTTCTCTCTATGTTCTATTATATGACTTGAGTAAGGTTGAATTGATACATCATTCAAAGATCAATCGTTTCAACTCAACGGTTGACAAGGATTGGAAAGGTACTTCCTCGATTGGAATACGTGAAACATATCACGTAGATTGGTCAATACAAGAGATAAAGCTATACAGTACACAACTAGCACAATACTCTCGAGGACTGAGTTTCTTCGCCGGCAATGCTCTACCGGTATTAATGGTTGATGAAACTCTTACCATATAGGATCACCAGATTCAAACTCTAGTGGTCTACTCCTTTTAACAGCGTAACCCTTTTTGCGACTCTGAGTTATTCTTCAATTCTCACTATATACACAGAATTTTCCAATTCCTAATCATGAGTCAGATAATTCTCCTCATGAAGCTTTTCTTACATGGAGGCAGCGGCTACCACTCGTTGATGCAACATCATAACACATCCTAAACCTTCCTGAGGTGTCACTGTATATTCGAAATCCCAGAGACGGTTCCGAAAGAATTGGGATACGAACAAAAGTCAATCTCTTTTACAACTCTAGAGGAAACGTTCTTCTTAATCGAAATCTCTTTCAAACGGCTAACCTTTACATGTTAACCAAGTGAGTGGAAAACTACTGCCACTACTGACTAGATTGCCATAAGTCCCAAAAACTTCACTACAGACATCCAAAAATCGCATTTCAAAGGTTTAGTATACCACTTCTTCTCTCAGAGTACATTCAGAACAATGTGGAGATGCTGATCATGATCCACAATGGTCTTAGTGTACACCAAGATGTTATCAGTGAAAATTTCAACAACTAATCTAAGTACAGGTGGAAAACTCAGTTCATGTAATCCATGAATATCTCTAGAGCATTAGTTAGACCGAAAGGCATCACTACTCCCTCGTAATGTCCATATCTAGTATGGAAAGCTATCTTCGGAATAACTAAAGCCCTAACCTTTAATTAAAGATAACCCGACCTTAGACCAATCTTTGAAAACACTGCTGCACCTCGAAGCTGATTAACCAAATCATAGATTCTTGGCATAGGGTACTTATCCCTAATAGTGACTTTACTCAATTGGAGATAATCCATACACGACCTCCTCGCCCCCGCTTTTCTTTCCAACATGTAACACAGAGCACCCCAACTTGTAGTAAATCGGGGAACATCACTTTTCGCTTTATTGGGTGCATATTATTAGAACTTCTGTTAAGCTATGTCACTACAAATATTCATAACCGACTCACAAGTGGGTAAAGGTTATGTAAAAGTTTCTTGAAAAGTTTGAATATGAAATGATTTTCTTGCTTACCCATAGGAGTTTATTTCTTCGCTAACCCGAAATACTAATAAGACGTATCTTCACCTCGCGACTCGACTCTTTGAATTCAATTCCTAAATTCGGATGGTCTCACGCAGATGTATGACTTTTCGTAACCTATAAGTCAACCTAAGCTATTCTCTTGAATCTGCGTCTACTATTCACTCACTTAAGTATGAGAAGATCTAAACAATAAAGATCTCTCGCTTGACATATAACAACTTTCCTAGCTAAGTAGTACTTACTAGAAAATTTTGAACTTTGTTCCATCAGGTTGTATTGTTGACTACTCTAGGCGGAACGTGCATATTTGGATTAATCACGGAGTTGAGCTAATTATTATAACATCAAGGAAATAATCAAAATAGAAGGATTCGTCCATGGAATCAAACGGGCACAAGATAATGCATGCAGCGTTGATTCTGAGAACAATTCTCACTATATTACTCATTCCTTTGGTCCCACAATTTGCCAAACTCCACAATTCTCCAAACATAACCATAACCCCTAACATATCCATTCGGTAGGGAACATGTCTTACCTATCGAGAAGTAAGGTGTTTAACACTTAGTTGATTCAATCTTCCTACCGGACAACACCGCTTCCAATACTTTAAGTCATTGAAAGTTCTATCCTTGTAGTATACCTAGTATACGAGTAAAATACCTCATTGTTGTTGGCTTTTGAAAACTCCACTGACTGCTGAGGGTATAGATATTTCTGACCATTTCTGAGAAATAAATCTCTTCGAAACTACAATGATTATCATCATAAACCGGTGTTTAGGTATCTAATCTTAACGACTAGAAGTTCTCCTTCCACTTCCCAGGCCTCAATTGAAGTTATGGCCTACAACCACTTAGGGTAAGGTAGAAGTACATTTCATCATACAACTGGAAACAAGGTTCACAAACTACTTAAATGTGTAGACATTTTCGTTAGCTTTCCAACGCGTCTCGGAACATACAAATCGGAGTTCCGAATTAAAAGTTATAAATAATACAAGTCGGAGAACTGATGAAAATTTCTCACAGACCAAGACTGGCTTGCTCATAATCCCAAGGGTAATATTAAGGTTATTTCGGTTACCATAACCTACTGATCTCATCTTGAATGGGAATTGGTTCAGAAACCGTGATCGGGAACTGACCCCATCAACATTTGGTTCTATAGCCAATACTGAAATTGCACTATAGCTTACTAGATCGGATTCATGACATTTCGAAATGTGGCTTTGAGGAAAAGAACCTGATCAATACTTGCAGTTATCTGAAAGAATGTCTCTAACTGCGACATAAGCCGAGGTTTACTTTAACCGTAAGGTAAGGTTATCGTAAAACCGTATTTCTGAGTGCTCGATAGACCGACTAATCAATGGTCGATTTCGAGGTTTCAGTTAATCATAAAAGATCTTACAATACTGGCACTATTACTGCCCAAAGGCTTTGCTTAATTGTAGTTCCCCGTAGAACCTACAATAGCATCCCCTGCCATTCTACCATTGCACCGAGTTCATTGAATGAACAATGCGCCATAGTTTCCTCGAACCAACCTGATTGCCCATTGCCCGCTTGAACACCATCCAGAGCCCTTCGCTCCGCTTCGTGCTCGATAACCCGAGAAGGCCGACTTCCTATGGTTTAGGGTTTGGACATTTTCGGGCCGAGGCAAATAATTGTCATCATTCTCGTGAACTCACATGAAACATTGAGTGGATCCTCGACTCAATACTTCACATATATACCGAAAGGTTCGACATTTAATTGTCTAAGTCCTAAGTGACTTATCTAACCTTTTGACCACAAGTGTCTCTACGTCCGACGAGGCCGAACTGCTCTGATACCAAAATGTAACACCCTCATATTTCTATCTAGTAGAAATACTAAAGTGTACCTAATGGCATACATTAGAGTATAAAAATTTTTGTTTCAGATATTGATTTGACCAAAAACTCTCGAATTCAAATCAAAGAGTCGTAAACATAATATAGTCAAAAGTTCAATATCCCAAAACAAGACAACAGCGGAAACGATTACATAACTCAAATACAAATTCAAGTTATAAATCGAATACAAAGATAACAAGGGTAAACATAAGTAAAACTAGAAGAACTACATCTTCAATTTCCTTCTTGAGCACGCCATCCACTCGTGCCATAAAGGATCTTCTTTCCCTGTTTCTCTGTAAAACAACAACATTTGTAGGGTGAGATAACAAATCTCAGTGAGTCTTACCGTGACCCCTTACCTATCACTCGGTCCATTTATAAAACCATAATTAGTAATTCAAAAAGAATTACAATATACAATCAATCATGTGTAATTCGATAAATGAATTACATAAGAGTTCATAGTCCGATTCTTGATGACTATGTACAACTTAAATTACTTATCTATAGTTCATAGCCCAATTCTTGATGGCTATGCACTATCCTCTTTATTAATCACTTGTGACATGTCACCAACAACCTAAGGAAGCTTGAGTGACAAAATCACAATATACACATTTAAAAGTTTTATCAATTCTAGTACATCACCAACAACACAAGGAAGCATGGGTGAACCCCAACATAGCCAATAAGTGTACAACTCTTAAAGGCGGATAGCTATAATTTTAACATGGGGGCCTAGGACCAGGGCGCATGACTTCCCTCTCCTAGTGTACTAACGCATGGAGGTCGTCACCTCAATTCGATATTTCTTATATATCGTGAAACGTGGGCCGGTTTAGATGAACATAATCATCCCGAGCCAATTATAAATTAAGAAATGGAACATTTTGTTCAATTCACTTTACATATATACAACCATAACTCATTCTATGATAGGTTATAATATCAATGAATTCATGAAATCAATCCAATCAACATTTAAGTTATAAAACATTGGGTTCCCACACGTACTCTAGGATTTATCAAAATTTCTAACGAAAATTCGGCAGAGTTTCCTCTGAAATATGGACATCCCAAAAAAATACTTACCTGTATAACCAGTCCAGACAATTTACAACCACATACATAAATCCCAATCCAGCACAAGAATTCAACACTCAAAATAATATGGTTTCTTTTTAAATTTCCAACACGCGTAATGTTTTTGTAAAATACTGTTTTTGACTCGAAAATTTGCGAAACTCCGAATTTTGAAATCATTCAAGCGTAACACAAAATAATATTTAAAATTCCCTAAACGTGAGTAAAACTCATCTCGTGTGATGAAAATCACACAAAACCGAAACTTCTTGAAGTTCAAACGATTCTGAAAACCTCACGAACTCATCCCGAAGTCGTTCAACCGCTTCTAAACCGAATGTATTCTGGGCAGCATCTCTGTGCAGTTTTTTGAATGAGCATAACTTATTCAATTTCTAACCAAAAACATCCAAACCAGTGCCTAATGTGTAGATAATTTTGTCTATTTTCCAATGGTTCAAGTCCCACACTGATATGACAAGTATTCAGAGAGTTATGGCTAAAACAATGTGGCTGGTGCAAAATCGTTACTGTTACAAAAGTGAAACTTGTAACTAATTGTTCTCTCTCAATACACAGTCAAATCAAGTGATTCTTGTGCCTATTTCGAAGGACTTTTTGTCTACTTTCCAACGAAACAAGAATTATTTAAAACGGAGTTCAATTGAGAACTAAAGACCTGAAAAACTGAACCTATACACAGTTTGATTTCAGAAATTTGACATAACTTGAGACACTCATAACTTGAGCTACACAACTCCAAATTTAACGAAACCAGTGCCAAAACGACCGGCGTGAAGTCTATTTTCAAAAACAATCAGAAATATAATTTTTGGATTAACCAAACAGTCCCAGTTCTAAGGAAACCGTAGCTGTGTCCAGATTTTCTAAAACAGCGAGTTCGAGACCAAATGTGCGGTTTTCGCGATTCAAAATTTACGAAACGCGAGCAATTTCGACAATCACAGAAATCAATCAGTCAACACAGCATAAAACAAAACCCTAAGCGAGTAAAACTCACCTATCGTGATGAAAATCACGAAAAACCGGAAGTTTACGAAGCTCACGATTCCGAAACTTCACGAACTCAACCGAAACCGATCCCAACACTTCCAATCCGAAAGGCCAGCACCTCAACTCTCCCTTCTACTGTACAAATCGATTCCAAACATAAAGGTTGACCCAATCAAAGCTCCCAAATCAGTTATTGAACTTCATGAACCCTCAAGAAAGCATCAAGTGTGTTAAAACTCCATTTGAGATGCTTGAAAGCTTCAAAATCCATCAATGGTGATTTGAGAAAGATGGAGAAATAGGGTATGAAATTAGTATCAATGGAAAGAGAATTGAAAATGGAGTGGAATGGTGGAGAGATTACTTACTAGCATGGAGGATCCATGGAGATCCCTTCACCTCTTCTTCTTCTTCCTTCCTCTTCTCTCTCACGGCTTCTTCTCTCTCTCTCTAACTTTCCCCTTTTCAATTTTTTTCTTTCTTTCCTTCCTTTCTTTCTTTTCTGCCGTGTTCTCTCTCTCTCTCTAACTTTACCTTTTCTTTATTCACTTAAGTGAGGAATGAGAGAGTATTTGGATATTTTTGGGTCTGGTAGCTCATTTAGTGTGAGTGGTATAAAGACTAAAATACCCTTAGTGTTCTAATTTCCACTCAGTAATGCATTTAAATTATATACTCAAGCAATTATAATTTGCTTTCGTGACAACCTCATATCCGTGACTTGATTTACTACCTACTTGAGTAATAAATCACTCGTTAATTTCTTAATTCGAAATTAACGAAATTAGGGATGTTACATCTACAATATTTTCTCTTCTAACTCTTAAACTTACATAGATCATTTATTGTCATTCTTGATCCCGATAAAATAAATCAATTCTTATCATTTTCACAAAGAGGAAGAGTTGAAGAGCTTCTTTATTATTGGTTCTAGATTAAAAGAATCTGTTTCTAGATTAAAAAATACAAGTCTGCATTAAATAAAATTTAGAGTGTTATTCGTGTTAAATTGTAGTAGGTAATTAATTCCTTTAATATACATTTCGTTTTTACTTTAGTTATTTCTTGCTCCTTGGTGTCTTCTTGATTGCCTACACAGTTACACTAATATTTATTAATTATATTTTAAGCAAGAAGCTTAATATATAACTAAAATACATATTATGATATTTACCAAAATTTCTTGACTATGAAACTAAGTGATATCTTCAATTTTAAATATTTTCTTAAAAAAAATTAGCTGAAACTTAAAATTATTAATTAAATAGTTTAGATAAAATTTAAAAGATTATGATACACGCGTGTTTTCCTTTTTCTATTAGTAACATTATGTCAAGAAGATATAATTAATTAATTGTTGAAATAAATTAGTATAAAATAAACTACATAAAATATTGATTATTATATGCAATGACATGTTTTCTCTAATTTAATTTTTGTGTAAGAAGCATATTGTGTAGTGTTAACCTATTCCATATTAAGATTGGAGTTTAATATACTTTTGGTCACTCACTTTTAGTCTCCACATTTACCCTGTTATTGCTTTTAGTCTCTTATGACTTATAATAGCGCTTAAAAAAACTATAAAAGGCCCAAAAAAATGTTATTAAAAGTCATGAAGGATCTAAAACATTGACAGGGGAAAATGTGGAGACTAAAAAGCGCAAATTGTAAATTTTTTAAGGACCAAAAATATATTTAACCCTTTAAATTATACATTGCAGAAAAAAATATTATCATTATTTTTAAAAGTAATAATTATGTTTAATGTTTTAAATACCATATATTTCTTTTGAATCTTCTTCATATTATTGTAAAAAAGAATATTGGAGAATGTATTTTTTTAATTATTATTATTTTCTAAATTCCATCTTAAATTAAATTACATAACCTATAAATAATCATTTTAAATTTAATTACATAACTTATAAATCCTCCCGTCCTTTCTTGGTATGTGCTCAACTGTCCAGTTGTCCTCCCACTAAGATGGAAGCGGTTTATAACGCTTTGCTTTTCTGGACATTGAGGTTGATTCATCAGATAGTTTGTGAAGGTGGTCCTCTTCAAACAAAAAGTCTTTTTCCATAATGTACCACTCCAGGAATGTTTGTATACTTAGCACAAAACTTATCGATTCTCCCATTCTTTCTTGGTGTGTGCTCAACTGTCCAGTTGTCCTCCCACTCAGATGGAGGTGATTTATAACACTTTGCTTTTCTTGGTTTGTGCTCAACTGTCCAGTTGTCCTCCCACTCAGATGGAAGCGATTTAATGCTTTTCTTTTCTTAGTCTGTGCTCAACATTCCAATTGTCCTCCCTTGACGAGTATCCTCCAGAGTGGTACTCTTTCTTAATCAAAGAAATCACAGTCGTTTTGAGAGTTTTGATGTCATTATCAGAGAAAGTGAAGTTTTGTACGATATCATCATACATTTCTATTTCATCAAACCTGTAACAATGATTCATGAATTAGGTTTTTATGCCTCCAGGTTTTGTGTGAATAAAAAATTATATAAATGAATCGCCACCCCTAGAGTGTATTTATGATAAATGTCAAAGTATTGTGAAGCCACAAATCATCATCGATATGCTCCACCTTAGCACTATCATAACCAATTCAATGTCTCAAGTATAAGTTTAAGAACATATGTTTGAGAAAAAGATTAATATACCTGAAAAACAAAAACTTTGTTTTACAAAAAACTAAGTTACAGACCACAAAGAGAGATCGATCTTTATAGCATCTCTTAAATATAGATGATAGCATAATAACTTTCAATTTTTATAAATAAAAAATAAATGCACACCAAAATAATAACACACCTAACAAAATTAAATGAAAATTTATATTTTGATGTTTACTTTAAAAAGAAAAAGAATAAAGTATGGCCATTTATTAAAAAAGTGTAGGATAAAGTTACAATCTTAAAATAAAAATATAAAGCATGCTTTTCCAGATCTATCTCATTAACATATAAAGAATGAAACTTTAACCTTGAAACAACTTTCAAGTTGTATAAATTCAAACTGTTCTCTAAAACTACTCATTTTGCTTCAAAAAATATTGTAGTCACTTCTACTGTTTTAAAAATTAAGACTTTTTACAGTACAATGATTTTTACAAAAAACAAGGTAGATCTAAGTGAAAACAACTCAAAATTTCATAAAAAAGATAGATCCTTCAAGGATCCATCTTCTCCATCTTCCTCATAGCTTAAAGTTCACACCTTTTTAGCAAATCCAAAAAATAAATCATGGATTAGTTGTAACCTAAAGCCCACAGTTTTTGATAGGAAGAATACTTGTGATTTTAAAGAAATATTTTTTTTAAAAACAAGTTTAGTAAATTAATAATTTTTGGTGCAGAAAAAAGATGATTAAAGAATTGAATCTTCATCTAATTAACCAAATAACTGCATAATCATGTGAGAAGAAAAATGGATGGAAATTAAGAGAAAAAATTTACCCTATGTCTGGCAAAGGGGTAGCCAACAATTGAGAAAGGGGTAGATGAAGAACTTGACTTGAGAACCAATGCTTCTTTCAAGAGATCAACCATTTACCTTTGTGTTTCATAACTTCCTACACAAAGGTCCACGTGAAAAAGGAAGAATTAAATTATGAGGATGAGTGAAGGGGATTCATACAAATGGTGGAGAAGAGGGAGGATAAGAAATATTGAGGACTTAGAGAGAAGAAGGAGAGAAAGGGGGAATTTGAATGATACGATGAAAAGAATTGAAGAATGAAAATGAGAGGGGAGGGGCTGTCGATGGTGTTTTAAAGCGGTGGGGTATTAATTTTTCTTTAATTTTAATTGTAAACTTAGTGATTAAGGAGTCAAGGAAAATATCTTAGATAATTATGAATATATGGTTACTATTATTATTATTATACCATTATTATTATTATAATTATTATTATACAGTAGTACTTATGTTATTAGCGTATTCGATGAATTAACATCACATTGGATGTTTAATAAGTTGTCCTATAATAATTTTAGATATTCTAGTATATTATTTCCTAGTATTTTTATGTATTTTGTTTTCCTAATGTGTTTCTTGTTTCGGTGTTTCTAGCTACTTCTTTGACTCATAATTTAAAGAAAATACATGTTTTCACTTTTTCAACTAAAAATAATATAATTGGATGTTTAATAAAATTATTTCCTAGTATTTTTATGTATTCATGAATTTTATTGATGTCGGGTTAGATTTGTAGTTTTTAAGCAATTAAATTTCACCTAGCGGGTCTAAAACGTGCACTTATTAGGGTAGAATTTTTGAAAGAAATTTAAACCCTATCCTAATATGATATTTTAGGTTCAAAAATTATATATAAAATATTCAAAGCCTATATTTACTCATTAGTGTTTTAAAAAGAGTTTGTCCATACTTTTATAGTATATATTAAATATATACATAATAGTACGATGACTATGGATATTTATAAATAAAAATTAAAGGCATACTAAATAAAATACATAATTAAATTAAAAGAAAAATTATATTTGTATTTTGTAAAATAATATATCTACTTTAAAAAGAATAATAATAAAGTTCAATTATTTATTAAAAAAGGTTAGGAAAAAAGTTAAAATCTTAAAATAGGAATATAAAAATTTTAATATCTCACTTAATATAATTAATGAATTATATCTTTCACTTTTTTTTAAACAAAAAAGGTTAAATATGCACCAATATTTTAAAAGATCCAATGCATTAATTAATTGGAATATATTGAATTTACTCAATGAGATGAGATATTTATGTTTTTGCTAGTTTATTTACATTCCTCTATGAATTGGTGATAATAAATTTAATAAGTATTAGATAGAATATAATATAAATATATTAATAATAATTAATTACATATGGTTAAATCACACAAGCATTTACTAAATAAACAGATCTAGGGAGACTAATAAAAAGCTACACATGTATTCCGTCATAAGAAATAAATGTTAGAATTCTCTCTATCTGTTAGGTTATTTTTATTCTTGATATTCATGACTCCTATTTTAATTTTATTGTTCTTGATAACTATAGATATCTAAATCCTCATCTTGGGTCTTAGGTGGATCTTGCTTGATTAGAGACTTTTTTATGTTTTAATTTATACTTTGAATTCCTAGTTTTTATTTCAATTAATATTATCCTACTGTTTTTATCACATAATTAGGATTGACTAACATTTGCATGTGTATAATCAATTGATTGATCATCGACTATACTACAATTAGTTGGTGGACCTATAGGATAATTTGAGCTATAATTAGGGCATGACCAATGTAACATCCCTAATTTCGTTAATTTCAAATTAGGAAATTAACGAATTATTTATTACTCGAATAGGTAATAAATCAAGTCACGGATATGAGGTTGTTACGAAAGCAATTTATAATTGCTAGAGAAAATAATTTAAATGCATAACTGAGTGGAAATTAGTACTCTAAGGGTATTTTAGTATTTATGTCACTCGCCCAAAATGATCTCTGAGACATCAAAAAAATATCCAAATACCCTCTCATTCCACACTTGTGTGAATAAAGAAAGAAAAGTAAAGTTAAAAAGAATAAAAAAGAGAGAGAGAGAAGGAACGGATTAAAAAGGGAAGGAAAGAACAAAAAAAAAAAAAGAAAGAAAGAAGAGAAACAGCCCGAGAGAGAGGGAGAAAGGGCGTGGAGGAAGAGAAGGAAGAATGGCGAGATCTCCACGGATTCTTAACGATAGTAAGTGATTCTCGTACCATTCTTCTCCATTTTTCGAGATCTATCTAATGATACCACTTTCACACCCTAATTTCTTTCCGCTTTCGTTTTGCCATTAATGAGTTTTAAGCTCCAATTTGGAGAAACCGAGATTTAAGCGAAATTGAAGCTTGGTATGGATGATTGGAAGCTCAACAACCGACGTGGAGTGTTCGGTTCCGGTTTTGGAGCGGGTTCGGGCGAGTTCGTGAAGTTTCGAATCGGGAGCTTGGACGCGTCTCGGTGGTTCGTGATTTTCATCACGAGGAGGTGAGTTTTACTCGCTTAGGAATTTAAATATCGTTTTTGAGTTATGTTCGAATGATTTTTCAAAATTCGGAGTTTCGAGAATTTTAGAGTCAAAAATAGTATTTTACGAGATTATGTGTTTTTGAAACATAGAACGAAACAATATGATTTTGATTGTTGAATTGTATTGCACAGGCTGGAATATTTGTGTGTATGGTGTGACGTGGTTGTTTAGGATTGAAATACGTTTGGGATCGATCGGAGAACGAAACGAACGGAATTGGGCATTAAGTCGAGAAGTTCCTATGTTCCCAATATCCAATGTTTCGCTTTGACGCTCCGTTCGCTTTCAAACTTCTTCTAAATCCTTTTCCTAACCACCCCGAGCATTTATGTGGGATAATCGTTTGTTGGGATGTGTTTTAAAGTCGTTGGTGTGATTCGGTTGAATTTTCAAAGCTATTGGAAAAACCGTAAATTTTTGTATATGTGTAAAATTAATGATTTTTGAACAAATTGATGTCCGGACTGGTTTTTCGTGTGATTATTATTTTTGGGATGTCCAGATTACGAGGAAACTCATCGAATTTTCGTTGGAAATTTTTATACAAATTCAAAGTGGTTTTGAAATAACGATTAATGTTATGAGTATTTCAAAAAGCGAAAATATAGAGTACGTGTGGGAACCAAATGGCTTACAACTTAAATGTTGACTAAACGGATTTTTAAGAATTTATGTGGATAATAATATGTTATTGCAACATATTATGGTGTGAGACTTAATCCGTATATATATATTATATCGTGTATGAGAGACGGCCCAATGCGGGTGTACTGTGATTAGAGGATATTTCAAAGATATGATCAATATCGGAATTAGGATTCGAGGCGGTGACGACCCAAAGCTCGCAAAGATACTAGGCGGGAAGTCATGAGCCCCTAAACCTAGGCCTTCAATGATAGGGTTCACCGGATTAGCAGATGTGCGATCGGTGTTATGCTCGGATGAATTATTGTACATAGCGATTTGCTCTCGATGATAGGGTTCACTGCTATTGTGCAATTGTTGGACGTTATGAATGCACTGTGTGTGCATTTGACGATCAGCACTGTGTGTGCAGTTTGTATTTAGCACTGTGTGTGCAGTCGGTATTGTGCGTGGTTTACTAATTAAATCACGAAGTAAACAAATGTTTTATAAATAGACCGAGTGATAGGTGAGGGTCACGGTAAGACTCACTCGAGATTTGTTATCTCACCCTACAAATGTTGTTGCTTTTCGATTAACAGGGAAGAAGAAGAGGTTGTATGGCACGAGTAGGTGGCATGCCTGCATGAGAAGATTGAATATTTAGTCTTCCTTCTCGTCTTTATGTTTTCCTTGTTACTTTTGTATTAGTTTATGACTTAAATTTGTTTAAGTTATTTATTGGTTTCCGATTTCCTTGTAGAGATTCATATCTAAGTAAGGAAATTTATACTCTGATGTAAGCTAATATGTATGTTTTGGTATTTCTATTGTTTAGAAATACTAGGGTGTTACATTTTGGTATCGAGCGGTTCGACTGCCGTCGGACGTAGAGACCTTATGGTCAAAAGGTTAGATAGTGTCGGCTAGGGACTTAGACAATTAAATGTCGAACCTTTCAAGATATTATGTGAAGTATTGAGTTAGGTTCCACTCAATGTTTCATGTGAGTTCTTGAGAATTATGACGATTAGTTGCCTCACTTCAAAATGTCCAAACCATACACCATAGGAATTCTCGCCTTTCTCGCTTTATCGAGCACGCAGCGGAAGCAAAGGGCTACAGCTGGTGTTCGAAGTAAGTAGTGGCAGCAGCCAAATTGGTTCGAAAAAGCGTGTAGGCGAATGTTCAATCGATGAACTAAGTGCAATTATGGAATTGCGATGGAAGTTATCGTGAGGTCCCGCAGGAACTACAATTAAGAAAAGCCTTTAGGCGAAACAATGACAAGATCGTAAGATCTCGTTAAGATTAACAAATACCCCGAGATCCCCGACCACGATTAGTCGATCTAGCGATTATGGAAAATATTGTTCCATAGTTAAATTTACGTTGTGGTTAGAGTAAACCCCAACTTAGATCGCAGTTAGAATCATTCTCCGGATAACTGCAAGTCTTGACCAGATTTCTTTTTTCCTCAAGACCATATTTCGAAATGCTATGAAGCCGATACATTAAGTTGTAATGGAATCTTCGTATTGGTTACAGAACCAAATACTGATGGAGTTAGTTTCCGATTACGGTTTTCGAACCAAGTCCCAATTAAGATGAAATCAGTAGGTGATTTTGATGGTGACATGTACTGGGTTTCAAACAATTCCCCGTTATGGCAATATTTCAGAAAGAGTGATTCATGGATTGAAAGACTTGTACCCATATTGGATTATCTTGTTAAACTTTCAGATGAGGGACTTGAGGAACATCTTTTCAATCTATTCCTGAAAACCCGTTTCCAATCAAGTTATGCAATGGACCGTTACTTGATTTTGAGAAATGACGGCAGTAATGAAAATGAGATGTCACATGTGAGGGAAAATATATTCAAGCTTATTGATATATAGTATGAACAAGCCAGTCTCGGTATGTGAGAAAATTTTGATAGTTCTTTGACTTGTTTTATTCATAATTATTAATACGGAATTCAGATTTTTATATTCCATGATGCGTTGGAAGGCTAACGGAAATGTCTGCACATCCGAGTAGGATTTGAACTAATTGTTCAATGGTATTCTGAAATGTACTTCTACTTTACCCAATTTGTTAAATTTTGAAGCGGTTGTAGGACATAAACCCATTAAAGGCTTGGGAAGTGGAAAGAGAACTTCCAAATGTTAAGATGAGATTCCTAAACACTGCTTTTTTTAGGATGATACTCATTATAGTTTTTCCAATGGACCTATTCCCTAAAAGGTTGTTAGTAGCTTTAGCTTTTCAACGATCGGTAGAGTTTCCAAAAGCGAACGATTATGAGGTATGCCACCAAAATGATATCCAAGGGTGGAATTTTCAATCTCTTAAAGTGATGTTGTTCTATAGTAAGACGGAATCAAGTGAGCGTGAGACACCTTACTTATTGTTAAGCAAGACATGTTCCATACCAAATGGATACGTTAAAGAGGTTATGGTTATGTTTGAACTGGTTGTGGAGCCGGAGAGTTATGGGACCAAAGGAATGACTAAAGTGGTGAGAATTGTTCTCGGAATCAACATTGGAAGCATTATCTTGTGCCCGCTTGATTCCGTGGAAGAATCCTTCTATTTTGACTATTTCTTTGATGATTATAATAACTAGTTTGACTCGTGATGAATCCAAACATAAACGCTTTAGCTTAGAGTAGTCCACAAGGCAAAGGTGTGATCGAATGAAGTTCAAAATCTTCTAGTAAGTCCTACTTAGCTAGGAAAGCGGTTATGCTTCAAGCAAGGAATCTATGTTGTTAGATTCTCGTAGGCTTGAGTAATTGAGTTTTAGACTCCATTCAAGAGAATGGTGGCTTTAGAAAAGTCGTTTGACATATGATCCATATCTTAGCTAATGATCATAAGGACCATGATGATGAGGCTACCAAGTATATAATAGTTATAATGTGAAACCGTATGGTGCTCCAAATTTGAAGAAGAGTACGAGGAATATTTGTGATATTCTAACGGCTTTAGCTAGAGATAATGTGACTTATGGCTATGCTATTCCAAACAGTCATCCAAGAAATGTTGTTTTGATTGGAAGGTAGCTAGTTCGGCAATCACTGCCTCTATATTCAATGAAATAAAGTCAAAGGACTTCGAGCTGTAATCCATTTGTAATGCATGAAATTTTTGGTTCACAAGTTACATTAGCAACTCTGATCATTATTAGTTACTACCATTACGGATTACTGAGTTAGTAATATTGGTATAATATTATTAATAGTCCCTAATCTAAAGAACATTTTGATATTTGGGATGGATACATCTTTGTAACACTATTGTTGATGGATTCTAAGTGAATGAATAGTAGATTTCAGTTCAAGGGAATGATTGGTTGGAATAGTCATCTGACTTATAGGTTTTGAAAGGCCATACATTTGTGTGAGATCATCCGGATCTCGGAATTGAGTTTCGAAGAATGAGTCACGAGGTGAAGATATATCTTATTAGAATTACGGGTTAGCGAAGAAACAACACCTATGGGTAAGTGAGAAAATTATTTTATATTCAAACGTTTTCAAGAAAACTTTTACAAAACCTTTACCCATTTGTGAGATAGTCATGAACTCGATGAAGGATGAGTTTAACCCGAAGTTCTAATAGTACAGTATTTCCATGAAATCAGAACGTGATATTACTTAGTTTTCCCACAAGTTGGGGTGCTCCCGTGTTACTTGTTAGAAAGAAAAGATGGGAGCCGGAGATCGGGTATAAATTAACTCCAGTTGGATAAAGTTATGATTAAGAATAAGTATCTATGCCAAGAATCTATGCTTAGGTTGTTTAGCTTCAAGGTGAAGCAGTGATTTCAAAGTGTGGTCTAAGGTCGGGTTTTTATTTAAAGGTTAGGGCTTTAGTTACCCCGAGGACAGCTTTCCATACTAGATATGGACATTGCGAGTGAGTAGTGATGCTCTTCAGTCTAACTAATGCTCCTACGGTATACATGGATTACATGAACCAAGTTTTTCACTTGTATTTAGACTAGTTGTTGAAATTTTCACTGATATCATCGTGGTATACATTTAAGACCAATATGGATCATAATCTACATCTCCGCATTGTTCGGAATGTACTCAGAGTGAAGGGGTGATTGGCTAAGCCATCAAAGTGTGATTCCTAGACAATCAGTAGTGAAATTTTGGAACCATGTGGTATTCCGCATCGGTATGGCAAAGAAATTCTAGTAATGGTGAAGTCAGTAGTGAATTGGGAAGTTGTCGCTTTCACTACAAAAGTAAGGAGTTTTGAGAACTGATTGATTTGTATGGTGGGTTGTCGGAAGATCCTCACAATAGTTCTTCCACTCATTCGGTTAACTTGTAAAGGTCGGCCATTTGAATGGGATTTCGATTGTGAGGAATATTTCTAGAGTTGTAAGAGGGATTGACTTCTGTTTCAATTCTCATTCTTCTGAATCCGTCCTTGAGTTTTAAAATTTACAGTTACGCCTTGGGGAAAGGTTTAATATGTGTTTGATGCTGAATCAACAAGAGGTAGTTGTGCATCCATGTAAGAGAAGCCTTATGAGGAGAATTATCTAACTCATGATTAGTAATGGGCAAATTCCGTGTATATAGTGAAAACTGAAGATAGCTCTGAGTCGACAAAAAGGGGTTACGTTGACAAAGGAAGTAGACCACTAGGGTTGGATCGGATAATCCTGTATTGTAAGAATTTCGTCAACCGTTGAGTTAGAAGGGATTGATCTTTGACTAATTCGTCATTTAGCCATATCCAAGTCATATCTTAGGTTATGGAGAGAAAATGCTTCAGACGAGAACAATTACAATTGTTTAAGGAGTTTGTAATCATTTTTTCGGTTCAGGAAGCTATGTGGGAATTGGAGGACGATATGCGGATTAGATATCCGTATATATTCTCTTGAAGTATGTTTGTCAAATTTTGAGGACAAAATTTTTCAAGTTGGGGTGATTGTAACATCCCTAATTTCGTTAATTTCAAATTAGGAAATTAACGAATTATTTATTACTCGAATAGGTAATAAATCAAGTCACGGATATGAGGTTGTTACGAAAGCAATTTATAATTGCTAGAGAAAATAATTTAAATGCATAACTGAGTGGAAATTAGTACTCTAAGGGTATTTTAGTATTTATGCCACTCGCCCAAAATGATCTCTGAGACATCAAAAAATATCCAAATACCCTCTCATTCCACACTTGTGTGAATAAAGAAAGAAAAGTAAAGTTAAAAAGAATAAAAAAGAGAGAGAGAAGGAACGGATTAAAAAGGGAAGGAAAGAACAAAAAAAAAAAAAAAAAAGAAGAGAAACAGCCCGAGAGAGAGGGAGAAAGGGCGTGGAGGAAGAGAAGGAAGAATGGCGAGATCTCCACGGATTCTTAACGATAGTAAGTGATTCTCGTACCATTCTTCTCCATTTTTCGAGATCTATCTAATGATACCACTTTCACACCCTAATTTCTTTCCGTTTTCGTTTTGCCATTAATGAGTTTTAAGCTCCAATTTGGAGAAACTGGAGATTTAAGCGAAATTGAAGCTTGGTATGGATGATTGGAAGCTCAACAACTGACGTGGAGTGTTCGGTTCCGGTTTTGGAGCGGGTTCGGAGCGAGTTCGTGAAGTTTCGGAATCGGGAGCTTCGGAACGTCTCGGTGGTTCGTGATTTTCATCACGAGGAGGTGAGTTTTACTCGCTTAGGGAATTTAAATATCGTTTTTGAGTTATGTTCGAATGATTTTTCAAAATTCGGAGTTTCGAGAATTTTAGAGTCAAAAACAGTATTTTACGAGATTATGTGTTTTTGAAACATAGAACGAAACAATATGATTTTGATTGTTGAATTGTATTGCACAAATTTGGAATATTTGTGTGTATGGTCATGCGTGGTTGTTTAGGATTGAAATACGATTTGGGATCGATCGGAGAACGAAACGGAACGGAATTGGACATTAAGTCGAGAAGTTCCTATGTTCCCAATATCCAATGTTTCGCTTCGACGCTCCGTCGCTTCAAACTTCTTCTAAATCCTTTTCCTAACCACCCCGAGCATTTATGTGGGATAATTTGTTTGTTGGGATGTGTTTTAAAGTCGTTGGTGTGATTCGGTTGAATTTTCAAAGCTATTGGAAAAACAAGAAATTTTTGTATATGTGTAAAATTAATGATTTTTGAACAAATTGATGTCCTGACCGGTTTTTTTGGTGTGATTATTATTTTTGGGATGTCCAGACATGAGAGGAAACTCATCGAATTTTCGTTGGAAATTTTTATACAAATTCAAAGTGGTTTTGAAATAACGATTAATGTTATGAGTATTTCAAAAACCGTAAAATATAAATGCGTGTAGGGAACCAAATGGCTTACAACTTAAATGTTGACTAAACGGATTTTTAAGAATTTATGTGGATAATAATATGTTATTGCAACATATTATGGTGTGAGACTTAATCCGTATATATATATTATATCGTATATGAGACGCCCCAATGCGGGTGTACTTGTGATTAGAGGATATTTCGGTATATGATCAATATCGAATTAGGATTCGAGGCGGGTGACGACCCGAGCTCGCGAAGATACTAGGCGGGAAGTCATGAGCCCCTAAACCTAGGCCTTCAATGATAGGGTTCACCGGATTAGCAGATGTGCGATCGGTGTTATGCTCGGATGAATTATTGTACATAGCGATTTGCTCGATGATAGGGTTCACCGCTATTGTGCAATTGTTGGGCGTTATGAATGCACCGTGTGTGCATTTGACGATCAAAGACCGTGTGTGTGCGGTTTGTATTTAGCACTCGTGTGTGCGATCGGTATTGTGCGTGGTTTACTAATTAAATCACGAAGTAAACAAATGTTTTATAAATAGACCGAGTGATAGGTGAGGGGTCACGGTAAGACTCACTGAGATTTGTTATCTCACCCTACAAATGTTGTTGCTTTTCAGATTAACAGGGAAGAAGAAGGTTGTATGGCACGAGTAGGTGGCATGCTCTGCATGAGAAGATTGAATATTTAGTCTTCCTTCCGTCTTTATGTTTTCCTTGTTACTTTTGTATTAGTTTGACTTAAATTTGTTTAAGTTATTTATTGGTTTCCGATTTCCTTGTAGAGATTCATATCTAAGTAAGGAAATTTATACTCTGATGTAAGCTAATATGTATGTTTTGGTATTTCTATTGTTTAGAAATACTAGGGTGTTACAACCAAACCGTAATTTAGTCTTTCAATCATTCAACCTTTTTGTGCTTCATGCTTGTCTTGAATTTAAATCCTTGCATTACAAAACAAGCGTTAATTTAGGAAAAAGAATATTAATCACGAATGACCAAACAGACTAGTAGCTCTAGTAAAAGAATTGTTAATTGAATTAAAACTAGCTAAGAAATTCAGGTAGAATTAAATATTAAGGATTTGAAGCATGCAAGTGAAACCCTGACCCTAGTCTTCTCTCCACTGAATCAAATTTTGCATTTTATTAGTGTTGTTTATTTCTTTTCATTTGTTTCCGTTACAACTCAAATTTTTGTTCGTCTAAATAATAATAAATCTTGACTAGTTTGGTACTTGTTAGTTAATCTCTATGGAGATGATAATCTTTTATACTACTTCTGTGATAGAGTACACTTGCGCTAAGTGTGTTTTTAACGCATCAAACACCAAGCTTTGAAGCAGTGTTAGTTGCTGAAAGTTATGCACAAAACAGCTTTGAAATCATTCTTTCAACAACCTTAAATGATCTTGCATTGGTCTAGTTAAAAGTAGAATTGAGACTTGGGAACTTAAAAGGTGATAAAAGAATGCTTATGTTTGAAGATTGAAGATAAGGTCAGTAGGTTGAAGCTCAATTTTTTGATCCATGGTGGTTGGAACTTGTAACATCCCTTATTTCGTTAATTTCAAATTAAGAAATTAACGAGTGATTTATTACTCGAGTAGGTAATAAATCAAGTCACGGATATTAGGTTGTCACGAAAGCAATGTATAATTGCTCGAGTAAATAATTTAAATGCATTACTGAGTGGAAATTAGAACACTAAGGGTATTTTAGTCTTTATACCACTCACACTAAAATGAGCTACAAGACCCAAAAATATCCAAATACTCTCTCATTCCACACTTGTGTGAAAGAAAAATAAAATAAAAAGAGATATAGAAAGAGAGAGGAGCACTGATGAAAGGAAGGAAGGAAAGAAAGGAATTTGGTAAAGTAAGGGAGAGAAAAGGAGAACTTGAGAGAGAGAGAGAGAGAGAGTGGCGAGAGGAATAAGAAAAAGAATTGGAGAGCCATGGATCCTTCTTGTAGGTAAGAGTTCTTTAGCTCAATCTCTTCCATTCTTAATTTCCTATTCAAGGTGACACTAATTTGAAGCTCTTTCTTCCTCATTCCCTTCTTGCCATTTTTGGATTTTGGAGCTCAAAGTGGAAGGTTGATGGAGTTTGGGTTTTGGTGGCTAGCATGGGGATTGGAAGCTAGCTTAAGACATTAGGAAGTTCAAAGTTGATTGGGAAGCCTTGATTCAACCCACATGGTTCGATTGGGACGGGTTTTAGTGGTTGAGCTGCTGCTTTGTGAGAATGGAGTTCGTTGAATTGCGGTTTTGAAGTGTTTGGACGCGTTTGGTACCCGTTCGTGAAGTTTCAGAATCGTGAGCTTGGAAAAAGTCTCGAGATTTGCGTGATTTTCATCACGTTAGGTGAGTTTTACTCACGCTTAGGGTTTGTGTTCGAATGATTGAATGTGTCGCTTCATTTCATTTCGCTTCGCTGGGTTTTGAAAATTTTACGAGTCGAAAACCGTTTTGAAAATTATACTTTTTACGACTTATTCGTTGAACTATATATTGATGTATATATTGATATGTGGATTGTTTGGACTGAAATATTATGTGTGGTGATTTGTTTATATGTTGGGGATTGAATTGATAATGGATTGGACGCGAACGGATTAACGAGAAACGAAAACGAGCAAAATTAGTATTTTTGTGTGCGGGGGAAAAAACACGGCGTGTTTCAAAAACACGGTGCCGTGTTTCTCTCTCGGGTTGACAAAGTCTCGCTTTTAAGCCAAATCTCGCTGTTCGTGGTTCCGTTCGATTCCAAACCTCTCCTAATTCCTTCCTCAACCATTTTCCAAGTATTTAGGCCTGTTATACCATGACTTTGTGTGTGATTGAACCACATTTAATAAAATGTGTGAAGTTATAAATATTTCAAAACCGTAAACTTAGAATACGTGTGGGAACCAAATGTTTTATGATTTAAATGGTGATTGGACTGATTTCATGAGTTCATACCAATGATAATATGTTATTATAACTTGTCATAGAATGAGTTATGGTTGTATATATATGTAAAGTATATTGAACATAGTTGACGGCCCAATGCGGTACGGTATTTAATTATATCGATTATGGGTGACGACCCAAGAGGATAGTACACTAGGGAGAGGAAGTCATGAGCCCTCGAGCTAGGCCCATATGAGGTTGTTCATCTTTGTGAGTGGATTGGGTTCACCGCAAACCGAAGAAAAGAAAAATGGTTTAAGGTGTTGTACTAGATTAAAAAAGAGGATAGTCATAACCATCAAGAATTGGGTTGTGAACTATAGTTTATAATTTAAATTGTACATAGTCATCAAGAATTGGATTATGAACTCTAATGTAAATTATTTATCGGATTACCAGTGATTGATTGTGTATTGTAATTCATATTGAATTACTAATAAATGGGCGTACTTAGGTTGGAAGGAACCTCTCAATGCTATTGACCAATTCGGAAAGGAATTGGGTGCGCCAAGGTGTACTTAGGTTGAGAGGAAACTTCCAGCGCTATTGACCAATTCGGCGAGGGATTGGGTGCGTCATAAATAATCTTTATGAAAGGAAAAATGTTTTATAATTAGACCGAGTGATAGGTAAGGGGTCACGGTAAGACTCACTGAGATTTGTTATCTCACCCTACAAATGTTGTTGTTTTACAGAGAAACAGGGAAAGAAGATCCTTTATGGCTCGAGTGGATGGAGTGCTCGAGAAGGAAATGGAAGACGTATTTCGTCTATTAATAGTTATGATTTTTCCCTTGTATCTTTGTATTCGATTTATAACTTGAATTTGTATTTGAGTTATGTAATCGTTTCCGCTGTTGTCTTGTTTTGGGATATTGAACTTTGGACTATATTATGTTTACGACTCTTTGATTTAGATTCGGGAGTTTTTGGTCAAATCAATATCTGAGACAGGAATAAGTATACTCTGATGTATGCCATTAGGTACACTTTAGTATTTCTACTAGATAGAAATATGAGGGTGTTACAGAACTTGTAGATACAAGTTCGTAGAGAAATTCTGTAGCAAACTAATTTTGACTACCTTTGGTATTTTCTTCATATTTCTGTTCACAGACCTTATATGAAGTTCATTTTTATTTACCTACATAGTAGACGCAAAAGCTTCAAAATAGGCACAAACAAAACCTGATTCATGTAAGTATTGAGGGTGAAATTGTAGTTATAAATATGGTTTTTAAATCAGTGAAAGTTTTAACCTAGTCGCCTTGTTTTGATTCTAACTCCCGGAGTAATTATGGTATCAGTTTGGAACATGAACCCTCGGAAACTAGACAAAATTTCCTACTCAATAGGCACTGGTTTGGGTAGTTTTATTTAAGAAATGAACTAGATACACTTGTTACAAAAAATTTTATATATATGGAATTTCACAAAAAAAAAAAATCTTTAAGAAAAAGGATATTTAACATATGGAGTTTATGAAAAAGAAGGCTTAGTGCAGAGAAGACTTTTAGTATCGGTTATTTTGCACTTTTAGTATCGGTTATATGTCGATACTAATTCGACCGATACTAAATGTCTGACATTTAGTATCGGATTTTCAAAAAACCGATACTAAATGACGTTTTTTTGGTGTTTTTTATGCCTTGAAAACGTACTATTAGTATCGGTTATTTAAATAACCGATACTAAATGTCACTTTTAGTATCGGTTATTTAAATAACCGATACTAATAGTCTTTTCAACATTGTGTTTGCTGTCTAAAAAATGACATTTAGTATCGGTTATTTATATAACCGATACTAATAGTCTTTTCAACATTGTGTTTGCTGTCTAAAAAATGACATTTAGTATCGGTTATTTAAATAACCGATACTAAAAGTGACATTTAGTATCGGTGATTTAAATAACCGATACTAATAGTCTTTTCAACATTGTGTTTGCTGTCTAAAAAATGACATTTAGTATCGGTCATTTAAATAACCGATACTAAAAGTGACATTTAGTATCGGTTAATTTAAATAACCGATACTAAATGTCATTTTTTTGGTGTTTTTTAGGTGACTTTTAGCAACTCTAGTTATTCTTAAAGCAACTTAAACATGATTCTTGTAAAGTATCAAGGTATTGGAAACACCCTAAATGATTTCATTGCATAATGGAAATTTTATACAATATGTGTCAAATAGTTGTTTGTTTCCTAACAAAAAGTATAACAAATGCTAACTGAACTAATTGTTACAAACAGAAATAAGGCAAAACTAACAAACAAAAGTCCTACAAATTGCCTTATAACAACAGGCTTCGATTGTGAATAGGGCCCAAAACTATAATCCTACTAACAAATTTCTCCCATAAACCGTAAATGCTATCAAAGAAATTGGCTTACTACTCTCCAAACCTTTCCTATTCAAAGCTCAGCTCACAGACTTTGGAATGCCTCAATCTTCAGTGGCTTTAGTCATTGTATCAGCTACCTGTTGACCAATTCAATGACAATTTCCTTCACCAAATCTCTTAGGAAGTGGAAACAAATGTCTGTGTGTTTTCTTCTTCAATGGCTTTAGTCATTGTATCAGCTACCTGTTGTCAAATTCTGAATCAATTGATTCTCTTGTCAACAATAAAGAAAATATGAAGAAAAAAATGAACTGTCAATTTTTGCTTTCTTTATATTAAGTCATAGTAAATGACTACAATTTAAAGAAAAAGACAAGTACATGTTCCTGTTAACGTTTGCTTCATTTAAGGCATTATTGCTTGTCAACAAGAATATATCAATAATAGTGGCAGCCTAGGCACATTTGACAAATTTTTATGAGGAAAGACAAGTACACTACTACAGGGGCATGCAAACATTCATATGCAGGAAAAGATTAATCATCATTAAGTTGCAAACAGAGCCAGACTATAACTAATCTATACTATAGGCTATGATTGATTATTCCTCATCGATCTGCTATCAAGCTACTAATTCTTGAAGCAAGACTATAAGCAAGAGCACATGATTTGTTATTCGATAATGCAAAAAGCACATGATTTGTTATTCGATAATGCAAAAAGATGCATAGGATAATAAGCCGCAGAACAATGACCATACGGTATGGATTTATCCTTGAAGATGGAATAGAAACCTTCCTGGAGAGAGGTTGACGAGCTTCATCATTCCTGCATAATAGAAACGAATTGTTTAAAACTGAAACGTGAAGATAAGGGACTTCCATTGTGCTCATATAAAAAATATACAATTGAATGAACTTGCTTATCCAATGCACAATCATAAAAGTTAATAACAGATTTGGCTCTCCAATAAAGCTACGAGTTAAGATTTTTATAACGAAATCTAGAAGTACTTACAACAAGGAATCATCGAAAAGCACATCGGTACTAGCATCAATATCTCCGGCTCCTCTTTCAGAAGTAGCTTGACCTGTGCTCATTGGAACAGGAACAACATTCCTATCTTTGGTCATTTTCCAGCCATCAACTCTTTCTCTCCATGCCACATTGCCCAATCCAGCATCCACCCTAATATTTGCTGCATAAGGAATATAACCAAAAACATAAAATGACTATCAGATCAAGATAAAGAAAGATAACAATGACATTATATGAAAGAATGATAATGTGCATAGTTTCATAGGGAGAAGAATTACGTGATTGATTAATATCAGATGAATATGATGGAAGATTATGGGCTCGTTTCCCGTGAACAACTCCGGGAGATGCCATTGATAGCCTCTCGTGTGAGGCTACGTATAATTCTCCAGATACCTCTTGTCCACTGGTTAACAGAGGAATGTGATTGTGAGAAACTTCCTTATCATAATTTGGAGCATCAACTTCATTGGCTCGCCCATATGACATTTTCATGCTCAACATGTGTTCAACAATCTTTTGCTTTTGGCAATGGTAATCAGTATTAGATGCCATTTCTGTTTTGTCTCTGTGCAACAATGGAAAGAAGTCTAGAAATCCCTTGAGTCCAAAACTCATATTCTCTTTGGTTTCTACATTCAAATTCCACTATCCCTCTTGATTCTGTCTTCAATCCAAAATACCTTCTTTTTTCACCATCATCCAAAAGATGCCTTCCTGGCCATGCTGCTATATTCGTGCACACATCTAACACAACATCTGGAAATTTAAGACCAAATGATGGTAGTTAGTTAGTTAGTTAGTAGGCATCTCTATCTATGCAAATTGCAAGTAAAAGTGTAAAATAATGTTATGCATTGAGCTTGCTTACTCTTTTCTTTTTGGTTATAGTTCCTGCAACATGTCTGCTTTTCATTTTCAGCATCACCTGAAATTGTTGCAAGCATTGTTATAAATAAATGTCAAATGGACTATACACTATACCAACACAATTTCTGTTTCTATGAATATTTGAAAGATAAATTACCTGGCCTGTTCGATGTATATACACAGAAACAATTTTCCAGTGAAGATCACCTACACAGGTTCAAGTACCACCAAATGGATTTTAAATCTTGTTGCAAACAGATCATAGTTAGTGCTAATGCTAATTTTACAGCTTCTTTTGTTATTGAAGTTACCTTTACGGGTCCTTTTGAGTAAATCACTTCCCTTGGCAAGAAGCTCCTCCTGGCGGCTACAGGTACTCAGAAAATTTTCTGCATTCATAATCTCTCCACTATCACTGGTAGTGCTAGAATTACTTTTATTGCCTTTACCACATATTCCAATCCCTATGCTTTTCTCTAGTGGAGGAGTCACAGCAGTAATATTCCATACCTCCTTCATTGCTCTTGCTTTCAATGTTGCTGCCCCTCTTAGAGCTATACACACATATAAAAATCACACATTAATCTTTCAAGAGGCAATGTAAAACAGAACTAGTAGTAGCTAGAAACAAAACAACAAAATGAATGAATCTACCTGTGGCAGCTGCAGCTGTTAGAGTAGTGATATCATCATGAGAGCGGACATTGACAGCAGAACTAACAACAGAAGCAAGGTGGTCTCTCTCAGCACCCATTGCCTCAGCAGCCTCAACACATTGAGCAGCAACTAGTGTTGCTGCTGAAGCAACAGCCATGTCAGTCTTGGTCATCTTCTCATCCTTGTTTGGTGTTGATGAAGCAGCTGTTGCAGCAGTTATGGCTACAACTGCAGCTGCTACAGCAGCTACAGAAATTGCAGAATGAAGTTGAGCATTATGGCTTCTGTTTTCTTCTTTCTTTTTTTCCCTTCTCTCTTTCAACCATCTTCCAACTGTTTTAGGACCTGCTGAACTAGGAGTCGCACTTCCAATACCACTACTACTCATTGCTCTTCCACCATTGAATAAAGGGTGTATCGAATTGTTTGCACGAAAAAACTGCAATACATTCATTCATTTATTTATTTATTTATCAAGCCTTAACATTACTCTCGGGTTCTCCACCTTATTATTTTATTAATAATGTAGTAACATTTTCATGCTCAACATGTGTTCAACAATCTTTTGCTTTTGGCTCTGATTTTCTGAATTGTAATTGAAGTCACCAGCATCATTATCAGCAACACCATCCTCTTCATCGGCTTCGCCTAAGTATCAAAATTTGTCATTGAGCACCAATGAATAGTAATTAATTTCATCCCAAACAACAACAATTTATACTATATGAAGTAAATCAAATGGAAAATTGAGATTAACTTCTCAGATGCCAATTAGGGATCAAAAGGTAATTCAAGCTACACACATCACTTCAAAGGCCTATGCACTTACTAGTCACTCTCTTCTCTACTCCACTCTTAATCCAATTTCAGAAGCAGCTCCTTGTTTTCTGTATAGAAATTGAAGCTCAGATCTGTATTAAAACAACACAGTAAATCAAATCACTAGTTTCCAATTCCAACAACCATTATCAACAGCTTACAATATAGTAAATAAATAAATAAAATTCAGATCTCTTGAAATCTAATGTTATAACTGAAGCAACAATCCACTGTAAGCAATTAAACAAATAAAAAATAGTATTTCCCTCAATATTATCGAAAGATCAATAACAGTGAATTGAGAAGGACGCAATTGTTCATAGCACAAAATTAAAACATAAAAACACAAAAATTTGTACATTGCATCAAAGACTTTACCTGATCTTAGCGTCCATGGGTTTCCATTGAGGAGACTCCATTGAAGGACGCATCATCGGTTTCCATGGAGGAGACTCCATTGATCTTAGCGTCCTCGATTGCTTGGGCTTGTTCACGTTTTCGCTTGTAGGTTTTGCCGCCGAGGTAGTTAAAAATCAGAGTAGAAATCTACCAGATTTGTAACTAGGGTTTTGCAGAAACAGACCAGATCTGTGAAAAATACATCAAAAGCAAAATTAGGGTTTTAAGAGAGAGAAAAGAGTGACGAAAGGGATGGAGGAACGAAGAGAGAACGATGGAAGAAGCGAGAACGAAGGAAGAAGAGAGAACGATGGAAGAAGAGAGAACGAAGGAAGAACGAAGGGTGAGAGAGCTTTCTGCAAGAGAGGCTCACGATGATGAATAGAAGAAAGAACGAAGGGTGAGAGAGCGAAGGGTGAGGAGATAAGAACGTGTTTGGAAAAAAAACAGGGCCCTTTAGTATCGGTTGTTAAGAAGCCCGATACTAAATGTGTTTGAAGAGAAGGAGATAACGCGTTTACAAAAATTAACGTCCTATGTAAAGACTTTTAGTATCGGTTGTTCAAACAACCGATACTAAATGTAGGCGTGAAAATTAAAAACTTTCATTTAATTTCAAAAATGCCACCGCGTCCACATTTAGTATCGGTTGTTCAAACAACCGATACTAAATGGTGCTGTTTAATGTCCTTTTTCCACTAGGTATGTTTGGTCCCTGCAAAGATCTCAATAATCCAATTTAACAGTAATTTCACTCTCAATATAACAGTTTTTAAGGCCTCTTGAACTACATCGCAATCAAAATTGCTGCCATCTTTGTCTGAAACTTCGTGTAGAGTAACAATTTTGAGGTCTCTGTGTATGCGACTTCAAACATTTCAAACATTGCCACTACCCAAAATGCTTGAGGTTTGAGGTAATACACTTATGGATAGTTATATTTTACTTTCTCAACAACTTGGAAAAACATAAACACCTATAAATAATCATTTTAAATCTAATTACATAACTTATAAATCCTCCCGTCCTTTCTTGGTATGTGCTCAACTGTCCAGTTGTCCTCCCACTAAGATGGAAGCGGTTTATAACACTTTGCTTTTCTGGACGTTGAGGTTGATTGTAATTACAGGAAGTGGTATAATTAAATAGAGGGTGTAGAAAGGAAGATTGTAATTCAACAAGCCTTAGTGTTACTTGCGGTTTGGTTTGGTTTGATTTGGTTCAGTTTTGAACACCCCTAGTTCTTACCCCTGAGCTAACTTTTGGTGTTGAGCTAGGCTTGGCTTAAACTTTAAGAATTGGTAAGAAGTTAGACTAGTTAATTTTGTTGTAATTATTTTCTGCTACCAAGTAATTCTATGACCATAACGTTTTGTGCTACCAAAGCTACACCCTGCATTCTCCATAACTTCATGAGAACTTGACTTTTTCCATTTATCACAAAGTTCCTGTTCTAATAATATTGAAGATATTGATAACATAAGAAATAAAAATTGTAGCATAAGTTAAGAAAGAATCAACAAGACTTATACTTGTAAAAGATATACGAGACCGTTGAAAAACAAAATGACAATTAACTACTGGGGTGGGATTTAAGCATGAAACTTATTGATATGCATTATCATCTAAGGAGGCTATATAGAATTAAACAATACCAATATATGCCGGGAAGGACCGATATAAGTATGTAATATTACAGAAAAGAAAAAAAGCATTCGACAGCCATTTCTACAAATGTTGAAGCAATAAAATTTAATTTCTATTATTAATTGCTGAGCAAAGAAAAAGTTACCAGTTGTATATGTGGCTGGTTCTTCCATACTCTTTCAACTGTTGTTCAACAAAAGCTTTCCCGATCTCAGTGAACAAGGGATCAATTGCATCAAGAAGATAAGTGCGGGACCATCCGAGGTTATCCTTATGAAAAAACCAAAGAAAGCTGATAGAGAAGGGGGCGGCCACTTGAATTGTCAATTGAAGAGTTAGATATCAATGGTTTCACGACACATCGTGGTTGGAGCAAAAGCAAGTTTATGCTACCAAGCATTTTTATGCTTATTCGATCCGGATCAACTGCATCATCAAATTTCCAAATTTCCGATTCTTTTCACCGTTGTTTATTGTTATCTTGTTGCCGTCTTTAAGTTCCTGTGATCCTCGAAAATTCTGAACTCATTGCTTCTTTGATTGATTAGGGTTTCAATGTGAAGCCCTAATCTTATTTTCAGTGATTTTCAATGATCTCCCCCTTTTGACTCTCATGTGATCGTCTTTTTATAGTTAAAATTAGGTCTTAGCATTGATTACGTTTTTTGGGCTTTGACTAACTTTGACTCTTCCTTTTTTTTCAGATCTGCAGCCCAAATCAGCAGTTGGAGAGCAGCTGAAAAATCCTAATTGCACCTCTATATTTTTTGCATTTTTCCTACTATTTCCAGATTCCTATTTTTTGTACATTTTGTATTACCTTTTTTTTTGTGTTTTCTGGACATTTGAACACTTCTAATTTATAAATAAAATTAAATAGACTTTTTGGCATTTTTGGACTATATGTATTACTCAAAATAAATTAACTCGCACAAAAATAATAATAAGAAAAAGATTCGGACCAAACACAAAGACGGAACAGGCGGACTAGACAAATACGCTAAAACGAGACCCAAATAGAAGAAATGGGCTCATTAACGAAAAATACTAAAATTAACTCAGAATTGCATTCTTAAGCCTGAATTGAAAGGACAAGCCAAATTTCTAGAAAAAATGACTTTTGGTAGACCTACTTATGTACGACTAAACCCAAATACGAAGATTAAATTGAAGAACGCACGAAAAGATCGATCATTCGCGTGCCTGCCTAATTTAAACAACGGTATTTCGATTTAGTTGAGCTTGATAACTGAAATTGGCTTAAGTTAAAAGAAGGCGGACAAAATTGGGGTATTAACAGCTGTGCCTTTTTATTTCACATTTCGCCAAGAAATATGAATTGGCCTTTTCATATTTGTTGGTGAAATGGAAATAAAGATATAGAAATAATACTAATTTTGTCCGCCTCAGAAAAGTTCAAATCTTTTTGTTAATTTCCTTTTGAGAGGGGGTGGGGGTTAACACTTGTCGCATTAACAGGAAAGCAATAAATTGGGAAAAGCGGTAAATTGAGAATTCGGAGGTTGCCTAAAACCTTCTAACGGACTCTTGTCGAGTCCGAGCTCACGAGGTGGCCTTTTTCGAGCGGACGATCAACATCGAGTTCGGAATCGATTTGATCAATGGATTTACGCTGTGCCTTGGGTGACCACAACTAATCCGAAGGACTTAACGAAGTCGATGGATCCATCGCATGCTCGTATACGATGTTGTGATGCGTGGAAGGAGTTCACTAACTCGTGGGAGTTCACTAACTCGGGTTGATGGAGTTTACGAACTGCAGGTTGATGGAGTTTACGAACTGCTCGTTGATGGAGTTCTGAACTGCGGGTTGATGGAGTTTACTAACTCGGTGTCATGGTGATTTTCTAAAAATGAGATTCCGAGACTCTCTGCAGTCCGGTAACTTTTCTCTTGGATGGTGCATGAAATGCATGCACTTGGGTATTTGGATACACATGAATGCAATGATTGATTTTGGTGAGATGCTTTTTCTGTTTTGTCTATATCTGATGAATGCAATGCATGAGTTTTTTTTCTGTTTTGCCTTTTTTATGAAGTGCAGGTATGCGAATGCAAAATTTTGGTGTTTGATGATATGTAATGCTCCTATTCTAACTTCTGTTTAGTTTCTTTTTTGCTTCTTCTAGGAAATGCAAATATTAATAGGATGCCAATGCAATGAAAAGATTTCTGCTTTTTCTTCTTTACTGTTTTCCTCTATGAAATGCATGTATTAATATGGTGCAACTGACGTGGAACGTTTTTTCTTTTTGCTATGTGACGAATGCACAAAATATGAAGATGCAAATGTAATGCTTTGATGCATATGCCATAATGAATAGATTGAAATGCGTAGATGCATGAAGTAAACATTCTTGTGATGATGAGATGCGAGACTTTGGATGCGAAGAATTGAGATGATTATTGACTATTCTGTTGAAAAATTGAATTTGATTCAAACTCCGGTGTTCTCAAGGTTTTTATTTACAAACAACTCACTTGTTTTCTCTTTCTTTCCATGATGACCGAATTTTAGATATCACGTAAACAACTTGTGTTCTCTCTTTTTGAAGCATTGTCTAGTAAGCATGCATGGGAGTGCAAATGTGAATGAATGAGTCAGTTAACTTGGAACTGGTTTAGGGCATGGACATTTATGGCAAGTGAAGGAATGAGAGACATGGTTATTGCCGAAGCTCATGGGGGATCAAGAGATACAAGATGGCCCCAATTCAGGTCTTTGATGAGTGAAAAGCTTGCCCCTGTCTAGTTGTGACAACAACTAGGGGTGTAGAAGATGATGAATTGGGAATGCTTCGGCTTTTGAAATGAATGGTGGAGCAAAAGAGATTTTGTCTCAACCCATAAAGTTTGATGTTGCCCCAGTCATAACAAGGACAAAGCTGCCCCAATTAGAATGACAAGGCCTTGTTTAGGATAGTGAGTTGAGAGATTGCCCCGGTGAGGTTTTATAGGAATGAATGAGGTGAAGGAATGAGAACCCACTTGCCCCACTTTCGGATGACATTACAAATGGTTTCTTTGAGTGAGGTTGTGAAAGGCGACAAAGTTATGGTGATGGTTATGAACTGAGGGTGATATATGAATGAGGTGGGCAATGAACAAACCTCCCCAAAGTCGAGCGGAGTGAGAGGTGAAGGGAATGCCCCCTAGTACACACTTTTGGTTCTGTTTAAGAACAACTCAAATGCGATGAAAGTTTTGACTTATGAGGAGAGGCTCCATTTGGTGACCACTAAACCTTGCTTTAATGCAAAATGAATGCATCTTGGAGTGCAAGTCCTTCTCTCTTTTTTACCAACTTTCTTTTTTTATTGTTTGTTTTTTTTCTTTTTGAGCAGCTTTCTTTTTTCTGCTTGTTTGTTTTTTCTTTTTGAGCAAACACGTCGTAGATAGATAAACTTATTTGTCCTAAGATTAAAACTTGAGAAAACGAAAGCAAATAGTCATTGATCGGAATGGACTTTTTAGGTAGTGATGTGGAGAAGGGGATGATTGAGCTTAATGAAGTGTTTGGGGTTGATAGGGAGGATGGGTCTTATTCGGTGTTGGCCGATGGTCAATGGTTTATGAAGGAAATGGTTATTAGGTTTGACGAGGTGTTTGAAGGTTTTATGAAAGAAAAGATGGTTAAACCCAATGAATTGAGGGCTTTTTTGAAAGGGGAAATGATTGAACCCATTGAATTTGAGGGCCTTTTTGGAGGGGAGCTCTTGTGCTTCATTGGCAAAATGTATTGACTCTTAATTTATACTCCCTTTGTCTTCCGTTCTTTGTTTTGGGATTATCCTTTTTGAAACTTTGTTATTCCCCTCCTTTTGTGAATTTTCTTTCCTTATGACTTGGGTGAAAATGATATACCATCTTTGATGTGGAATTAACCCTCGTCTAGGGTGATGGGGATATCTTGGGCTTTTCTTGGCTTAAGATGGGTAACAAAGGGTATTTTTGTGATTTTGAATCTTTGGCTTAAGAGGGGTAGGAAATGGACTTCTTGGGATTTTAGGTTTTTGAGGGTGTGGAGAGATGACCAAATTTTAATTTCAAATCCCGATTGCTTATTTCTGTAAGACTTAACTTTAGGACGATAATTCATCTATCTTCATGTGTTTGCTCTTTTTTTCCCTCTTTTTTTGTTTTTTTTTGTGCCCTAATTTTTGCCTAGACCGCTCTTTGCGAGTTTTCAATCCACCGGACGCTTTTTTTGCCTAGGCCGCCCTTTGCGGGTTTTCAACCTAGCGAGCTTATTTTATCTTTTTTATTTATTATATATTTTTTTAGAAAGACTTGCACTAAAGGAATATGATACTGACAAGGAAAATTAGTGATCACAGAATTGCCCCAGCATGGAGGACTTACAGTGTTAGCGAGAATGAACCAAAAGTCGAGTATGTACTGATGGGAGAAAATATGCGCTTTAGGGGTGGACGGGGCGAGATTAGACTTGGATGGGGAATGATGATAAATGAAGGAAATTGACTGACTCAAACAAGAGAAACTGCACGTGGCATGCATACTTACTAGAAGAACGCTTCACGCGAGAGTTAACATTGGTTAAAACATGATATAAAAACTTTTTGATAAAGCGTGTGATCTTTTATCATGGAATGGATGAGATGCAATGCTTTTTGACGGAAATACAAATGAGCTATTGATGTGAAAAACGAGGCCTTGGAACACCTTGAGTTTGCAAATGAGTGAAGGTAAACTTTTCCAAAAAAGAAAGATTACTTTGCAAGAACATCTCGTCTCTCATCACAACATTTTTGTTGTATGCAATGCATGGATGAAAACATTATGATGTATACATGATGAAAATGAAATGCATGAAAGCATGTTCACTTGAAAAGTGTGATTATTATAAAAGTTTTTTTTTATGTTTTCTTTTTATGCAAGACGAAATATGAAATGCCAATGCATTTTTGGATGATGAATGATGCAAGAATGATGCTTCTTTTTTCAAAATGATTTTTATAGAGGCAAGACAAGATATGAAATGCCGATGCCCCCTTTTCTTTTGAATGATTAAAGATGCAGGAATGATGCTTTTTTTTTCTAAATGATGATTTTTTTTTTTAGAGGCAAGGCAAAGTATGAAATGCCAATGCCCCTTCTTTTTTGAAAGATGCATGTATGGAGGAATGGTGTATTTGAACCAAAGTGATGAGGTTAATGAAATGATGCATGAATGCTACATGATAATTTTTGTTCATGATTATGAATGAGATGCTTTCTTGTTTTCATTTTTTTTGTGCAATGAAATGCATGATACTCACAAAAAAAAATGCATGTGCATGCAAAATGAGGGGTTAATGTATTATTTTTCATGATGTGTGAAAAAGAAAAACAATAATGCATGAGACGCGCCCCTAATAAGGCACATTTTTTGGATCTTTCGAGAAAATTAGGGGAAAAAGCCTTAGTGAATGGAAACGCACACGTGCAGAGAATGCACTCTTGACAAACCTTAATGAGATAGAGAAAAATGCATGTATGAATTTTATCAAGTTTCTCTTTTATGCAATGCAAATGATGTCTTTATATGAAAATGACGTCGATAATGCGACTTGACATGCATGTGAAAAATAAGATGAAAACATTTTTTCCGAGTTTGGTGACTGAAATTTTGGGGACATCACCTCATATAGCCCGGTAAAAGAAAAGACTATGATGATTTTTTTTGAAAGTTTTGCTTTTTGTAATGCAAGGATGTATGCAAATGATGATGATGCTCTATGTGCATGCAAGATAAGTGAAAGAGTTTTTATTGGCAATGATTCAAGTTTTTTTTTTTTTTTTGGAAAATGCGGGCCGTACGTGGCTTCATATGGACCTAGTAAGGGAAAGGCTACAATCTGCAGACTTTTTCTCTTTTTGTTTTTTTGAAAAGAGTGAACCACATGTCGCCTCAGTGCGGACCAAGGCAAAAGAAAGGCTACGACGACACTCTCTTTCTCTATTTTCTTTTTTGAAAAATCTCCTTCTCCTTTTTGAAAACATGCCTAGATTACAATGCAACACACAATTTGGTATGCCCCTTGTGTCCTACGAAGGGTGGGAATCCTAGGGTCTAAAGTCGACGAAAAGGGTAATCAACCCATGTAGGTTCTGATCACTTCCTCACAATGGCAACCAAGAGCTAAAGTCTCTCTCATGATGACACCCGCAATCGTAGAAAGCTACCGAGTGTGAGGCATCATGACAAAGCGCACTCTTGGGCGGAACTTTCATGAGAGCCATACAGACAAAGGTCTACGAATGGCAGTCACTAATCGTTCCCACTCTCCTAGGTTTTCGTTCAGACCTTGGGTTTTAGGCCCCACTCAACGCTCACAAGTATAGGGTGTGTGTGAGGGCACAATACCTAGAAATAGCTACCCTTCCCCACCTGCAAATGAAAACCCAGAACAGTCCAGACAAAAGCAAACAATAGCATGTTGTCTACCCTAGGGTTTAATATCAAATAAGTCCAGACAAAAGCAAACAATAGCAACCAATTGCATTGCTTACCTCAAGAAAGGTAGCCAAGAAGGAGGGAACATGATAAGAGTGGGGAAATGCATGGAGGAACTAAGCGTACAAGCAAAGAAGAAAAGAGGGAAAACAATCATAGCAGAGGAAGAAGTGAATGCATATGAATGCAACAATGCTTGTATGAGAAAGAAGAAGAGTAGAGGCAAAACAAGATATTCAAATCAAACACACAAATCACATATTTAATTAATTAGGCTCGACCCTCTTTTTTTTTTTAAAAAAAAGTTTCTTTTAGTCCCCAGTGAAGTCGCCAGCTGTTGCGCCCGAAAAAAACCCCGAGGGGTTTTTCTTCGTTTACAACGTTTTAAAACAATGAAGTCGCCACCAATATTTTTTATGAGGAAAATATTGAAAAAAACCTCTTTGGAAGGCATATGGTCTTTCGGAAAACCGGAGGATTTGGGTTCGGGGGTCGGTTAGGCATGGGGAAGGTATTAGCGCCCCACACCTCCTTTCTACTGAAAGGGAACCTTTAATTAAACGCGTGATTTTAAGTGTTGATTTTAAAAATACTTGAATTTGCCTCTTGGTTGAAAAGACTTAAGGAATTTTTTATTTGCGGCGCTTGACGAGAGTTAGCCGCTTTGGTTTTTTGAAAGGAAAAATGTTTTTAGTTTGTTGTGCTTGACGAAGGGGATCCGCTCCTACGTATCTCCAGGTGCGATGGAGAATTCAAAGCTACGTAGTTCTAGGTTTTTAGTTTTAACTTGTTTAATTGTGAAAACTGAGCTTTCATGGTGATCAATTGAGCGACAGCTCCAAGTGACCGACATTAGCACTCCATTGTTAATAATCATGCAAGCAAAGGCTTCGCAGGACCACTAACAAAGTTTTTTTGATTCATTGAAAGTTTTAGAAAAATTAGGCATTCATGATGATCAATTGAGCAAAGGCTCCAAGTGATCACCACTAGTTCCTCATTGTTAATAATTCATGCAAGCAAAGGCTTCGCACGACCACTAACAAAGTTTTTGGTTTAATGAACGTTTTTTTTAGGAAAATTAGGCATTCATGATGATCAATTGAGCAAAGGCTCCAAGTGATCACCACTAGTTCCTCATTGTTAATAATCAGGCAAGCAAAGGCTTTTTTCGCAAGACCAGTAACAAAGTTTTTGACTTAATGAAAATATTTGAGTTAAAAGAATTAAAAACGAGAAAAAGGGCGAAAATTGCAAATGGGGGGTGCAAATAATTACAGGAAGTGGTATAATTAAATAGAGGGTGTAGAAAGGAAGATTGTAATTCAATGGCTCCTTAATAGTATTCTTGCGGTTTGGTTTGGTTTGATTTGGTTCAATTTTGAACATCCCTAGTTCTTACCCCTGAGCTAACTTTTGGTGTTGAGCTAGGCCTGGCTTAAACTTTAAGAATTGGTAAGAAGTTAGACTAGTTAATTTTGTTGTAATTATTTTCTGCTACCAAGTAATTCTATGACCATAACGTTTTGTGCTACCAAAGCTACACCCTGCATTCTCCATAACTTCATGAGAACTTGACTTTTTCCATTTATCACAAAGTTCCTGTTCTAATAATATTGAAGATATTGATAACATAAGAAATAAAAATTGTAGCATAAGTTAAGAAAGAATCAACAAGACTTATACTTGTAAAAGATATACGAGACCGTTGAAAAACAAAATGACAATTAACTACTGGGGTGGGATTTAAGCATGAAACTTATTGATATGCATTATCATCTAAGGAGGCTATATAGAATTAAACAATACCAATATATGCCGGGAAGGACCGATATAAGTATGTAATATTACAGAAAAGAAAAAAGCATTCGACAGCCATTTCTACAAATGTTGAAGCAATAAAATTTAATTTCTATTATTAATTGCTGAGCAAAGAAAAAGTTACCAGATTGTATATGTGGCTGGTTCTTCCATACTCTTTCAAGCGTTGTTCAACAAAAGCTTTCCGATCTCGGTGAACAAGGGATCAATTGCATCAAGAAGATAAGTGCGAGGACCATCCGAGGTTATCCTTATGAAAAAACCGGTGAAAGTCGATAGAGAAGGGGGCCGCCACTTGAATTGTCAATTGAAGAGTTAGATATCAATGGTTTCACGACACATCGGGGTTGGAGCAAAAGCAAGTTTATGCTACCAAGCATTTTTATGCTTATTCGATCCGGATCAACTGCATCATCAAATTTCCGACTTTTCGATTCTTTTCACCGTTGTTTATTGTTATTCGCGCCGTCTTTAAGTTCCTGCTGATCCTCGAAAATTACGAACTCAGCTTCTTTCTTTGATTGATTAGGGTTTCAATGTGAAGCCTAATCTTATTTTCAGTGATTTTCGAATGATCTCCCCCCTTTTGACTCTCACTGACTGTCTTTTTATAGTTAAAATTAGGTCTTAGCATTGATTACGTTTTTTGGGCTTTGACTAACTTTGACTCTTCCTTTTTTTTCAGATCTGCAGCCCAAATCAGCAGTTGGAGAGCAGCTGAAAAATCCTAATTGCACCTCTATATTTTTTGCATTTTTCCTACTATTTCCGGATTCCTATTTTTTGTACATTTTGTATTACCTTTTTTTTTGTGTTTTCTGGACATTTGAACACTTCTAATTTATAAATAAAATTAAATAGACTTTTTTGGCATTTTTGGACTATATGTATTACTCAAAATAAATTAACTGCACAAAAATAATAATAAGAAAAAGATTCGGGCCAAACACAAAGACGGGAACGTGCCAGACTAGACAAATACGCTAAAACGAGACCCAAATAGAAGAAATGGGCTCATTAACGAAAAATACTAAAATTAACTCAGAATTGCATTCTTAAGCCTGAATTGAAAGGACAAGCCAAATTTCTAGAAAAAATGACTTTTGGTAGACCTACTTATGTACGACTAAACCCAAATACGAAGATTAAATTGAAGAACGCACGAAAAGATCGATCATTCGCGTGCCTGCCTAATTTAAACAACGGTATTTCGATTTAGTTGAGCTTGATAACTGAAATTGGCTTAAGTTAAAAAGAAGGCGGACAAAATTGGGGTATTACATAGGTTGAGGTTGATTCGTCGGATATTTTGTGGAGGTGGTCCTCTTCAAACAAAATGTCTTCTTCCATAATGTACCACTCCAGGAACGTTTGTACACTCAGCACAAAACTTATCGATCCTCCCGTCCTTTATTGGTGTGTGCTCAACTTAGCACTATCATAAAGATTATATGATCTTTTTGTATATAAAGATAAGAAATCAAATTTATTTTATATTAATCAATAACTATTATGATAATATTTCTATACTTATTTTTTAATTTAGTCATGTTGTAGCATCCCCAAAGTAATTATTTCTATTATGTTATTTGCTAAGTGAATTGAGGTGTTTAGTGAATTAATTTTTAAATGCTTTGTTTACTCAGTCTATTGCGGACATCAATTTTATTTCCTTGTGATTTATTGTGTCTTGGACGCATTTGAACTCTAATAATTTGCATTAGAGTTCAAACCCCATTTAAGTTGTCTTCACCCTTTATACGCAAAAACACCCTCTTGTCCTTCATTAAAACCCTTTGTAAAAGAAGTGAGTGAGTGAGGAAAAACACACAACCACACTCAAAAATCAGTTTTCTCAAAACTGAGAAAAGAAAAGAGAGAATTAGTGAGAGGGAGAGAGAGTTTCGAAAAAGATAGGAGAAAGAGGTGAAGCCATGAAATCCTATCACCCAAAACTCATCTTCAATAGCTAAATAATTTCATCCCACCACTTCTTACTTTTCCATTTCAAGTTACCTCCCCTTTTATCTTCAAAAAATAGAGATTTCCTTCTTCCTTTCAACATGCATGAAGAGTTGGGAGTTTAGGGGTGGATTTGATCTTGCATGTGGGATTTTAGGGCCATGGAGGTTCGATTCAAGTTTGCATGTGGGTTTAGTTCAGCGTAATTGAAGTAGAGAGCTGGAGTTTGATTGTTGGGAGCTCTAGGAGCTGGTTTGAGTGAGGACTATAATAGTGTTGATCATCACTATTCCTATTTGAATGTGTTTATTTATTTATTTAGTTTTTTTATTCAATTTGAATGATTGTCAATATTATGGATGATCGTAAATTATTTGATTTGGATGACGGTAACTAAATGATTTGGATGAATGTAATTTAACGATTAAGATGATTGTAGCTAATATGCCGAGTTTAGAGAATGAATCTAGTATGAGTACTGGAATCAATTGTATGTTGTATGTTATTAAGATAAAAAATTGAGTTGACACTGAGGGTGATTTAAGACTAAAGACCAAACAGTAACATGACAGCAGACTAACAACACCAACATAGCACACCTGCAAAGACCAGTGTATCAAACAACATCATAAGATAACAATAATCCTACAACACCTGCACAACACACCAACAAAAAAAAAGAAACACCATATACATCACCATTAAAAACAAAAAAAGACACTACAGACCAAAAAAAAAGCAACGGGGAGCTACACAAATCGGAGACGAGGAACTTGAAGAACCACTGTTTTCCAAGAAACCACCCCAGGAAATATATTTGATTTTGTTTACTATAAGTAGTGTGTTAGCCAAATCTCCACCAAAAACCACAGTATTTCTTTCCCTCCAAATAATCCACATAGCTGCCATACAAATCAAATAAGCATACTTGTCACTGACTCATTGTTGCTGCCTTTGATAAAGCTACCAAAGAACCTAAAATGATTTGACCCTTCCAATCCTTCAACCTGATCCAACCTCAACCAAGTAATAAGATGTTGCTAAATAGATTTAGAGAAATCACAATGATAGAAAATATGGTGAATAGATTCCTCTTTAAACTTATTTAATGTAAGAGGAGTTGAGGTTTACTGTATGAACTCAAGGAGCTCATGCTATGGGGTGAAATTTGGTGCTGCTTTGAAATTTTATTTTAATTGAAAAATGGTCCCTTAAGGATTAAATATTGATAAATTAAAAGCTCTTCACTTCCTCGGAGTTGGCCAAAGCTCTTCACTTAGGTTTTTCAAAACTTATTTTCTTATGTATGATATTTACATGTTTTGGGGTGCGCTGATACGACCTAATGTTAGGTGTTTGTTCAGTATTTTCTTTAATTTGAGACGCTGTTGTATTTTGACTCACTGTGCATGCGCTTTGTCGGTGACTCTAAGAAAATTTTCAATGATTAAAAAAGGAACCGATTCTCCGTATAATTACTGGAATTGGAAAAAGGAAACGTTAAACAATCAATAGAGGTAAATGCTTATCGGGAAAAATCAATAGAGATAAATTTGGTACATTAACTAAAAAAGTATTGACTTGTTTATATTTGATAACATAACTCATGACTTTTGAAGTAGTTTTGCTTATATACGAAAACGAGAGAGTAATTATAATTATTATAACAAAATATAATAACAAAAACACAAAACTTACAAAAATAAAAACATAGCATGGGCTATGTTTCTATTGAATAACAAATACCAAATTGTACAATATTGTTTAAGTTTTGTCCATAACAAAATATAAGACTGTAAGAATAAAAATAAAACAAAACAAAATAAAATAAAATAAAATATAATATAATACAAAATAAATAAAAATTATATTATTATACTTATAATTATATAGGCTCCACTACATAGATAGACCTTAGGTAATCACCCCTTCTAAGTGCAATAAAAGTCGCATGCCTAGGTCATGGACCTTATTGATTGCCAATTGACCCCATCCAGGTAAATATGTTTCAATGTCGCAACTCATGCTTCATTTATACTATTGCTTTTGTCCACACCCTTCTGCTGTCCTCGATGTGGGACTCCTACATCACAGACACACTACTATACAAATTACCCCATCTAAATCAAAATATACGCATCTCAACTCAACGAGAAGTGATAATCAAGATCTATTCTCTTGTTTTAATTGCACCAAGCGCATTTCCACAAGAATGATTTGATTATTTTATTGATAACCAGATGCGATTGTTTGTGCTCATAGGTATATAATATAGATATAGATTCAAACGCATTAACTGTTTTAAAAGAAATGCAGGTTAAATAAAAAAAGAAAAAAAGAATGCAGGTTCTCTTGACAACTTCGTCCGTATTAGGGAAAATCCCAAGTCCTACATTGACTAGTGATAAGGTGGCTAGAGGGTTTATAATGAAGAGACAACCCTCTCCTTACAAGCCGGTTTTGTGGGGTTGAGTTAGACCATAAACCACATTCTAAGATGGTATCAGAGCCTATCTTAGATCTATCGGGCCACCTACCATTAAAAAAACGCTACAAGTCCAAAAATAAAAATAAAAAAGGTGATGCGCGTGAGGGGGTGTATTAGGGAAAATCCCAAGTCCTACATTGACTAGTGATAAGGTCTCTAGAGAGTTTATAATGAAGAGGCAACCCTCACCTTACAAGCCGGTTTGGTGAGGTTGAGTTAGGCCTTAACCACATCCTAATAAGAGTCTGTGTTCTTGTATGAAATCAAATGGATTGGAAAGAAAGATGCATACAATTAATTACAAAGTTGAACTACTTTCTTAAATAAATCTGCAGCTTGCTTGATTTCACAAGGAAGTAAGTAACATGACCTTCTTCTGTACTCTTGAACTCTCTCTTCTTCTTCACTTCACAGTTCATTTCAGCCTTTTCATTTTCCCACAATTTATAGTTTGTTTGTTCTTCCTTCGGCAGTTATATGTATCTTTCTCTTTCTTTTCTCTTAGTTGCATTTGGATACTCACATTTCTACTCTCCTATTCTTCTTAATTTTGAACCTGCCCTAAACCTTTCATAAGATCTTTTTAAGAGACAATATCAATTAGGAATCCAAAGAGTAACATATTACCTTTGTTATGAAAATTAAGCTTTGAGTTAAGAAGGTTGTAATTAATCTAATTCAACTACTGTCTCACTGATAGGACAGAACATAGTATACTATGAGCTTTGAGTTCAGAACTTAGTATACTATGAGCGGCTGTCCTCACTGATTTCTACTACTCTCTTTTGTTTAAAAGTATAAGCAATATCAATCACTTCAAAAAGTTTTGCATAGAACCTTACCACTAGAATGTTCGATCCAACCTGCGGCCATGTCTCCGGTTACCGATTGGACCAGTTCGAACCGAGTTTTAGAACACTATTTATTATTACTAGCCCTACGACCCGTCCGATGGACGGGTTGGCTAACAATCTGTTAAAGAGACCTAAACATAAAAACAACAGTAAATAACAACATCAAACAAAATCTAAGTATTTTTTTTTTTACTAAACAAATTCTAAGTATTAGAAAGACATCACATTTAAAGACAAAAGTCACACATATTAGATCAAGTCATAACACAAAGAGCTTAAACTTGGAGCATAAACAACAGCCTAATCACACATATTAGATGAAGTCATAACACAATCAGTTTAAAGTTATAAAATAAACAACAACCTAAAATAAGATTATTCATATTCATCAAATGTAACCATAAAAACTTAACCCACTACGCCAGATTTGTTTAAAAAAGGCGCCCCTATAACCAGTGTTTTTAAAAAAACGCTGCCCATCGCGTAGAACGCGTGAGCCTTACCCAGCGTTTCTTTAAAAACGCTACGCATCTCACATGCGTTCTCACCATATAACCAGTGTTTCTTTAAAAACGCTATGCATCTCACATGCGTTCTCACCATATACTCAGCGTTTCTCTCCAAACGCTGCGCATCTCACATGCGTTCTCTACACATACTCAGCGTTTTTACACCAAACGCTGCGCATCTCACATGCGTTCTCTACGCATACTCAGCGTTTTTACACCAAACGCTACCCATCACGCGTAGAATACTCCGCGTTTTTACACAAACGCTGCCCATAACACACGCGTTCTTGACATATTCAGCGTTTTTTAGAAACGCTGAGTATTGCTTTAATTTTTTTTTATTTGCCCGTTCGTTTTCTCTCTTATTTTCATTTCCCTTCGCGCTTCTCTTCTCCTCTCTCTCTCTCTCTGCGTACGTTCTCTGCCTCACTCTCAGCAAAAACCCACACCCAAAAACCCACAAACCTCTCTCTCTCTCTCGCTCACGTCTCTCTCTCACGGTTCTCTTCTCTCCCTCACTCTCATTAGCTCTTCCTCTCTCAAGTCTCCCTCACTCTCGTTCTCTCTAGCACCACCCACAAACCCCCAAACCCCCAAACCCATAAACCCACAATAACCCCCAAACCCACAATAACCCCAAAACCCACATTGCTTGTCTCAATCCTCTCTAGCACCCATAGTCCTCATTGCTTGTCCTCATCTTCTCTCAAAGGTTAGTTCTCTATTTTGTTTTTTGTTTTTTAGGTTTTTTGTTAGGTTGGAGATGAATATGTAGTTTGATAGGAATATGTTGAATGTGTGAAAAAAAAATATTTGATAAGAGAGGAATATGTTGAATGTATTTGTATGTGTTTGATATGTGTAAAATTAGTTGAATGTGTTTGATAGGAGAGAAATTAGTTGATATGTGTTTGTTGCTTGGTTTTGTTGAGATTTTGATTCTCAAAGGATAGATTTTTTTAAGCAAAGTGTGTGTCATCTATATTAGTAAAATCAAATATGCCTAAATCGAATATGCGAATTGTTTGTTAGGTTTTGGGAGTTTTTTTGTCGAGCTTCATGCGATCGTTGTTCGAGTTTGTCTTGGTTCGAGAGTTCGTTCTAGTTCGAGTTCACAACTGGTTGGATATTTGTCAGTGTTTCTTCCACTTGTTCAGGTACTTTTTTTGTTCTTTTGTTTATTTTATATGAAGAATTAATGACTATATAGAAGACATCAAAGTCTTTGATTTGTTTAGTTGAAACTACTAGCTAGTTGATTGAATGTCTTAGCTTCAATAAAATTGTAAATTCTCTTATCCGAATTTATTATAGATATTGGGACATTATGGATAGAAAGTGGATGTCCGATAAATCGTCATCCAAGGAATATAGAGATGGAGTGGATTATTTTGTGAACTTTGTCTTTGTTCAACGTTTAGGAGATCTAGTAATATGATATGTCCCTGTTTATGTTGTTGCTATGTAAAATCAGTTAATGCAGACGAGTTGGGGGGACATTTAAAGGGTAATGGAATTGATCAAACTTACACTTGTTGGACAATGCATGGTGAGGAAAGAGTTGAATCTTCGAATATGGGTAATAAGATCTTGAGAGATGTGCCGGTTGACACCGAAATACCTACGTTTGTTGGGGATGAATTTGAAGAGATGGCAAACTTTTGAAGACGATCTTAATGACCGTCCTCAAATGTTTGAGAAGTTGATAACGGATGCGAGAGACGCCGTTGTATGAGGTTATACTGAATTCACAAAATTATTGGTCGTGATAAAGTTGTATAACTTGAAAACTTGCCACGGATGGACGGATAAGAGCTTTCTTGAATTACTCACACTATTGAAAGAAATGTTGCCGAAGGATAATGTGCTCCTTCTCGGGCGTATGATGCAAAAAACAAATGTTAGGGTCCATTGGCTTGAACTATGAGAAGATACACGCTTGTCCCAATGATTGCATTCTATTTCGGAATGAACATGCATTTTTAAAGTCGTGTCCTAAATGTAATGCATCGCGGTATAAAAAGAAAGATTCTGCTCCAGAAAAGGTGTTGTGGTATTTTCCCATAATTCCTCGATTTAGGCGTATGTACCGTAGTTCAGAAGATGCAAAACACTTGACATGGCATGAGGATGAAAGGATTAAAGATGGCATGTTACGACACCCGGCAGATTCTCCGCAATGGAAAAAATTTGATATTGATTATCCTGATTTCGGGTTGGATCCAAGAAACCTACGACTTGCATTGTCTGCCGATGGTTTTAACCCGCACGGTATTCAGAGTAGCTCCCACAGTACATGGCCCGTGATATTAGCGATTTATAACTTACCTCCATGGCTTTGCATGAAACGCAAATATATGATGTTGTCTTTGTTAATTTCTGGGCCCAAGCAACCGGGAAATGATATTGATGTATACTTGGCTCCTTTAATTGAAGACTTGAAGCTAATGTGGGAGAATGGAGTAGAGGTGTATGATGGGTTCAGAGAAGAAAGTTTCAACTTGAGGGCTATGATTTTTGGCACAATTAATGACTTTCCGCATACCGCAATCTATCTGGGTACAGTACGAAAGGTCAGTGTGCATGCCCTATATGTGAAGATAACACCGATTGGATGTGGTTGGAACATGGTAGGAAGAATATCTACCCTGGTCATCGTAGATTTTTTCCATCTACTCATCAGTATCGACTGTTGAAAAAGGCATTCAATGGGAATACCGAAACCCGTAAAGCTCCCACGGCTTTGACGGGTGAACAACTGTTTGAAAAGGTGAAAGATTTGAACATTAAATTTGAGAAGCCATTTGCAGGAGAGGTTGCCAAACGGGGGTGGAAGAAAAAGTCGATTTTCTTTGACTTGCCATACTGGAAGTCATTATATGTAAGACACTTCATTGATGTGATGCATGTTGAAAAAAATGTCTTTGAAAGTGTCATTGGTACCTTACTCAATATGCCAAGAAAGACTAAAGATACCATCAACTCGAGGTTGGACTTGCTTAGTATGGGGTTGAGACCAGGTGGAGTCCGATAAAGAAGGGTACACGTACATATCTACCTCCCAGACTCATACTCTATCTAAAAAGGAGAAGACCGTGTGTTTTGTAAGTTTCTTCATGGAGTAAAAGTTCCAGAGGGGTATTCTTCAAATGTTACAAACCTTGTATCCATGAAAGACCTTAAGTTAAAGTCTTTAAAGTCCCATGATTGTCATGTTCTAATGGAGAATTTGCTCCCAATTGGTATACGATCCATTTTGCCTAAGAAAGTGCGCGGGACGCTAACCAAACTTTGTTACTTCTTTAAGGCGATTTGTAGTAGAGTGATTGACCCTAGAAAGTTGCCATCATTGCAAAGAGAAATTACTGTCACTTTGTGTGAGCTTGAGATGTATTTCCCACCTTCATTTTTTGACATAATGATTCATCTAATGATTCATTTGATTAGAGAGACACAATTGTGTGGCCCATGTTACATGAGATGGATGTATCCGTTTGAGCGTTACATGAAGATATTAAAAGGATATGTGAAAAACCGATCACGACCCGAGGTTGTATTGTTGAGCGCTACATAGTTGAAGAAGTCATTTGAGTTACTGCACCGCCTATCTATCTAGTCTTGAATATTCTCGGGACTTCCAAGGTCTCGCCACTTAGGAAGCATTACTAAAGGGATGTCGGGATATAAAATAGTTATGGTGTCAAGGGAAGAACTACATCAAGCACACTTATATGTTTTGCACAATGATAGTGAGGTTGATTCATATGTTGCCAAGCACATAGACATACTTAAGAGTGATTACCCATATAAGAGTGAAGTTTGGTTAACAAAGGAACACAATCGGAGTTTCATAGTGTGGTTAAAAGACCACATTGATTTCGAGTTTGTTATGAATCCTACTTGATTTCAAAAGATTGAGATGGTTAGCAAAAGGTCCAAATATGCATGTTTTCTCTTACACCACTATCTAATTAATCGGTTACACGTTCTATACAAAAACCCATGATGATCGAGTAAAATGCAAAATAGTGGGGTGACTCTTGTTGCTCAAGCTATGCATACATCAAGTGCCAAAGACAGAAAATCAGATACGCGAATATGTCATACTTGGGGTCATTGAACAAATATGGGAGTTGGATTACACCATGTTTGAGAGTCCGTGTTCCAATGTAAGTGGGTTGACAATAATAATGGTTTACTGATTGATGAGTCGGGGTTCGTGCGGGTGAATTTCAAGAAGTTGGGATATAAAGATGAGCCTTTTATTTTGGCATCCCAAGCTCAACAAGTGTTTTATGTCACCGATCCAATTGATATCAATTGGTCTATTGTTTTCTTGACACAAAAAAATTAGTGAATTACATTTATGATCAAGAAACCAATGATGATGGTATCGAGGACGACCTTTCTTGGGGACATCACTAGAAGAGGAAAGTACTTATAGAGAGTATGTTGTGTATGTTAGAAAGGATCATACTGATGGAATTACGATTCATCAAAAACAAAGTACCAAGGAGCGAATTGCAAAAAAATTGTATCGAAGAAAAGGAAAAGGTAACAGACATAGATGTTATTTTATAGACATGGATCTTATTTTCATCTTCTTTGACTGATTATTTATTTTTTGTTGGATGTTTTTTAAATGGATAAATATAACAAACAATGATTATGTTTTATTGCGGGTAAGATGGCGGATCATAGTGATAGTGGGCATGACACCGGTGAGGCGTGATCATGATGTTACAAACTATATCGAAGCGTGCTCTCGTGGAATGACAAAGAAAAAGGATATCATCAACCGGTTAAGTAAAGGAAAAGAAAAATTAAGTGTAAGATACTAATTAATTGCTAATTAACTTCATTCAATACTAAGTTTTAATTGTTTGTGATCTAATTTACTATTTACATACATAATGCAGTCCAATGGAATGGTAAGAGTCCGCCAATTGGAGAAAACAACACTCATTTGATTACTTTCCTTGGTAGTAAGGTAAAACAAATGATACCAATAACAATCACTACTTGGGTTCACACAAAAATCCCGTTTTGGAGAAACAAAAACATGAGTTGTGGGTAACAATACAGTATATAATTTTAGATCTTTTTGGTTATCTTATTTAGTAATTTTGTAGTCCCATATATATATATATATATATATATATATATATATATATATATATATATATATATATATATATATATATATATATATATATATATATAAATTTATTTATATGATTTTCATTTAATGTGCATAAGCGAGAAATATTTTGATGTGGATGATTCTAAAAAGGACTGGATAATGAAGGAAGCTAGGAAAGTTACATAAAAATTTCGAACGACATTAACAAAAACTTGGTGAAAGATGATAATGGAAACATCAATTGGAATCCTCCACCAATATATAGTGGGTTTATTTCAGAGGAGGATTGGCACACATTTGTTAGGAGACGCATTGAAGATCCAAAATTCTTGGTTAGTGCTACTATCTATTAAGTTATAACATAAAATATATTTGACAATTATCTATTATACATTAATGTATACTTATCTCTCTTAATAGAAAGCAAGTGAATGTAATCGAAGTGTGTGCTACATTATGAGTATCCTTATAGAGGTGGTGCTACTCCATATCAACATATTGAAGAGAGATTGGTAAGGCACAATAAGCTTGATTTTTTTAGTTTCATGAAACTTTTTATAAATAGTTTCTTAATATTTGGTAAATTTAAATATAGTTGGTGGAGAGTGGGAAAGATCCTACTAAAGAAGGTGTTGAGCGACATGTTTTGTGGGTAGAGGCTCGACTAAACAAAGAAAAGGAGATTGTTGATCCTAAAACTAAGGAGGTGTCGGAAAGAATTGTAAGTATTTCCTAAATTCAAGCTCACTGATTTTAATTGTAACTTTTATGATTTTTATAATGTATTATACTTTTGTTTTGTGAATCAGAAGCCATATCACGATCAAGTGTCACGGGAGAGCTCACCGATTGCTCGAAAAAGAAATCCTTACACGTGCCTTAGGTAAAGAAGAATACTCGGTCGCACAAGAGGGTGCCTTTGGATTTGGAGTAGCACCAACCGAGTACTTTGGACCAAAATAGAAAGTCTATGATGAGAATCATGATCATTCCCACCACCGAGAAAGATGATGGCATTGTATGAAAGTTTGCAAGCTCAACTTAATGATATGCGATCGCTTTATGGTCATGTTATGCCACCAAAGACCAACCCTCGCTACACATAGCAGATTGCGAGATAGTTGCACCATGCCACAACTAAGGTATTAATTGTTTTTATTATTTTGTGGTTTATAATTGATTTATTGTACATATATATATATATATATATATATATATATATATATATATATATATATATATATAACATCAAATAATGTCTTTATTATTTTGTGGTTTATAATTGATTTAGGACAACAATGAGTGTGAGTGTGAATTGTATATCTCAAACCCACATGAAATGGTTGCAATTGGCTACACATGTAACGAATTGGGTCCCTTGATGCACAATTTACCCCTACCTCCAAATCATGTTAGAGTCAGAGTTGCGGTACCATTTAGGAGGATGCACCATTGCCTGCTCCGATTGACAATGATTGATATCTTGCGGTGTCACAAGCAGCTTGGTACCTTTGTGGCATGGCCATCCGCCCTTGTCGTTGTAAGTGACAATATATTTGTAACTAACTAATTATAGTTTTTGTCATATAATTTGTGCTAACTAAGTAATTATTTTTGTTTAAACATAGATGCGCCAAAATGAAAAATCTAAGAAAGTGTCTACCGCAAAGAAAAGGTCTCCTTTGAAAAGTGTTGGCAAGGAAATATCTATTGGCAAGAAAGTGTCTCGATCCACCCCTTCTACAAAAGTGTCTCAGTCCACCCTTATGTAGAAGTTTCACACCGCCTCTCCTCCAAAAGTGACCGATCATCCTCCTCTTCTCGCCAAGTGACTCATCCTCCCTTCTCCAATTGTGTCTCACACCCGCCTCTTCCTCTTCCATTGAAGCTTATATGAAGATTGGTGAGGCCGACGCAGCACGAAAAATACATGATGAAAGACAAATTGCTTATCATAAATTTTGATGAAGAAATTTTTGAGCCGGCTTGCCTCATATAGTCGGACGTGAGGATATCCGTCTTTGTATGTGATGCGGATGAGGCAACCGGTATTGTTATGAATATATATGTCGTACTATGTAATTTATTATTTGACATTGTCGATTAAATTTTATTATATCGCTAATTTAATTTATATATATATATATATATATATATATATTTATATATCTAAATGTAGGTACTTGTGCGAGGACATTGTGGTCCCTTCCAAATGACACATAGATATTTGTTCTTGTGTCCTAAAGTACAACCTTTCATCAAGTTCTTCCCACCGCCAAATTATCAATCACTTGTGGAACAAAACCAGTCATTGCTCAAACTTATGTCAATGACCGCTTCATTGAAGCTCAAAATAGAAGTGATGATGTCTTACTTCTAGCACCTGTTAATCTAGGGTAAGAATTTTTACTCATTAATTCTTATATAACATGCATTTTTTTAATAGTAGTCAATTACTTATTCCTAAATTTATTTTGTAGGAGACATTGGGTTTTGTATGCAATTAATCCTAGGAAAAAAACCGTGTATTACCTTGACTCACTTCAAAATCATTACAAAACCACCTGAGTTTGTGGAGCTTTTTAACAGTGTGTTTTATTTTGTGTCATTCTGCATTTCTTATACTTTTACTTATATATGTATATATTGTTATTAATATAGTTATATGACATTCTATTCAAATGTTTAAGGACATATTGGGGAGTGGATAAATTAACGGTCAAATGGTTACCAATAATTGTAAGTTTCTAACTTATACATTACATTATTTTGTCAAAAAACTATATTCAACTCAATTTAACAATTAACTAATCTTATGTTTTGTAGTGTCCTAAACAATTCAATAACATTGATTGTGGGTATTACGTCATGAAATATATGAAGGATATTATTACCCAAAAGAAAACGACTATCCCCCGTCAGGTATCTACTTATAATATATTTTTATATGATTTCGATTTAATAGTGGTTCTTTCCAATATTTAACCATTTCAATTCTAATTTTATTTATATAATTTCAGTATTTTAGCGATTGTCAAAGCCACACATACTCTGTTGAGCAGATTGTTGAGCTTAGGGGAGAATGGTGCAGTTATGTCTCCCGTTTTTTTTAAAGTTTCATTTGGATACATATAAGTTAGCCTAGCTAGTTTTTGGTTCATAATATTGTAACTTGATAGCTTGTTTTGGATACATATGAATTAGATAATGAAACTTCTTAGCTATTTTGTTTTGGTTCCTCTTATGTAATTTGTTTCTGTTATATGTAATTTGGGTTCCTCTTAGCAAATTGATTCTGTTATGTATTGGATTGGATTGGCTGTACAGGTAATTTGTAAATATAAAAAGGAAAACACACAAAACAGAAAAAATTAAAAAAAAAAAAATTTAGACAATATTCAGCGCTTTTGATGAAGCGCTGGGTATTTAGTAACACAAATAGGCAATATTCAGCGCTTTTAATAAAGCGCTGGGTATTTAGTAACACAAATAGGCAATATTCAGCGCTTTTAATGAAGCGCTGCGTATAAGGGGTAATATTCAGCGCTTTTTAAAAAGCGCTAAGTATCTGGGAGAACGCTTTGGATATATTCAGCGCTTTTTAAAAAGCGCTAAGTATTTGGGAGGACGCTTTGGATATATTCAGCGCTTTCTAAAAAGCGCTGCGTATCTGGGAGGACGTGTTTTGCAATGGGTGGCGCTTTTTAGGAAGCGCTACCCATTGTTGGAGTGAATAGCCACGCCACGCTCAAAGAATCAAAAGCGCTGCCCATGGATAAAAAAAAACGCTGCCCATCTACTAGATCTGTTGTAGTGACCCATAATACCGTCTTACCGGTTCGAGGGATTATTCTCTAGAGTTGCGCGTAGAGGATACTCAGTTTATACCAAAAATATGTACACATGAAAACTTAACTCATAATTAAAGAGAAAAGAAGACACCATAATTAAAAAGTGAAACACGTACGTAGGTCTCATGCAAAGATTGATTTAAAAGTAAATATCAATTTAATTATGCTTCTATATACTTCTTGATGCGAAATTATCTAAATAAAGAAGAAAATACTAAAGTGGACATGTAATTTTTTTCAAGATTCTAAAGTACCCCAAAACACACTGCCTACAATCACATTTTATGTATTTTGCCATCAAATAGATTATTGACGAACGAAGTATTTCAATAGTTAAAAAAATTTCTGAATACTAAAGTAACCCAAAACACACTGTCTAACATTTCACGTTACGTGTTTTGCTACAAAATAATCTTGTCCTCATCAAGTACACTAAAGCACACTATTTAGCATCCCACTTTAAAATATAAAAATATAAAAAAAATGTAGATTAGTCATCGGTAAAACTCTGTTGGGAGGATATAATCACACACGCCGACAAAACCAAGTACTGTGGCCAGCCAATTTCCCCAGTGTATATTAGTAATCGATAAAGCCGATGAAAACTACACACTAATGAGATGGTAACAAAAAAATAAAAGAAAGGAGAAAAAAAAGCCAAAGTGAAAAAAAAAGCCAATTGACCTAAAAATCTTTCCCCCCAAATTTAACATGCTTGCCAAGCCGCATACATGTTTTAGATACTTTCCTTGTCACTATAGCGAAATAGTTGGGTATCTATACCCAAATGACATGCCTTAACCTAATTAGTCCATGTGTCAAGTATTTTCCATAAACATTTACGATTGGTCCGATGGACGGTTGGCTAACAATTTGTTAAAGAGTAAACCTCTAAAGAAAAGAAACATAAGAACAACAGTAAATAACAACGCTTATCTAAATAAAACAGTAAATAACAACATCAAACAAAATCTAAGTATTTTTTTGACTAAACAAATTCTAAGTATTAGGACATCACATTTAAAGACAAAAGTCACACATATTAGATCAAGTCATAACACAAACAGTTTAAAGTTGGAGTATAAACAACAGCCTAATCACACAGATTAGATGAAGTCATAACAAAATCAAACAAAATCTAGGCATAAGTGTAACATCCCTAATTTCGTTAATTTTGAATTAAGAAATTAACGAGTGATTTATTACTCGAGTAGGTAATAAATCAAGTCACGAATATTAGGTTGTCACGAAAGCAATTTATAATTGCTAGAGTAGATAATTTAAATGCATTATTGAGTGGAAATTAGAACACTAAGGGTATTTTAGTCATTATACCACTCACACTAAATGAGCTACAAGACCCAAGATTATCCAAGTACTCTCTCATTCCTCACTTGTGTGAAATAAAGTAAGAGAGATGAATTGAGAGAGAGGGAGAGAGAACACGGATAAGAGAAGGAAAGAAAGGTAAAGTAGGAGAGAGAAAAGAAAGATAGAAAGAAAGGAAAAGAAACAGAGAGAGAGGAAGAGAAACCGTGAGAGAAAGGAAGGGAGGAGGTGAAGAAGAAGTAGAAGAGGAGAAGATCTCTCCATGGATTCTCCATAAAGGTAAGATGTTTTGCTTCCATTCTTCTCCATTTCTCAAGCTCTACCTATTGATACTAATTTTATACCCTATTGCTTCATCTTTCTCAATCCACCATTGTTGACCATTGGAGCTCAAAATGGAGAAGATGAAATTTTGCTCATAGTGGAAGCTAGCTTAAGGTTTGGGAAGCTCAAGTTAGGGTTTTGAATGCTTGGGTTTCGGAATTGGAAGCTTAGGAGTGTTTGCCCTTGCTGTTTGGTTCGTGGAACTGAAGGAGGAGAGGGTTAAACTGCTGGTTTTTCAATTGGGAGCTGTTTGGGAGCTTTTGGAATGGTTCGGTTTGAGTTCGTGAAGTTTGGAATTGTTGAGCTTCGAAAAGTTTCGGTTTTTCGTGATTTTCATCACGATAGGTGAGTTTTACTCGCTTAGGGTTTTGTTTTATGTTGTGTTGACCGATTGATTTCTGTGGTTGTCGAAATTACTCGCGTTTCGTAAATTTTGAGTCGCGAAAAACACAATTTGGTCTCGAAATCGCTGTTTTAGAAAATCTGGACACAGCTTCGGTTTCTGTAGAACTGGGACTATTCGGTTAGTCCAAAAATTATGTTTCTGATTGTTTTTGAAAATAGACTTAACGCCGGTCGTTTTGGCACTGGTTTCGTTAAATTTGGAGTTGTGTAGCTCAAGTTATGAGTGTCTCAAGTTATGTCAAATTGCTGAAATTAAACTATGTATAGGTTCAGTTTTTCAGGTCTTGAGTTCTCAATTGAACTCCGTTTTAAATAATTCTTGTTTCATTGGAAAGTAGACAAAAGTCCTTCGAAATAGGCACAAGAATCACTTGATTTGACTGTGTATTGAGAGAGAACAATTAGTTACAAGTTTCACTTTTGTAACAGTAACGATTTTGCACCAGCCACATTGTTTTAGCCATAACTCTCTGAATACTTGTCATATCAGTGTGGGACTTGAACCATTGGAAAATAGACAAAATTATCTACACATTAGGCACTGGTTTGGATGGTTTTGGTTAGAAATTGAATAAGTTATGCTCATTCAAAAACTGCACAGAGATGCTGTCCAGAATACATTCGGTTTAGAAGCGGTTGAACGAGTCGGGATGAGTTCGTGAGTTTTTCGTAATCGTTTGAACTTCTAGAAGTTTCGGTTTGTGTGATTTTCATCACACGAGGTGAGTTTTACTCACGTTTAGGGAATTTTAAATATTGTTTGTGTTACATTTGAATGATTTCAAAATTCGAGTTTCGCAAAATTTTCGAGTCAAAAACGGTATTTTACAAAAAATTACGCGTGTTGGAAATTTAAAAGAAACCATATTATTTTGATTGTGAATTCTTGTGATGGATTTGGATTTATGTATGTGGTTGTAAATTGTCTGGACTGGTTATACAGGTAAGTATTTTTTTTGGGATGTCCATATTTCAGAGGAAACTCTGCAATTTTCGTTAGAAATTTTGATACATGTTCAAAGTGGTTTTGAATTAAACGGTTAATGTTATGAATATTTCGTAAAACTTAGAGTATCGTGTTGGAACAATTGTTTTAAGAACAAAAATTGGTTTCTCGGATCGTTATGTAGGTTCATAAGAAGAACCGTATGATATGGATTTATATCATAGAGTAAAATTATGTTTGATATATATATATATATATATATATATATATATATATATATATATATATATATATATATATATATTATGTATAGTCTGGGTGAACGACCCACCGGTTAGCATACTAGGAGGGGGAGGTCATGGGCCCCTAAACCTAGGCCTTCAGCGATAGGGTTCACCGGATTAGCAGATGTGCAGTCGGTATGGTACAATTGTTTTGACGTTATGAATGCACTGTTTACCGGGATTAGCAGGTGTGCAGTCGGTATTGTGCAATTAGTAACGTGCATGGTTTATTTATTAAATCAAGAAATTAATTAATGTTTTATAAATGGACCGAGTGATAGGTAAGGGGTCACGGTAAGACTCACTGAGATTTGTTATCTCACCCTACAAATGTTGTTGTTTTTCAGAGAAACAGGGAAAGGAGATCCTTTATGGCACGAGTGGATAGCGTGCTCGATAAGGAAATGGAAGACGTAGTTCTTCTATTATTAGTTATGGTTTTCCCTTGTATCTTTGTTTTCGATTTATAACTTGAAATTGTATTTGAGTTATGTAATCGTTTCCGCTGTTGTCTTGTTTTAGGGTATTGAACTTTGGACTATATTATGTTTACGACTCTTTGATTTGGATTCGAGAGTTTTTGGTCAAATCAATATCTGAGACAGAACTTTTATACTCTGATGTATGCCATTAGGTACACTTTAGTATTTCTACTAGATAGAAATATGAGGGTGTTACAATAAGTTACTGCTGTTGTGGTTATATCCTCCCCGTGCATCTGCATTAATACAAAGTAACATAAATTTAATAATCTACGGGAACTTCTCCCCACTATAACTACGGGTTGACTAGCGGTTGATTAATTAAAACACATTAGAATAAAAGCATGTAGAAGTAGTAGTATATAAAATAAATCTTTAAAAAAAGGCTATTTAACATATGGAGTTTGTGATAAAAGAAGGCTTAAAGGTATGTTTGGTCCCTGCAAATATATCAATAATCCAATTTAACAGTAATTTCACTCTCAATATAACAGTTTTTAAGGCTTTTTGAACTACATCGCAATCAAAATTGCTGCCATCTTTGTCTGAAACTTCGTGCAGCATAACAATTTTGAGGTCTCTGTGTATGCGACTACAAAAATTTCAAACATTGCCACTACCCAAAATGCTTGAGGTTTGAGGTAATACACTTATGGATTGTTATATTTTACTATCTCAACAACTTGGAAAAACATAAACACCTATAAATAATCATTTTAAATTTAATTACATAACTTATAAATCCTCCCGTCCTTTCTTGGTATGTGCTCAACTGTCCAGTTGTTCTTCCACTAAGATGGAAGCGGTTTATAACACTTTGCTTTTCTGGACATTGAGGTTGATTCATCAGATAGTTTGTGAAGGTGGTCCTCTTCAAACAAAAAGTCTTTTTCCTTAATGTACCACTCCAGGAATGTTTGTATACTTAGCACAAAACTTATCGATTCTCCCATTCTTTATTGGTGTGTGCTCAACTGTCCAGTTGTCCTCCCACTCAGATGGAAGTGATTTATAACACTTTGCTTTTCTTGGTCTGTGCTCAACTGTCTTGTTGTCCTCCCACTCAGATGGAAGTGATTTAATGCTTTTCTTTTCTTAGTCTATGCTCAACATTCCAGTTGTCCTCCCTTGACGAGTATCCTCCACACTCTTTCTTAATCAAAGAAATCACAGTCGTTTTGAGAGTTATAATGTCATTATCAGAGAAAGTGAAGTTTTGTACGATATCATCATAGATTTCTATTTCATCAAACCTGTAACAATGATTCATGAATTAGGTTTTTATGCCACCAGGTTTTGTGTCAATAAAAAATTGCATTGAAATAAAAAATTATATAAATGAATCGCAACCCCTAGAGTGTATTTGTGATAAAAGTCAAAGTATAGTGAAGCCACAAATCATCATCGATATGCCTCACCTTAGCACTATCATAACCAATTCAATGTCTCAAGTATAAGTTTAAGAACATATGTTTGAGAAAAAAGATTAATAAACCTGGAAAAGAAAAACTTTGTTTTACAAAAAACTAAGTTACAGACCACAAAGAGAGATCAATCTTTATAGCATCTCTTAAATATAGATGATAGCATAATAACTTTCAATTTTTATAAATAAAAAATAAATGCACACCAAAATAATAACACACCTAACAAAATTAAATGAAAATTTATATTTTGATGTTTACTTTAAAAAGAAAAAGAATAAAGTATGGCCATTTATTAAAAAAGTGTAGGATAAAGTTACAATCTTAAAATTAAAATATAAAGCATGTTTTTCCAGATCTATCTCATTAACAAATAAAGAATGAAACTTTAACCTTGAAACAACTTTCAAGTTGTATAAATCCAAACTGTTCTCTAAAACTACTCATTTTGCTTCAAAAAATATTATAGTCACTTCTACTGTTTTAAAAAATAAGACTTTTTACAGTACAATGATTTTTACAAAAAACAAGGTAGATCTAAGTGAAAAACAACTCAAAATTTCATAAAAAAGATAGATCCTTCAAGGATCCATCTTCTCCATATTCCTCATAGCTTAAAGTTCACACCATTTTAGCAAATCCAAAAAATAAATCATGGATTAGTTGTAACCTAAAGCCCACAGTTTTTGATAGGAAGAATACTTGTGATTTTAAAGAAATATTTTTTTTTTTAAAAAACAAGTTTAGTAAATTAATAATTTTTGGTGCAGAAAAAAGACGATTAAAGAATTGAATCTTCATCTAATTAACCAAATAACTGCATAATCATGTGAGAAGAAAAATGGATGGAAATTAAGAGAAAAAATTTACCCTAATTCTGGCAAAGGGGTAGCCAACAATTGAGAAAGGGGTAGATGAAGAACTTGACTTGAGAACCAATGCTTCTTTCAAGAGATCAACCCTTTACCTTTGTGTTTCATAACTTCCTACACAAAGGTCCACATGAAAAAGGAAGAATTAAATTATGAGGATGAGTGAAGGGGATTCATACAAATGGTGGAGAAGAGGGAGGATAAGAAATATTGAGGACTTAGAGAGAAAAAGGAGAGAAAGGGGGAATTTGAATGATACGATGAAAAGAAATGAAGAATGAAAATGAGAGGGGAGGGGCTGTCGATGGTGTTTTAAAGCGGTGGGGTATTAATTTTTCTTTAATTTTAATTGTAAACTTAGTGATTAAGGAGTCAAGGAAAATATCTTAGATAATTATGAATATATGATTACTATTATTATTATACCATTATTATTATAATTATTATTATACAATAGTATGTTATTAGCGTATTCGAGGAATTAACATCACATTGGATGTTTAATAAGTTGTCCTATATTAATTTTAGATATTCTAGTATATTATTTCCTAGTATTTTTATGTATTTTGTTTTCCTAATGTGTTTCTTGTTTCGGTGTTTCTAGCTACTTCTTTGATTCATAATTTACAGAAAATACATGTTTTCACTTTTTCAACTAAAAATAATATAATTGGATGTTTAATAAAATTATTTCCTAGTATTTTTATGTATTCATGAATTTTATTGATGTCGGGTTAGATTTGTAGTTTTTAAGCAATTAAATTTCACCTAGCAGGTCTAAAACGTGCACTTATTAGGGTAGAATTTTTGAAAGAAATTGAAACCCTATCCTAATATGATATTTTAGGTTCAAAAATTATATATAAAATATTCAAAGCCTATATTTTCTCATTAGTGTTTTAAAAAGAGTTTGTCCATACTTTTATAGTATATATTAAATATATACATAATAGTACGATGACTATGGATATTTATAAATAAAAATTAAAGGCATACTAAATAAATAAAATACATAACTAAATTAAAAGAAAAATTATATTTGTATTTTGTAAAATAATATATCTACTTTAAAAAGAATAATAATAAAATACAATTATTTATTAAAAAAGGTTAGGAAAAAAGTTAAAATCTTAAAATAGGAATATAAAAATTTTAATATCTCACTTAATATAATTAATGAATTATATCTTTCACTTTTTTTTAAAAAAGGTTAAATATGCACCAATATTTTAAAAGATCCAATGCATTAATTAATTGGGATATATTGAATTTACTCAATGAGATGAGATATTTATGTTTTTGCTAGTTTATTTACATTCCTCTATGAATTGGTGATAATAAATTTAAGAAGTATTAGATAGAATATAATATAAATATATTAATAATAATTAATTACATATGGTTAAATTACACATCTATATCTATATCTATATCTATATCTATCTATATCTATATCTATATAAATCTCTAAAGGAAGCTTTTTTCCAAGCTCTAGGATGCTCCACATCATTTCAATTTATTTTCCAACTTAAATCTCAACATTCTTTTTTACTTAATTAATATCCACTAAACCTTTATGACATTCAATTTTTAAATCAATATAAATCTAACTTTATCAATACTTCTTAAACATCACAATATATATATATATATATATATATATATATATATATATATATATATTCAATTAACTTTTCTGAACCAAAAAATATTCATATTATCTTTTTCTTGATTTTAATTTTTTTATAAACATTTAGCAAATGTTAAATTCATTTTATTAAAAACATTAAAAAGATGTTAACTAAATACTACATTTTCTATAAATTCTTTTCCCTACAAAAAAATGAAATTCTATGTCTATATTGTGAACTTTAGTAGACCAAATTTATTCCTCTAATTATTTTCATAAGGAATTTTCTACACACAAACTTGACTATTGAATTGTGAGTTTTTCTTCCTTTGTTATTTTTATTTTAAAAAAATTTCTCCCTTATTGATTACTCTTAATTTATTACTTGATGTTTTGATTTTTTTGCCTTTTGGGGTCTCTAAATTATTATTTTCATTAGTACTAATTATTAGTGTTGGTTTTTAATAGAGATTAGTTACAATCCTTTCATTTTCCATCACTTAAATTCTTCTTTTCAAAATACTATATATACCTAAGAAGAGAGATCACCCTCATCTTTTCATTTTTACATCACTTTTTTTGAGTGTTACATCACTTATGTGATTGTTTTTTATTTGGTTTTTACATCATCAATATTCTAGCTTGAAGAAATGTATTGTAGTAGATGGAGTTCCAAAAAGTTGTATAAATTTGTCTTTTATTCTTAAGCTTTTATTGATTGTTGATTAGGTATTGAGTTTTGTTATAGGTTCCAAATTGTCACAAAGGAGGAAAAATGAAGTTTACATGGATAGGAGAAATTGGAAAGGCAAATCAAAGGATTTGAGCTTCATGTTGTAGACAATTCTAATGTTGTCAAAAGTTATAGACATAGACATGCAGTTGAGGAGAGGTCACCCCTCATCTTTTCATTTTTACATCACTTTTCTTGAGTGTTACATCACTTATGTGACTGCTTTTTTTATTTGGTTTTTACATCATCAATATTCTAGCTTGAAGAAATGTATTGTAGTAGATGGAGTTCCAAAAAGTTGTATAAATTTGTCTTTTATTCTTAAGCTTTTATTGATTGTTGATTAGGTATTGAGTTTGTTATAGGTTCCAAATTGCAGTCAAAGGAGGAAAAATGAAGTTTACATGGATAGGAGAAATTGGAAAGGCAAATCAAGGGATTTGAGCTTCATGTTGTAGACAATTCTAATGTTGTCAAAAGTTATAGACATAGACATGTAGTTGAGGAGAGGTCACCCCTCATCTTTTCATTTTTACATCACTTTTCTTGAGTGTTACATCACTTATGTGACTGTTTTTTTATTTGGTTTTTACATCATCAATATTCTAGCTTGAAGAAATGTATTGTAGTAGATGGAGTTCCAAAAAGTTGTATAAATTTGTCTTTTATTCTTAAGCTTTTATTGATTGTTGATTAGGTATTGAGTTTGTTATAGGTTCCAAATTGCGATCAAGGAGGAAAAATGAAGTTTACATGGATAGGAGAAATTGGAAAGGCAAATCAAAGGATTTGAGCTTCATGTTGTAGACAATTCTAATGTTGTCAAAAGTTATAGACATAGACATGCAGGTTGAGGAACAATTTTTTAGTGAGTAATACAATGAGGAACAATTTTTAGTGAGTAATGTTGTCAAAGTTATAGACATAATAATTTGGATTAGTTAGTGAGTAATGCAATTGAGGAACAATTTTTGCCAAGCTATTGACATGTATGGATTATTTTAAATTTTAATATTGTTCTTCAAAAAATTGTTTAGTTTTAATAGGTTCCATGAAATTGGATGAGACTTTGTATCTAAAAGTTTTTATGATATGTTCTTTGAACATTCACGGATGCATGTTCGTTAATGTCCCTTCTAAACTAATGATATTAAGATTTTATTTTTTTATTTTTATTTTTTGTACAATTTAATATTAATAATAAATTTGTTAATTATTATTCATTATAAATTAATGAGATGAAGTTTTACTTACATTTAATTTTTTTATTTTCAAAAAATTTAAAGATAGATAAATATCAATGTACCATTTGAAACAACATACTTCAGAGTAAATAAATTATATTATTACTAAAATAGATTAATATAAATTAGTTTAGTAAACACTTTTATAATTATAATAGTTTAGATCAATTTAAAAGATTGGAATCATATGAATTTGTCTTTTAAAACATTTAGTGCAAATTAAAAAAAGTGATAAAGGAGGCTTGATCGTTGGTGACCTTTCCTCTCTCTCTGTTTTATTTTTTTAAAAAAATGTATCTCTTATTGATTACTCATCAATATTTTTTTTAGTCAAAACTCTTCAATATTTATGATTAGTAGTTATTATTTTAGTTGCCTTTTAGTGTCTCTAAATTAATATAATTAGTACAATATATTTTCTTTTTCTTGATTTAAAATCCACCCAACAAATCGTACTTTTTTTAATAATATATTGAAAATATTTTATAAAATCAAAATTAAAAATAGATGAAACTAAAATTATACAAATATTAATTATTATAAGAACAAATATTAATTATTATAAGAAAAAAACACTATCGTAAAAATAAATGATCTGTCTCATTTTTTCCCCTTTGGCGTCCAATATCATGTTTTACCATTGTGTTTTTTCATGTTACCATGAACTAATCTATACATATGATTGCTTTAATGAAAAAAAATCTACACATATGAATGTATAGAAAAACAATTTATTTGTCGTAAAAAAAAAGTCAACTAACTCACCATCTCTATTGTCATATTAAAATGTGTCTATTGGTATTACTTTTGTTGACCTAATGTTTATCATCAATTTAACCTTTTTTGTGCATTCATCAAATTGATCTATAAAATTCTTATGGGTCATGATTAGTTGTTTAATATTAATCATTCACACAATTAAAAATTCCATACAAATAGTAACCGATGTCATCCAAAAGGTTTATATTTCACCATCTACTACTTACATAACTTAATAATTCTTTAATAAAAAAATAAAGCTTTTATGAACAGTCTTTTTTATTTAAACCATATAGTTAACCATTTCCATTCAAATGCATCCTCACAAGAGGTTAGGTGTCAATTGAACATAAGTTCCTATATAAACACTTTAAATATTTTCACCATTAGAAATAAAATAGTGTTTTCTTTCTAAACAATCCATCATCCACAAAAACTGCATGCAAAATAAAAAGGATAATTTTGACCATAGGACACTCTCAACATCCATGAAAAAGCGGAATGGACTCATTCAAGTATGCTGCTACTCATTGACGAGAATGTATGAATTCTATAATTTTTCTTTCTTACAATATACTTTATTGCAAACTTTTCTAATTCAAATTTTTTCAAAACCTTTTAGACCAAATTACATACATACTTCCTTTGGGAGAAATAATGGCATAGATTCATGAATATATTACAAGAATGTAAAATATTTAGTATTACCAAATTTATTGTATTATGCTATTCAATTTTCTTATTGACCAACTAACAATTTCATGATAGAATATCATAAATTTCATAATTAGAAATAAGACAATATAAAGGATTTAGATTTCATATTGAGAATTAAGACAATAAAAAGGACTTAATTAGATCAACTATGAAAGTTTTACTAAATTTCCAACACGAAACTTTTCCTAGGGTCGGAATAAGGTGAATGTGATTTGTAATGCATAATATTCAACTTTATATTTCATTTATCTATTAAATATTTGTTTCAAATAATTGCAACTTCGAATCTAATGAAGATGAGTCAACTTATACGGAAGAAAAAGTGGTCGAAAAGAGAAGTTCAAAAAATTGTATGATTGAAAAAATTAGATTTAGTTTTTAGAACTTTAGATGTTTCAATTATCGCAACAAATATCACTATGGTTGATTAAATAATTGTTCGATTTTTTTATTATTTAAAATGTTGGGTTTTAATAGGTTTAAAATACCATGAATTTACTATTAAAATATTTGTTAATTATTATTTTTATAACTTAGATATGTTTATAGAATAAAAAAAACAGTAACAATCTCTATATTAAAAACCAACTAAAATAATTAGTTCTAATCATACTAATTTAGAGCCACCAAAAGGCAATTAAAATTAAGACTCACCGATAGATTAATAGTAATCAATAATGGAGTAATTTAAAAATAAAATAAAAAAACTCAAAGTTGGAAGAGGTAGTAAAATATGAGTGAAAGATGTAGAGTTTTAAACAAATTGTAACAACAAACAACTATTTAAAGAAGATAAATTTGGATTTGAGTGGACTTTAAAGTGACTTTCTGAAGAAAAAAAAATAAAATGTGCAAAAATAAAGAATTTCATGTTTTTATAGTTTTATATATATATATATATATATATATATATATATATATATATATATATATATATATATATATATATATATTTTGCATTAGCAAATGATATATTTTTATATATAAATTTCATAAGATTTAATAAAAAAATATTATAGCAACACGTGCATCGCACGGGGTTTTCCCCTAGTAAATCTCTAAAGGAAGCTTTTTTTCAAGCTCTAGGATGCTCCACATCATCTTCATTTATTTTTCAATTTGCTTTTTCACTATATTACTATTTCTTTATTATTTAACTCATGAGTTTATTGTCATTTAAAGGAAAAATTTATACTAATGTGAAACCTCTCTCCCTTCCAATGCATGATTGTTACATAAAAAAGAATTTTGAAAGTCCTTAATTATTTATTATTTCATCAAAACTATCATAATTGGTAAATATATTTATTCAATTAATTTTTATTTTTGACCAATTCTAACAATAATATAATTTATTTGAGTTGTGAATAATTGGTATAAAATTATTCAGTGTTGAATTTTTTTAACGTACAATCAACCATGAGTTTTCTTTTTAGTTGTAGCTTTTATAGTTACTTTTGAAAATATAAATAATGATAATTGTTTAACTAATAGTGGGAAATAAAACCTGTAACATCCCTAATTTCGTTAATTTCAAATTAAGAAATTAACGAGTGAATTGTTATGTGAAAAATAATGAGACACATTTTAAAATGAGACTGTCTCGGAATTAATGAGTCCTCGTTAAATTATAGGATTAAATAGCTTTATTGATTAAATGATGTTAATTGGATGTGAGAGTTTTGGGGTAAAAATAGGATTAGTGAGATTTGTGAGCCAAGGGCATTTAGGCTTTTCACCCAATTAGACCATTGACCCACTTATACCCTTATAGTCAAAGTAAAATAAGAAAAGTGAAAAAAAGAAAAGAAAAAAAAAGTAAGAAAGGTAAGGAACAGAGAGAGAGACCGTGAGAGTGAAGAGAAAAGTTAGAAAATAAAAGGAAGAAAAGTCAAGAAGGAAATAAGAGAAAGAAACAAAGGAAGAAAGAGAAAGAAAAGTAAGGAACAGAGAAAGGAAAGAGAGACCCGAGAGAGAAAGAGAGAAGAAGGGACGAAGGAGAAGGAAAAAGGAGAGGGAAGATCTCTCTCAATTCTTCACTTGGTAAGGGGCTTTTGGTACCGTTTTCTTCCATTTTTCCTCCTCTTTCTAATGGCGTAATTTTTATCCCCTAATTTCTACTCGTTTTCGTTTTACCATTGTTGAAGTTTTGGAGCTCTAGTGGAAGAAAATGGAGGTTTAGAGTGTGGGCTTCGGTTTAGAGTCAGTGGGCTTCGGTTTAGAGTCGTTGATTTCGGTTTGGAGGAGCTTGGATCTAAGTTTGGGTTGAGTTCGTGTGTTTGGAACGGTTGAGTTTACGCTCCGTTTGATTTTTCGTGATTTTCATCACGATAGGTGAGTTTTACTCACGTTTAGGAATTTAAATGTTGTTTATGTGTTATGTTTGGAGAGTTTTCAAAATCTTGAGTTTCGTGAATTTTAGTCAAAAACAATATTTTACTGAAAATCCCGTGTGTTTGAAATTTAGAACGAAATCATATTGTTTGCTTGTTTGATCAGTGGTGTTTGATCGAATATATATATATATATATATATATATATATATATATATATATATATATATATATATTTGTTTATTGTGGTTGAATTTGGATTGAAACATAGTTTGAGTTCGATCGGAGAACGAAACGGAACGGAATTTGGGCACAAAGTTGAGAAGTTCCTTATGTCCCCAAATTCGATGTTTCGTTTCGACGCTCCGTTCGACTTCAAACTTCTTTCAAATCCTTTTTCCTAACCGCTTATATTATATATAGTTGAACTTAGAGTATCGTGTGGGAATAATTGTTTTAAGAAATACTTGGGTGTTACATTTTGGTATCAGAGCGGTTCGGCCTAGCCGGCCTAGTCGTTAGGAGTCTTTACTGCTTTTAGCTGTGATTTTCTTAGTATGCTATTAGACATTGAGCTTGATCAACTTAATACTTTGTGCATATTTTGCGGAATCATGGCTGGAAGGGGTAGGGGCAACGCGTCTGTAGACCTGCATTATGAATGGATGCAAGGGGTTATTGAAAGGCAACAGAAAATGATTGAAGACATGATGCAAATGCAACAACAACACCTCAATCATAATCAGCACATGGCTCAGCAGCCACAAAATCCACCAGTGCCACAAGCGGATCCTAACCGGATTTACCACGACTTTGAGAAGAGAAATCCACCGATTTTCAAAGGGGAACCCGATCCAATGAAGGCCCATTTTTGGATCGAAGCTATGGAAGGGAAGTTTCAGACCTTCCAATGTAGTGATGAAGAAAAGGTGGGTTGTGCGGGAAATGCCCTAGACGAAGATGGAAATGTTTAAAGAAGGGCTCCGTGCTGACATAGCTCAAGGTCTTAGTTCCTATGCTATGACAAATTATCATGCTATATTGCAACAATCAGGTGTGGCAAAGCAAGATCTGAGGAAAATGTATGCTGAGAGGAGAGATCTCTGGAAAGGTAAGAAGCAGGTAGCTGAATCCTCAAACCCAACTGGGAAAACAAAGAGAGATGGCAACAAGGGCAAACAAGTGCAGTCTACTGATTTCCCAAGGATCAAAAGGTGTGAAACATGTGGAAGGCATCATTCGGGTGAATGTCGGATGAGTACATTACGGTGTTATTCTTGTAACGAGAAGGGGCATTATGCCAGTGAGTGTCCTGCAAGGAAGGCTTATAAGGAAACACCAGATGCTCCAAGGCAGGGACGGGTCAACATTCTTGATACTCAGACCATCAAGCCTAATGACAATCTTCTAAGGGGTACAGGTTCTCTTTTCTCTAACATTGTCAACATTTGGTATGATTCTGGTGCTACACACTGTTTTATTCTGAAGCTTGTGTGGAAGGGTTGGGACTAGCATTAACCCCGCTGTCCGAACCAATATCTATCTTAACTGCTGCCAAGGGTCGAGTCTGGACCCACTCTTTGTGTCAGAATTGTTTGCTCACCATAGGAGGCAGGAATTTTGTGGTTGATTTCATTTGTCTGCCTATGAGGGGAATGTATATTGTTCTAGGAATGGACTGGATGACCACCAACCATGTCACTATTGATTGCTTCAATAGAACTATTGGGTTTTCCTCTGAATCAGTGGAATTGCCTCAGACCACTGCAGAACCGGTTGTTTCTTTCACTTCAACCTTTTCTGCTAAATGTATATATTTTTCTCAAAGGAAAAATAGTTAGTTTTTGTTCTCAAAGCGAATTTCACCCTACTTTATCTTTTTTTTGCTACTATTTTTTTATACAAAGCGAGTTTTGGTATGATATACTTAAATACATTTGCTGGTCTCAGGATTTACTGATGTTATTTGTGTTTCTCTGGTCTTGTCTTGTTTACTGATTAGAAGGCACAGATAGGAGTGTTTCCCTACTCTTTGTTGGCTGTGCATAGTTGATTATCTTTCAAGTGCAGGAAACAATTAGAAAAATGCTAACACCTTCTAACACTCGCTAAACGTAGCCCAGGTAATATCTGATACGTTAGTCATCCTATTTTCCAATCCTTCCTCTTTTAATTAAGTCAAATCTGAACTCTTACTGCCTTTCATGAATAGCTGAAGTGAGGATCCATCATCTAATTTAAGTCTCAACAATGTCATTTTTCTTCCTTGTCTTCACTTTTCCCTTCCTCTGTTTTCTTGCCTCAGACTAGAAGGTGCTCTCTGTATCAGTGGATAGAGGCATGAGTAAATTTGCTTCAAGTGAGTGGACTTGTTTTGGGCTGTTGGTAATTCATTATGAATAAGGAGACAAGAGTGTCAAGTGTTGAGTGTTATGGCCTAGATTTCTAGAATGGTTGTGAAATCCTTTCTTCCTCTACCGAATTACTCATGATAAATTTCCCCTTTGGTCGAACTGTTGTGTCACTGTTATTTATGCTTCATTTTCATGCATGGCATATGTGTAGGAAAAGTAGCATTGTCCTGTTGGCTGATTAAACATATCATCTTGAATCTTGATATCCAACAAGCTCTTATATTGTTGCTTATTTAGTAAAAAAAAAAAAAATCAGTAGTCTGGCTGGGGGTCGATGTGTAGACCTACTAGGTCTTTGACCCTATAAAGGATTTAATAGCAAATGGTGAAACTTGATGAATGATTTATGAGAAATCGAAGGGCCTGATTACTTCACTTCCCTTATTTTCTGTTTTCATTTCCACTCATTTACTGAAATTACAAAAAGTTAGGAAAAACATTATCTTTTAGAAATTTTGAGAAGGTCAAAAATCTGATTTTATTGTTTCAAAAAAAAAAATGCATTCACCCTAGTTACTCTTTCATCTTCTCTCTATCACAATTGTTCACTACAAAAGTCTCTCATCTTCTTCTTAGCAATATATAAAATAAACAGATTTTAGAAAATGAAAACATAAAATGTTTTAAGGAGTAAACAGACCCTAAGGAATTGGTGTAATAATGTGGAAGTGGTAATAGTGTTTGTATTGTTTTGAGTTTAAGGACTATGTAGTATGTACTCACAATGCAATTTTTTTTCAGTCATCTAATCAGAATGCTCTTTTATGACTTTGTTGTATTACTTCCTTAATCATTTCAACAAACATTTATTTATATAGTAAAATCTTATTGAATGTCTGTGTTAGAAAGTTGTATACTCTAAGTGCATGGTCTTTAAACTCTTGTTTTATATGTTGTAAGTGGAAAATGAAAGTCTGACTAAATATAGTTGCAGTAGCACTCTTTTTTCTACTAGGAAGGTCAAGGGAAAATTTATTCTGAATTCTCAACTTATGTAATCTCTAGGTATTGATCCCCTGCTGTGCTTGTCAGTAGCTACTCTTCATAGACATGTTCTTGCCCTTGAAACATAATAGTGAGAACTATCAACTTTTACTTCTAAAAGTCCACCTTGTAGGATTTGTGTGCCAGATGATGATGAAATCAAAAGGCAAGTACTAGAAGAAGTTCATAGAAGTCAATACTTCATACATCCTGGATCTACCAAGATGTATCGAGATCGGAAACAGTTATATTGGTGGCCTGGAATGAAAGTGGATATTGCAGAGTTTGTGTCTCGATGCTTGACCTGTCAGAGGGTCAAGGCAGAGCATCAGAAGCCTGCTGGTCTTTTGCAACCACTAGATATCCCAGTGTGGAAATGGGAAGATATTCCAATGGACTTTGTGATGGGATTACCAAGATCTCCAGCCGGTAACGATTCAATATGAGTGGTTGTAGACCGATTGACTAAATCAGCCCATTTTATTCCTGTTCGCTCGGATAGTAAGGTGTCTAAACTGGCAAAGGAGTATTTGAAAAATATTGTGAAGTTGCATGGTATTCCAACTAGTATTGTGTCGGATCGTGATCCAAAGTTTACTTCCGCTTTTGGACAGAGAGATGAATAAGGCTCGGGAACTAAAGTGTTTGTTAGTCTTTGCTTATCACCCGCAGACAGATGGTCAGACTGAAAGGACTATTCAGACCTTGGAGGATATGCTTCGAGCCTGTGTTCTTGACAGTGGTGGACACTGGGAGGATCATCTTCCATTGGCAGAGTTCGCCTACAACAATAGTTACCATTCTAGCATTGGAATGGCACCATTTGAGGCTTTGTATGGAAGGAAGTGTAGAACCCCATTATGTTGGTGGGAAGTTGGTGAACAACGATTGTTGGGACCCGATTTGGTCCATGAAACTACTGAAAAGATCCGACTAATCAGAGAAAGATTGAAAGTAGCTCAGAGTCGACAAAAGAGTTATGCGGATAAAAGAAGGAGACCGTTGGAGTTTGAACCTAGTGATCATGTTTTTCTGAGAGTTTCACCGACTATTGGTACCGGTAGAGCATTACGGGCGAAGAAACTCAGTCCTCGGTATATTGGACATTTTCAAATTATCGAGCGTATTGGGCTATTGGCTTACCGTATAGCTTTACCTCCGGCAGTGTCTAATCTACATGACGTGTTTCATGTATCTCAACTGAGAAAGTACATTCCCGATCCCAGTCAACCGTTGAGTTTTGAAGCGATTGATATTCGACCGGATTTATCATTTCAACCTTATCCAAGTCGTATCATCGAATATGGAGAAAAAGCGCTTCGGACCAGAACAATTCCAATTGTTAAAGTGGTTTGGGATGGTTTCTCAACTAAGGAAGCTACGTGGGAGTTGAGGGCGACATGCGTGCCAGATATCCATATTTATTCTCTTAAGGTATGTTCGTTCAATTTTGAGGACAAAATTTCCAAGTTGGGGTGATTGTAACATCCCTAATTTCGTTAATTTCAAATTAAGAAATTAACGAGTGGATTGTTATGTGAAAAATAATGAGACACATTTTAAAATGAGACTGTCTCGGAATTAATGAGTCCTCGTTAAATTATAGGATTAAATAGCTTTATTGATTAAATGATGTTAATTGGATGTGAGAGTTTTGGGGTAAAAATAGGATTAGTGAGATTTGTGAGCCAAGGGCATTTAGGCTTTTCACCCAATTAGACCATTGACCCACTTATACCCTTATAGTCAAAGTAAAATAAGAAAAGTGAAAAAAAAAAGAAAAAAAAAAGTAAGAAAGGTAAGGAACAGAGAGAGAGACCGTGAGAGTGAAGAGAAAAGTTAGAAAATAAAAGGAAGAAAAGTCAAGAAGGAAATAAGAGAAAGAAACAAAGGAAGAAAGAGAAAAAAAGTAAGGAACAGAGAAAGGAAAGAGAGACCCGAGAGAGAGAGAGAGAAGAAGGGACGAAGGAGAGGAAAAAAGGAGAGGAAGATCTCTCTCAATTCTTCACTTGGTAAGGGGGCTTTTGCACCGTTCTCTTCCATTTTTCCTCCTCTTTCTAATGGTGTAATTTTTATCCCCAATTTCTACTCGTTTTGCTTTACCATTGTTGAAGTTTTGGAGCTCTAGTGGAAGAAAATGGAGGTTTAGAGTCGTGGGTCTCGGTTTAGAGTCGTGGGCTTCGGTTTAGAGTCATTGATTTCGGTTTGGAGGAGCTTGGATCTAAGTTTGGGTTGAGTTCGTGTGTTTGGAACGGTTGAGTTTCGCTCCGTTTCGGTATTTCGTGATTTTCATCACGATAGGTGAGTTTTACTCACGTTTAAGGAATTTAAATGTTGTTTATGTGTTATGTTTGGAGAGTTTTCAAAATCTTGAGTTTCGTGAATTTTCGAGTCAAAAACAATATTTTACGAAAATCCCGTGTGTTTGAAATTTAGAACGAAATCATATTGTTTGCTTGTTGGATCATGGTCTTTGGATCGAATATATATATATATATATATATATATATATATATATATATATATATATATATATATATATATATATATATATATGTTTGTTGTGGTTGAATTTGGATTGAAACATAGTTTGAGTTCGATCGGAGAACTTAAACGGAACGGAATTTGGGCACAAAGTTGAGAAGTTCCTTATGTCCCCAAATTCGATGTTTCGCTTCGACGCTCCGTTCGACTTCAAACTTCTTTCAAATCCTTTTTCCTAACCGCTTATATTATATATAGTTGAACTTAGAGTATCGTGTGGGAATAATTGTTTTAAGAAATACTTGGGTGTTACAAAACCATTGTATCCAAACATTCATTATTTACTGTCTAAAAAAAACTATTCATTATTTAAATAACGTTACAATATTATCTCATACGTTAATCAAATTCTTAACAAACATTTTCACTTTAAATATCCTTACAATTATTTTGATATATTTAGGATTAGGATTAATTTTAAGTATATGTGAACAAATGTTATAATTTCAGTAAAAATATACATAAATTATTAAAAAAATAAAGAACAATATATATTCCATGTAGTAGAAAGAATATATGAAGTTATTATTTTATATCAATTTTTTGAACAAAAGTTACCTTTATAGGTGTCAATAAAACTATAAAATAAAAATAAACTAAGACTTATTATTCTCTACCCTTGCATCTTTTCATCTCCATTTATTTATGAACCTTAAAGTAGCTAAAGTGAATAATAGTAAGACAAAAAGGCAAACACATAGAGAAATAAAAGGAACGTTACAATATTTTAATGGTAAAAATGAAGGTTACATTTATCATTTAATTAAGGAATTATTATATAAACAAAGAAAATCTTGAACATCTCCATTTATTTAGTATCGGTCTTAATTAAACATATGATAGTGTGGGGTAATTTAAATTATTGACACAAGTGTAATCAATAAACTAGAAATAGTGAGTTTGTCCATTGAAATTACATAACAACTGACAATAAATTATTATTTTTGTTCCGTTTGAGAGTAGTTTATTGAGAGTAAAACTATGTTTTTTTAAGATTTTTTTTGTGTGTAACTAAAAAAACTGAATATTTTGTCCTAAGATATTTTATGCATTGAAGTTAATTTTATGAAAGATAGTCTTCATAGTCTCATTTAAATAAAGTAATATTTTCTTTAAGAAATTAAATCATTTGTGTTTATATTCTGTTAAGTGAAGGTCATATTGGTTTGTTAATATTGTGTAATATTTTGAATTCATATTATGCTTGCTTTTTAATTTTTTTTATAAACCTTTATTTAAATGAAAGCATATATCCTTCTTTGAAAATATAAAGTAGTTGTTTTTAATATATATTTGTACTAATTTCCCTCAAAAAAAAGTTGGGTAATTTTTTTGAATAATATAAATAAACAATTAGTTAGATTATATAACTATGCCAAAATTATACCCATGTTGCTCTAAATTAGTTAACGTAAGATTTTCCCAATTTGGTATATTGCATGAGAGAAGCAGTTAATAATTCATTGTAATTCTAAAACCTTAGTATGAAAATGATGAATAATCTGAGTTCCTTAAATTTCTATTTGCTTCTATCATTACAATAGTTATAGACTTTAGTCCATATAATAGTTCTTAACATCGTGTAGTACTAAACTAAATTATATTAAATTAAATTTTTATTTTTATATATGTAGGTTATGTAACATCCCTAACTTCGTTAATTTCGATTTATGAAATTAACGAGTGATTTATTATTGGAAGTGAAAAATAGATCAAGATACGGATATGGGTTAGTCGAGGAAGTAATATATATTCGCTAAGTCATATGATTTTAATGCCTTAGTGTTTAAACTATGTGGTAATTTGGGGAGAAATTGAGTAAAAAAGAGAGTTTAAGAGTGAATTAATGAACCAAGGGCGTTATGGTCATTTCATAGTATCTTCAAAATATCCTCAGCTGAGTCATTAACTCTCACTCACTACAACACACACACTCTCACATTCAGCAAATTAAAGAAAGAATGAAGAGAGAAAGAGGGATAGATGGCCGAGAGATGAGAGGGAAGCAATAAGACACACAACCTTTCTATTTCTTCTTCCGCTAACAACGTGTAAATCTTCAGCCCACACCTCACCTCTTCTTCCAATACACTTCTAGTTCTATTTTGGATCTATTATTCATCTCCTTATCACAAATTCAGAACCTTATTTGAAGTATTCATGAGGCATTGTTGAGGGTTTGCATGTTCATCTTAGAGGGCATGAAGTAGGAGACATATTGCTGGAAAAAAAAAAGTTTCTGCATAAACATTTCTGCAGGAAGTGTTGTTAAGTGGTCAACTTGGGAGCCTTGCATGTCATGGATGGTGATGGATATGTACCAAGGAGCTTGATTAACTGTTTGGGGACATAGCAAACATGATTATTGAAGTATAATATTGCAAAATAGTGCTCATTTTCGTGGAGAACAAGGAGGTAAAAGTTCAGGGGAGTTGCTAAAATTCTGGGCAAAAACAGTGTGTGGCTACCTTGTGGGTCATGTAATTTGTTGATTTTGTGAACTTTTAGCAAAGTAAATCAAGGAACCTTTAGAGGTTATGGCAAGCTGGAGAATAGAACTTATAATTAGAGTTTTGGAGGTTGGGAACCAGTTGACTGAAGGCTAGCAAAAAGGGAAGATCAAATCTATTTTGAGAGCGTTGAAGGCCGTACGGGGATGGTTCGTGTGTTACTCATTTGTACGTTGTGCGAACTCTCGAGTGGTTACGATCTCATCATTCCGGGTGAGTTTTACTCACGTTTAGGGAATTTTAAAATGTTGTTTATGTGTTATGTTTGAACGGTTTTCAAATTTGGAGTTTAAGTGAATTTTCGAGTCAAAAACGCTTATTTTGAGAAATTATGTTTGTTTGATACTTAGAACGAAACCATAAAGATTTGATTGTTTAATTGTTATGTTTGAATTGGAATATGTGTATGTTGCGGTGTGTGGTTGAATTAGGATCGAAATGTGGTTTGGAATCGATCGAATACTGAAACGAATCGAATTGGGTACTAAGTTGAGAAGTTCCTATGTCCCCAATATCCAATGTTTCGCTTCGACGCCTGCTCGACTTCAAACTTCTTTCAAATCCTTTTCCTAACCACTCATATCTTACATGGATACTATTGTTATGTTTGAATATGATTTTCGGTTGTGGAGTCCATGTTAGTTGAATTTACAAATCTTTTGGAAAACCGTAAATTTTGTAATATGTGCGGAATTAATGATTTTTGAACAAAATTGATGTCCTGACCTGTTATACGAGTAAATGTATTATTTTGGGATGTCCATATTTTAGAGGAAGCTCTGTAGAATTTTGGTTAGAACTTTTGATACATATCCAAAGTGGTTTTGAATTAAGCGGTTAATGTTATGAATATTTTGAAAAAAGCAAAACTTAGAGTCTTGTGTGAGGACATATGTTTTGGAAAGTGAATTGAACAAAATGTTCCATTTCTTAATTTATAATTTGATCGGGATGATTATGTTCATCTAAACCGGTCCACGCTTTTACGATATATAAGAAATATCGAATTGAGGTGACGACCTCCATGCGTTTAGTATACTAGGAGAGGGAAATCATGCGCCCGGTCCTAGCCCCCATGTTAAAATTAAAGCTATCCGCTTTAAGAGTTGTACACTTATTGGCTATGTTGGGGTTCACCCATGCTTCCTTATGTGTTGTTGGTGATGTACTAGAATTGATAAAACTTTTAAATTCGTATATTGTGATTTTGTCACTCAAGCTTCTTTAGGTTGTTGGTGACATGTCACAAGTGATTAATAAAGAGGATAGTGCATAGCCATCAAGAATTGAGCTATGAACTATAGATAAGTAATTTAAGTGTTACATAGTCATCAAGAATCGGACTATGAACTCTTATGTAATTCATTTATCTGATTACACATGATTGATTGTATATTGTAATTCTTTTGAATTACTAATTATGGTTTTATAAATGGACCGAGTGATAGGTAAGAAGGGTCACGGTAAAGACTCATCGAGATTTGTTATCTCACCCTACAAATGTTGTTGTTTCTGAGAGAAACAGGAAAGAAGATCATTTATGACTCGAGTGGATGGCGTGCTCGAGAAGGAAATGGAAGACGTAGTTCGTCTATTAATAGTTATGGTTTCCCTTGTATCTTTGTATTCGATTTATAACTTGAATTTGTATTTGAGTTATGTAATCGTTTCCGCTGTTGTCTTGTTTTGGGATATTGAACTTTGGACTATAGTATGTTAACGACTCTTTGATTTGGATTCGAGAGTTTTTGGTCAAATCAATATCTGAGACAGGAATTTTTATACTCTGATGTATGCCATTAGGTACACTTTAGTATTTCTACTAGATAGAAATATGAGGGTGTTACATTTTGGTATTAGAGCACGTAGCGGAAGCAGAGGGCTACAAAAAGGTGTTCTGAAGCAAATAATGGGCGACCAAATTGGTTCGAGGAATCTGTGGGCGACTGTTCAGTCAATGAACCGGGTGCAATTGTAGAATTGCAGTGGAAGTTATTGTAGGTCCTATAGGGAACTACAATTAAGCAAAGTCTTAGGGCAGTAATAATGTCAGTATCGTAAGATCTGTTAAGATTAACTGACATCCCGAATTTCTGACCGTTGGTTAGTTAGTCTATCGATTCCATCAAAACATTGTTTCATAGTAACCTTACCTTATGGTTAGAATGAACCCCAACTTAGATCGCAGTTAGGGACATTCTCCGGATGGCTGCGAGTCTTGATCAGGTTCATTTTCCCCAAAGCCGTCTTTCGAAATGCTACGAAGCCGACCTAGTAAACTGTAGTGCAATCTCAGTATCGGCAAGTAGAATCACCTAATGTTGATCGAATTAGTTCCGATGACGGTCGTGATCTCGAGTTTCATTCAAGATGAGATCGAGAGGTTATAGTAGTAACCGAAATAACCTTAATATTACCCTGTGGGATTATGAAGCAAGCCGCCTCTTGGTCTCGTGAGAAATTTTCGCCAGCTTCTCCGACTTGTTTTATTTATAACTTTTAATTTGGAACTCCGATTTGTATGTTCTGAGATGCGTTGGAAAGCTAACGAAAATGTCTACACATTTAAGTAGTTCGTGAACCTTGTTTTGATTGTATTCAAAATCTACATCTACCTTACCCAAGTGGTTGTAGGCCATAACTTCAATTGAGGTTGGGAAGTTGAAAGAGGATTTCAAATCATAAAGATTGGATTCCTAGATGCCTAGGTTTAGAAGTATAAATGTTGTATTTTCCGAAATTTATTTCTGGAAATGGTCATTAGTAGTTATAGTCTTTTCAACACTCAATGGAGTTTTCAAAAGCTAATGACAATGAGGCATTTCACTAGTGTACTACATGGGTAGAACTTTCAATTTCTTAAAGTATTGGAAGTGATGTTGGCTTTATAGGAAAATCGAATCAATTGAATGTTAATTGCCTCACTCACCGTTAGGCAACACATTCCTTACCTAATGGATACTCTAGGAGTTATGGTTATGTTTGGATGTTGTGAAGTCCTGGAGGGGCAGGATCAAAGGAATGCGAGAATAGTGAGAATTGTTCTCTGAATCAACGCCGATGCATTATCTTGTGCCCGCTTGATTCCGTGGAAGAATACTTTTATTTTGTTCATTTCTCCGATGCTACACCTAGCTCAACTCGTGATTAATCCAAGTATGAACCTCCACCTAGGGTAGTCAACGATCGTAGGATAGAACAAAGTTCAAAATTTTCTAGTAAGTCCTACTTAACTAGGAAAGTCATATGTATCAAGCGAGAGATCTTTATTGTTTAGATCTTCTCACGCCTAAGTGATTGAATTATAGGCTCAGTTAATGGTTGGTTTTTAGAATAGTCATCTGATTTATAGAATCTGAAAAGGCAGTACATGTGTGTGAAACTATCCCGATTTCGGAATTAAGTTTCGAAGATTGAGTCACGAGGTGAAGATACGTCTTATTCGTATTTTGGGTTAGCGAAGAAACAAACACCTATGGGTAATAAGAAAACTATTTTATATTCAACGTTTCAAGAAACAATTCTTCCCACAAATTTTACTCATTTGTGAGTCAGTTATGAACACTGTAGTGACAGAGTTTAATCCAAAGTGCCAATAGTGTATCTAATAAAACTGAAAGGTGATGTTCCCCAGTTTACTACAAGTTGGGGTGCTCCTTTGTTACTTGTTAAAAAGAAAGTCAGGAACAGGAGGTCGTGTATGGATTATCTTCAGTTGAACAAAGTTATTATTAGGAATAAGTATCCTTGCCAAGAATAAGTGATTTGCTTAATCAGCTTCGAGGTGCAGCAGTGTTTTCAAAGATTGGTCTAAGGTCGGGTTATCTTTAATTAAAGGTTAGGGCTTTAGTTATTCCGAAGATAGCTTTCCATACTAGATATGGACATTACGAGCGAGTAGTGATGCCCTTTGGTCTAACTAATGCTCCTACGGTATTCATGGATTACATGAACTGCGTTTTCCACCGTACTTAGACTAGTTGTTGGAATTTTCACTGATAACATCTTGGTGTACACTAAGACCATTGTGGATCATGATCAGTATCTCCACATTATTCTAAATGTACTCCGAGAGAAGAAGTGATATACTAAACCTTCGAAGTATGAATTTGGATGTCTGTAGTGAAGTTTCTGGCATTGGTGACATTCCATCGAGAGTGGCGATAGATCGAGATCCCAAAGAAAGTAGAAGTTGTATTGGATTTGGAGCCGACCATTGTCGTTCACAGAAGTAAAGAGTTTATTGGGACTAGCTGGTTATTATCGTAGAATTATCCAAGGATTCTCGCAGTAGTTCTTCCCCTCACTCAGTTAACTTGTAAAGGTCAGCCGTTTGAATGGGATTTCAATTAAGAAGAATGTTTTCTAGCGTTGAAAGAGAGATTGATTTCACTCCAATCCTAATTCTTTCTGATCCGCCTCGTGATTCCAAATTTACAAATGACGCCTCGGGAAGGGATTAGGATGTATTCGATGCATAATCACAAGTGGTAGCTTCGCATCCATGCAAGAGAAGCCTCGTGAGGAGAATTATCCGACTCATGATTAGGAATTGGCAACTTCGTGTTTATAATGAGAATTGAAGATAGCTCGTAGTCGCCAAAAGAGTTATGTTGTCAAAAGGAGTAGACCACTGAGTTTGAATCGGTGATCCCGTATTGTAAGAGTTTCATCAACCATTGTTACCTGTAGAGCATTGCGGACGAAGAAAACTCAGTCCTCGGTATATTGAGTCTTTCCAAATTATCGAGTGTGTTGGGTACTGGCTTACCGTATAGCTTTACCTTCCGTATTGTCCAATCTACATGATGTGTTTCATGTATTCCAGTAGAGGAAGTACATTTCCGATCCAATTAACCGTTGAGTTTTGAAACGATTGATCTTCGACCAGATTTGTTCTTTCAACCTCATCCAAATCATATCGTAGAATATGGAGGGAAGATGCTTCGAACGAGAACAATTCCAATTGTTATAGTGGTTTGGGATTGTTTTTTTTTACGTCTGAGGAAGTACGTTGGAATTGGAGGATGAAATGCGGAACAGATATCCGTATCTAGTCTCTTGAGGTATGTTTCGTTCAATTTTGAGGACAAAATTCCCAAGTTGGGGTGATTGTAACATCCCTAACTTCGTTAATTTCGATTTATGAAATTAACGAGTGATTTATTATTGGAAGTGAAAAATAGATCAAGATACGGATATGGGTTAGTCGAGGAAGTAATATATATTCGCTAAGTCATATGATTTTAATGCCTTAGTGTTTAAACTATGTGGTAATTTGGGGAGAAATTGAGTAAAAAAGAGAGTTTAAGAGTGAATTAATGAACCAAGGGCGTTATGGTCATTTCATAGTATCTTCAAAATATCCTCAGCTGAGTCATTAACTCTCACTCACTACAACACACACACTCTCACATTCAGCAAATTAAAGAAAGAATGAAGAGAGAAAGAGGGATAGATGGCCGAGAGATGAGAGGGAAGCAATAAGACACACAACCTTTCTATTTCTTCTTCCGCTAACAACGTGTAAATCTTCAGCCCACACCTCACCTCTTCTTCCAATACACTTCTAGTTCTATTTTGGATCTATTATTCATCTCCTTATCACAAATTCAGAACCTTATTTGAAGTATTCATGAGGCATTGTTGAGGGGTTTGCATGTTCATCTTAGAGGGCATGAAGTAGGAGACATATTGCTGGAAAAAAAAAAGTTTCTGCATAAACATTTCTGCAGGAAGTGTTGTTAAGTGGTCAACTTGGGAGCCTTGCATGTCATGGATGGTGATGGATATGTACCAAGGAGCTTGATTAACTGTTTGGGGACATAGCAAACATGATTATTGAAGTATAATATTGCAAAATAGTGTTCATTTTCGTGGAGAACAAGGAGGTAAAAGTTCAGGGGAGTTGCTAAAATTCTGGGCAAAAACAGTGTGTGGCTACCTTGTGGGTCATGTAATTTGTTGATTTTGTGAACTTTTAGCAAAGTAAATCAAGGAACCTTTAGAGGTTATGGCAAGCTGGAGAATAGAACTTATAATTAGAGTTTTGGAGGTTGGGAACCAGTTGACTGAAGGCTAGCAAAAAGGGAAGATCAAATCTGTTTTGAGAGCGTTGAAGGCCGTACGGGGATGGTTCGTGTGTTACTCATTTGTACGTTGTGCGAACTCTCGAGTGGTTACGATCTCATCATTCCGGGTGAGTTTTACTCACGTTTAGGGAATTTTAAAATGTTGTTTATGTGTTATGTTTGAACGGTTTTCGAAATTTGGAGTTTCGTGAATTTTCGAGTCAAAAACGCTATTTTGAGAAATTATGTTTGTTTGATACTTAGAACGAAACCATAAAGATTTGATTGTTTAATTGTTATGTTTGAATTGGAATATGTGTATGTTGCAGGTGTGTGGTTGAATTAGGATCGAAATGTGGTTTGGAATCGATCGGAATACGAAACGGAACTGAATTGGGTACTAAGTTGAGAAGTTCTTATGTCCCCAATATCCAATGTTTCGTTTCGACGCTCTGTTCGACTTCAAACTTCTTTCAAATCCTTTTCCTAACCACTCATATCTTACATGGATACTATTGTTATGTTTGAATATGATTTTCGGTTGTGGGTCTGTGTTAGTTGAATTTACAAATCTTTTGGAAAACCGTAAATTTTGTAATATGTGCGGGAATTAATGATTTTTGAACAAAATTGATGTCTGGACTGGTTATACAGGTAAATGTATTATTTTGGGATGTCCATATTTTAGAGGAAGCTCTGCCGAATTTTGGTTAGAACTTTTGATACATATCCAAAGTGGTTTTGAATTAAGCGGTTAATGTTATGAATATTTTGAAAAAACCGGAAACTTAGAGTCTTGTGTGAGGACATATGTTTTGGAAAGTGAATTGAACAAAATGTTCCATTTCTTAATTTATAATTTGATCGGGATGATTATGTTCATCTAAACCGGTCCACGTTTTACGATATATAAGAAATATCGAATTGAGGTGACGACCTCCATGCGTTTAGTATACTAGGAGAGGGAAATCATGCGCCCTGGTCCTAGGCCCCCATGTTAAAATTAAAGCTATCCGCATTTAAGAGTTGTACACTTATTGGCTATGTTGGGGTTCACCCATGCTTCCTTATGTGTTGTTGGTGATGTACTAGAATTGATAAAACTTTTAAGTTCGTATATTGTGATTTTGTCACTCAAGCTTCTTTAGGTTGTTGGTGACATATCACAAGTGATTAATAAAGAGGATAGTGCATAGCCATCAAGAATTGAGCTATGAACTATAGATAAGTAATTTAAGTGTTACATAGTCATCAAGAATCAGACTATGAACTCTTATGTAATTCATTTATCGGATTACACATGATTGATTGTATATTGTAATTCTTTTTGAATTACTAATTATGGTTTTATAAATGGACCGAGTGATAGGTAAGGGGTCACGGTAAGACTCACTGAGATTTGTTATCTCACCCTACAAATGTTGTTGTTTTACAGAGAAACAGGGAAAGAAGATCCTTTATGACTCGAGTGGATGGCGTGTTCGAGAAGGAAATGGAAGACGTAGTTCGTCTATTAATAGATATGGTTTCCCTTGTATCTTTGTATTCGATTTATAACTTGAATTTGTATTTGAGTTATGTAATCGTTTCCGCTGTTGTCTTGTTTTGGGATATTGAACTTTGGACTATAGTATGTTTACGACTCTTTGATTTGGATTCGAGAGTTTTTGGTCAAATCAATATCTGAGACAGGAATTTTTATACTCTGATGTATGCCATTAGGTACACTTTAGTATTTCTACTAGATAGAAATATGAGGGTGTTACAGGTTAATTTGTAAATTGTTATCTTAATAAATTATGTTGAAAATTGTTAATATTTTCTTTCTAATTATATATAGGCTAAATTACTGTTTTGGTCCTTTATCTTTGGCCTCAATTTCATTTTGGTCCTTTATCTTTTTTTTTTCTCGTTTTGGTCCTTTATGTTTCAGTTTTGTGTCAATTTGGTCCTTTTTGTAGTGTTCCGTCTATGATTTTAACGGACGCCACGCCTTGTGCTTAATCGCGACGTGGCGTCCATCTGACGTGGACTCATTAATTGAGTTGGCATTTTAATGTTTTATTTAAATCTAAAATAAAGTATTGTTAAAATTATAATAACAAAACAGAAAAAATCAAATTAAATCAAAACCGAATTTCCAGATTCACCAACACAACACCTTTAATTTCAAACAATAAAACATAAAACGAAAAATGAAATCCAGATTCAAACAATAAAACATTTAACAAATTATCTCATCTCTCATTAGTTTTCATCAACCATAAATTAATCACCCTCTACATATTCACCAACACAACACCTTTAATTTCCGTAAAATGAAATCCAACCCACAATGGATGTCTCACGATCTGTTCTTCATTTGATGAAAGATGATGATGCTTTTCGCTTTTACCCGATCTGTTCTTACCCATTTTCGTTTTTACCGATTTTCGATGATGATGATGAAAGATGATGATGCTTTTCGTTTTTACCCATTTTCGTTTTTACCCAGATTTGTTCTTCATATTGGAACAGATTTGTATATTTCACAGATCTGTTGTTGTTGGAAATGATTTGGGGTTTATTTTGATGGTGATGATGATGAGGGGGGTGGGTGGGTGGGAGGAAGATGAGAGTGATGCTGAGTTTTGTTTTTTGATTCATGGGAGGAAGATGGTGATGATGATGAGGGGGTGGGTGGGTGGCTGGGAGGAAGATGATGATGATGATGATAGTGTTTTTTGTTTTTGTGTCAATTTGGTCCCTTATGTTTTATTTTAGTTTCAATTTGGTCCCTGTTTGACACGTCAGATTGGACAACTAAGACGCCACGTCAGCAGTTAACTGCCAGCGTGGCGTCTGTTAAGGTCATAGACAGAAAACTACAAAAAAGGACCAAATTGACACAAAACTGAAACATAAAGGACCAAAACGAGAAAAAAAAAATATAAAGGACCAAAATGAAATTGAGGCCAAAGATAAAGGACCAAAACAGTAATTACATCTTTACATTCCTCTACAAAAGTATTTGAATAAACCCGTGCATCGCACGGGGTTATCCCCTAGTAAATATCTAAATGAAGCTTTTTTCCAAGCCTCTAAAATGCTCCACATCATCCTCATTATTTTTTCAATTAGATTTTCAATTATATTAATATCTTTTTATAATTTACACATATAAGGAGACTTATATTAATGATTACATATTAAGGCTAAATTATTAAGACCCTTTATATTTTTTCAGTTATTATATAATTAAAGACAATAAGTGTATTGATATGAGTTGAATAAAAATAAAAAGACATAAAGTTTGATGACTAGGAGAATTGAGCATTATTTTTATTATTTATAAAAATAAAAACCACATGAAACATAAAATAACGTAGACTTTAGCTTCATATCTTTTTAAGAAAAATTGTGTTCACTTCTATATTTATATTTATTTATAATTTTCATGGATTTTTTGTTGTAAGAATAGTGTATTTTCCTCTTTTATTTTTAGAAAGGAAAAAAGAATACAGGGCGATGGTTAATCTTGGGGTTACTTTTGGTCAAAAAGAAAACTTTTGGTTAATTTGGGTTTATTAATTTAAATTTTGTTTTAATAGTTCTCTTATACTTTATTTGAGTTTTTTTATATTACATTTTTAATCAGGAATATGAATGGTTTTAAAAAAAAACAATAGTTTCAAAACGTCATATATTCTAATCTATTAACTTAATCTCATATTTCATCCCCTTTTTCTTTAACATTTCCAACAACTTAATCTCTTATCTAAAGAACTAATTATAATATATTAAAGTATATAATTATAATATTAATTTTAGACACTTTATGTTTTGTAACATCCCATATTAAGTTGTAATAATGTTTTTATTTATTATTTAATTAAGACTTGCAACCACATACATATTCCATCCACTTTTTCTTTGACGGTAGATATTCCATCCACTTTATCAAAAATAAACTAACTATATGTAATATATAGACATAATTATAATAATAATTTCAATCAAATTACTATTGTCTTTATATATTATTATTATTATTATTATTATTATCACTTTGTGATTTAAGGTTTCACACAAAAGAAATTTTTTGTCTTTTACGTTTTTAAATAAATTGTTCTTTACATTTATAAATAAACACTATTTGTATTCCTAAAAAAATACACTATTTGAAAAGCATTTATAACCACTATTTTAATTTCCACTGGGCTTAAAAAAACTGATGACATTAATATTATATTACTATTATTAATCACTTATAACTATTGGACTCTAAAAGTCACATTCTTACCAACTATATAAACTCTACACACTCACACACCCTACCTACTTCTCTTAATTTCATTCCCCTTTTATGTTGAGTTAGTGTCATTAGTGTAGTGAGTTTGTTTTTGATGTTCTCTAAGTTTGAGTCACTTCATTTTTTTTCATTTCTTTGCAAGTTGGGAGAGTTATTCTCAATTTGTGATTGTTGAATATTGTTGTTTTGTTTGTGTGATGCTTCTCATGAAGAGTTAATTGTAGGCGATCAAATTACTTTAAATCTATATGTGATTGTTGTATATATTGTTCTTTATCCAATGCTTCTCATGGAGATTTATAAAGTAGGTGATAAAATTATAGACTTTTCTAGGTTGTTTGTGTGAGTTTCGGAAGTTCCTTTTGGGTTGTGTCAATTTGAAAATCGGTAATTGAATCCGTAGAAAACTTTTAATAAGAGTTCCCAATTTCGTCTATAGAAGATTCTAGCTATTTTAGATACATGTGTGTTTGTGTAGGTTATAAATTGATCTTTTTGTAATCATGTTTACACTGACTTCTAGATTTATTTTGTCAATATATAATAAGGCTTGGAGGACAAAAAGATAAGGCTATAAATTCTGATGATGGTATTTTTTTTTTTTGGTTTGTTTATTTGTATTCAACAAGTGATTTCGTTAGGCTGATGGGGGTGATAACTGATTCAATTAATAGACATGGCTACATTAAATAAAACTTAGTGTGTTATTAGTGTTAAATTGTAGTGGGTAATTTAATAATGTATTTGGTTTTTACTTTAGTTATTTCTTGCTCCTTGGTGTCTTCTTGATTGCCTAGATCACATACACTAATACTTATCAATTATATTTTAAGAAAAAAGCTTAAAGAATAATTAAAATACATATTATAATATTTACCAAAATTTATTATTTTAATAATTTTCTTTAAAATAATTAGATGAAACTGAATATTATTAATTAAATAGTTTAGATAAATTTAAAAGATTACGATACACGTGCATTTTACTTTTTTTATTTGCAACATTAAGTTAAGTAGATATAATTACATAAATGATAAAATAAATAAGTGTAAAATAAACTAAATAAAATATTGATTATTATTTTGAATGAGATGTTTTCTCTAATATAATTTTTATACAAGATTGTGTATTGATAACCTATTGCTTATTAATATTAGAGTTAAATATGTTTTTTTGAAGGAAGTTAAATATGCTTTTAGTTCCTAAAAAATTGCAATTTTTGATTTTAGTCCACATAAAAAAATTCACTCACTTTTAGTCCCCACATGTACCCTATCAATGCTTTTAGTCCCTTATGACTTATAATAGCGCTTAGAGATGCTCTAAAAGGCCCCAATTAAAAGTTATAAGACTAAAAGCATTGACGGAGGAAAATGTGGGGAATAAAAGTGAGTAAAACTTTTTATAGGGACTAAAAGCACAATTTGTAAAATTTTTAAAGACCAAAAATATGTTTAGCCTTTTAGATTATACATTGTAGAAAAAATTATTATCATTATTTTTTAAAATAATAATTCTATTTAATATTGTAAATACTAAATACCATATATTTCTTTTAAATCTTCTTCATATTATTGTAAAAATAAATAATAGAGAATGTATTTGTTTATTATTATTGTTTTCTAAATTCAATTTTAAATCAAAATTCTTTAACTTCACTTTAATGTTGAATTTCATTTTATTTTAAATTTCAATTTATGAATTATTAATTGGTGATGAAAATAAGAAAGAGTAGTAACTTTTTGCTTTCTATGATTTATCTTTCACCATAGATATTTATCTATCTATATTTTAAATTTACGCCACTAAATTCTACATATTAAATAGTATTATAATCTTCTTACTAAATATAATGAAAAATATTGTATTAAGTTAAAAATTAATTAACATGAAAATGTATTTACAAATATTTATACTATATCTATCTATCTAGGAAAAGGAATCCCCAAAGGAAGCTCCACAATTTTTCTCAACAGTTTTGAAAGAACTTTCTCTATTCATTTCACTTTAATAATAAAATAATATTTCGAAACAGATAATCTCATAAAAAATATTAACAATTATTTATATTACAAACCACATACACTATATAAGGAACGTCTAAAATTTATAATTTATCTAAAAAATTTAACCCATATTTATATTATATATTATACTAACTTTTAAAAAACATGATTTATACTTTTAATTATATATTTTATGAAAAAAAGTTAATAAATTAAATTTGAAAAAATATAACAACCCGTGCAACGCACAGGCATTCCTCTAGTAAATCTCTAAAGGAAGCTTTTTTCCAAGCTCTAGGATGCTCCACATCATCTTCATTTAATTTCCAACTTATATCTCAACATTCCTTTTTTTTAATTAAATATCTACTAAACCTATTATGACATCCAATCCAATATTTAAAATAGTCATTTATTTAAATTTGGAAAAACTTTTCATATTTCTAAATAGAAATATACAAAAAGTATAACCTTTTTTCCTCAAATTAATAAATTATTATAATTACTTATTTCTAAAGTATAATGTTAAATTAATAGAAAACATTTTAGAGGATTGTCTATCAAATATAAAATATTGTAAACCATGCATTCTTTTATATATATCACCGACAAACAATCACTATGACTCTAGCACCCACTTAAGGATATACAAAAACAAAACTGTTGTAATTATTGTCATGTAGTTATTGACTCACACTTTATTTTCTTCCTTCATATTCCTTCAGTTTTTACTCTTAATCCAAGTTATAACAATTATTGTCAAATGGCCGCACAAGATTGAAGTTCAACGGTTGGTTTATATTCACCTTCAGCTTCAATTATTGTTATTCATTCACTTTTTCTTTCACTATACATATTTCATCCACTTAATATCTATAAAAAATAAACTAAGTATTTGTAATATATTGACATAATTATAATAATAGTTTCAGCCAAATAACTATTGTCTTTATATTTTGTTATCCCTTTGTAATTTAAGGTTTCACACCAAAGAATTTTTTTGTCTTTTACATTTCTTCTAAATGTGTTATTTTACATTTAAAAATAAACACTTATAAACACTATTTAGAAAATATTTATAACCACTATTTTAATTCTTATTAGGCCTAAAAAAACTGATGATATAAATATTATATTACTATTATTAATCACTAATTATTGGACTTTAAAAGCCACATTCCTACTCACTATATAAACCCTACCCACTCACACACCCTACCTACTCAATCTTAGTTTCATTCCTCCCCTTTTATGTTGAGTTAGTGTTGTAAGTGTAATGAGTATGTTTTTATTGTTCTCTAAGTTTGATTCACTTCATTTTTTCCATTTCCTTGCAAATTCGGAGGGTTTTTTTTTGACGTGCAATTAGGAGGGTTATTATCAACTTTGTTGGATATTGTTGTTTGTTTGCGCGATATGCTTCTCTTGAAGAGCTTATTGTAGGTGATCAAATTACTTGGAAATTTATTCTTTTCTTTGCAATTGTTGTACATTGAGACTTATATAGTATGTGATTAAAATTATAGACTTTTCTAGGTTGTTTGTGTGAATTTCGGAAGTTCTTTTTGGGTTGTACGTATATTCGTGTCAGTTTAAAAATCAAGCCATTTGTGACATATTTTTCATAAACCAACTATCATATATAGGGTATTTAATATCCTCAATTTTAGTATACAATTTTCGGGTCTCAAAAAATATAGTTCTTATATCTTTGAAATTCATCTTTAATATATTCTTTGTTTTTTTGTTTAAGATTCTCGAGCAAGAACTCAGATAAAACCCATTATTTTGGGAACCTGTAACACCCTCATATTTCTATCTAGTAGAAATACTAAAGTGTACCTTTTTAGCATACATCAGAGATACATTTCCTGCTTAGATTTACATCTTTACAAGAATAGCGAAAGCGATACATAACTTAGAATAAATTCAAGTTATAAAATTGAAAACAAAGATACAAGGGAAAACCATAATCTAATAATAGAAGAACTACGTCTTCCATTTCCTTCTCGAGCACACCATCCACTCGTGCCATAAAGGATCTTCTTCCCCTGTTTCTCTGAAAAACAACAACATTTGTAGGGTGAGACAACTTGTCTCGTGAGTCTTACCGTGACCCTTACCTATCACTCGGTCCATTTATAAAACATTAATTAATTTCTTGATTTAATAAATAAACCATGCACGCACTAATCGCACAATACCAATCGCACATCCGCTAATCCCGTGAAATCAGCATTCATACGTCAAAACAATTGTACCATACCGACTACACATCCGCTAATCCCTAAGACAAAGACATTAATTCTCTTTAGCATAACACCGATCGCACATCTCGCTAATCCCGGTGAACCCTATCATTGAAGGCCTAGGTTTAGGGCCCATGACCTCCCCCTAGTAGTATGCTAACGGTGGGTCGTCACCAGACTATACATAATATATATATATATATATATATATATATCGAATATAATTTTACTCTATGATATAAATTCATATCATACTATTCTTCTTATGAACTCGCATAACCACCCAGCATACCAAATTTTATTCTTAAAACAATTGTTCCCACACGTTACTCTAAGTTTCACGGTTTTTCGAAATATGCAAAACATAATCCGGTTAATTCAAAAATCACTTTGAACGTATATCAAAATTTCTAATAAAAATTCGGCAGAGTTTCCTCTGTAATACGGACATTCCAAAATACAATAATTACTCAGAAACCACCCGCACATATATTCCAGCTTCAACATATATCCTACCAATTCATTCCACATATCAAAGATATAAAATGACAATTTAACCGAAAAACGTAATCTTTCCGAAAAACGATTTTTGACTCAAAAATTAACGAAACCCGGAATTTCGAAAACTCTTTAAACCAAGCATTCAAAATCATATGGTTTCTTTCTCAATTTCCACTACGCGTAATTTTCGTGAAATATCGCTTTTGACTCGAATATTTACTGAAACTCCAAATTTCAAAATCATTTAAACATAACACATAAACACATTTTAAAATTCCTAACGTGAGTAAAACTCACCTCGTGTGATGAAAATCACACAATACCGGCTTGGGCGAAATTCACGATCTCGAAACTTCACGAACTCGCTCAAAACTTCACGAACTCGAACCCGATCGCTCCAAGCACTTCCAAACAGAAAACCAGCAGCTCCTATTGTACCAATCAATTCCAAAACCGAATTCCAGCTCCTCAAACCGAAACCAACAGCCCCAAATTCTTCTCGTGGCTTCAATCGACTCAAATCCACCATAAAACTCGTACTCCAACACTCCCAAGCAAGTAGTTGAGCTTCCCACGAGCAATACGAAAGCTTCCAAGTCACCCAATTTCGATTTTTCTCCACTTTGAGCTCTAAGGTTCAACAATGGTGGATTGAGTTAGAGAAGAAATTAGGGTGTGAAATTAGTATCAATAGATAGAGGAAGAAAAATGGAAGAAAACGAGACGAGAAGCTCCTTACCTCGAGTTGAAATGAGGAGATCTTCCCATTTCCATCTTCCTCTCCTTCGCCCTCTCCTTCCCCTTTCTCACGGTTTCTCTTTCTTTTCTCTCTCTCGCTTCATTCTTTTTCTTTCACTCGTTCTCTCTTTCTCTCGATTCTCTTTTCTTCTTTTATTCTTTCTTTCTTTAATTTCCTTATTTCAACACAAGTGGAAATGAGAGAGTATTTTGGATATTTTTGCTATCCTAGAGCTCATTTAACGTGAGTGGTATAAATACTAAAATACCCTTAGAGTACTAATTTCCACTCGCTTATGCATTTAAATTATTTTCTAGCAGCTTATAAATTGCTTCCTTAACAACCTCCTATCGGTGACTTGATTTATTACCATCCAAGTAATAAATCATTCGTTAATTTCTTAATTTGAAATTAACGAAATTAAGGATGTTACAATCACCCCAACTTGAAAAATTTTGTCCTCAAAATTGAACAGATAAACCTCAAGAGAACAAATACGACTATCTAGTCCGCATATCGTCCTCCAATTCCCACATAGCTTCTTAGACCGAAGAATCATCCCAACAACTTTAACAATTGGAATTGTTCTCGTTCGAAACACCTTCTCTCTACGTGCTAAGATATGACTTGGATTGGAAGGGTATTTCCTCAATTAGGATACAAGAAACACTTCATTTAAATTGAACGATACCCAAGGTAAAACTATACAACACCCCACTAGCACAATAGACTCGTGAACTGAGTTTCTTCGCCGACAATGCTCTACCGGCAACAATGGTTGATGTAACTCTTACAATATAGGATCATCAGTTCCAACTCTCGTGGTCTACTCCTTTTGTCAACATAACCCTTTTTGTCGACTTAGAGTTACCTTCAATTCTCTCTACATAACCGGTATTTTTCCATTTCAAATCATGAGTCGGAGAATCCTTCTCATGAGGCTTCTCTTGCATAAATACATAAACTCCTACTTGTTGATTCCGCCAAGACACATTCTAAACCCTTCCCAAGGCCACCAGAATTTAGAACCTGTGGACTGATTCGTAAGAATAAAGATTGAAGCAGAAATCAACCTGTCTTTCAACTCTAGAAACATTCTTCACCATCAAAATTTCTTTCAAACGACTGGCCTTTATAAATTATCCGAATGAGTGGAAGAACTACTGTGAGAATCCTCGGATAAACCTACTATACAAACCAATTAGTTCTCCTAACTCCTTACTCAGAATCGACGATAGTCGCTCCAAATCCGATCAGCTTCTACTTTACTAGAATCCACAAATCACACTAGATCGGGATACCACATGTTTCTCCTTTATTGAAATCTATTGACACTCTCGATCGGGATCTCACAAGTTCCCAAAATTTTACTACGAGACACTCATAATTCATACTTCTAGGGTTTAGCCCATCCCTTTCCTCCGAGAGTATATTCGAACAACGCAGAGATGTAAATCACGATTCACAAAGTGATCTTAGTGTACACCAAAATGTTATCGGTGAGAATTTCAACAACTAGTCTAAGTGCGGGTGAAAACTCGGTTCATGTAATCCATGAATACCATAGGAGAATTAGTTAGGCCAAGGCATCACTACTCACTCGTAATGTCCATATCTAGTATGGAAAGTCATTTCTGAGCAACTAAAACCCTAACTTTTAATTAAAGATAACTCGACCTTAGACTAATCTTTGAAAACACTATCACACCTCGGTGATTACGCAAATCATCTATACTTGGCAAGGATACTTATTCCTAATAGTAACTTTGTCCATCCAAGTAATCCATACCCGATCTCCCGCTCCCATCTTTCCTTTCAACACGTCACCCTAACACCCCAACTTGTATTAAACTGAGGCATCACGCCCGATTTTATGGGATACTTGTACTATTAGAACTTCTGGTTAAACTCACACCTTACATCGAGTTCATGATTATCTCACAAATGGGTAAAGGTTTTGTAAAAATTTCTTGAAAACATTTGAATATGAAATAATTTCTTCACTTACCCATAGGTGTTGGTTTCTTCGCTAACCCGAAATACTAATAAGACATATTCACCCTCGTGCCTCGGTCTTTGAAGCTCAAATCAAAATCCGGATGCTCTCGCACAAATGTATGGCCTTTCAAAACCTATAAGTCGATGACTATTCCAACCAACCATTCCTTGAACTGAAATCTACTATTCATTCACTTGGATTCCATCAACAATAGTAATACAAGGATGTACCCATCTCAAATATCAAAATATTATTTGGATTAGGACGATTAATAATATTATACAAATGTTACTAACTCAAGAATCATTAACGGTAGTAATCGATAACGATAAGAGTTGCTAATGTAGCTTATGAACCAAAAATCTCATGCATTATGCGGATGGATTACGGTCAAAGCCCTTTGACTTTGTTTCATTGAATAGAGACGAGTGAGAGCCGAACCAACTATCTTCCATGCAAAGCAACATTTCTTGACTCGACTGCTTTGGAATAGCATCGCCATAAGTTACATTATCTATAGCTAAAGCTTCGTTAACGTATCATAAACATTCCTCGTACTCTCCTTCAAATTTGCCGCACCATACGCTTTACGTTATAACTTATTACATACTTCAAAGACCTTCATTATCATGGTCCTTAGGATCATTAGCTAAGGTATGGATCATATGTCAAACGACTTTTCTAAAGTCAACCATTCTCTTGAATGGAGTCTAATACTCAATTACTCAAGCATAAGAGAATCTAACAACATAGATCCCTCGCTTGATACATACCCGCTTTACTAGCTAAGTAGGACTTACTCTTAGCGGAATGTTTATGTTTGGATTCATCACGGAGTTGAGTTAGTTATTATAACATCAAAGAAATAATCAAAATAGAAGGATTCTTCCACGGAGTCAAACGGGCACAAAATAATGCTTCCAACGTTGATTCCGAGAACAATTCTCACTATGTTACTTATTCCTTTGGTCCCACAACCTCCAAACTCTACAAACCTCCAAACATAACTATAGCCCTAAAGTATCCATTTGGTAAGGAACGTGTCTTGCCTAACGAGAAGTAAGGCATTTAACACTCCGTTGATTCAACCTTCCTGTAGGACAACAACACTTTCAATACTTTAAGTAATTGAAAGTTCTACTCTTGTAGTACACTAGTGAAATGCCTCAACCGGCATCTAGGAATCCATTCTTAACGATCGAAATCCTCTTTCAACTTCCCAAGCCTCAATTGAAGTTTATGGCCTACAACCACTTAGGGTAAGGTAGAAGTATACTTCAGAATACAACGGAACAATTAGTTCACAATCTACTCAGATGTGTAGACATTTTCGTTAGCTTTCCAACGCATCCCGGAACATAAAATTCGGAGTTCTGGATTAGAAGTTATGAATCAAATAAGTTGGTGAACTATCGAAAATTTCTCACAAACTGAGACTAGCTTCCACATAATATACATCAATCACTCGAAAATATTTTCCTCACATGTGACATCTCATGTTCCTTATCGCAATCATTTCTTAGAAGCAAATAACGGTCCATGAGTGCCATCCAACTATCGGTACGCCACGCCCATTGCATAACTTGATTGGAAACAAGTTTTCGTGAATAGATTGAAAAGATGATCCTCAAGTTCCTCATCTAAAAGTTTAACAATATAATCCAATATAGGTGCAGTCTTTCAATAAATAATCACTCTTTCCAAATATTTCCATAGCGGGAAAATGTTTGAATCCCAAGACATGTCACCATCAAAGTCACCTATCGATCTCCTCTTGATGGAGACTTGGTTCTCAAACCGTGATCGTAACTAATTCTATCAAGATTGGGTCTGTGAGCTAATACCGAGATTGCACTACTGCCTTAATATATCGCCTTCATAGCATTTCATAAGGCGGCTTTGAGGAAAAGAACATGGTCAAGACTCGCAGCCTATCCGAGAATGTCTCTAATCTGCGATCTAAGTTGGGGTTTATTCTAACCATAAGGTAATGTTAACTATGAAATAATGTTTCCATAATCGCTAGATCGACTAATCAACAGCCGAGGATCTCGGGTGCCGATTAACCTTAACCGGTCTTACAATACGGTCATTATTATCGCCTAAAGGTTTCTCTTAATTGTAGTTCCTCGTAGGACCTACAATAACTTCCACCGCAATTCTACAATTGCACCTGTTCACCGATTGAACATTCGCCCACCGCTTCTCGAACCAACTTGGCTGCCCATTACTTGCTTCGAACACCAAATCGTAGCCCTTTGCTTCCGCCGCGTGCTCGATAAACCGAGAAGGCCGAATTCCTATGGTGTAGGGTTTGGACATTTTCGGCCGAGGCAACTAATCGTCATAATTCTCAAGAACTGCACATGAAACATTGAGTGGATCCCGACTCAATACTTCACATAATATACTTGAAAGGTTCTCGACATTTAATTGTCTAAGTCCCTAGTCGACTTATCTAACCTCTTGACCATAAGGTCTCTATGTCCGACTAGGTCGAATCGCTCACGATACCAAAATGTAACACCTCATATTTCTATCTAGTAGAAATACTAAAGTGTACCTTTTAGCATACATCGAGAGATACATTTCCTGCTAGATTTACATCTTTACAAGAATAGCGAAAAGCGATACATAACTTAGAATAAATTCAAGTTATAAATTGAAAACAAAGATACAAGGGAAAACCATAATCTAATAATAGAAGAACTACGCCTTCCATTTCCTTCTCGAGCACACCATCCACTCGTGCCATAAAGGATCTTCTTCCCCTGCTTCTCAAAAACAACAACATTTGTAGGGTGAGACAACTTGTCTCAAAGAGTCTTACCGTGACCCTTTACTATCACTCGGTCCATTTATAAAACATTAATTAATTTCTTGATTTAATAAATAAACCATGCACGCATTACTAATCGCACAATACCGATCGCACATCTGCTAATCCCAGAAACCGCATTCATTCATATACGTCAAAACAATTGTACCATACCGATCGCACATCCGCTAATCCCTGACAATCGACATTAATTCTCTTTAGCATAACACCGATCGCACATCTGCTAATCCCGGTGAACCCTATCATTGAGGCCTAGGTTTAGGGGCCCATGACCTCCCCTCCTAGTATGCTAACCTGGTCGTCACCTGACTATACATAATATATATATATATATATATATATATATATATATATATATATATCGTATATAATTTTACTCTATGATATAAATTCATATCATACTGTTTCTTCTTATGAACCTGCATAACCAGTCCAGACACCAAATTTTATTCTTAAAACAATTGTTCCCACACGTTACTCTAAGTTTCACGGTTTTTCGAAATATGCAAAACATAATCCGGTTAATTCAAAAATCACTTTGAACGTATATCAAAATTTCTAATAAAAATTCGGCAGAGTTTCCTCTGTAATACGGACATTCCAAAATACAATAATTACCTGTAAAACCAGTCCAGACATATATTCCAGTTCAACATATATCCTACCAATTCACCCACATATCAAAGATATAAAATGACAATTTAACCGAAAAACGTAATCTTTCCGAAAAACGATTTTTGACTCAAAAATTAACGAAACCCGGAATTTCGAAAACTCTTTAAACCAAGCATTCAAAATCATATGGTTTCTTTCTCAATTTCCACTACGCGTAATTTTCGTAAAATATCGTTTTGACTCGAAAATTTACGAAACTCCAAATTTCGAAAATCATTTAAACATAACACATAAACACATTTTAAAAATTCCCTAACGTGAGTAAAACTCACCTCGTGTGATGAAAATCACACAATACCGAAGCTTGGCGAAATTCACGATCTCGAAACTTCACGAACTCGCTCCGAAACTTCACGAACTCGAACCCGGATCGTTCCAAGCACTTCCAAACAGAAAACCAGCAGCTCCTACTGTACCAATCAATTCCAAAACCGATTCAGCTCCTCAAACCGAAACCAACAGCCCCAAATTCTTCTCGTGGCTTCAATCGACTCAAATCCACCATAAAACTCGTACTCCAACACTCCCAAGCAAGTAGTTGAGCTTCCCACGAGCAATACGAAGCTTCCAAGTCACCCAATTTCGATTTTTCTCCACTTTGAGCTCTAAGGTTCAACAATGGTGGATTGAGTTAGAGAAGAAATTAGGGTGTGAAATTAGTATCAATAGATAGAGGAAGAAAAATGGAAGAAAACGAGACGAGAAGCCCTCACCTCGAGTTGAAATGAGGAGATCTTCCCATTTCCATCTTCCTCTCCTTCGCCCCTCTCTTCCCCTTTCTCACGGTTTCTCTTTCTTTTCTCTCTCTCGTTTCATTCTTTCTTTCACTGTTCTCTTTCTCTGATTCTCTTTTCTTCTTTTATTCTTTCTTTCTTTAATTTCCCTTATTTCAACACAAGTGGAAATGAGAGAGTATTTTGGATATTTTTGCTATCCTAGAGCTCATTTAACGTGAGTGGTATAAATACTAAAATACCCTTAGAGTACTAATTTCCACTCAGTTATGCATTTAAATTATTTTCTCTAGCAGTTATAAATTGCTTCCTTAACAACCTCCTATCGGTGACTTGATTTATTACCATCCAAGTAATAAATCATTCGTTAATTTCTTAATTTGAAATTAACGAAATTAAGGATGTTACAGAACCCACCCAAGAAATTGAAAAAATGCTAAAAAAATACTTATTATTATTATTATTATCAGCTTGCATTCAATCTAGATAACAATACAAATATAACACAAATATAAGAACAGAGAAGAAGAGACGTAACACATTCTTAATTGAAAATCTCAAACGAATATCCCATCACCATCTTTGATTTCAGTTTCACAAAAATTGTAGTTCTACAATATTTTCTCTTATAACTCTTAAACTTACATAGATCATTTATTGTCATTCTTGATCCAGATAAAATAAATCAATTCTTATCATTTTCACAAAGAGGAAGAGTTGAAGAGCTTCTTTATTATTGGTTCTAGATTAAAAGAATCTGTTTCTAGATTAAAAAATACAAGTCTGCATTAAATAAAATTTAGAGTGTTATTCGTGTTAAATTGTAGTAGGTAATTAATTCCTTTAATAATATATTTCGTTTTTACTTTAGTTATTTCTTGCTCCTTGGTGTCTTCTTGATTGCCTAGACCGTTACACTAATATTTATTAATTATATTTTAAGCAAAAAACTTAATATATAACTAAAATACATATTATGATATTTACCAAAATTTCTTGACTATGAAACTAAGTGATATCTTCAATTTTAAATATTTTCTTAAAAAAAATTAGCTGAAACTTAAAATTATTAATTAAATAGTTTAGATAAAATTTAAAAGATTATGATACACGCGTGTTTTCCTTTTTCTATTAGTAACATTATGTCAAGAAGATATAATTAATTAATTGTTGAAATAAATTAGTATAAAATAAACTACATAAAATATTGATTATTATATGCAATGACATGTTTTCTCTAATTTAATTTTTGTGTAAGAAGCATATTGTGTAGTGTTAACCTATTCCTTATTAAGATTGGAGTTTAATATACTTTTGGTCATTCACTTTTAGTCTCCACATTTACCCTGTTATTGCTTTTAGTCTCTTATGACTTATAATAACGCTTAAAAAAACTATAAAAGGCCCCAAAAAATGTTATTAAAAGTCATGAAGGATCGAAAACATTGACGGGGGAAAATGTGGAGACTAAAAAGCGCAAATTGTAAATTTTTTAAGGACCAAAAATATATTTAACCCTTTAAATTATACATTGTAGAAAAAAATATTATCATTATTTTTAAAAGTAATAATTATGTTTAATGTTTTAAATACCATATATTTCTTTTGAATCTTCTTCATATTATTGTAAAAAAGAATATTGGAAAATGTATTTTTTTAATTATTATTTTCTAAATTCCATCTTAAATTAAATTTCTTTAACTTCACTTATTTTAAATTTCATTTTAGTTTTAATTTCAATTTATGAATTATTAATTGATGACAAAAATAAGAAATAGTAGTAACTTTTTATTTTCTATGATTTATCTTTCACCATATATATACATTTATCTGCCTCTATTATAAATTCACGACCCAAAACTCCATAGATTAAATAGTATTACTAAATCTTATTATTAAATATAATGAGAAATATTGTATTACTTTAAAAGTTAACATGAAAATGTATTTACAAATGTTTAAATATATGAAGTATTGAAAGAACTTTCTGTATTCATTTTACTTTAATAAAATAATATTTCAAAACAGATAATCTCATAAAAGTTATTAACAATTATTTATATTACAAACCACATACACTATATAAGGAACGTCTAAAATTTATAATTGATCTGAAAAATTTAACTCATATTTATATTATACATTATACTATATTTTAAAAATACATGATTTATATTTTTAATTTATATATTTTATACAAAAAGTTAATAAAATTAAATTAATAATATTATAACAATCCGTGCAACGCACGGGCATTCCTCTAGTGCATTTACTAAATAAACAGATCTAGGGAGACTAATAAAAAACTACACATGTATTCCGTCATAAGAAATAAATGTTAGAATTCTCTCTATCTGTTAGGTTATTTTTATCCTTGATATTCATGACTCCTATTTTAATTTTATTGTTCTTGATAACTATAGATATCTAAATCCTCATCTTGAGTCTTAGGTGGATCTTGCTTGATTAGAGACCTTTTTATGTTTTAATATATACTTGGAATTCCTAGTTTTTATTTCAATTAATATTATCCTACTGTTTTTATCACATAATTAGGATTGACTACCATTTGCATGTGTATAATCAATTGATTGATCAGCGACTGTACTACAATTAGTTGGTGGACCTATAGGATAATTTGGGCTATAATTAGGGCATGACCAAACCGTAATTTAGTCTTTCAATCATTCAACCTTTTTGTGCTTCATGCTTGTCTTGAATTTAAATCCTTGCATTACAAAACAAGCGTTAATTTAGGAAAAAGAATATTAATCACGAATGACCAAACGGACTAGTAGCTCTAGTAAAAGAATTGTTAATTGAATTAAAACTAGCTAAGAAATTCAGGTAGAATTAAATATTAAGGATTTGAAGCATGCAAGTGAAACCCTGACCCTAGTCTTCTCTCCACTGAATCAAATTTTGCATTTTATTAGTGTTGTTTATTTCTTTTCATTTGTTTCCGTTACAACTCAAATTTTTGTTCGTCTAAATAATAATTAAATCTTGACTAGTTTGGTACTTGTTAGTTAATCTCTATGGAGATGATAATCTTTTATACTACTTCTGTGATAGAGTACACTTGCGCTAAGTGTGTTTTTAACGCATCAATAACCAAGCTTTGAAGCAGTGTTAGTTGCTGAAAGTTATGCACAAAACAGCTTTGAAATCATTCTTTCAACAACCTTAAATGATCTTGCATTGGTCTAGTTAAAAGTAGAATTGAGACTTGGGAACTTAAAGGGTGATAAAAGAATGCTTATGTTTGAAGATTGAAGATAAGGTCGATGAGGTTGAAGCTCAATTTTTTGATCCATGGTGGTTGGAACTTGTAGATACAAGTTCGTAGAGAAATTCTCAGAGCAAACTAATTTTGACTACCTTTGGTATTTTCTTCATATTTCTGTTCACAGACCTTATATGAAGTTCATTTTTATTTACCTACATAGTAGACGCAAAAGCTTCAAAATAGGCACAAACAAAACCTGATTCATGTAAGTATTGAGGGTGAAATTGTAGTTATAAATATGGTTTTTAAATCGGTGAAAGTTTTAACACAGTCGCGCCTTGTTTTGATTCTAACTCCCTGAGTAATTATGGTATCGCTTTGGAACATGAACCCTCGGAAACTAGACAAAATTTCCTACTCAATAGGCACTGGTTTGGGTAGTTTTATTTAAGAAATGAACTAGATACACTTTGCTTTTCTTGGTCTGTGCTCAACTGTCCAGTTGTCCTCCCTTTGACGAGTACCTCTTTTGCGTTTTGCAGCATCTATTAAAGGTATCCTCCAGAGTGGTACTCTTTCTTAATCAAAGAAATCACAGTCGTTTGGAGAGTTATGATGTCATTATCCGAGAAAGTGAAGTTGTGTACGATATCATCATAGATTTCTATTTCATCAAACCTGTAACAATGATTCATGAATTAGGTTTTTTATGCCTTTAGGTTCTGTGTCAATAAAAAATTGCATATAAATAAAAAAATATATAAATGAATCGCAACCCCTAGGGTGTATTTTGATAAATGTCTACGTATAATGAAGCCACAAGTCATCATCGATATGCCCCACCTTAGCACTATCATAACCAATTTAATGTCACAAGTATAAGTTTAAGAACATATGTTTGAGAAAAAGATTAATATACCCGGAAAAGAAAAACTTTGTTTTACAAAAAACGAAGTTACAAACCACAAAGAGAGATTGATCTTTATAGCTAGCATCTCTTAAATATAGATGATAGCATAATAACTTTCAATTTTTATAAATAAAAATTAAATACACACCTAACAAAATTAAATGAAAATTTATATTTTGATGTTTACTTTAAAAAGAATAAGAATAAAGTATGGCCCTTTATTAAAAAAGTGTAGGATAATTTAACCTAGTCACCTTGTTTTGATTCTAACTTCCGGAATAATTATGGTATTAGTTTGGAACATGAACCCTCGGAAACTAGGCAAAATTTCCTATTCAATAGGCACTGGTTTGGATGGTTTTATTTAAGAAATGAACTAGATACACTTGTTACAAAAAAAATTATATATATAGAATTTCACAAAAAACAATCTTTAAAAAAAGGCTATTTAACATATGGAGTTTATAAAAAAGATGACTTAAAGATATGTTTGGTCCCTGCAAATATCTCAATAATCCAGTTTAACAACAATTTTACTCTCAATATAACAGTTTTTACGGCCTCCTGAACTACATCGTAATCAAAATTGCTGCCATCTTTGTCTGAAATTTCGTGCAGCAGAACAATTTTGAGGTCTCTGTGTATGCAACTACAAAAATTTCAAACATTGCCACTACCCAAAATGCTTGAGGTTTGAGGTAATACACTTATGGATAGTTATATTTTACTTTCTCAACAACTTGGAAAAACATAAACACCTATAAATAATCATTTTAAATTTAATTACATAACTTATAAATCCTCCCGTCCTTCCTCGGTATGTGCTCAACTGTCCAGTTGTCCTCCCACTAAGATGGAAGCGGTTTATAACGCTTTGCTTTTCTGGAGGTTGACGTTGATTCGTCGGATATTTTGTGGAGGTGGTCCTCTTCAAACAAAATATCTTCTTCCATAATGTACCACTCCAGGAATGTTTGTACACTCAGCACAAAACTTATCGATCCTCCCGTCCTTTATTGGTGTGTGCTCAACTTAGCACTATCATAAAGATTATATGATCTTTTTGTATATAAAGATAAGAAATCAAATTTATTTTATATTAATCAATAACTATTATGATAATATTTCTATACTTATTTTTTAATTTAGTCATGTTGTAGCATCCCCAAAGTAATTATTTCTATTATGTTATTTGCTAAGTGAATTGAGGTGTTTAGTGAATTAATTTTTAAATGCTTTGTTTACTCAGTCTATTGCGGACATCAATTTTATTTCCTTGTGATTTATTGTGTCTTGGACGCATTTGAACTCTAATAATTTGCATTAGAGTTCAAACCCCATTTAAGTTGTCTTCACCCTTTATACGCAAAAACACCCTCTTGTCCTTCATTAAAACCCTTTGTAAAAGAAGTGAGTGAGTGAGGAAAAAACACACAACCACACTCAAAAATCAGTTTTCTCAAAACTGAGAAAAGAAAAGAGAGAATTAGTGAGAGGGAGAGAGAGTTTCGAAAAAGATAGGAGAAAGAGGTGAAGCCATGAAATCCTATCACCCAAAACTCATCTTCAATAGCTAAATAATTTCATCCCACCACTTCTTACTTTTCCATTTCAAGTTACCTCCCCTTTTATCTTCAAAAAATAGAGATTTCCTTCTTCCTTTCAACATGCATGAAGAGTTGGGAGTTTAGGGGTGGATTTGATCTTGCATGTGGGATTTTAGGGCCATGGAGGTTCGATTCAAGTTTGCATGTGGGTTTAGTTCAGCGTAATTGAAGTAGAGAGCTGGAGTTTGATTGTTGGGAGCTCTAGGAGCTGGTTTGAGTGAGGACTATAATAGTGTTGATCATCACTATTCCTATTTGAATGTGTTTATTTATTTATTTAGTTTTTTTATTCAATTTGAATGATTGTCAATATTATGGATGATCGTAAATTATTTGATTTGGATGACGGTAACTAAATGATTTGGATGAATGTAATTTAACGATTAAGATGATTGTAGCTAATATGCCGAGTTTAGGGAATGAATCTAGTATGAGTTGGAATCAATTGTATGTCGTATGTTACTAAGATGAAAAATTGAGTTGACACTGAGGGTGATTTAAGACTAAAGACCAAACAACAGTAACATGACAGCAGACTAACAACACCAACATAGCACACCTGCAAAGATTAATGTATCTGTTGAGTTCATAGTTCAAAGAGAATTGAGAGTATGAACTGAATCTTCATTGTTAGTATTTTCAACTCGGGTCTGTACAATATATGTAAAACTGTATTTAACTAACTAACTAACTTTGTAACTCAGGTAGTTACATAAACTAACTATAGTAATAAACTAACTATGGTAAATTACATTAATTAGCTATTTACATAGTGTAATACCCCCCCTCAAGCTGGACCATGAAGATGAATGAGGCCAAGCTTGGACAGGAAACCATTGAAAGCAGATGACAGTAATGGTTTGGTTAGCACATCAGCTAACTGAGAAGCAGTGGGAATAGGTAACAGATGAATGAGACCAGTGTGAATCTTTTCTCTTACAACATGACAATCGATTTCTATGTGTTTTGTTCGCTCGTGAAAGATAGGATTGTGTGCATGATGGATTGCACTCTTGTTATCACAGTAGAAGAAGCAGGAGCATCAAACTTTATATGCAGATCAGTAAACAAGTAATTGAGCCATTGTAATTCACAAGTTAAGCTTGCAAGGGCTCGGTATTCTGCCTCAGAACTGGATCTTGAGACAGTAGATTGTTTCTTCGATTTCCATGAAAGTAAAGAGGAACCAAGGAATACGCAATAGCCAGTGACTGATCTTCTAGTAGCAGGGCATGTAGCCCAGTCAGAATCTGCAAATCCAGAAAGTTTCAAAGGAGAAGAAACAGAGTAGAATAACCCTTTGGAAGGTGCACCTTTGATGTATTTGAGAACCCTTAATGCAGCTTGATGATGAACTTGTAGGGGTTTTGAAATGAATTGACTAAGTTGCTGTACAATAAAAGCCAAGTCAGGTCTGGTTGTACAGAGATACAGAAGCTTACAAATCATCCTTCTGTAAGAGGAAACATCTTCATATGGAGGAGAATCATCAGCATGTAACTTAAGGATGAATCATAAGGAGTTGAACAAGGTTTGACACCAAGCATGCCACTTTCCTCTAACAACTCAAGAGCATATTTTCTTTGGTTTAAGAAAATTCCTTGTTTTGATCTAGCCACCTCTGAGCCAAGAAAAAATCTCAAATTTCCCAGATTTTTAATACGAAAAGATGAATCAAGGAATTCTTTGACAGATGTAATTTCAGTGAAGTTATTTCCAGTAAGCACTATATCATCTACATACACTAACAGAACAGTGAAGGAACTACCTTGGGCCTTTGTGAACAAAGAATGATCTGCGTTAGACTGAGAGTATCCCAAAGAAAGGAGAGCAGATGAAAGTTTGGAGTACCATTGCCGGCTGGCTTGTTTCAAGCCATAAAGAGATTTATTTAACTTGCAAACTGCTGTACCAGTTGTAACAGCTGTAGTGGTCAGGCCAGGAGGTAATTCCATATACACTTCCTCATGTAAATCACCATGAAGGAAGGCATTATTAACATCAAGTTGTTCTAGATGCCAACCCTTTACAGCAGCTAGAGAGAGAACAGTTCTGATAGTTGTTAGCTTTGCAACAGGGGAAAAGGTATCAAAATAATCTACCCCTTCCATTTGGGTGTAGCCTTTGGCAACCAAATGTGCCTTGTACCTTTCAATAGAGCCATCAGCAAGGTGTTTGATTTTATAAACCCATTTACACCCTATAGGTGTCTTACCAGGAGGTAGGTCTACAACAGTCCAAGTGTTGGTTGATGCTAGAGCATCCAGTTCAGTCCTCATAGCTACCTGCCAGCATTCAAACTTACTAGCCTGCTTATAGGTTTTGGGTTCAGTGATGGAAGAGATGGAAAGGCAGAAATTTTTGTAACATGGATTGCATTTAGAATATGAAAGTACAGAAGATAAAGGGTAATTGGAATTACCTGAGGATGTGACTGGCAGCTTTGAGCAGAGCAAATTGCAGTGAAAATCAGTGAGGTATGCAGGTGGTTGTTTTATTCTATTTGACCTGCGAGGTAGGACTGGTTCAGGAATGGGTTCAATGTGATTATTTTCAATGGATTGAGGTGTATGAAGAGCAGTGTGAGGTGTATGAAGAGCAGTTTGAGGTGTATGAAGAGCTGTTTGAGGTGTATGAAGAGCAGTTTGAGGAGTATTTAAGGGTGAATGAGGGTTATTAGTTGATGATGAGGTTTGTACAGTAGGTACATCATAGGGGAGGTCAAACACATCATGACATAGAGAGGGTGTATCAGGGACAGTTTGTTTGGTGGTGTGAATGTCTTGAAAGGGGAAAGATGTGTCATGAAAAGCTACATTTCTTGACACATAAAACTCATTTGTGTTGAAATCACACAGAAGGTATCCCTTAGTACCTTCTCTGTAGCCAAGGAATATGGATTTTCTTGCTCTAGGTTCAAATTTGGATCTGTGGTTATGAAGGGTGGAGGAATAAGCAAGGCATCCAAATACTCTTAGGTGGTTAAGGCTAGGAGGAGAGTTGTGTAGGAGTTCATAGGGTGATTTGTTTTTAAGCAAAGGTGTGGGGATTCTGTTTATGATGTGGATGGCTTGTTGTATGGCTAAATGCCAGAGGTTAGAGGGTAGGGAGGATTGAAAGGAAAGAGCACGAGCAACATTCAAAATATGTTGGTGCTTTCGCTCAACAATCCCATTTTGTTGAGGTGTCTCAACACATGATCTTTGGTGTGCAATGCCTTTGGACAAATAATATTCAGTCATTAAGAATTCAGGCCCATTGTCACTGCGGATGCATTTAATTCTCTTTTCGAATTGGGTTTCTATGAATGTGATAAAGTTGGTAAGATGTTTCCTAGTTTCAGCTTTGTTGTTCATGAAAATAGTCCAAGTAAAACGACTAAAATCATCTACAAGAGTTAAGAAATATTTGTGACCGGATATGGAGGGAATAGAAAAGGGACCCCATATGTCAGCATGTAACAAATCAAAAATGCAAGAAGAACGAGTATTGCTATTATTAAAATGTAACTTTCTTTGTTTGGCCAAATGGCAAGTATTACATGGTTTATTGTTTGATGTAAAGGAAACAGAAGGAAATTGAAGAGAAATACATTTGTGTATAGAAGAGGATAAATGGCCTAGTCTAAAGTGCCAAATAGTGGCAGGATCATTACAATTGTCATCTAGGCTTTGAGAACTAAGGTTGTTACATGAACTAGAAGTGGTAGGAGGAACCTGGGAGGCGTCAAGCACATACAATTTGCCCACTCTTCTAGCTGTAAATCCAGTCTTCCTCGGGTTGGTGAGCTGCAAAATATCACAGTGATCAGGAAAAAGTTTTACATCATACAACAAGGAATCAAAGAGAGTGCTAACAGAGATGATGTTGACATGGAACGAGGGAAAGAAATAGACATTGTGAAGAACAAGGGAACCAAAGAGAACAACTGAGCCAGCAATAGTAGTTGTAACAGATTCACCATTAGGCATAGTCATAGTTTTAGGTGCAATGTGATATGTGCGAGTGAAATTGGCAAAATTGTGAGTTATGTGGTCTGTTTCACCAGTGTCAACTATCCACAAATAATAGTTTTTGTCAATTTTTATGAGTTTTATCATACCAGATGTGGATGGGGAAAGGGAAGTGTGTGCAGAGGATGTGGTTGTGTAGATGGAATTGACAGAGGCAGGGGAAGCAGACTGTAGTTTGGATTGCTGTAGTAGCTGTAAGATCTGAGTGTATTGCTCTTGGATCGTTGTCAAAGAAGCACTTGCTGTTGTGGATGTGGATGAGTCCGTAGATGATGAGTTGGAAGCTGGAGATGAATCTTGCACAGAGTTTGCTGCGGAAGTGGTAGAGGAGGCATCATTGGAGGTTGTAGAAGTGTTCTTCCGATGTGGAAATCCTGGAGGGTAGCCATGCTTGAGAAAACAAGTGTCGATAGTGTGGTTAGTACGTCCACAATGTGTGCATAGACGACCACCACGGCCAGCACCATGGCCACCGCGCCCACGGCCTCTGCCGCCGGTAAAGGGTGCACGAGCAGGAGTTTGAGAAGCAAAATTCACTGATGATTGATTTTCAACAGAGGAATCATTCGAATTACTGGCATTGTGGCCAAATTGTCGTTCTTGCTGCAAAACCATTGAGAAAGCATTGTCCAGGGTTGGCAGAGGTGAAATCAGCATGATTTGGGAACGAACTTGAGAAAATTGGTCATTCAATCCCTTCAAGAACTTGATGACCTTATCTTGTTCCTTAAATTTGCGTAGATCAGTGGCGGCACCACATGTGCAGGGAATCGCACATGTGCAATCACGAATTGGGCGAAAGTTTTCAATTTCTTCCCACATCGTTGTTAATTTGGTAAAATAGGAAGAAATATCGATGGTACCTTGTTGGAATCGAGCCAATTCATCTTGGATGTCTGCAATTCTGAAGATATCACCTTGAGAGAAACGGCGTTCGAGACTTTTCCACACGAGAGAAGCACGATCACACCATAGGAGAGATTTTGATAGTTTCTGAAACGGAACGTTGAAGCCAAGAAAGAACCAGGTTGTTGCATCGAATCCATGGTTCATACAGAGGATCAGAAACGGGAGGAGGAGGAAGGGTTCCATCAACAAATTTAATCTTGTTCTTCGATATCAAAGCAACCTTCATGGATCTTGACCAGATTTGATAGTTTTGATTATCGAGAGGAGGTTGAACAAGAACGAGAGAGGGATTCTCGTTTGGATGCATATAATATGGATTTGATGGATTTGTAGCAAAATCGGAGAAAGGAAACACCATTGTTGCGAATCGGAAGAGGAATTTTCAGAGATAAAATTGCAGAAAAAGGAAATAAAGGAGATGAAGAACGCGGAATTGAAGATTCAAGAAAAAATCTGATACCATGTTGAGTTCATAGTTCAGAGAGAATTGAGAGTATGAACTGAATCTTCATTGTTAGTATTTTCAACTCGGGTCTGTACAATATATGTAAAACTGTATTTAACTAACTAACTAACTTTGTAACTCAGGTAGTTACATAAACTAACTATGGTAATAAACTAACTATGGTAAATTACATTAATTAGCTATTTACATAGTGTAATAGTATCAAACAACATCATAAGATAACAATAATCCTACAACACCCAGACAACACACCAACAAAAAAAGAAACACCATACATCACCATTAAAAAATAAAAAGACACTACAGCCAAAAAAAAGCAACGGGGAGCTACACAAATCGGAGACGGAGGAACTTGAAGAACCACCTGTTTTTCCAAGAAACCACCCCAGGAAATATATTTGATTTTGTTTACTATAAGTAGTGTGTTAGCCAAATCCCCACCAAAAACCACAGTATTTCTTTCCCTCCAAATAATCCACATAGCTGCCATACAAATCAAATAAGCATACTTGTCACTGACTCATTGTTGCCGCCTTTGATAAAGCTACCAAAGAACCTAAAATGATTTGACCCTTCCAATCCTTCAACCTCAACCAAGTAATAAGATGCTAAATAGATTTAGAGAAATCACAATGATAGAAAATATGGTGAATAGATTCCTCTTTAAACTTATTTAATGTAAGAGGAGTTGAGGTTTACTGTATGAACTCAAGGAGCTCATGCTATGGGGTGAAATTTGGTGCTGCTTTGAAATTTTATTTTAATTGAAAAATGGTCCCTTAAGGATTAAATATTGATAAATTAAAAGCTCTTCACTTCCTCGGAGTTGGCCAAAGCTCTTCACTTAGGTTTTTCAAAACTTATTTTCTTATGTATGATATTTACATGTTTTGGGGTGCGCTGATACGACCTAATGTTAGGTGTTTGTTCAGTATTTTCTTTAATTTGAGACGCTGTTGTATTTTGACTCACTGTGCATGCGCTTTGTCGGTGACTCTAAGAAAATTTTCAATGATTAAAAAAGGAACCGATTCTCAGTATAATTACTGGAATTGGAAAAAGGAAACGTTAAACAATCAATAGAGGTAAATGCTTATCGGGAAAAATCAATAGAGATAAATTTGGTACATTAACTAAAAAAGTATTGACTTGTTTATATTTGATAACATAACTCATGACTTTTGAAGTAGTTTTGCTTATATACGAAAACGAGAGAGTAATTATAATTATTATAACAAAATATAATAACAAAAACACAAAACTTACAAAAATAAAAACATAGCATGGGCTATGTTTCTATTGAATAACAGTACCAAATTGTACAGTATTGTTTAAGTTTTGTCCATAACAAAATATAAGACTGTAAGAATAAAAATAAAACAAAACAAAATAAAATAAAATAAAATATAATATAATACAAAATAAATAAAAATTATATTATTATACTTATAATTATATAAGCTCCACTACATAGATAGACCTTAGGTAATCACCCCTTCTAAGTGCAATGAAAGTCGCATGCCTAGGTCATGGACCTTATTGATGGCCAATTGACCCCATCCAGGTAAATATGTTTCAATGTCGCAACTCATGCTTCATTTATACTATTGCTTTTGTCCACACCCTTCTGCTGTCCTCGATGTGGGACTCCTACATCACAGACACACTACTATACAAATTACCCCATCTAAATCAAAATATACGCATCTCAACTCAACGAGAAGTGATAATCAAGATCTATTCTCTTGTTTTAATTGCACCAAGCGCATTTCCACAAGAATGATTTGATTATTTTATTGATAACCAGATGCGATTGTTTGTGCTCATAGGTATATAATATAGATATAGATTCAAACGCATTAACTGTTTTAAAAGAAATGCAGGTTAAATAAAAAAAGAATGCAGGTTCTCTTGACAGCTTCGTCCGTATTAGGGAAAATCCCAAGTCCTACATTGACTAGTGATAAGTTGTCTAGAGGGTTTATAATGAAGAGACAACCCTCTCGCTTACTGGCCAGGTTTTGTGGGGTTGAGTTAGCCATAAACCACATTCTAAGATGGTATCGTGAGCCTATCTTAGATCTATCTACCACCTACCATTAAAAAAACGCTACAAGTCCAAAAATAAAAATAAAAAAGGTGATGCGCGTGAGGGGTGTATTAGGGAAAATCCTAAGTCCTACATTGACTAGTGATAAGGTCTAGAGAGAGTTTTATAATGAAGAGGCAACCTCACCTTCTGGCCCTGGTTTGGTGAGGTTGAGTTAGCGCCAACCACATCCTAAGAGTCCGTGTTCTTGTATGAAATCAAATGGATTGCAAAGAAAGATGCATACAATTAATTACAAAGTTGAACTACTTTCTTAAATAAATCTGCAGCTTGCTTGATTTCACAAGGAAGTAAGTAACATGACCTTCTTCTGTACTCTTGAACTCTCTCTTCTTCTTCACTTCACAGTTCATTTCAGCCTTTTCATTTTCCCACAATTTATAGTTTGTTTGTTCTTCCTTCGGCAGTTATATGTATCTTTCTCTTTCTTTTCTCTTAGTTGCATTTGGATACTCACATTTCTACTCTCCTATTCTTCTTAATTTTGAACCTGCCGTAAACCTTTCATAAGATCTTTTTAAGAGACAATATCAATTAGGAATCCAGAGAGTAACATATTACCTTTGTTATGAAAATTAAGCTTTGAGTTAAGAAGGTTGTAATTAATCTAATTCAACTACTGTCTCACTGATAGGACAGAACATAGTATACTATGAGCTTTGAGTTCAGAACTTAGTATACTATGAGCGGCTGTCCTCACTGATTTCTACTACTGTCTTTTGTTTAAAAGTATAAGCAATATCAATCACTTCAAAAAGTTTTGCATAGAACCTTACCACTAGAATGTTCGATCCAACTTGCGGCCATGTCTCCGGTTACCGATTGGACCAGTTCGAACCGAGTTTTAGAACACTATTTATTATTACTAGCCCTACGACCCGTCCGATGGACGGGTTGGCTAACAATCTGTTAAAGAGACCTAAACATAAAAACAACAGTAAATAACAACATCAAACAAAATCTAAGTATTTTTTTTTACTAAACAAATTCTAAGTATTAGAAAGACATCACATTTAAAGACAAAAGTCACACATATTAGATTAAGTCATAACACAAAGAGCTTAAACTTGGAGCATAAACAATGTATTTAATCACACATATTAGATGAAGTCATAACACAATCGGTTTAAAGTTGTAAAATAAACAACAACCTAAAATAAGATTATTCATATTCATCAAATGTAACCATAAAAACTTAACCCATAATACCGTCTTACCGGTTCGAGGGATTATTCTCTAGAGTTGCGCGTAGAGGATACTCAGTTTATACCAAAAATATGTACACATGAAAACTTAACTCATAATTAAAGAGAAAAGAAGACACCATAATTAAAAAGTGAAACACGTACGTAGGTCTCATGCAAAGATTGATTTAAAAGTAAATATCAATTTAATTATGCTTCTATATACTTCTTGATGCGAAATTATCTAAATAAAGAAGAAAATACTAAAGTGAACATGTAATTTTTTTCAAGATTCTAAAGTACCCCAAAACACACTGCCTACAATCACATTTTATGTATTTTGCCATCAAATAGATTATTGACGAACGAAGTATTTCAATAGTTAAAAAAATTTCTGAATACTAAAGTAACCCAAAACACACTGTCTAACATTTCACGTTACGTGTTTTGCTACAAAATAATCTTGTCCTCATCAAGTACACTAAAACACACTATTTAGCATCCCACTTTAAAATATAAAAATATAAAAAAAATGTAGATTAGTCATCGGTAAAACTCCGTTGGGAGGATATAATCACACACACAACAAAACCAAGTACCCGTGGCGACCAATTTCCCAGGTGTATATTAGTAATCGATAAAGCCGATGAAAACTACACACTAATGAGATGGTAACAAAAAAAAAAAAAAAGGAGAAAAAAAAGCCAAAGTGAAAAAAAAGCCAATTGACCAAAAAATCTTTCCCCCCAAATTTAACATGCATGCCAAGCCGCATACATGTTTTAGATACTTTCCTTGTCACTATAGCGAAATAGTTGGGTATCTATACCCAAATGACATGCCTTAACCTAATTAGTCCATGTGTCAAGTATTTTCCATAAACTACGACCGTCCGATGGACGGATTGGCTAACAATTTGTTAAAGAGTAAACCTCTAAAGAAAAGAAGCATAAGAACAACAGTAAATAACAACGCTTATCTAAATAAAACAGTAAATAACAACATCAAACAAAATCTAAGTATTTTTTTGACTAAACAAATTCTAAGTATCTGGACATCACATTTAAAGACAAAAGTCACACATATTAGATCAAGTCATAACACAAACAGTTTAAAGTTGGAGTATAAACAACAGCCTAATCACACAGATTAGATGAAGTCATAACAAAATCAAACAAAATCTAGGCATAAGTTACTGCTGTTGTGGTTTTATCCTCCCCGTGCATCTGCATTAATACAAAGTAACGTAAATTTAATAATCTACGGGAACTTCTCCCCACTATAACTACGGATTGGCTAGCTTGATTAATTAAAACACATTAGAATAAAAACATGTAGAAGTAGTACGTAGTATATAAAATAAATCTAATGCAAGTGGTTATTGAAATCTCTGCAGTAGGATGGAAAATAAATCTAAATCAATGAGGCATAACAAACAATCAGGAAAATAAGAAAGCAAACTCAAAAGTTTGCCTAATGCAAAAATAGTAGTAATATGCAGAATTCCTAAACTGTGGTCTTTGGATCTTAACCCGTAAAATCTGGCTCAGAAATTTTAATTATTTCTACAATATAAAGACCAAATAATATTGCTCTACAATGATATATATGCAGATAAATAGTCATATCACCCATCTTGTGGCTTCAACATGGTATGATATATTATGACCATGAGAGTCCAAATGAAGGAAGGGCTTTTACCAATAAAGCTGAAGCCCAAGCCCAAGCCCAAGGAAAAGAGAAGATCATATCAAAATGTTTCACTTTCTCATGCAGATTGCCACGACATCATGTTCTTATTCACATGCAAAAGACACGTGTTATGTGCTGCCACGCCATGCAAAAATCACTGTACATCTGTCTCGTGTCTCTTCTTTCTCTCAACTATCCTTCATCTATCTATGAAACTTCACCACACTCATCTTCCATGGAAGAATTATACCAAAAAGACTCCTTTATTTTTCCCTCACCACCCCATTGGATAATAAAACTACTATCCTTCCCAGTAGACTTAATCTACAACTTCATGGCCTCAATCTTTTCCCCTTTCAACTCTCTTTTAAATTTCACTTCTGAGACCAAAGATATTCTGCAGTTCAGAGTGTTTTTTCTTCTTCTTCCGATATAGCTAATGGTAGCTTAGTAGTGTTAAAGAAACTGGGGCTTTGTTTTCTGAGTGCTGAAACCAAAAACAATAAAAGATGATTTTTAGATCATTGAGAAATCAAAATAAATGAGTAGGTGCAAAGTGAAATATGTGTATATATAGGAGGAATGCAGTCCAACCCACCCTTTTAGGTTGATTGGCTAGGAAAATAAATGAGTGAAATATCGGTAGAGCCAATTATTCAAATACATGTAGGAGAAAAGAAGTCCAAACCACCCTTTTAGATTGATTGGCTACCAAAAGAAGAGGAGGAAGAAATGAATATATAATTAACAAAATGTTGATATAAAATACGCTGATGTGGTTTTAGTTTAACAGAAACTGGAAATTATAAATCAAATATCCAGGTTTGCGTGGGTGTACGTGGGGAAATGATGGAGTTTAGCTTTGAGTGGGTGTACATGGCGAAATTGTAGATTTTAAAGGATCCATTGGTTATGCATTTATCAAATGTTGCTGGTCTAAAAAAATGGAAAATGACGTACACCAAAGTGATCACAGCATAAGCAAAATTGGACACAAAAATTGGGCGGCAAAATCACAATCGATTTACAACCTATGCCAAGCCGCATAAGAGTTTAAGATATGACATTGATTGCGAGTTGATAACAAATAGACATGTGACCATCTAGTCGATGCATCGATTAAAACCATAAAATATGTAAATAGTCCACACGGCAGGTGTATTGTCCCACAGATATCACCTTGTATCCGTTCTGAAAATGCAAGAGATTCACCCTCAATTTTTGTTAGTGATGGTGTAATTATCAACTTTCCTTGGGAACATACGGTACATGAGAAATTATTGGATTGAAGAATCTCCCGGCTCTTCAATGGATGTCCACATGAATTTTCATTTATTTTTCGCATCATAATAGAACCGATAGGACCCAACCGTTCATGCCAAATGAGAAACTTGTTGTGATTTGTAAACTTCTGGTTTACAATAGAATGTGTTTCAATTGAACTAATAAAGTGTAGTACAAACCATTTGAAAATGTTGGTAATTTATCCAATATACTTATTTCTCATGTGGTATATCTCGTGATATAGATATATTCGATATCTTCTTCATTTGTTGTTTCAATATGGTAATCATTTAAGCGAATATCTTTGAAACTTAATAAGTTTCCGCGAGACTTCGGAGAATATAGTGTCATATCAATGTGTAATTTTGTTCCTTCAGGTAACAATACACTAGCTCTCCCGAAGCCTTCAATTATTTTTATAGTATCAGATATAATACTAACATTGGTTTTTTGCATTACTACGTAAGAAAAATAATTCTTGTCCTTGAGAATCGTGTGGGTTATTTCACTACCAGCGAGACACATATCTCCATTATTGCTGCTAGTGACAATATTCATTCTGGCTTTCAAAAGAAAATAAAAATAAATAAGTAACAAGAATAATAATAATTTTGGAAGGATATAAACATTATAACTAAAAATTTTATTACATGAAAAGCTAAAAGAAACACACCAAAACATAAACTTTAACATCATTTAAACTTAAGGAATTTCAAACCAAGCAAATAAAAACGTAATATTTTTTTTTGGTAAAAAAAAAACGTAATATTAAAATGGAAGGAAACTATTTCTTAAGGACCCCAACTCCAATAAGGTGATCAATACTCCCGGTGGCAGACCCAGGACCCTTGGCTAGGGGGTACAAATTTTTTCGAACACTCATCGCTAAAAATATAAAAAAAAATAAGACTTTTACAGGTTCACAACTTGTGTTGACCTAGACCAACACAAACTAAATAGCACTAACAAGTTCCTAAATACAAATTAAATAGCACTAAGAGAACCAACATATTCACAAAATACAGATTCTAAATAGCATTAGAGTGATGCAAAACCAAGAACTTTGGTGCAAAACTAAGGACTTGGGTGCAAAAAATATTTTTCAGGGGGTACACAACCATTTTTTCCTAAGGCATTGGTGCATTTTATTTTTCAGGGGGTTCCGTTGAACCCCTTGAAATAACCTAGGTCCGCCACTGAATATTCCCATCTAGATCAACAAAGAAATCAACAACATATAAGTGAGTAACATCTATAGGACCATAATCAAAATCATCATCTTCATAAGCAAAATGCGTCTCTATCTTTTTGCCTTTATTTTTTTTTGTGATTCTTGGTAAAGATCAACAAGATGCTTTGGTGTACGACAGATACGTGACCTATGACTTTTTCCCCACAACAGTAGCAATTGTTTTCATCTTGTTTGCTATTTTCCCACTTTTTTCCTTTTCACTATTTTTCCACTTCTGGTGGGAAAATGTGTTCTTGGGAATTCTGCTACGGCCATGCCCACGACCACAGATAAAACCACGACCACAAGCTTGCCCATCAGTATATTGATCGTGTTTTGCTGCATTCGCTTCATGAAATGAAGCGATGCGAATGGACGAGCCTCATGATTTTTCATTAAAAGCTCATTATTTTGTTCAGCCACAAGACTACAAAAAATTAGTTCCAAAAATTTCTTAAATCCCTTTTCTCTATATTGCTGCAGGATCACATTAGATACATTAAAAGTAGAGAAAGTTTTTACTAACATATTTTTATCAATGGCCTTTTCTCCACATAACTTCCAAGATGAGGGAGCAAATCAAATATCTCACTAGTGAACCATTAAATATGACCATAGGATGTAATATACAAATTAATCAACGATTGAGACTTAATATCAGTTGATTCAATCTTAACAACTCAGCATTTTACACAATATCTTACTACCGATTTTAATTCTCACCCTAAAGTACCCTATAAAATATTATAAAAATTTAAAAGTATATTAAATCTCTCTTATCAACCAATCTTAAAATCAAATTAAATCTCTCCACTCTTTTTCCCTCCATTAAAATTCATTCCTACCCATATTTGAACCCAAATATCTCACGCCCTTACAAATGAAGGAAGAAAACAAAAAAGAAGAAACTTCTTTTGAAAGAAAATAAACTAATAAGCATGGTGGTAAAACGAAATCGGAAATGAGCAAAAATCAACATCATAGAGTAGCGCCGTCTGTGGGAATCGAACCCACGACCACGTGGTTAAAAGCCACGCGCTCTACCAGCTGAGCTAAGACGGCTTGTGTCTATTGGTTTGTCGTTTAAAATTATAACTCATAAACGGCTCTCCTGAAGTCTGAACTGAACTTGAAGCACTTGTGCAAGAAAACGCCACTCGGAAATTGCAGACCCCGATCAATTGTTGGTGGCGGTGCTATGGCGGAAACTTCCGATTCTCCACCGGAACAAAACCCGCAACCGCAGATAACAGAATCCACTTCAGAGTTCGACCACAAAACAATGCGAACCACAAAACCCGGCGTCAAACGCCTCACCATGAGTGTCACGGTCCTCATCTCTTTCATCATAGGTTTCTCTCTCTCTCTCTCTCTCTCTCTCTCTCTCTCTCTCTCTCTCTCTCTCTCTCTCTCTCTCAATCTCTCACATTCTGCACTTCATAGTCTTTTTTTTCACTCCTTTCTTTTCTCTTCACAGGTTTTCCACTTATCTGGAAATCAATTGAAATCTACCGCGCTCCTCTCCCCTTCGACAGAATCGACTCATTTTCCTCGCAAATTGAATCGAATCCCTTGCTATTCCCGTGTCGTTTTCGAGCTATCTTCGTCGGCTTCGATTTTAGGGTTTCTAATGGCGAGGTCGGAGAAGCCATTCGGAGAAAAATGTCCGAGCTCAGTCCCGGCGCCTCGCGCTGTGGCTGCGTTGGTAACTACTCTGTATCGGCAGTTTTAGATTATGCCGCAGATTGTGCGAGAGGAGGAAACTCGGAAGCTGTGTGTGCGGAAGTTAATGCTGTTGATTTTGGCGGGAAATTGAGGGGCAGTGATGAAGAGGCAGATGAATTGGTGAATAGTTTGGTGAATGTGTATGGAGAAGAGAAGGTGTATAGTGTTGTGGTGGTGAATGATGAGGAAGAGGTGAGGGCTGTGGTTGGGAAGTATAGGCATGGGTGGATTTTGGGACGGGTTTCGGAGGAGGAGGCAGTGCTGCGTGTTGCTGAGATCTTTGCTGAGGTGTTTGTTAATGGTGGGAACGAAGAGGGTTCGATTCGCGGCGAGTTTATGCCTGTTGGTTCTGATGGGAGGATTGTTCTTTCTTTCAGTTTGCTTAATGCAGATCCACGAGATTGGATTTATGATTGGTATGATTGAAATTTGAAATACAATTTCATTGAATTGTTGTTCTGAACCAAGTTGAGGACGAGTTTAACTGATGCCAGATTTTGGCAATCTACAGTTGGGTGAAGCAGAGGTCAATTGCATTGAACTCTGCTTCCCTTGTTTCTGTGTCATGTATGGTATGTTAGCTTAGTTACCTTTTTGAAGTCTGTGTGATGATCTTATTGTAGGGATTTTTGTGGAATTGATGAGGTTTTGTTGCAACCTGTCATTGAAGCTTTGCAACCTATAGCCAACATCACTGTTGAAAGCCAGGTGAAGTCTTGTAAATGTTACATTTGCAAGATTCATTGTATGCTGTGGGTTTAAGTGATTTTATTGTTCCTTCTAATTGGCAGGTTTTGTACCACACCCCAAAGTCTTCGTTTTCTTACTGGGATGACAAGCATGGAAGCCACATATTTAGTACCAAGGATCTTCCTTTCTTTGTATGATCTATGCCTTTTCGTTATGATTTATATTTACAGCGTATTTTTGTACAGAATTACTGTGTACTAGTTCGAATTCGTGACTCTGCAAACTTATATCAGTTGGATGGATGTTGTAATTTCCACCCAAAGCACTTGACATGTTAGCACAATGTCTAGCCTATGAAACGATGGTGTTTTAATTGATCAGAAATTTCTTTATCTTTTTGAGTTATTTAGGTCTCTCTTCTAGATTTGGTTCAAGTTATGTGTGTCCTTTATAGTTGTTTATGTGAAACCTGCTGTGCTGTCTTTTTCTTTTCCTTTTCATATTTCATCTGATGTCTCTTGACCGAGATACTTTAATAATATTTTTTTGACATGAATGTTTTTATATTAAACAGGTTAATTCCAATGAGTGGCATTTAGATACTTCAGTTGCAGCGGGTGGGAGGTCAAAAGTATTACAACTTGTGGTGTATATTACCTCAACTCAATCCAAAATTTACTTAAATTTTGTTAATTTAAGCAGAGATTCAATTTACATTTTTTAGCCTCAGATTATAATAGTTATAAGTGGTCCTGTGTTTGTCATGGTATGGCTTACCCGGTGCACGTCATAGGTTGTGTCCCTCTTGTTGAATCAAACCCAACATCACCATAAGGGTTCTACTGCGTGCCCTAGGCTAAATGATTTGGATCCATCTAAATATGTGATTCTGCAGGCACACACCTGGTACACATGGTGATGTCGGATGTGATTCTGCACGAGGGATGATGAGCCTATGAGGTGCACCAAGATAGTCATACCTTGACATACATGGGAGCAGAGGTGCTTCAGATTATATACCTGCTGTATCCAAGGATCACACTATCGTGATTACTTTCCTAATCAAAAGATAGGAGAGCACCCCTTCTCCCGAAGTTACGGGGTCATTTTGCCGAGTTCCTTCGACATGGTTCTCTCAAGCGCCCTAGGATACTCTACTTGTTCACCTGTGTCGGTTTGGGGTACGGTCAGTTAACCGGGAGGATCACCCTCCCAATTCGAAGTTTTTTCCTGGAAGTTTCAACCTTGTTGACTATGACAACAGTCGCGACTATAAACAGACCCGCTTCTTTGGAACCTGCTCTTTCTTCTAGGATCTGTTTCATGGACTTCTTATTCTTGTTTGTTCTGCCTCTGTTAATCTGCCCCAAACACAGTCGTCACAATCGCGGATGTCCCACCTACCACTTGTATTTTGTGTTCCCTTATTGCCATCAGCGTTGTATTAGGAAGATGGCTGCTTAGAGACTAGGATTTGGAGTCTGTTTTGTAAGTTGGTGGTAGTAGTCATTGTAGGAGGAGCTTTTTGTAAAATAGGTATCGTATCACTCTTGGGATGAGACGCCCTCGTCCTGTTAAGTCCAAACCCCAAGTGATTAACCCGAATTGTACTATTAGGCGATAAAATCTATAATTGAATTATAGGATTAAAAATGATAATAACTAATACGAGTGGTATGTGAATATGTACACTCTGAAACCCATCTATTGGGCCCACGATATATACAAGTGTGATAGAGAGACACGGTAATACATATATGTATGTTCATCCAAAGGATTTTAGAAATAGGCTTCGACTCTCTGACTATACACTATATTCAATACCAACCAAAGTAGAGAGACTGGTCACTTCGGATGAGTATCCTCAGCAACACATTGAACTGATGACAGTACGTCCACAAGATCTGTAGTGATGCCCTTGCCAACACCTGCCTCTACTTGATCTAAACTGTCATTTAAAATACAAACATAGAAAACAATAGGGATATAAGAAACTCGATACAAGACCATAAAATGGGAAGGTAGGCATAGAATGCTTACAAGAATAGCACACATCCAAGAATAGGACAACCACACACACACACACACTCACATCATACTGGGATTTGGCCGCCAAACTTATTCTTACAAAATTGGCTTATAATGTGAAGGGTGCCTTTGCTTATAAGCTCTTGGGAGGCCTTGCCTCTTGTCAATGTGGGGCTTAGGTTTTTCACATTACATTTCTCACGTCTAGCACCATTGGGCTTTGTACGTGTATAACGTGGTAGGTGGCCCAACAAGGATCTCGGATAGGCTTTGGTACTGTATTAGGTTTCTAGGCCTAACTCATCCTTAAAAAACTGGCTAGTAAGGTGAGGGGTGCATTGCTTATAAACTCTTGTGAGGCCTAACCTAACCTCTGGTAAATGAGGAACTTGAATTTTTCCAATACACCATCCATCTTCCAAATCGATTGGTGTCAGTATACCTAATTTCCATGTATGTTATTTAATTTATTTTTTGTGATTTCACACCTAAGCTATTAATTATGTCATGCTGAATTCGAAGCTTACACTTTAAGATTCCTTGTCTATTATGTCAGATATATACCATCTGTGAAGGAGCGTCCTCTTCAACTGGAGCTTCCAAATGGGGAGATTTCTAAGACTAATGGCTTTATATCTCCAGTTATTTGCCTCACCTTCAAAATTTCTTTGCTTATTCTTTTCTTATACGATTGCTATAATGGTTAACATTATGAAGAGCCTATTGTGGATATTGCAGATGTGGGGAGGTGTTGTTGTATGGAATCCCCAAAGCTGTATAAAGGACTTGGAAAGTAAGGGTCCGGTCAGACATATGATTTCTCCCCAGGTTTTTCCCTTACCCATTAATAGGCACTGTTTTCTGTGATGCTTACTGTAGCCAATAGTTGCTTCTCATTGTATACTTGTAAAGCAATCCAGTGCTGTGAAACTTTTTGTTGGATGTATCATGAACGTCACTTTTGACCAAGATTTAGTCTAAACCGATAATTGATAAATTTATATTCTGAGGCATTTCATTTCAGTAACTTTTTAAAAGCTTTATTCTTTTTTTTGTTTAAATAAATAATATAATGCCAGTTCCTTCTGCTGTTATACATACGATCCCACTGTTGTTGATTTCATTAATTCTCATGCTGAGCACTGTAGCATACATATACTGAAACAGGACCTCCAGAGGCTTTTTGAAGTTCTCATGGGGCAGTTACGGCAACTATTTGGTCTGAAGTCAGATAACCTCTATGTTGGCGAGTCAGGCACATCCATTCTCCTAGGGAGTGAAAGAGGTTTCACAGAATGGTAAGGATAACAGTCCCTATTAAGATAATTTTGGAAGCTTGATGCTGACTGCATATGTTTACATATTACATATGTCATGACCGGGAAAATAATTTTAAATTAAACGCTTCTGTCATTGATTGTGTAGTCTTCAAATTTCACTTTGAGTTGGTCCTGAATAATAAAAAAACTTAAGGCTCACTTTAGAAAGGTTCGGAGAAGAATCAAGGTATAAGCTCGACTGGAATGCTACTATTATGTCGAAGCAATTTGCAGTGCCTTTCCTTCATGGAAGATGTTTTTCTGAGTCATACCTTCTGTATTTTCTGCTGTTGAGATCATTTGCCAATACCCTTAGTGTGTGTTTGGATGAGGTACTTTTTGAGAGTATTGTAATTTTTAGGGGGAATTGAAAAATTTTAGTTCAAAACTCAGAAAACACTCTATCCAAACATACCTTTAATGAAATTATTTTTCTTTGACTGTTGTACCGAAATAAAAGGAAAGTTTTCTGGAATATTTGTTTGCACTAAATATACAAACTTTTAGACCATTGTTTCCCTGTTTGTTACCAATAAAACCTTTAGATCATTGTGGGTTGAAGCCATTGAAGTTTCTCCTTTTGTCTTCTTGGTATGGTTACTCATTTTGTCTTGTTAATAACAAAAAAACTGCAAAATTAATTCTAGTGGGATGATTTTGTGCAGGGAATTGGATGTTTTGTCACGGAACCATATTTGCTTTAATCTTCTTTCATGTGCCACAACACTTGGATCTCTTTCTAGATTGGTATGTTTGTCAAAGCCGCTTCAATTGATTCTTATTTTTTTTAGGGGATATTTCAAACTTCCATTCGTTGTAGGTACAATCATTGCCAAGGATGATTATCATGGATGAAATTGGAAAGCAGGTAATCTTTTTGGACTAGATGTTTCCTTTTATTAATGAACTTGTATGGGACGATAGTCACAAACTCACGATACTATTAACAATAACTATGACGTAACCTATTAACTGATAGGTGCTGTGTTGTGGTGCATATATATTACTATTTAATATTGTAGGTAGAGTAATGCATTTTCCCTTTGTCTTTTCGGTGCAGAGGTTTCAAGTTTATGATATTTAGTTTTGGATTTTAGTCAGAAACACTATTTAATACTTATAGTTGTATTGATAATAACTCGGTTCTATACAATTAATTCTTCCTGATTAGTCGATCTAAAACATTATCTGTCCTGATCCTTTGTTTCTAAAACATGCTCTGAAATCCCTCGCTTTCCTTGATATCTTGTTGCCTTTGAGCAGGTGAAATTTTCTCTGGAGGCTGCAAAATCAGCTCTAAGTAATGCATCTATTGGAATGTATGATACTTCAGCTGGTATGCATTTTCTGAGACGTTATTCCAAAATTTGTTAGTTACTTGATGAAGATTTGTAGGCTATTACTGAAATGTTGTGTTTCTTTTCTTGTCAGTATCATCAAGGCAATCAAGATCTCTTCCAGAGGATGCCTTTTTTCATCCTTCAATTATGTCCATCAGCTATTATTCGGTGGAGCATTCTTTTGCCATCTATTCGGTCTGTCCTTTAACTCTTCTCTCTGCCATAAACACAACAGTTTATGTTTTGGCTTATGTGGATGGATAACTTGGTCTTTGGGTGATTCCATCATATTCCCAGATTATCTTTACATTTCGGCATTCATAATTAGGGAATGCAGATTATGCATATATCTTCTATGAAAACAAAATAGGGAAATGAATATTAAGGAATTGGAAGAACCCCAGTGCCCATAAAAGATGCCATAGATGGAAGCTTGGATGAATTTTCTCGCTTTTAATTGGCCTTTTGTTTTTCTTAATGTAAATCTTAATTGTTTTATATATTTTTTGCCAACCACAAGTTTTCTTGTTACAGCCTTATGGTCCCTCTTAACACTGAAATTTTACACGACAACAAGAAGTTGATGAGAATTTACTAGTTATGATCCACAATTTTTTTTAAGCTGCAATGTTTACTGATTCTCATGTCTCTTTTCCTTCTACCGTTGTTGCAGCCCTTTTTTCTACCAGTTTTAATGCACATTGTCGTAGCTGCTTTCAGAGAATGGAAAAGATTCAAGCAAGAAAATAGGAAGTACTTGACATGGAAGGCCAAAGCAAAAGCTACATCTTAATTATTGACCAAAGTTGACAGGAGATAAAATAGTTTCCAGGTAGTTGAGTTCTAGTGTGTCCTTCCTTTCCTTCCCAATGCTTGGTTCATTGTGAATTTAGTTGAAAATTGTCAGTAGTGTTGACACGGTTCTTAGGGACAACTGTTGTACTTGAAACATGACAATGTTGACATGGCAGCTCTTGGTTGTACCATAGTTATGAGTAAATTAAATTGAGGGAAAGAAATGCATTTTACAATTATGTTAGAGAAATGTTAGCATCAAACTCTTTAACATATTTTTTGTATATTGGTTTGAGTCCACCAAATTACTCGCACAATTTAGTGAAATTTATTTGTCAACCAATAAGAGTCTGTTAGGAATTGAGTACTAGAAAGAGTTTTGCTAGTACTCTTAATTTATAGTCATTGGAAATGCTTATTGCATAATCTATGAATTTATCTATTCAGTCTCCTCAGTTTCCCGCTACTAAAGCCTCGCTGAAAATAACACCATTGGCCAGATTTGGTTGAGTGTGACCGTATTTGCATATTTTGTCAACCATGCTGTGATTCATTCATGACGGGCAGAGCCCAAAGACTTACATCAAGTGCTTATTACCAACCCACATTAGGGTTATCCACTATTGAGGCGTAGTACAAGATTGTCCCAACTAGATAATACATGAAACACGTAAATTGCTCCTGACTAAACAAGTGCATAATAGCAACCCACACATAAGGGTGCGTAGTACAAAATTGTCGCAACTTAGATAATACTTGAAACACATGAATTGCTCCTCATTAAACAAACTACTTAACTATAAGCCTATTTTAACTCCCCTCCAAAAGTGGGAGATTTGGAGGGGAGATAATATTTGTGTAATGTTTGGACTTAAATACCCTTTTATTTAATGTGACTTTAAACATTATAAAGGTGAAAATGTAATTTTATATTTTCTCTTCATTAAAATCCCTCTTCTCCTACTTAAAATCTCTTCCCCTCCCCCTCTTTCTAAATCATATTTTTAACACATTGTTAGAACCAAAAGTGAGTTGTCTAAATTCCAGCAACCATGATTGCTCATCCGAAGTCGGGTCAGTTTCTTTAAATAGCCAAAATACTTGCCTAGAGAGTAGAGACAGTACTCTTCAATTTCCTGTCCACCAAGATAACAATAGTAAATAAAATCAAGAAGTTTAGCATGCTTTGGAAAAAAAAAGTCTAAAAACAGCTTGCCAAATATATTGCCACACACCATTGCTCCAACTGCATTAAAAGAACCTTTTACTTGAGTCTTGTGTATAAAATATTACCATTTTTACCAAGCAAACATCTAATGCAGCTTACTTGTTCAGCAGTCAACATACATAAAATTTGGCAGAAGGGAGGCTACGAAATCATTAGGCCATACCTTGCAAGGATTTATCAAGGTTTTCTTCAACTCTTGGAATGCAAAAATTGTATCATGATTTCAGCCCTTCTATAGTAAAAATATTCTGCTTCTTAGGTTTTAAAGAGCCAAAGTCAATATAGAATAGACCCCACCTCAGGGACATATCCTGCTAGCCGCAGCTGCTCATCTAGTTCAGTTAGCAACAAGTTAACTTGACCATAAGATGGGTGATATTTATCAGAAGCTGCAAATAGATGAATCTTCTTATCGATTTCAATCCAACTAGACCCCGGACATCTCTTTTCTACACCGAGATTCTTCATGGAAGTCCGGATCGTCGCAACCTCACTCCACCTATTCACTTCAGCAAACATATTAACAAGGAGACTGTAATGCCCACTGTTACTCGGCTCCAAAACCATCAAGTTCTGAACTGCAACATGAGCTATTTCCAAGTTTCTGTAAACCTTACACCCATTCAACAATGCCCCCCAAATAAAAGAATTGGGTTCAAAAACCATTCCTCTTATCATCTCCAAAGCTTCTTCAAGCAAACCACCTTTGCTCAATAAATCAACCATGCATCCATAATGCTCAACTCGAGGACTAATACAATAATCCTTAATCATACTCTCAAACCTACAACGACCCTCTTCTATAAACCCCGCATGAGTGCAAGCAGTTAACACACTAACAAACGTAACATCGTTCGGCCTAATCCCTCTCCCCACCATTTCGTCGAACATCCTTATCGCTTCTTTTGCATGACCATGTGTAGCAAGCCCATCAATCATAGAATTCCAACAAAACAAATTCTTCTCTTGCAATTTATAAAACACCAAAAGTGACCTATCTATACTCCCACATTTAGCATACATATCAATCAAAGAAGAACCAATAAAAACATCAATACCAAACCCATTCACCATCAAATAAAAATGCACCTCTTTTCCTAAACCAAGTGCCCCCAAATGTGCACAAGCTGAAATCACAGTTGTTATAGTGACTTCATCAAGAACCATTCTTTCCTTCACCATTTCATGAAAAAGTTCCACAACATCACTATATCTCTTGTTCCTAAAATAACAACTCATCAAAATTGTCCATGAAATAATATCTTTTATAGGCATTTCATTAAACAAGTACTCAACACGCTCAACATTCCCCAATCTCGCATACCCATCAATCAAAGCGTTCCACGTGGCAGTATTTCTCTCAGGCATTTCATCAAACAGTTTACCTGCAGAATCCACATCACCATTCCTCACGTGCGCCGAAATCATAGTCGTCCAAGCAAACACATCTATTTCAGACATTTCATCGAAAACCTTCCTCGAATCACGCACAAAACCCAAAATCGAATAGAACTCAACCAGCGTAGTCTGAACAAACAGGTGCGAATTAAACCCGCGTTTCCACACGTGTCCATGAACGGCTTTCCCTGAAACCGAATCATTTAAAACCGTGCAGGCTTTAATCAAAGACGAGAAGGAATAACTGGAAGGAACGACGTCGTTTTTGAGCATTAGCGTGTAATAGAACAATGCTTGGTGAACAAAACGGGAATGAACACAGGCTTTGATGAGTGCGTTGTAAACGAGAACGTTGGGGTTTTCCATAAGGGCAAAAGCGGAATTTGCGAGGTTTATGTGAGAAGAGATTGAAGATGCGGTTATGAATTGGTTCATAAGAAAACAGTCTTGGTTGGCGTTGGTTTTGATCATTGAGGCATAGATTGATTCTAGTCTTTTTCGACTTCGGCATTGTTTGATTTGACATAGGATTGTTTCTTTGAGAGTGTGTGTTTTGCGGTTTTGAAGAGTGTGTTTTGAAATTGAGAAATGTTTGGCTACTAACATAGCTTCACACGAAGATTTTACATCTTAAGCGTCTGGCCATTCTTGTAGTTTAACATCGTTTCAACGTTTCATCCTCCGCCGACGCATGGCCGTCCACATTCTCATCAATATTCAGGCTATCGGAAATGGATCATCTATCATTGAGGTTTCTAACTTTCTCTAACTTTAGGCAAAAATGAGGTAAAATGAGGGATAGTGGTTTCTCAGGAGTAATTCAAAATGGAGCATATAAGAGAAGTAGAAAAAACTTACCATATTTGAAGTGCATAGTGATTTATATAGTGTCGTAATTGGGCTGACTTGCAATTGGGTTCCTAGGCTGATTATTTGGCGATCCGGAACAACAACCTACAAGTGAATTGAGCTCACCTGTAAAAATTAAAACCCAAATCTTATGGTGAATTGAGACGAGTGTATTAGTGACCCAACTCACAGGGTGGAGTTAGCATAAATTTTACGGTGACGTTAAATATAAAAGTTTATGTATAGTTCTTGTCTCCCAAGTTTCTTTGATTGACGAGTTTGGTCATTTTAATTCGCTTTTGACAATATTGCTCTACTAATTTGGTAATTTTGTTTCTGTTATTTTTTCATTTGACTTTTGGTAACAAAAATCATAAGTTGTGCAATTTTAGTCACTCATTTTCTTAGTCACTTTTGAGTCAAGATTGGGAGGTGCATTTCCAGCATTCTTTTAGGGAGGCAAATTTTTGTCTAGATTTTTCCTCACGAAGTTTGGCGATACTTGTTGTTCTAGTAAGGTTCTTTTAGAGGTCTCTCCTATTGGGCTTCATGTGCATCTTAATGCTGATGCGTTAGGTGTTTCCCTTATTTGGCCTTAGCAGTGTTTTCTTTTTTCTCTTTTGTAAGAATGAAACAGTTGGAAATTTTGCAGACCACAAAAGAAGGATGAAATAGTAATAAGTAATAATAATAGTAACAGTTCATCATGATATAAATTTCAATAGAGGAATGAATTCAACTACATTTCTTCGTGAAAAGTGGAACTCAACTTACCTAAACTTTATTATTCATGAAAAAAAAAAGGATTTGGACTATAGATATATATTATTTTGGCATCAACTTAAGTAGCAATTCATAGAAACACAAAACATGATCTACGTTTCTAAGTTTCAAGCATAATCCTACAAAACTCTTGCATTTGATCCTGAGGTAAATTCACACAAACATTAAGACCCCTTCATCTTTTCCTCCTTGCAAAAGCATAACCAAACCAGGCTTAACAGTAAGTGGAGTAGCACATTTCAATCTACCCCAAGCAAAATCTTGATTCTCTAATCCCAATCTCCACCAAGAAACCAAAGAGAAACTATCTTCATTACAAGGAACTCCACTATTCACTTCTAACCAATCTATATTTGATTTAATATACTCATCATCCAATCTCTCAATCCCTTCTTGCACTTTCCTTATGTGACAAACATCTTCTAATTCCATAAGCTCTTTAACACTTGCTCTTGCAAATCCAGGAACCAATGCATTTCCTGCAAATCCATCTTGAAGTTCAGGAACAATCCTTTTTCTTACATCCACTGGAAACAACATAGTTGATATTTTATCCTCTTGCATTTTTGTTGCAATGCTTCTTGCTTTCCATATTTTTGCTGCAACAACTTGAAATGTTGTTATGTTCTTTACATTATTGTTGTTGTTTTCTAGAGCTTTCTTTTTGTAACTAGCAATTATTTGTGGTGATAAATGAAGTACATGGATTTGATTTTCTTCAAGGGGTTTCTTAACATTGATGCTTTTTGTACTTCTTATAGAGAACAAGTTCTCTATGTCTCTAGATTTTGAATACTCAAAATGTGGATGAGTTATTTTTGGAGGGTTTCTTGCTCTCAGCAATGTTCTATCTGCATTAGGCCTTATGATTATGTCGCTGCCTCCATGAGTTAGAGCAGCTAAGTTCATCTCGAAATCTCTAATTGCTATACCATCTAGTAAGCAATGGTTGTAGTGAGATGCAAGTGCCAAACTTCCACATCCAAATTGTGTTAGCTGTCATAAAATAACAAAATAGTTTCATCAATTTGAGGATGTTATCTTGGGACAATGTTACACAATCATATTTCATTTGTATAAATACTCATTGTGTTAGCAGTCGAACAGTGAACAACCTTGGGATTGTCCGATCTTGATCAGACGCTCCAGATCTTAAAGTCGGAATTTTTACTAAGGAAAAATCAAAAACAGTTCTCAAAATCTGGATTGTCCGATCTTAAAATCAGTGACTATATGTGTCTGTGTCGTGTTTGATGTTTGTGTCCGTATCAGTGCTTCATATGCTGCAATAGCATGCAATTTGCAAAAGTGATTTAAAATCAAATTTATATATCTGTGACATGCTGCAATCTATGAAGCAATATAGAAGATCAAAAGTTAACATTAAAACCTGTAAGGAAGCAAGGGGAATTTCTTTCAAGTCACCATCTTCAAGCAAGAAAACAACTAATTCCCTTAACTCTGGATTAGGTGCAGAAATGGTACCAAATTCACTCAACTTTTTATCAGTTCTAGCAGCAGCAGCCACAATACCAGCATCATTACAATCGATTTCGAACCGATTATTCTCCTCGATACTCGGCACAAGTCGACCAGCCATAAAGTCATAATGCACAAGCATTTTTCTAAGTGCACTATAAAACTTATTACAAATCTCGGAGAAGGATATTTGATTACTTGGAGGATCAAAAAATGAGGCAGAATCTTGGTAAACAACAAGAGATAAGTCAATATTTGATAAGAACATTCGTTTACTTGGTGTTGGTTTCTCAGGAGTAATTACAACTTTTTCAACTAGTTCAATCCCACCCATTTTGTATGCAATTTTTTTGTTTTGTTTCAGTTTGTTCTAATACACAACCAAAGAAATTGTCAACCCCTTAGTATATATAAGTTTTTGAAGATGTTGACATATGACAATTTTTATAAAGCTATGAGCAACAAATTTATGGAGTACAGCAGTTTCTTAAGATTACTCGGAAGTTATATATATGTTATATTGTTTTTTTTTGACAAAATATATGTTATATTGTTATTTTCCTAAGGTTACTGAATTTGCAACCAAAAACAGTCAGTTCATAAATTTTTAGGATATCTATCAATTTACTATGAATTATGAATTAAAGAAGTTTCAACTAATAGTTAAAATGTTATGTTTCATTTCATGTGATTATTATGATTGTTATAGTAGATGTATGAATGTCATTGTAATTGTAGTCCTCCTATAATAACCATAAAGTGGTGACCTAGTTTGTCAACTGACCTACAATATTTAACTTGGAAATTAATTAGTATCAAAATAAAAACATTGAACTGGTAGTTGGTAATGTTCAGTTTTGAATGACACTGTTTACGATTCGGTTATTTAAGCAGTTCAACCATGATTTCATCTAGATTCGAGCGATTAAACTCTGGAGGTCTCATAGATTTGATGTTCGGTCCATTTTTAAAATATAAAGTGACCACATAAATTATTTGTAACGAATAAAGAATTTTTTGGGCTTTATGTGTTAAGTTGAAGTTTACTTTTAACTTTAATATTAGCATACACTCCTATTGTTATTTGTCAATTTTTAAGGAGAGATTTGTAGAGTTGATTTCTTAAAGAGAATAATATGTGGGAAGGATCTAGGGAGGATATTGCCAAGTACAAAGACCTCGAGAGGTACCATGAGGAGCTGCTGAAGAAGGAGGAAACAATGTGGCGCCAGAGGAGTAGAGTCATGTGGCTTAAAGAAACTGACAAGAACACCAGGTTCTTTCATAACAAAGCTAGTCAAAGAAGAAAGATTAATGAGATCAAGAAGATTAAAGATGAAAATGGGGTTTGTTGGAGAGGTGAAGATAAGCTGGAAAAAGCTTTCATATATTGCCTATTTCTCTGACCTGTTGGCCACTTCTAACTCTTCTGATATTGAGAGTACTTGTTAGGTGGTTTGTAACAAACTGAACAGTGAAATGGTGGAATGGTGTAGTGTTGCCTTTACTCTTGAAAAGGTCCATTGTGATATCTTTCAAATGCATCCCCTCAAGAGTACAAGCCTAGATGGCCTTTCTGCTATTTTTGTTTTCAGAACTTTTGGCACATTGTGGGAAGAGAGGTCACTGACCTAGCCCTTAACATCCTCAATCATAACAGATCCCCTGCTTACATGAATAAGACCTTCATTTCCCTTATCCCCAAGTGTAAGAACCCGTCCTCCCTTAAGCAGTTCAACTCCATTAACCTTTGTGATGTGGTAGTGAAGATTGTGACTAAGGCAATCACAAATAGAATCAAAAACACTCTGCCTGAGGTTTTTGATAAGGAAGAAAGTGTATTCATTCAGAATAGGCTCATCACTGACATTGGCCGCATTTCCATGGACTATTTCCATTGGATCAAGAAGAAGAGGACCGTATTGAATGGAGTTTTGTTAAAGATGTTCTCAATGTCATGGGTTTCCCTTCTCACATGACCCAGCTGATTATGAGGTGCCTCTCATTTGTTTCCTATCAGATCCTCATTAATGGGAAACCCTCTAGCAGTTTCACCCCTGAGAGGGGCTTAAGGAAAGGTCACCCTCTCTCTCCCCCCGCTTTCTCTCTCCCTCCGTATTTGTTCATTTTGTGTGCTGATGTTCTTTTTGGTTTAATTCCCAAAGAAGTTTCGAATGGAACCATCCATGGGCTTAATGTGTCCCTTTCTACTCCCCCAATATCACACCCGCTCTTTGTAGATGATAACGTCCTTTTACCCGCAAAACCACAAAGTGAGACCGATACTATCCTTAGGGTTCTTTCTATCTACCAAAGGGCCTTTGTCCTAGTTGTAAATTTGGAGAAATCTCAGTCTTCCTTCAGCCAAAATGTGGTAACAAGAGATAGAGATATTATTTATACAAGGATGGTTGTAGAGACAGTGGAAGCTCATGCAAGATACCTTGGCCTTCCAGTTTCTCGTGGAAGGTCAAAGAAGGTCACTTTCTGCTTTGTGATTGATAGAATTTGGAATAAACTAAAAGGTTGGAAGGAATAGTGTCTCTCAAGAGTAGGTGGAGACCCTGATCAAAGTTATTGCTCAAGCAATCCCAAATTACATGATGCGTTGATACAGGTTCCTAGAAGCTTGCTACAAAGAGATTGAATCAACGATTGCTAGGTTTTGGTGGGGTTCAGGTGAAGTGGACAGAAATATTTATTGGATGAGCTGGGGGTAAAATGGGCAAATCCTAGAATAAGAGTGGTTTGGGATTTAGGGAGTACTTCAGCGTGTTCAATAAGGCTCTCTTGGGTAAACAATATTGGAGACTTATTTCTATAAGGAGTGCTCCCTATTCAAGCAGATATTCAGAAGCAGATACTTCCCTTTTGGTAACTTCATGGAGGCTGCCCTAGCTTTCAACCAAGCTATCTTTGGAGGAGCATCCTTAGTGCTAGAGAAACTCTGTAGAAAGGTGGCGGATGGCTGATTGGTAATGGTAATGGTAATGGGAGGAAGGCGAACACCTGGAAAGACAGTTAGTTGCCTGCTCAATTTGATTTCAAAGTTAGAAGCCAGTTCATATCCTTGATGCTAAAGCTACCCTCGACTCTTTAATTGATCTCGATACAAAGCATTAATCCTTTCTTATAGATTGCTTGATGAAGAAAAGCAAATCATTATCATTCCTCTTTCTTATAGATTTCCTGATGATAAATTTATATGGCAATGGGAGAAGAATGAGAGTACTCCGTTAGATCTTCCTACCATGCCTTCTGTGAGGAAATCTGTAGAAATGATCCTAGCTCCTCTAATCTTAGTCTCAACTCTCTTTGGGTTGAGATTTGGAAAGCCCTTGTCCCTAACAAGATTGGAAATCACTTGTGGAGACTTGCAAAAAATATTCTGCCCTCTCTAAGTGCCACCTCAGTAAGAAAGGCATTCAATTCGATCTCATCTATCCTCTTTGCAATGATGGTGATGTGGACCATATTATTATCCACTGTAATGTTATGAAAATGGCGTTGTTCTCTTCCCAATCAGGCACTCGTATACCCCATAATATGCATACCACACCTGAATTTTGCATTGGCTTACTGGTTCTGATAAACTGGGAGCACAACTATTTGCTGTCACACTATGGAAAGTATGGTTTGCAAGAAACCAACTTGTGTTTAAGAATGGAAAGCCCAATCCTATACACATTGTTGAATCATTCATGAGCTTTGTTGCCGAGTTTAATGATGCTAATCCTCATCCTCAACAAAACACAAACCTTTTTGGTGTTACTGGTGCTGGTTGTTTTGCAGATGGTAAAACTGAGTGGGTATGACTATTAGAAACCAGTAGGTGACCTTATTTTTGCAGCTTGAAGGTCTGATGTGGTTGCTCTTGAGGCTTCTCTTGCAGAAGTTTTGGGTGTTAGATGGTGTCTTGCCCAAGCCATTCTGAGGGGTGAGATTCAGCTTGTTGTGGTCTCTGATGCTTCAGTTGTTGTGGATTGTATCCATGGAAAGTTGAAGAGGCTACCATTGAGGCCATTGTGCAAGACTACATGGTTCTTTTGTTTCAAATGGAGGGTGCCAAAGTCCAATACATTAGGAGAAATGCTGATGCACACAAGTTTGTGGGTTTGTCTAGAAACCTTGGTGACCAATCTTGGTCAGGTTTAGACCAATTAGCTATTTTAAATTTCACATGTAATATTTCAATTCTTTGTAATGACTCTAATTTCATATCATGCAATTTGAAGTTTACATAAATAAAAGATCGTGAACTTGTCAATCCACCTTCGCCTGTCCTGATCGAAAGTCCTGATAGATGACGAGCAAGTAATATCTTTGGGAAAGGAATATTATTTTATTAAAAGGAAAACCTTAAGTATATTAAAAAATCTTTACAATGGTAGAAAAATCAATAGCCAGAATATTAAAAACAATCTAAACTACGTCAGATAGTGGACCACCCCAAACTAGCAAAAGCATAAGTCACACAACCCGGTACTCTTTCTTTCTTAATATACAGTCCAAGGGTCAACATAGAGCAAGTAATAAACCCTCAATTAAACCCTTGTTCGGAATTGTATAAAGATTATCTCCACAAAATTATTGAATACGTATTGTTCATATATCATATCAAAATTGTGTGTAAACAACAATGAATTAACCAACAAATAAACAAATTTAGATGACAAATACTATGCCCTCTATTTGTGTTCTTCTTTAGAAGATGTAAACTTTGTTTGCCTTAGTATCCCTTGTACTAAGTGCTTCTTCATCCAATAAAGTCTCTGCTTATAAAAAAACAAATAAACAAATTTATTAAGAAATTAATGTCATTTAGGATGCCCTAACTTAGAGCATCCCTTAACAGAATTCATTTTTATAGAATTCATATTTTTAAAGGCACTCCAAGGGAGGTTCAACAAATCGATTCCTATCAGCACAATAATCATAGGTCATAAACTTATGTCTAATAATTTCATATTGTCTTTGTCTTGTAGGATCCAATTCCCAAAACTTTTGGTTATTCCACCAATGTTTATCAGAAGAACAATTTTGGGTATTTGAACTTTGAACTTCACAGCCACTTATTTCAAAACCTTTGAAGCTTGCTTTGAAAGGTGCATTACTCCAATCAGTTTTTGTTTTTCCACCATTTGTTGCCCAACTATCTCCATCCCATAATGTTGCTTGTATTTGCATTGGCTTTGTTGGGTAGCCCACTCCAATGTTGCTTTTATTCTTGTATACTCGTATTGGAACATTGTCCACAAAAATCTGCCAATGCAAAATATATATATTTTAAAGGCAAATTAACATAATAATATATAAAATAGCTAAGCACAATATATATATATATATATATATATATATATATATATATATATATATATATATATATATATTATATATTTGCTTAATTAGTTAACAATGGAACCAAAGCATGAGACAAAAAAAGCATGAATGTATGTGTCTTACACAATTTGGTGTGTGTTCCAAAGAATTCTGTAATTGTGAAAATCTGCCGTAGGGTCAAACCAAAGATGAAGTCTTTCCTCTCTACTCCCTTGACCATCTGCAAATACATTGGTCTGTAGTATGATTGGTTTCCTTCAATATTTCCCAAAAATTCAAAATCTAACTCATCATGACTAATTCCTTCTGAAGTTAGCTGCACCAAAAACAATATATATATCAGAACAATTTTACTTCTGTTTTTTGGTAAAAGGCATATGGAATATGCATTTTCATTATAAATAAATAGATGAGGAATTATTAGAGTTGAAAGAACTCACATAGAAAGCTGTGACAACTCCTGCAGAATTCCTATTTGGTATTTTGATCCTCATTTGAAATAATCCAGAGCCATATGTCATCTTGGATCCAAAACCAGATCCTATATCATAATAATTTAGGATTTTTAGGGACACATTGCATTTTTTTTAGTTTTGTTACCTATATATTTAGAAATTTCAAAATATTTATTTTTGACACAATTTCAAAATAATTTAGAGACCTATAAAGTATTTAACCTTTTTTAAATATCCAAACAATGAAAAATGTTATTCAGTTTTCCATTTCATTATATTCCTTCACATACCACAAATCCAAATTTAACATGCAGTTGGTAAACACCCTCTTCTTCATACTTTTTGTTTCTATTTTTTGATTCTTATAATATAATAATAATAATTTTGAGTAACATTTTCTATGAGCGTTTTTTTTATAAGCCTTTTCTATGAGTGGTGTTTGGCTCTTTGGAATGATATAAGAAAATATTGTGTTATAATTTGCTAATTCTTATAATATTAGACTAAGTCATAGCCTTTTCTATGAGTAGTGTGTTGACCCTTTGGAATGTCTTGCTAGAGGTTAGGAATAACTGGTATTCTGGCTCTACTATCTCTGCTTGTGTGTATTGAGGTCTTGGAATGGTTGGAATTTTTGTATTCCGTTTTCTTGCTTTCTTGCTCTCCACCTTGGTCTCTCCCTGAGTACTGTGAGGGGGCTTTCATTGTATATAGATACAATGTTTCTAAATACACACGCGCACACGTGCACACACAAATATATATATATAAAAAAAGCAACCACCAGAGGTGAGTACTGTGAGGGGGCTTTCATTGTATATAGATACAATGTTTCTAAATAAACACGCGTATATATATATATATATATATATATATATATATATATATATATATATATATATATATATATATATATATATATATATATATATATATATATATAAGCAAACCACCAGAGGGGTCTATATTAATATATTCTTCAAATGAAAAATTGACAAATATGTCATGTATAGGGAAGGATGAATGGTATAACAAAAATACGTATATGATAATCGAAAATAGTTAAGAAAACAAGATGAGTTGCAAGGGATAGAAAGGAATGCAATGAACCTGAAGAATTATCCATTGTGAGCTGAACTTCTTTCCCTTCGTTCAAAGACACAATATGACCATCTCCCCAAATAACCTTATAGTTTTGATCAAAGCTTAATTCTTTAGCTAAACTAGCTTGGGCAAGATCACCATAGTAAACAAGAAGGAGAAGGAAGATAAAAACATAGAACCCATATCCAAAAGTTAAACCTAGCTAGGGTTTGAATTTTAGACACTCTTAATATTTAAGTTTAGGAGTTGGGGACTCTTGTTATTGTTTGCAAATTAACGCATCCATATATATATATATACATGATGAGGACGTAACATTGTGATAATTTGTAGGAACATTGACATGCATAAAGTGTCATAACACCCCATAACCGCATGGCCAATACACGTCTACACCATTGACTTCTCCATAATATCCTCCATAACAAACCACATGCATCATTGTGGCTTAATTCACAAGGAACGTGATATTGAGACTTTAAAGTAAAACTTCATGCTTATTAATCATTAAAAACTGTTGATATTATAGCTAGTTAACTGAAAAATTAAGCATTTAAAGAATATATTTTTTTGACTAAATTAATTAAAGAATATATATGAGCGTGTATCTTTTCAAAGTTGGGCGGCTAATATAGAAAGAAAATAGTCGTCTTTGGAGTCTTAAGGAAATGTCATGATGCCACATATAATAATCCAATAAATTCCAGCTCTTTCATTGTTGTACATTAATAACGTAATTGTCCGTTTTGATAAATGCAACGCATGAAGCTTCAATTATATATTTGGGAGAAATATCTTTGTTTTTATGCGGCTTTGATCCTTATCTTCTTTAACGTCGAATATCATTTTCAGTTATCAATTATATCATATAAAACATATAATTATTAATTTTTGATAATAAAACATATGATTAACCAATAAGTATTTCATATTTCATCATTAAAGCAACTAATATGGTTGCAAACCTATCTTCAAAATCTGATTTCAAGATGCTACAACAAGGAATACAGGATTCAAGCTAGTTGTATTATTGGAGAAAACCTCAAGTATATATACATTGGGCAATGATAGCCTAGATAGTGCTATGAGTTTTTTTTTTAACCATATTTCTGGCCCCGATAGGTATGCTCACTCAAACCTTCACAAGAAGATCGTAAATAGTGCTATGAGTGGAGAGGAAGCAGGACCGTGTAGAGAATTTTTTGGAGCCTAAGACTACAAATTTAGAAAGATGTTTACTCACAACAAAAAACCACTTTGGTCCTTTTAGCTTTGCTATCTAAATTAGAAGATTTTATTACAATTTTAAACCAGAACTTACCCCTTGCAATACACGGGTTATGATTATTAAAAATATATATAGTTATGATTACATCACTATGATTATTAAAAATAACTAAATTAATCTATATATATTGTTCACGACTGTGTCGAGCATCACTGATGTCATGCACTCAAGACAAAGCTTGAGGGACTGGTGTGAACACTCAATTTTTAATCGTATTTTTGACGCTTTTCTCAAAAAATTACGAAAAATATGCATTTTTATGTATTTTAGTTTTCAAATACGCCATTTTACTCGCTTTTGTCATCACGCGTGATTATTTTTACTCTTTTTAAACAAAACAAAAAAATATATAATTCAAAATTTTTACAAAAATAGTAGTGTTATTTAATTTGTTTAATTATGTCATTTTTTAATCCAAAATAATAATAAAATAAACACTAAATTAATAAATAAACAAAGAAAGCTCCATCGATTCGTGTCGCAAGTAGCAAGAGGGAATTGAGTTGGGTCCGATCCAAAGCCCAAACTCAAGACAATAGTCAAGGCCCAACCAAACCGTAGTTAATGCAGAGACCTAAAATTTTAATATATAAACGAGTCTAAACACGATCCAAAGGGGGGAACGAAGACGGCGATAAAAATTCACCCCAATCACCGTCTCACGATCTCCATCTCATACCCAAACCACCCAAACTCACCCTCACCACAAGCCACCCACGATCACCACCAAAACCACCAACACCACCACTCACTCCCAAAACCACGCACCTCTCTCTCACCCTTCGCAAACACACCTCCCTCTCACCACCGACCGTCCCCAACCAAATGGGCCAAGGACCACCCAACGCTAACCCTCTCACGCCCAACTACCACCATCTCCTAACACCATCGTAGAACCTCCTCTCACCGTCACCACCCCTGCAACCAAACCCTCCACCGTGAAAACCCCCACGCCGCGAAAAACACCTCCTCCTCCTCACCGCTATTTCGGGTTCCTCTCTAACCTGGGCCGATCTACTCTCTCTCCGACGATCCTCCTCGCTTTCTCTCACTCCCTGGCCGCGCTTCTCTCTCTCGTGCTCTCTCTCGTGTATCGTTGACTCATGATGAAGAGGAAGAAGGGGATCGGATTTCGGATCCCCTGGATCTGGGGGCCTGTTGCCTTTTTTTTTTCTTTTTTTAGTTTTTTACACCCCTGTTAACACTCACGCCCCCTCCCCTTAGGCCCATTCATTTTTGTTTGTCTATGCCCCATGTCAAAAAAAATGCTGGGCTCCCCTTAATTGCCACACCCCCTATTTTTTTAACACAACTCCCTGTAATTCTTTGCACCCATCTTTTACTATTGCATCCCATTTCGATTTTTATCATTATTTTTCTCAGTTTTCTCGCATTAATTACTATTGTGTTTATTTATTGGTATCAAATCTTCTTCGAAAGAATAATAACACTAAAAATAAGAAATTAGGATTTGGTCGAGACGTACGTCTTATCATATCCGCAACACCGGTTTAAGAGACCCGAGTTGTACAACTTGGTCCTAAACCACTTTAAAATTAAAACCGAACGACACATTACCCCCAATCAGTTTATTATTATATAGCACCTATTTTCAAAATACCAAAAATATGGGATTGACCGAGATGTACATCTTGTCGATCCCGGTTTAAGAGACTCGAGTCGTACGACTTAGATCTTAAACCCCTTCAAATTTAAAACCAACCAACAAATTTTCGTGAAGAACTACGTGACTTTTGAGTCTCTCAGCACCAGAGAGTACGTAGGCGCGGGGTCTCCCTGTCAAAGTCAAAATTAAATTTTCTTAAATTAGGCCTTTACAAATAATTAATTTTCTACTAAATTTTATTCAGTATTATTTCTGGGGTAAAATAATTTGTAATTTATTTGCACAATCAAATTTGGGTAATCGCCCTAGACAGTATGTACTAGGGTGCAAGTGGAATTAGGTTTCCACCCTTCCCTATGCATAACCGACTCCCTAATCCGACCTAGTTAACGCACTCAAATAACTTTAAATTAGGTTTTTCTCAATTTCCTATTATTAATAAATCGGGTGGCGACTCCTCCAATAATCTATTTTTGAGCCGTCAACGCCGAGATCACGATCACGACATCGGGCACAAACTTATCGAGGAATGGCCAGAGCACTCGCTGAAACACTCGCCAAGTCGTATAGGGTCGACTCTACTAGAACACTCGGCTTACCTAGCAACCGATGCTACTTAGTGTAATCGACTCATTATTATGTAACAATCACTATTATTATGTAATGGCTACCAATTATTAGCCATTAATGATTGTATTACTATATAATCGCCTGCAGAGGCTAATACAAGGGTTGAGAAATTTTACTACCTACGCGAGATTATTCATTGTGTTCTTGATTATCTCTACTCCCGTAAATAGTGAGGAACATTGGTGCCCACCGTGGGAATCTGTAAAATTTTTCATGCGCCCCACATTTTTGAATTTTCATTGATTTATCATCATCGCCATGGTAAACACTAGGAATACAACACATTCCATGCCTTCGCCCAACACCGCACTTCCGTGATTGAATAGCTACTTGCCGTTGTTCAAACACTACAGCCCAAAATGAGGATCGTGCTCGTAGGAATGAAGAGCGTGTTCTTCGCTCTCAAGCTTTAAGCAGAGGAGGTTCAACCAGTGCTCGCCTTACTAAGATGAGACATTTTGTTCAAGTTGTCGATGCAACTAAGACTCCATCGCGAGCATTTCAAATGCCATTTTCATCGCTATCCAGCCGCTGTGCCGCTAACCCGCTTCAGTGGAGCCATCCATTGCTACATATGATGGCACCGGTGATCCTCTCACCATGTTGATGCATTTCGCACGCAAATGATGATCAACGGTGGAGATGATGCCATTAGCCGCAAAATGTTTGGCTGAACTTTGGCCGACGAGCATTAAAATGGTTCGGCGGGTTACCGAGCACTTCGATCACCACCTTCAATGATTTAGTCCGGGCGGTTTGTTCAACAATTTTCGCCAACAAGAAGAAGTCGATGATGGTCGAGGATATGTTTGACGCTCGCAGAGCCCAGTAGAATCATGGAAGGCTTATTTGGAGCGCTTTCAACAAATCAACCGTTTCTAGCGGACGCACTTCTGACGAGCCCATCGCTGCCAGGAAGCCCCGCTGCTGTGGGAAGCCGAGGACTATGGATGAGATTCTCGGTTCACGCAGAAAAGCATATTGAAGCGGATGATGTAGCCCTATGTAAAGACGAACGGGATATCCGTAAGTCATCAAAGCGCAGCAACACCACCAAGACGGTCTCCACTAAAACCGATATGCACCATACGACAGCGCAGCAAGAATGCGGGGCAAAGTCGAAGGGCGCCGCACCCGGCCCTCCAAATTCGTATATGGCTTTCACTCCTTTTAAAGCAATACCATCGGTTATCTCGATGAAGGACTCTGTAGGTGTGATACGCTGGCCGCCACCTTTTGTTGAGTCACGGTAAAAGTACAACTTCTTATTGCAGTACCACAAAACGGGCGGCATGACATCGATAGTTGTTGGACCTCAAACAACAAATCGAGCAAATCATACAATGAGGCCAATTAAAGAAATATGTTAAGTCGAGATGACCAGGGAAGCAGTATAGGCAAAGAAATTCCCAAAGCCGCGGTTCGACAGTCGGGTGCGCAGGCAAAGAAAGGAGAAAGAGGCAGGCGCAGTGAACACGAAAACCGCAGATAAGTGGAAGAGTTAACACCATATCCGGTGGATTCTCCGGTGGAGGGTCCACATCTTCATCCCGCAGAAGATACGCAAGATCTATCATGCTTCGCTTTACATCGGCAGAGCCATTTATGCTCAGAATCGACGCGGAATATCCCGCAATTTCTTTTGATGTGCGTGGATTTTGAAGGTGTTCGACCTCATTCCGATGATCCAATAGTGATTTCGTGAATTACCGCTGGTTACTCAAGATCTCGTGTGCTCGTGGATGGAAGTAGTTTGGCCAATGTTATGTATCATGCGTGCTTCGGCGGGTCAAGTCACTTGGTGGAAGCATCAAAGAATTATCCCGAACTTTGGCTCGCGTCTCAGAGAGCGGTGGAGGTCCGCAGCTATATGGACCTCGTAACAACTTTCGCGGAAGAAGAGTCGCAGAATACGGTGGTCTTGAGATATATGATTATCGATGCGAGTCATCGTGACAACATGATCAGGGAAGACCAACACTTAATGCACCGATGGCGGTAGTCTCTTACCCTCATCTATGCATCAAGTACCCTCTTCCCAATGGTAAGATAGGTGCGGTGAAGGGAGACCACGTCGTTGCAAGGAAATGTTATGCTGAAAGTGCAAAGGTGAAAACAGTTCAGAAGAAAAGCAAACAAGGAATCAATTTCAATTGCAGTTTCTTAGATCTAGATTATATGATCCAGCAAAAGAAGAAAAACGACCAAGGCCGGCAGATACGTTGAAGGAAGTAGTGATTGGTCCTGCTCAGCATCAAAAGACAAGAATCAGCACCTGTTTACACCTGAGTTGGAGGACCGGCTGATCAAATTCCTTTCCAACAATGTTCATGTGTTTGCATGGTCTCCCCAAGACATGCCAGGTATTGATCCCAACTTTATTTGCCATCAGTTATCACTAAACCCATCTGTTTCGCCTGTTGCTCAAAGGAAAAGGAAAAGGAAACAAGGAGGTGAAAAGTCTGAACCAATACAAGAAGAGACAAGTAAGTTGATTACTGCGGAATTTGTGAGGGAAGTCAAGTATCCAACATGGATGGCCAATCTTGTAATGGTGAAAAAGGCTAATGGGAAATGGCGAATGTGTGTGGATTATACAGATCTGAAAAAGGCTTGTCCTAAGGATCCCTACCCTTTACAAGCATTGACGGATTGGTAGATGGAGCATCCGGTTATAAACTCCTAAGTTTCATGGATGCTTACTCGTGATATAACCGCATCAAGATGAGCCTGAGGATGAAGAAAAAACAGCGCTTATGACTTCTGTGTCTATTTATCGTTATAGTGTAATGCCTTTTGATTGAAAATGCAAAGCCACTTACCGTGATGGACAGTGGTTTTGAAGCGTAGATCGCGAACTATCGGGCGATACGCCGATGATATGGTCACAAAATCGTAAACCGAGGAATCCCACTCGCGAATCTTCAAAAACTCTCCTTTTTAGAGAACACATGAGTTACGCTAATCCCGACAAATGTTCCTTCGTGTACAAGCCGGTGAATTCTTTGGGTTATGTATTAACTCACGTAGGATAGAGGCCAATCCATCTAAGTGCCGAGCAATTAGAGAAACCCAAGCCCAACTAACGCAGAGGAAGTTCAAATCTCGGCAGCCGAATAGTAGCACTCTCAAGATTCTGGGCGAAGCGGTCGACAAAATACGACCTATGTTCCAGCTTGGCTTTGACGAGGAAGAACGCCAATTTCAAAGTGGTCGGCAGAATGTGAAGAGGCGTTGGATGTTATAAAAAATTATTTGGCCGCTCCACCAATTTTAACACCCCCTACACCGGGAGTAACTTTGCTATTGTATTTGGTTGTCACAGATCATGCATGAAGTGCAGTTTTGGTGGAGGAGCGTTCCAAAATGCAACACCCAATCTACTATGTTAGCCGAATGTGTAGAGGAGCCGAGCAAAGGTATCAGAAGATTGAAAAAGCAGCCTATGCAGTCACCTTGGCGGCTAGAAAGCTTCGACAATACTTCATGAGTCATCCTATAATAGTTAGGACGGATCTGCCAATTCGCCAGATTATTTCTAAGCCGGACATCGCGGGAAGAATGGTAGCATGGTCGGTCGAGTTATCAGAATATGACATCAAGTATGAACCAAGAGGGGTCATTAAGGCACAAGCCCTGTCTAATTTTGTTGTGGAAGTGGCAGGTGGTGATTCAATGGCCGAATCTCATACTGATTTCTGTTGGACTTTGTTAGTGGATGGATCGTCTAACTTAAGGGGAAGTGGAGCCGGTGTAGCATTAGAAGGGCCAGATGAAATACTGATTGACCAATCGCTACGCTTTGGTTTCAAAGCTAGTAACAACCAGGCAGAGCATGAGGCTCTAATCGCCGGCATGATCCTAGCGGCAGATATTGGAGTGAAGCACCTAAAGGCTCGCAGTGACTCTCTTTTAGTCACCAGTTAAGTCACAGGGGCATTTAGCACCAAGGATGAGCTGCTCGCCAGATATTTATCCAAGGTACAAGAATTAAAACTCAAATTTGTTTTCTTTGAACTAACACACGCTCCTGCAGAGAACAAAATAGCAGTGGTCGATATATTGGCGAAATCGGCAAGCACCAAAAACCCAAGAATAACCATTCAAGAATTCAAGAAACTATAACCTAACCCAACATCAATCAAATTCAGGTCTTTTCAACTACGGTTGACCCTGATTGCTGGATGACGAAGATTCTTGCTTACTCGCAGCAGAGTGAAGAACCAATGTGCCTAAGATGAAAAAGGAAGCTCAAAAGCCGCTACCAAATACACAATGATCGAGTCGAGTTGTACAAAAGAGGTTTCTCCATGCCGCTCCTCAAATGTATTTCAAACAACAAAGCACAAGAGATACTCAGGAGGTACATGAGGGGGTTGTAGCAATATGTTGGTGGTCAAGCGCTGGCTTCAAAGATCGTGAGAGCGGGATATTACCGCCAACAATGAAAAAGGACGCTGTTGATTATGTTCGGCGACGTGACAAGTGCCAAAGACATGCAAACATTCCCAAAGCTCCTCCTACTAATCTGCAATCGCTTTCTTGGCAGATGGCCATTCATTGCTTGGGGAGTTGATATCCTCTACCCATTTCCACCAAAGACCGGTCAAGTAAAATTCTCGCTAGTAGCCGTGGATTATTTACAATATGGATCGAGGCGAGCCAGAGCAACAATAATCGCACAAAAGGGTGAAGAAGTTTTATCGAAAAAGATCATATGTCGGTTCAGATCCCAAAGAACCATTGTAACGCATAATGGAACACAATTTGCTTCTCAATCGCTGGCTTTAGCTCTACAACACTTGGAACATTTACCAAGCATTTACTTCTGTGAGCATCTCCAAACGAATGGGCAAGCCGAGGCAAAGAAATAAAGTGGTGTTGGCGGCCGAGGAAGCGATTAGACGATGCCAAAGTGGAATTGGGCAAGGAATTGCCTCTCGACTATGGTCTTACAATACAACACCTCGCCTTTCTACCGAGAAACCCCATTTCGCTTGACATATGGCGTTGACACACTCATTCCGGCTGAAGTATTGAGCCGAGTCCAAGATTTAATACTAACTAGCACAAAGGTTCGATCCAAAGAGAGCTCTGCGGCAATTTAGATTTGTTGGATGAAACCCGAGATGGCAAAAGTTAAGAGGAAGCAACAAACAACGCGGCAACCAAAAAGTATAATTCCAAAGTTGTGAGAAAGGTCATTCAGAGTCGAGATCTAGTTTTGCGCCACAACGACTGTGCCGAGCATCACTTCGATGCTACGCACTCAAGACAAAGCTTGAGGACTGGGCACAAACTTACCAAGGAATGGCCAGAGCACTCAAAGGAAACACTCGCCAAGTCGCCTAGGGCTCATTTACTAGAACACTCTTGGTTACCTAGCAACCGATGCTACTTAGTGTAATCGACTCATTATTATGTAACAAACACCATTATTATGTAACGACTACCAATTATTAGCCATTAATGATTGTAACACTATATAATCATCCTGAAGCTAATACAAGGGTTGAGCAATTTTACTACCTACGCGAGATTGTTCATTGTGTTCTTGATTATCTCTACTCCAAAAATAGTAAGGAATATATATATATATATATATATATATATATATATATATATATATATATATATATATATATATATATATATACTAGCATGATTCACCAACATTCACTTGTAACTTAAAAATTGACAATTTTTTTAGGAATTAAAAAAATGTTGTATATATTTAAGTGCATTGTGTGAGATATTAAATACTGACATTATCTAAAATTTAGCTATTATGTTGTATAATAATTTTAGAAAAATGTATTATTAACATATATTTATAAATATTTTATACAAAATTTGATATTAAATTATTTGTCAAAACGTATATATATATATATATATATATATATATATATATATATATATATATATATATATATATATATATATATATATATATATATATATATCGTTTTCTCGAATTGTATTAATCAATGTTCGTGGAAAAGACCCACATGGAAAACAAAAATAATGATAGCTTGCAACTTTTCAAATTTTGTACTGTGCCTCGAGCACCCGCATTTCCTGCACTAAGAGCTACTCCAAATTTAGAGATGTTGTATACAGACCCTTCAAGGAGAGATTTGTTAATAGGTATTATCTATTCATGACTCCGATGTTAATACATATAGCTTGGATACACTATGCAAACATATGATACAAATATGTTGAAATCCAACATGATCATGTGCTTGCAAAAATATTGGCTAAGTAACTCATATGACAATAAATATTTGAAATCCATAAGCTAATTTGGAACAATCAAATAATACAATTCTATATTTTTCATCAATGTTATTAAAATCGACCTTGATCGAATTCGATCAAATCACTGGGTCACTGGGTTAATAGTCGGACCGATGCGTCATTAGTTAGCCCGCATGACCTGTGACAGTACTAATGTTTGATAAAAATAGGCATAGTATGTATAAAATCACAAGTCACTTTTTTTTGGCATACCTTAAAAATGCCCAATAAATTATTTTTAATCTTATTTTTGATTCCATATTCTTAAATAGACATTTGGGCATCACTTTTAAAAATATATTTTCATATAACATATTAAGAATGACAAGTTAATTTTTTAAGAATTTATAAAATATTTGTGTCCACATTTATTTTGTTTAAAAATGCATTTTAATAATTAATTTAAGAAAAATTAATATGATATGTTTTACATTATTTCCCCGACCCTTGAGAGAGGATCAGACGACCTCTCTCTCGATGGTAGATTATGTCATTGAATCTAACGGTGTTAGTTTCTCATTAAGGATTTTGTACTTCCTTTATTTTGTTTTATGAAAAACAAACAATCAATAGATTAAATACTTCCTCACACTACTTTGAAATAGCAACATAAACTCTAATGTATTTCTATCCCCGCTATAATAAACTCTAATTTAGCATGATATCTAATAAATGGGTTTGACTACCCCGTATACCCGCTTATAATATAACTTTGCTCATTAAAAATCTATCAATCACAATACAATACCTCAAAGGGTTATACTACATTGTATATATGGCTTACAATCTATCAAAAAGAATCCACCAAAAATCTATCAAGAAATATGTGTGTTGCAATTTAAAAGGATTATCGATATTTATTTGCGTAAAATGGCTCATGTTGCATACTTTAGATTCAAAATAGTAGGATGTGTAATACATTCATGTAGTCCGATTTCTCAATTATAGATGGAACCCAACAACATAAAATAGTGTTTATATATAGTGATCTCTCATTATCCAATACAATTGCTTGCCGCTTCAAAACAAAATACAATTGTTTGTCGATATGATTTAATTAAATATTTATAAGATTGTGTAATTGGGTTCACTTTATCATGAATGAGACGAATAACATAGGTGTCATTGACTTTGGCACATGACCATACCCCAAATGAATAATATTTATACCTAAAGATGACAAATTACATTGAGCACAAAAACAAATTCAAAAAAACATGGTTATGTTAGTAGTTTGAATAGATTCAAAAGTAAAAATCGTGGGGAAGGAACGATTTAATGGAAAGAGAAGAGAGACTCTAAAGAATATAAAATTTATACTTTTTGTGATACCACTCTTTTAACATGTAAATAGCAAAAGTAGCTAGTGGAGAAGAGGGTATTTTCCTTTGTACCACTAAATTCCAAATAGCAAGAGTACTACTAAAGATATTACAGAGAGACCCACACGATCAATGTTTTTGAAATAATAGTACTCTAAAGTTTAGTAGTGACAACCGCAGTATATAATTTCGGGGTATTCACTAGTGGAAAACGGGTTTTAAAGTAGGATATTTTGGGCTTTTAAAGTCGGATCCTAATCCGACTTCAACCAAGCGACTTAGAAAGTCCAAATTTTAAAGTCGTGGGCGTCCAACTTTAAAAGTCGGATTCTAAGTCGGATAATGGCTACATCCTACTTTAAAAGTTCGATTATAATGTAATTTTGCCCTCTCTGGAACATGTTTAAAGTCGGATTAAGAGGAATATCCGACTTTAAAGCCCATTTTAAGTCGATAAACACCGCTTAAGAGGAATATCCGACTTTAAAATCCTATTTTTTGGTTTGATTATTTTTTTCTTCACCGCTCATATACAATCATTTCTCTCTAAATTATATTTTTTATATTTATTTTTCAACTTTTTTTTTTAAACTTTTTTTTTGCTACTTGGCTTTTTGAATTTCCAGAATATAATTTGAAACAAATTTTATAACATCAACACAACTTTTCAACTCAATTTTTTGTTTTTTTGGATCAAAAGTGATGAACATTGATAAAGAACAATTTTTTTTGATACTAGGATTCACAATGTGCACCACAAAAACAGAATTAGACTAATGATTTGGACTTCACAACACACAAATAATAACGTGGAGAAATAAACACAAAAAGTGGAACAAAAACTATATAGAATTCAATAGAAACAAGAGATCAGGATCACACCTCAATACATTCACGCGGAATTGACGGACGCACACAATCAGCACCTAATAATGAATAACCTGAAATATCATAAGCACAAGGATTGGAAAACAAAGCAGTATGCGTGAACAGTGATTGAAATGTGTGGGATGCGATTTTTTTATTTTATTATTATTATAATGAAACCCTGAAAAGAATTGATTATGGAGAAGGCTCAATGATACCACTTGATGTAAATTGTTGTTACATTAATACACTCAAATCAACGTATCGCTCCATAATCAAAGCGATAACAAGACAATAAACAATAAAAGATAAAGAAAAGGAATAACAATCGAAAAGATGGAAAAGATAAGAGATGAACTAACTATGTGGTGAAGAGGTTCTCACATCTTTCATGCTGAAAGATGATAATTCTCAAGATTGAATCGCCACAAAACCCAAGCTTCTTGATAAGATCCAAAAACTGCTTCAAAGAAGAACTCCTGAGAGAAAGACTTCATACTGATTCCTCTCAAATTAAAAATATACACAAAGATCCTTACAACTTGCAAAACCACACCTATTTATAGATAATAGGTTGTGGGCTCACTAAAAATAAAACATGACAACTAAAAGCCCAAATTCAAGCCCAAACTAGCCCTCACACACCGGACTTCTAAGAAAGGGAAATAATACGCCTAAAAATATTTGGCTTATTACAAATATAAATTTCTATGAAATTTCAACTACAAGAACATTTAAAAACATCGACCCAAGTTGCGCTCCATAAACAATATACATACAAATACAACAAGATAATTAAGACTTATGTAAGTCATGTATAACAAGGAACTTTGAAGATCCATGTCGTGGTACTGTCTCTTCTTGGATTTAGTGCTTTGCTTTAGATCCCCTAGTTCCTTTTACCAAATATAAAGAAATAAGAATGATCATTAATTAGCCTGCTCTATTTTCTATACTAAATAGTATAGTATAACTGAAAGTCAGACACACAAATATTCACTTTTATGAACTGAAAGTCCTTTTTAAAGAGAATATTCTGACCTGAGCAAATAAATAAAAGCACAATGTTCATGTATAGTGCTCACAAATATGCAGCAAGAAAAGAACTATGTGTGAGAGAGAGAGAGAGGGAGAGAGAGAGAGAGCAATACCACTCTAGGCTATTAAGAGGCTTCACTGATATTCTCTATAGCTTTTCCATGACACTCCTTTTCATTGGGTCACTGCCAAACATAGTAGGAGTAAGGCATAAAACATGCTCACAAACCAAACACAAATAGTTTAGATTGCAACTATGGAAAAGGTTACTTAGGGTTTACTCAGATGGTAAACTGAAACCCATCATCATTCACATTGTGTCCATCGAATACATGCATGGCTTCTGCATAAAAACCTAATGCAAATAGAATTGAAAACTAACAAAAAAATATAGATAGAAAAAGGTGAAGAAACCTCTAATTATTGCAAAGGTTTAGCCTAGTAATGAAAGTGTTGGCATAGGAAATCTGCTGCACTAGAATTGAATTCTTTCAAATTCTATTCACAGTAGTGAGTGATAGTATAAATGCTAGGAATCTTTGATAAAGTAATAGTATTCTTGGCTTTATATATGCATATAGCTCTCCAGCCTCTCAATTTTTTTGACACTAGTTTTTCTGTCCGCTTTGGATGAGTTTTCCCCTATAAGATTATTGCTTTCTCGTGGCAGTTAATTTTAGATATGATGCGTCAAAGGTGAACCTTTTAGTAGGAGGGTTACTAATGATATCAATGCTACCATTTGTGTCCTTTGGGGTGATCACCAAAAATCTTTTTTACATTTGTTTCCTAGTCTGTGATTTTCTCTCAGTTTGGTATGACATGGAGAATTGGGTAGGATGGTCATGGTTGGTGCCTAAGGGTGTTTGTTTGGGAGATATAAAGAGGCCTCCAAGAATATTGGTTGGGAATGAAAGATTCCCATGTTTGGTATGCAGAAAAAGAAAAGTGCATTCCAAGCGAATTGTTTAGTCTAAACTATTTTCCCATTTAGCTTGGAATCACGCCTCCCATAATTGGTGGTAATCTTCCATTCCAATGTAGAGTGGTTTCACTTTTTAGCACAAATTTACATTATTAACCTCTCACATTTTTATATATATATATATATATATATATATATATATATATATATATATATATATATATATATATATATATATATATATATATATATATATATGAAATAATAATTTATGGCATTGTGTAAAAGGAAACTGAGTCATTAACACAAAGAATATTTTCATTCCCAATCATAACGTTATATATGAAATATGGCATAACGATTTTACATAGTTTAACATCATCACAATGATAAATGAAATTATAATGTTCGAATTTCATAAATTTCCTTTTACAAAATATTATTGTTAAAAAAATTATAAGTAAATAATCACTTTAGTTTATACTTCAATTTCACCTTTAGTTACTTAGAAAGCTAAAATAAGATGTCATATATAATCGTGGGTATTTCGATAATTACAATGTTTATTCCTGTGAATGTATAGTACTTAACCAAACAAATTTATAAATTATTCCAAAGAATTGATTCCCGAGCTTGCAACTAACCAAACGCTGCTTTAGAAAATACTCAGAATCACATTCCTAGTCATCGGATTTCTCGAGGATGCGATTCCTTGAATGTAATTTCTATCCGGGAAACAAACGCACCTCTAAGGATTACTCCCCAACTATTCCTCCTATTATGCTATTTTGGTTTTTAGACCAAAGGTTTACAAACCGGCTTTGATCTAGCATGTCATTATTTGGGCCTTTTGGGAGGAGGGGGAACAATCGTTTTTGCAACAACGCCAAAGAGGCGGTGTTCAAGATATTGGAGCGGATTATAGTTTTGTTTATTCGATTTGGTGGGTCATTAGTTTTGTCCAATGGTTGCACTTGGATTGCTTCTGACGGACCGGATTCTAACAAAAAATTTCCCAAAAAGGATCCGACTAGTCATCATAATTATAAAATCAAACTCAAAGTACTAGTGCTCGTGACTAGTGTGTATTTGCAAGCCGGTGCAATTACTAGGCAAAACAACATTAGACATTGTTGCACGCTACAACTCATAGATAACCAAATTACTTCACTAAAGCTTTTTTTTTCATTCCGATGCTCCTTCTTAATTAAAGTCTTTTTTTAATTTTTTCTCTCCTTCCTCATTCTTCTTCTAAATGTGTTCTCTCTTGTTTTCTTTTTCTCTCATCCATTTCTTTGCTTAATCACCAAAACTACTTCTTTTTTCTGTGAAACAACCTCCAAAGTGGCAAATTTTGACAACCGAACTTAACCATTCGTATAACCCATCATTTTTTCATACCGCCACCCGCCCAAATCGCTGGCTCTAATGGGAGGAAATGGGTGACCTTTACATCTCACAACTTTGCTCGGATTGAAGGCTTACGGCCGAAATCGTGGATTTTCTCGCTTTTGTTTTGAAAACCAAAACCATTCTGTTGAGTTTTAAAAAATTCAAAACCAAAAGTCGATTCACTTTTGAGTTAAGAAATTTTCAAAATTCAAAATCAGCCAAACATACACATAAAAATAAATATTCATCATAAACTTATCTTAATCAAAACAATATATAAAATAAGATTTGAATTGGTCAAAAATAAATAAATAACATTTGAAAAAGAATTACAATATTACAAATATATAATGTATTTAATATTAGTGGTTTAAAGTTGTAGTTGTCGATGCACGCTTGTCGGAGTGGTAATCTATTGTGACAGAGGTGTGGTATCGGGTGGTCGGTGGTAGTCAATAGTGTGACCAATGGTGTCATATACTCATATTGATGATTAGTGGTGGTAACTAGTGGTGGTCGAGTGGTGATTTCCAATGGTTAGAGTAGTGGGTTAAAGAAGTAGTCATTGGTGGTGACCGATATTGTTTAACGATCGTTTCCAATGGTCGAGTGGTAGTCGATTGGTAGTAGTGGTGGTTCAATTGGTGATTAGAGGTGGATGGAGTGGTGGTTAGCGGTGGTCGAATAATGGTCAATTGTAGTCATCGGCTGGTGGTCGGTGAGTGGTCGAGTGGTAATCGATTGATGATCGTAGTTGGATGGAGTGGTGATCGCCGATGTCAAAGTGGTAGTCAACAGCGGGTCGGTTGCGCGCATTGGTGGTCGTGAGTCGCCGATTGGAAATCATATGTGGATAAAGTGGTGATCTGATGTTATCATAGTGGTGGTTGGTGGTGATCAAAGAGGTAGTTGACGGTGGTTGGAGTGATGGTTAGAGTGGTGGTTGGCGTGGTTGTGATGGTCGAGTGGTAGTTGGTGGTGGTCAAATTGATGATCATAGATGATGAAGTGATGATTACCAAAGTGTCAAAGTGGTGGTCGATAGTGGTCAAAGTAGTGATCGCAAAGGGTCGTAGTGGCGGTTGGAGGCGGTCGTAGGTAAATTATAACTCATATTTATATGAGTTATTTATACTTATTCAAAGATAAATCATGCAAGTTCTCCGCAATAGTAGGTTGTTTCTATTAAGTTTCGTTAGTTTATTGCTTTTAGTTAGAAAGGGCTAAATTACAAGTTCTATGCATTTTGTTGGTGCCTTTTGAGCGCTTTGATGCTTCTTGTGTTTGGCAAGAAACTCAACGTGGCAACGCCCCTCATCACGTCCTCAAGAAGGGCAAGAAAGCAAGAAAGAAATATCTCATTTATGGCGCACAAGAAATGATGGTCAAAGATCTAGAAGTGCGTAAGATCTTCTCTCTCCTCACTACGACGCGCACGGACGCGCTACTATAGCAAAGCAAAAAGGTCATTTCAAAGAATATTTTATTTACAAGCAAGCTTGGTAGGTGGGGAAATGACATCAGCAAGCATGTGACCCTTTTTCTATATATACAAGACTTATCCTCTCTCTAAGAGAGACACACACATCCTCGCATCATACCACCCACCCATTCATAATCTACCTTCCTCCATTTTAGAGAAAGTTCTCTTAAAGAAGTTCCGACACGTACTTCTTCATCCGAACTCTTCTCAAACTCCATTTTTCATTTCCATTCGCAACCACCATCAGGAAGCTCGACGCTGCAACGCCTTTACAAATAAAGGCAGAAGGAAGGCTACTTAGGCGTATCTTCCGCTTAGTTTCCTTTTCTATGTATGGTATTTGGATTTCACTTCCTTATCTTTCTCAGAGAGATGCTCAAAGATGAGCTAAACATTTGTAGTTGGGTTGTTGTTTTGCATGTAATGAACCCCTAGTTTAATGCTATGAAGTATTGATGTTTATGCATTTTAAATCTTTGCATGTTAATATTTCCAAACTTGTTTTGAGATTGGCCACTTAAAATAAGTAGATTCATAGGTACAAACATAGTCTATGAAAAGAACTCAAAGATTTATATGAATGAAAAGGTGCACTAAAGACATTTAGGCATTTTTTTAGTGCACCTTTATCTAAGTCTAGACATAGAATGGATAATAGTTCACGCAATAAAGAGCTTTAGTGGTCAAAGTGGTGGTTAGAGTAGTTACCACAACCATTGGCAAAGTGACATGTTTGTGTTAAAAACAAAAACCAATTATAAACCTATTTTTTTGGTTGAGTGATCGTCGGTCGTACATAGGTCAAATAATTAAAGATATAAAATGTAGTAACGAGGTAAGTGACCTTATTCATTTCCCAAGGATCTCAAAATTATTAAACACTAAATCAAAACCAAAATAACAATAAAAATAAATTAGGAAGGTTTTTTTTTAGGAAAACAATTTAATAGGAAATTCAATTGATGAGGAATAACCAACCCATTGGTTTCAGATGTGTGTCTTGGATTTATCATTGATTCTAAAATAAACTAACCAAACAAGTGTTAGTGAGTTCTTATGAATTCCCTCTGGCTTAAACAAGCGTCAAGACAGAGTGTTCAGCCAATCATGTTTGTGAGCAAGCGCCACTAACATGACTAATGTCATAACTGAATTTTTTCAATCCTATAAACAAGCATCATAAACTCTATCAATTTCTATCCAAACTAAATTAAACAAGAAGTAAAATAATTCAAATACTTAAAAGTTGTGAAATGTAATCATGATTAGTGATTAAGAAAAAATGAGTTATAAAACGAATCACAGTCATTTGTTGGACAAGGTCAAGTTGGCGCTTATTTTTCTAACATTCATGCGAGCCTCAACTTCTTTGTTGTAATTGGAGATTTATTGCTATCTGTTTAACAAGGTCCTCCAATGAAAGTTCAAATCTAGCAGCAGTTGGGGGATTATTTTGTTGGTGGTTTCTCTAGTTGGGGTTGTACCAGTTAGATGATCAATCAACGTTGTCTTGAGGATTGAATATGTTTGTTGCATATGCTCGAGGGGTATCAGCATTGAAATCCTCTTGCAATTTAGGACATGAATCGTCGGGGTGCACTGCAGAAAAAATACCACAAACGCTACCTACTTGAGCTTTGCCTACTACCAATTTTTTTTTTTACCAAGGAGGGAAGCTCATCAATTTTTCTATCTAGGTTCTTATGGTCAAAAGTTTGTACCTCATTCATTCATTTGCTTAGCAGTACTACTAAATTATTTCTCGTCGTGAGCTACCGAGAGTTGATGGACGTGTTCTCAACTAGTGCTTTTGCAGGTCTTATTAATAAGTTCCCCCCACTAGCAACATCTAAGATGTTTCGCCCATTATAAAAGTATTGATGAGAAGTTGATCGTAAATCGATGATGAGGACATCTAGCTAGTACACGCCCAGACTTTTGTCAATCTGTTAAATACAAAAATTTATTTTCCGATTGATGCAGCTCTCGAGGCAGGAAGAATTTTTCTAAGAACAACATCTTCAAGTCATACCCAGCCATAGGCCGCCCTAACCAATTTGGAGGCCCCTGTGGCAAATTTAAAAATTAGGCCCCTACATGTAATGCTTAATTTACTAAATTAAACTCATGAAAAATTAAGGAATTGAGTTTCTCATTATAAAAAAGGGTATATTTTTATATTAAAAAAATAATATAATGGCTATGTAGAGTACTAAATATTGGTACAATGTTTTCTTGAAAAATAGAATTTGTGTGTTTTTTGTATTGAAATAAGAGGTATTATATAAATATATTTGAAATTGTTTAGGAAGTAAATCGCTGGTGTAGTGGTAGTATTGAGTACGAAATGAAGGGTTTGAATCTCATTTTTACAATTTTTGCGACAATTCGCAGACAATTATTAAAATACTAAAAGTTACAAAAGTAAAATGTTTCCAGCGGGAGTTGAACCCGCGTTAGTTAGCTTAAGCATGTTAGCAATTACAACTGCAGTGACAACGTTCTTAATGGAATGCGCCGAATATCGTACATATATGTATATACACATGTTCTTTTTGGGGCCCTAGAAAATGACATTGGGTCGGGCCTGTATGCAGAGCACAACCCAAACAAATTTCCTAGGGTCGACCACTCCCGCTTTGTCACATAACTGTTGAAGGTAGTAAAACTAGTCTTTGGCGGCATCTTGAAGTGAGAGTGGGAAGGCTCTCAGCTTCATTTTTCCTGACCAATTTTCGAGCCATCGGAACAAATCGTCCAAAACTAATTTTTTTCACCTAATCGATATAGAGTTGAATGGGCCGAACTAAACCGAACTCGCAAGGCAACAAAACTAAAAAAATGTTAATGATTAATGAGGTTCTTAAGTTGGCAATCCCTAATTTGAGATTCCCGATATCGACGCCTATTTGACCAAATGGCCGTGCGCGCTGGTCAAATAATTTGAAGATATAAAATTTAGTAGCAAGGCAAGTGACCTTGGTTGTTTCCCAAGGATCTCTAAATTATTGAACACCAAATGAAGAACTGTAAATAACAATAAAAATACATTAGGAAGATTTTTTTAGGAAAACAATTTAATAAGAAATTCAATCGATGAAGAATAACCAATCTATTGGTTTCAAAAAGGCTTCTTATATTTATCATTGGTTCTAAAACCCATAACTTTTTTTATGTTCTGGCTTCTAATAGCCTATTTATATTCCTAAGATAAAACCTAAATAAGCAAAACGGGTTCTTGAACAAAAGCCCAATAAGAAAGATTAATTGGCCTATAAACCCGTAGTTGACTAAACTACTTTAGTAATCCGCAGACTAGACCTTCAAGACCTCGTAATTGGAGAAGAATTGTAGTCGTGCTCCTTTGCTTTCCAATGTATGCTTGCACGCTCCAATCGGATAACCACGACCAAAATTATTGTCTCAGAGAGTAGATAATGGTCAATATGCAATAAAACCAAAAGTTAATCAAGAAACTACACTAGTGCTCAAATAAGACCCAAAGTCAAGAAACATGCTCGAGACTCAAACATTAGGTATAGAGTACAACTATAAACACCAAGTGCAAAGTTATAAAGAGTGCATTAACATGCACCGATCATTGAGTTTTGATGAAAAACTGCTTAAAAATTAAGGAAAACCAACTCAATAACATTTAATTCGACATTGTTTTAATTTTGAAATTGACTTTCAAAACCAAAATCAAAAATATTAATCACCACTAACGGTCCCTAAACTAGTTTTCACAAAAAAATACACCAAAGTGGCATCCACTAAAAATAAGCTCCTTAACTTCAAAGGAAGAGTGAGCTTGCACCGAGTTAGCTCATGGCTTCAAATCACTCAATGTCCTGCTTTTATGTTATTAAGTAATAAAAATTATTCTTATGCTTAAATCGTGGGGACAATATATATGTTGTACATACAAAAGTATATAAAAAGTTATGTTACTCTTTTCATTATTTATTATTTAAATCCTTACAACTAAAAATAAATAAATAATAAGATTTAGTAAAAATAATGCAGATTCGATGATTTATTTACTATTGTGAATAATAAAAAATTATTTAAATTGCTAATTGCTAATTATTTTTATAAGAAAATAAGTGATAATAAGATTATTTTTTGCAAAAATATACGCCATTGGCCCAAAATGCAAACAACTCACGCTGGATTGGGTTTGGGCAAAGAAAGTTTGAGCCCTTGATTTTAGGGCTTCTTGCTCGCTTTTTAAAAAGTCCGAGCTTGATGCAGTTTGCAGCCGCTTTTCCAACTATGAATTGAACAATTTAGTCGGCCCTTCTAACTGAGAGGTTGAACCCCTTTAGATTGAAAACACACAAATCTAATTATCGATTATACACCATGATTGAGAAAGATGCATTTACCAACCAACAAATCGAATAACCACCATAACATACACAAAGTACCACAACACCATACTCATGAGAAAATTTTAGTAATCTTAAAATAAATAGAAATTGTTTCTCTAGTAACTGAAACAATATGTTGAGTACTCTCACTACTTTTAACCGAAACTCAATCTCACTCCAAATCCAAATTTCATCTTCATTAGTATTCATTGGAGTACTATCACTTGTTGGATTGGAAAGGGAAAGAGCTTGCTCGGAAAGAGTGGGAGTAGTGTTGGTTGTTCTTCATCACGCATAGTATTCATTTGAGTACTATCACTTGTTGGATTGGAAAGGGAAAGAGGTTGCTCTGGGAAAGAGTGGGAGTAATGTTGGTTGTGCTTCATCACGCATAGTCGAATTGGAATGGATGTTAGAAGCAGACCATTTCATTTCCATTTAAGTTCGTGAGATCATCAAGAGGATCACTGGGGTGGTACCAATAAAATCCATTCTCGATGGATCTCTACTACCGGAAGAGGACGATCCATAATATCCTCAATCAAAATCCTTAAAGAAAGCAACCCGTGACCTAAATAAATAAGAACATTAATTAATTTAATAAAATTTAAAACAAAATTTAAGGTTGATCGCAAGCATGAGCTTACTACACCATTAATTTTTATTTTGAAACATAAAACTAGTTTTTTTCACTAAACAAAAGGATATTCATCCATTCAAATTGATAAATTACATTGATGATAATACATATGTAGCATTGCTAAAGACACAAAGGATGAATTTGTGAACAAACTCACAACACCTAGGTAATAGCATAAAACGATAAAATCCCTACAACTGATAAAATAAAAATCACTAGAATACCCATTCCTCCTCGATCTATAATTTTTGAGGTCCTAGTACTTGGTTGAATCTCGCAATGGATCAAGTTGGTATATTGATCTCAATTGAACAAACACCGCAACAAGACAGAAATAAAAATGCCGCACAAGACGACGAACAACAATAACACCGCACTAAGGCGATTTAAATCAAGAAAAATAGGAAATAAAAGCTAGATCTACGTGGTAACCATTTATTTTGATAAAAATGATAGAAAAAGGATACAAATGGGTGATTTTAGGGAAACAATCGACCTCAAACAACCCCCTTTAAAATGGTGAGCAAGAAACGAAGAGAATAGTAGATAGAAGGTTAAGAGAGACAACAAGGGTTTAGAGAGAGAGTGGACTTCCCTTTTTTGTCAATCATAAAACCATAAAAACGAATGACAATACAAACTCAATTAAATGAATTTAATTTAATAAGATTGAAAGAAACTAACTCAATTTCAACGTCATGCAAGGCCTCGCTTAGGTTGAATCCATGAATGTGAACTTGGAGCCCATCCTGTGCAACAAAATGACAAATCACCCAAGCCAATGAGTAAAGTTCATATACCAAATGATTGGTGTAACCTTCATTTGACTTAGGTGTGGCTCCTCTGATTCTTCTTAGCAGAGTTCTTCTGCTGAAAAATAGATAGAACAATGTTAACTATTTGGCAAGTGTACCAAATCGTGGTAATAAAACCGTGAAGAACCGGATATCGCCCTCAAGGATCGAATTTAATTTGGCAACTACGATGCAACGACTAATTTGAACCAAGTTGAAAGGGGGTTTTGTTTGGTAATGTTGAGCCATGAAGCTCAAGCGGTAAAGCAGTAAATTGTTTTTGACTTTTTAACTACGAGAAAACCGAACACGTTGGAAGAAATACGTTGAGAAAACGCTTAGTGATGGATGTCTTCCGATTTCATGCTATCGTTATCGATTTATTTTCGTAAGTTATCTCTCTCTCTCTTTTTGCTATCGAATCCACAATTCTAACTAAGCCCTAATCCTTAGGTGAATAGATCTTTGTTAATTGATAAAAGCCCTAATTCCTTAGGTGCACCTACTAACAACAAGCATTAAACGCGAGGATTCACCACATACATCAATTCACAGGATATTCCTAAACTTACGAATGGAAGGAAATGAAATTCAAACAATCCAATAATAAGAACTTCCGTTAAATTATTGAATAGAATATAGGTTCTATAATTTCCCAATTACGTAAAGGTTAAACACGTAATATCAATTCACAAACGAGAGAGAACGATAAAAAATCATCAAGATAAACCAAAGAACAATAAATCTAAATCGTAATTTATCCATCCCTAACATCGGGATTTAGTTACACATGATCAAAGATAAGGAAAAGTGAGAATTACAAGATAATAACGATGATGATGATGACATCCAAGTCTCAATTCTTGTTCCCAAGGCTTGATTCTTCGATGGTCGCACCGCAACCAACTCTCTCGTGTGCTAGGGTTTCAATTGGCCCAAAACGCCCAAAGATCCTCAAAAACGCAGCTTTTGCGTGTTTTATCATGTTTTCAAATGACCGGCGCCTCACCGGGCGCCTCCAAATGACACTTAAGCGCCACCGATTGAGGACGCTTACAAGAATCGCGCCTCACCGGCGCCTCATGAGAGTGGGGCGCGAATGGGCGTGACTTTTTATTTCCGCGCTCTTTGTCGCCTCACCGCGCCTCCAAATGACACTTCAAATAGCCACTTCATTCCTTGGCACTTTTTCTCGTCCGCTTGCTTGCATTTCTTCTTCGCTTCTTCCTTTCACCTAGTCCTCGGGGCACAAAACACCACAAAACCAAGCGTAAACACTGCAAAGCAATTCAATTTCAACTAGCACAATTTATACTTTTAGTGTTGCCATTTTCCCTACATTCAATAAAATCTTCACATAAAATCCTCTTTTTCATACTAAGAACCATCATGTGATTGGGATTCATCATAACCCCAAACTTAGACATTTGCTTGTCCTCAAGCAAAGACAGACAAGACAAACCCTGATAGCTAGACATAGATAACCGATAATCAAAATAGGCATACATTACATAACATAAACTCTACAAGAAACAGTGTCGAGCATCAACTTTCAGACCAAGCACTCAATTCCGCACTCCTATGTGGTATTTTCACTAATACAATCTTGCTCGAGAGTGTGTGTGACACTTAACTCAATTTCTAACAAAGCTAGTTTCAAAATGCAATCAACTAGAACTAGAGGGCTTTCTTCCGAGAATGTCCAAGATAGTTCAAAACATAGGGTAGATTCACGCCCACATAAGGATCAAGGGGGGCATCAAGCACAACAAAGGGTCTTAAATGGGCATTTCAGACAGACTGCACTAACTATTATCACACACAATTCGCACTATGAAAACACTCAACACAACTACACAACTTGTTTTTGGGCCGCAACCCTTCATTACATTATTGTTTGGGTTTGATCAACATTTGCTTTGGGACATTGCAAGCAATTTTTATTTTTAATAAAACACAACACTAAGATACACTTTAGCTGCATGGGTAGACGCTACGTTGTTGCACACGCACTTCACACACACACTGCGATACACTACACTTGTGTTACGTAGACGCCGCAAATGGTCGCACACACACATTAACGCATTACCTGCATACACTATAACGCTACGTAGACGCCACAAGTCCGCACACACACATTAACACACACGATGCAATCGATCATCCCACAATCTTTATGCCCAAATTTCTTAGTACAACCGATGCACCCCAAACTTAGTGTCTACAACTACCCTACATTTTTAGTGAAAATTTGACGACTCCCATGGTCCACCACACTAGCTTAGCTCACCACATCTCTAGGATCACTAAGTTTTACCGTTAGTGTTTTAAGTGTGGAAGCAAGATCGCACTAATTCATTCACCACCGGGTACTATTCGCTCAATTCTCGCCGTATCATCACTAAGTTGCTCAACTGCCTTCGCTTTTTTTTTTTTATTTTTTACATGATTGTCCATATCTATGACATTGACACAACTCGACTCTCACAATAGGTCCTCCCCACTTAAAAACTCTGCAGTGGTCCTCACCGATGAAATTGGGAAAACCTATTTACATGCATCGAGACTAAAACAAAATGAAATTAAAAATAACTCACGAACTACAACTATTGGGTAGGAGCACAAAGTACACAATCAATAAAACAAAAGAGAAAGTGGGAAGATAAAATAACTCCGGCAAGTGAGCAGACTACTCAACCGCTGGCCCGCAGTCCGGAGGGGATCCCGGGAAGATGTCCGCATCCGGTCCAATTGCTCTCCCCTCCTGGATCGTGCACATAGCTCAGATAGTGATCTCATACCAAACTGCGGCTCACGCCATCCTGCTCTCGCCTCGCAGCCCATTTGCCCTCCGGTTCACAGTTAGTACATCTATTCTTCCTCGCAGATATTGAAAGTCGCACCATAAGGATCAACCCAAGTTCATTCATAGAGAAGGGATGGTTCAGCTTCTCCCGGTGTTGCTCTTGTGGGGGTCTTCTCTCAGCACCGGTCGCCAACATCTCCACCCCTCACGCATGGTCCTAATCCAAGCCCCTGAGATTGGAAAGATGGTTCTATAGGTTCTTCATCTGCTCAAGAATAACTCCCGCCTCTCACATAGCAGGCAACGAGGCCGCATGCCTCCAATAAATTTCTGTGCTTGGCTTCCATCCTTAAAATTAGCAAAGCTGTTACTTTCTCTTCAAACTCATCCCCTATATTGACTGCTCTCTCGCATAATGCATGCAAAGTGAGGCATGCCCTTTCAAAGCTCACCTCCAGTTGTTACAGAGCTAGGGCATATAAGGGTGAGGACAAAAGTCGCCATGCCCTAGCAATTGGGGTAAGAGAAGTTACTATAATTCTCTCAGTTCCTCTTATTCCTCACCCACTCTGCCTCGGTTTGCATATTGCCGTAGAGATCTCATCCGCTCAGCTGTTCGTGATTTTATCCTCTCTCCTTAGCGCCCGTGCGTTGAATCGATGCCCGAGGTTTTCACTGGTCTAATCTTAAACACCATTGATGGTAACAGAGTCATATGGAATCTCATGGCCTCGCATCGTAACTTGTGGTTTTTGGGAAACGCATAATTGCCCATCCACCGCTTGCTTTGGGAAGATATTTGAAAAGAATTCATAAACTAAGGCCTCGCTTGCCTTTCTGATAGTCACCGATTATCCCACCCCTGCCATAATGTTTTGCCGCAAATCTCGACCACCGGGAGAGAATGATTGCTCTTTCTTTCACAAACTTGGGAATCGCTGCAATTTCCAAAGAATTTCGCACACCCCAAGGACCTAAACATGTAGGAGTCAAGGATGGCTGTGTGGTTGGGAGGTCAACTCGCGAATTGCCCGCTTTTTCGTGGCCCTATAAGCCATTTCCCGCATTATCAAAGACCAAAGTTGTACAAGTGGGTGGATGTTAGTACCATAAAACAAGTATCATAGCGTTGCTCAAGATCATCACCACATTGCTTCCTTGATGGAGACAATGAGTTCAACCTATGCATCGCTTCAAGCCAACAAGTTGTTGTTCACAAAAATCTTTGATCGAGGTATTTTTACAAACATATAGCATGCATAACTACTTCACATATGAACAACAACACCTAAGAACCTCCACATTCCCAAATTTGTTTTCTTTCACAAGCAAAACCCCAAATTAACAATAATAATGTACCACATCGCTTTCTTACACTCATCTAATCATGAAATTTGAACTCAAGAATTTAGGTTTTATAAAACTAATCTCAAAAAAAAAAATTGATTTGGAATTGAGAAAACTTACTTGATTAAGTGATGTTATAGAAGAAAAGATCAAGCACTCTAGAAAACCCACAACCAATTTCCCACCTCGGGGCTCTTTGAGAAGAGAAATCAAGTGACTGAGAGGAGAGAACGAAAACGCGACGGGGCCGTCAGTCACAGCGTGAGGCGAGAGGAAGTTACAGAGTGAGGCGTGACCAGGTGTGAGGGCGTGAGCTGAAGCGAGTCGCAGACCTCAGCCGCGGCTGATGCGCCACTTACGCGACAAATGAGCGCGAAAGAGACGTAAACTCAAATTTTTTTGGCATCGCATAGCTGCGATGCGCCACTTACGCGACTCTTAGGCGCGACTGCACTGGCATCCAGCCACATGCGGATGCGCGAATGAGGCGCCACTTAGGCGCGACTTGGCAAAGAACATACAAAGATATGACTACTCCATTTTTAACTTTCAAACCAAAATGATTGTGACTAAAAATGCATCCTAAAGTGCCTAATCTATGAAGATAATGCAAAAATTAAAATTTAATGATAAGAAATGTCACGTTGCCTCCCAATGAGCGCTTTCTTAACGCCACTAGCTTCGACGTTACCTCCCGCTTTTGGGGGTCTCTTAAAACCACCGCACCTTTTCTCCGCCCACCACCTCTCCTAAGTACGGCCTTCAACCTTTGCCCATTGACTTTGAACGATCTTTTGAATCAAAGTTCCTCTACTTCAATTGCTTCCATATGAGTCACTTTTACAACAAAAGGCCCCTGACCACTGGATTTCGCTTTTCCGAAAAAGCTCGAGTCTCGAATTAAATAATAGCACTTACGATCAGTGATGAAACTCTTTCCTCGAGATGCTTTTGTCATGGTAGGCCTTCATTCTCTCGCTTGTAAATTTTATTGTTCTCATATGCTCCGCAGACGCAACTCATCCAATCCATGCAAGCAGAAGATTCTTTTTGTCCCCACAGTCAAGTGGTAAAATTCAAAAACTTTAATGCCCAATACGCTTTGTGGCTCAAGTTCAACCGCAGAATGGCAAGCTTTACCATAAACCAATTGGTATGGAGACATGCCTAAAGGTGTCTTATAGGTCGTTTCAGATGCCCAAAGCGCATCATCTACCTTCAATGACCAATCCTTTCTCGAGTTTCCCACCGCTCTTCTAAGATCCTCTTGATTTCTCTCGCTTCGATACTTCGCTTGACCATTTTCTTTGAGGATGATAAGGAGTTGTCACTTTATGCGTAACACCATACTTGAAAGCACATTGTCGTAGATAGGCGCTTGCAAAAGTGGCTACCCCCATCACTAATCGTGACTCGCACACCAAATCTAGAGAAGATGTTCTTTTTCACAAATTTAACCACGCTTTGGGAATCACTTCGCAAAGAGTAAAATGCGCTTCAACCCACTTGGAAACATAGTCAATCGCCACTAATATGTACTCACAGCTAAAGAGGGGTGGGAATGGTCCCACAAAGTCTATGCCCCAACAATCAAAAAACTCTACTTCAAGGATGGGGTTCATGGCATCTCCCTTTACGTGAAATATTGCCACCCTCCGCATTTGTCACAACTTCTCACGTATTCATATGCATCCTTGAAGAGGGATGGCCATGAAAAAACCGCAGATTGAGAACCTTAGCACTGTATGCTCCCCATTATAGTGCCCTCCACAGGAGAGTCATGACAATGCCAGAGAATGCTTTTACTTTCAAAGACTGCATACACATCTTCTCAAAAGTCCATCACTCCACCTTGCAGAGATAAGGATCATCCCACGTGTAATGGTTGGCATCATGAAAGAACTTTTTTTCTTTTGCGCTATGTGAAATCTTCAGTGATCTTTCCGCCGCCTTATAATTTGCAATGTCGGCAAACCAAGGTCTTTCTACAATGGCAAGTAATTTTTCATCCGTAAACTCTTCCGCAATCTCTTTTGCCGATCTCGCTACTTTTTGTTTTCTAACCTTGACAAATGATCCGCCACCACATTCTCGCCTCCCTTTCTTGTCCTTAATTTCCAAATCAAACTCCCCAAAGCAAAATCCATCCATCTAAGCGAGTTCGAGGCTTAGACTACACCTCGTTGCCAGAGATATTTAATTGCCGCATGGTCATGAAAAACAACTACTTTGAACCAACTAAGTAGAAACGAAATTTTTCCAATGCAAATACTATGGCTAGCAATTCTTTCTCAAGAGTTGCATAATTCACTTGATTTTCATTCAAAACCTTGCTAGCGTAGTATATAGCATGAAAGAATTTCTTCCATTCCGCCCAAATACTGCACTCCACTCACGTAGAATCACTAGCATCGCACATGAGCTCAAACTGAGCCTCCCAATTAGGGCTACTATGATCTGAGCAGAGAGACTAGTTTTTCCTTTAAAATATTAAATGCACACTGCATATTCATCATCAAAACAAATTCAGCTTTCTTAACAAGTAGATTGCATAAAGGTTTTAAATCTTGGAGAAGTCTTTATGAAACGTCGATAAAACCTGCGTATGTCCTAAAAACTTCTCACTTTTTTACATTTAGAGGGGGAGGTAGCTTTTCTATGACTTCATTTTTGCTTGGTCAACCTCGATGCCTTTTTCGTAAATTTTATGGCCAAGCACAATACCTTCCTTGACCATAAAGTTAGCACTTCTCCCAATTTAAAACTAAATTGGTTTCTACGCATCGCTTTAAAAACCGCATCAAGGTCAAGCAAACAAGAATCATAAGTATGACCAAAAACAAAATCGTCCATAAATACTTCAATTGAACTTTCTATCATATCGTAGAATATAGAAAGCATGCACCTTTGAAAAGTTGCTGAGCATTGCACAACCCGAAGCGGCATCCTCCGATATGCGAACACACCGGGCGGACACGTGAAAGCCGCCTTCTCTTGATCTTCCGGGTTCATCAAGCATCCGGTTATACCCGCAATATCCATCCGTAGAAAGCAATAGAAAGCTTGTCCAACTAGCCTTTCCAAAGATCCTCGATCCATGAACCAGAATGGGAAGTGGTCTTTTCTAGTTGCTTGATTCAACCTTTCTGTGAATCAATGCACATCCTCCAACCCGTAATAAATTAGCCTAATCACTCGTTTTATCATTTTTCACACCGTCATACCACCCCTTCTTAGGGACCACATGAACCTGACTCACCCATGAGCTATCCGGAGATGTGATAAATCATGTCGCCTCTAAGAGCTTTAAAACTTCCTTACGCACCACCTCTTTCATTGTGAGGATTTAATCTCCGCTGAGGTCGATCACAAAGCCTTGAATTCTTCCTCCGCTTGATTTTCAGTGCATGCAAAAGTCGACTTATCCTCGAGGTCTGGAGATAGTCCAACCTAATGCATTTTTGTTGCTTTCTAGTACCTCTCACTGCCTTCTCCTCTTCCAATTTGGTCAAAGAGTCGCTTAATGATAAATGGATGAAAGATCATTATCTTCATGAATACATACTTTAGACAGAGGGGAGTTGCTTCAATTCAGTGATCTTTTCTGACTCTCCCCTATCTATCTCTTCCTTTTCTTTGAGACATTTTCTACTTGAGAAGCTTCAAATTGCCGTGATACATTCTTCTCTATTTCACTACCCGCATGCTCGCCCGCTTCTTCAATAGAATTTACAATTACATTCTCCAATGGAGGAGATGGCACATCCTCGCCTAAAGGTCTCTTTTGCGTAACTATCAATCATATCTACCTCTAAAGCATCGCCCTTTGTCATTCTGGATGATGCATGGCTTCAAAACACTAAAAGTAATTTTCATCTCGAATCTCGTGATCGGGCCTTCTCATGCATATCAATCGTAGCTCTCCCTGTACTAAGAACGGCTCGCTCAGGATGAGCGTACTCCGCATCCTCTTCCATGCCGGCGATCACAAAGTCTCACCGAACATAAATTTATCAACTCGACTAGAACATCTTCCAACACTCCATAAGGATATTTTATCAACGATCGCCAGTGTCGCGACATCCTAAAGGGGTTTTACCTCTCACCTCCCAATCTCTTTAGCATAGATAATGGCATTAGGTTAATACTGCCTCGTGCATCACAAAGGGCCTTGCAACCGCCATGTCGCCAATTGCACATGGTATGGTGAAATTTCCTGTCTTTCATTTTCTCGAGGAGCTTCCTCCGAATTATAAGATCGCACTCTTCAACAAAAGCCACATAACGTTTCATCTTCTTTGAATTTCTCTTCTTTATCAAGAGCTCCTTCCATGAACTTGGCATAGATGGGCATTTGTTCTGTGAGCTTCATGAATGGGATATTAATTTGAAGTCGCTTTGAAAATCTCCATGAACTTTGAAACTCGCCATCTTTTTGATTTTCTCATAGCATATGGATGGTGCGCCTTTCAACTTCGAGGAGAGGGTGCTTCTGGGTTTCTCTTTGTACCTCGCACATCGAGAACAAATTGTTTTCATTAAGGTTAGACTTCACACCTTCTTCACTTTGCTCATTTTCAACTTCCCCAATTTTTTCATTTTCATTTTTTTCACTCAACTCAATTTTTTTCATTTTCTACTCTCCACCTTCTTCTCACAAGTCACCACAGCGTTTTCAACTCCACCACTTCTTAGTGAAATAGCCTTAGCGCTTTCATTCCTGGTTATCAATGGTGGTAGCGTGAGAATCCAATTACTAGATGATTCAAAGAAGTCGCTTTGATAATTGGGCCATCCGAGTTTCTAAATTCTTTATGGAAGCTTCGTGGATTCTTTCCATACTCTTCATGGCTTGCTCTTCGTGATTGAAACGCGGTTTTCGCTAATCCGCATGAACCGAAAGTTAGAGCATTCCAATGGAGAAGATTGTCTTTATGTCGAGATGATGGCCGAGATTGCCGTTGTTGATTCGACCAAATTGTATCATTATTTTTCCATGAGAAATTGGGATGATTCTTCCACCCGCAGGTTATAGGTGTTAGAATAATGGATTCCCTCCTCCTTGTTTTTGATAGTTTCCCATGAAATTGACTTGTTCATTGGAATCTCCAAGAGTAGCACAATCACCTTCATGAGCCTCTCTACCACAATAGCTACATGCACCCAAGGGTTTACCGCTTGAATGTAAATGGGGGTCAGATCCCCGTAAAGCAAGTGTTAGCCTAATCGCTTAAGTAAGTACTTCCACCCAGGTAGAGACATTACCTTCTTTGTCAGCCAACACAAAGACTATTGGCATCCAACTCTAACATTCCGGTTTCTTTGTTGCCCTCTATCATTTTGCAAAAATCGGTGCACTCATTAGAAGCCATATGCTCTACCAATTGTTTGGCTTCTTCAGCAGCTTTTGGTACCTAAAGATCTCTGGTACCGAGGTGCATCTAGCATCATTCTAGCTCGAGGCCGCAACCCATGACAGTAAAGTTTGCAATTGAAAACTCATCAATCTCCATGCTAAGGACATCTTTTAATAGGAGTTTGAACTCTTTCCCACGCTGGCCATACAAAGACTCAATCCTCGCTCAAAAATTTGATATCTCGCCTGCAAGCTTCGATGAATCCTAGAAATCGGGAAAACCTTTCGAGAAATTTGCTCTCTGTGATCACCCCCACTGTTGATAGTTCCCGCCGATAGTGTTGATCCAGCCTTTTAGCCCCGCTACCAAAGTATAATGAAAGAGACGTAATTTTTCTCGGGTCGCCGTGACACTCCAAAGCAGGATTTTCAGGGACCACACCTATGGTAATCGAACAAAACGTACCGATTCGTCTTCAAGAGATCGTAACTGCAGAATTGTTCCATTTTTCAAGGCATCGAGATTGAAGACTTGATCTCAAATGCCATGCCCCACTGTAAAGTTGGAAGGTATAGGCTTGGACGCCTTTGATTTCTTCAACCAAAGTCGCCAAGAGTACGGAAAGCAGCGGATTTTCCCTATGACTCGAAAGTTACAATCGTCGCATGTGAGTTTCTCCGCTGTTACTTGTCGCTTCTCTTTGCTTTCTTAACCTTGCTTCCTTTCGATTCGCTTTTGCAATTTTCTCGATTCCTGGATTGTAGAGTAAATTTTAGATCGGTATCGCTCCACGGATGCACCGGGGAAACAACAAGAACTAAGACAAAGGTCAAAGCAACAGTATAAATAAAACTAAAGAAAACTACAAATCAAATGAATTGTTGTATATACGTGTTCGAATTAGCGCTTGCCTTCAAATAATTAGTAAAATCAATTTGATCCCAAATCGCTACGCTAAAACTTGTTAACTATCTGGCAAGTGTACCAAATCGCAAGCAATAAAACCTAGTAAGTTAATCGATATCGCCCTCAAGATCAATTTAATTTGCCAACCACCATGCAACGCACTCAATTTGGAACCAAGTCAAAAGGGGTTTTGTTTGGTAATGTTGAGCTGCGTGTTTCCAAGGTAAAGCTGAAATTGTTTTTGACTTTTTAACTACGCAGAAACCGAACATCGCTGGAAGAAAATACGCGAGAAATCGCCAGGACGGACAGTCTTCCATTTCATGCTATCGTTATCGATTTATTTTCTTGTTATCTCTCTCTCTTTGCTATCGGAATCCACAATTCTAACTAAGCCCTAATCCCTTAGGGTGAATAGATCTTTGTTAATTGATAAAGCCCTAATTCCTAGGGCAGCACCTACTAACAAATAAGCATTAAACGCCGAGGATTCGCCTACAAACATCAATTCTTTCAGGATATTCCCTAAACTTAATTTAACGGAAGGAAATGAAAATTCAAACAATCCAATAATAAGAACTTCCGTTAAATTATTGAATAGAATATAGGTTCTATAATTTCCCCAATTGCAGTAAAAGGTTAAACACATGAATATCAATTCACAAACGAGAGAGAACGATAAAAATCATCAAGATAAAACCAAAGAACAATAAAATTCTAAATCGTAATTTATCCATCCCAACATTGGGATTTAGTTACACATGATCAAAGATAAGGAAAAGTGAGAATTACAAGATAATAACGATGATGATGATGACATCCGGTTCCCAATTCTGTTCCTGCGGTTTGATTCTTCGATGGTCGCACCGCAACCAACTTCTCTCTCTCGTGTGCTAGTGGTTTCAATTCGCCCAAAACGCCCAAAGATCCTCAAAACGCAGCCTTTGGCGTTAAGTTGTATCGTGTTTTCAAATGATCAGCGCCCACGACACTTTAAGCGCCACCGATCGAGGACGCCATAAAGAACTCGCTGCCACCGCGCCTCATGCGCAGAGCCGGGGCGGAACGGGCAGTGACTTTTTATTTCCTCAGACTCCTTTGTCGCCTCACCGGCGCCTCAAATGGCTAATTTCCAGCTACTTTCATTCCTTGGGCACTTTTTCTCGCTCCGCTTGCTTAGATTTCTTCGCTCTTCCTTTCTCACCTAGTCCTGGGGCACAAAAAAACACCACAAAAACCAAGCGTGAAACACCGCAAAGCAATTCAATTTCAACTAGCACAATTTATATACTTTTGGGCAGGTTGCCATTTTCCTTATGCATTCAATAAAATCTTCATGCATAAAATCCTCTTTTTCATACTAAGAACCATCATGTGATGGGGATTCATCAAACAACCAAACAACACTGGGGGACTGGCACTGAGCAATACGTAGC